>LS990923.1:19005019-19605019 GCA_900464855.2 Musa schizocarpa | reverse complement strand
ACCAAATCATAGAAACATCTCTCTCGATAATATTAAGTCGGTAAATGTGAGGCAATTAGATTGACCCATGTGGACTTCCATCGTTATAGGTAGGAACTGATTCCCGGTGTAGGTTGAGTTGGTCGAGTCCTTCGAGACTCACCTATATCACGATTCGCTATCTTACTTACGACATAGAGATGTTACAGGTGACTTGAGGACATAGTATGCTTGGTCGAGTCCCTTGAGGGTATATCCTCGAATCAGACTCATCTTGTAACGAAGGTGTTGACTTAATCGAACATCATGGTTGGTTGAGTCCCTCGAGACCATGGTGATTCGGAGGCCAAATAGGATGGGAATCATAAGAAGTTATGATCGGTAAGAGTTGTCTACCTTTTGGGCTTAGTGTGATTGGTCGAATCCCTCGAGGTTACATTAAGACATTGATTGGATCCTGATCCCCACTAAAAGTCTGTCGGAGACTTTCATTTGATATAGTGAGGGTGTCACGTGACTCGCTAGTAAAATAGTGGGAGCATATTAAGATAGAAGTCCATATCTTGATTGTTTATTTCTTGTAATATCTACATATTATTCATTTCTGTTGTATCTTTATTTTTAGAAAATATCGTATTCAAATCCCTTACATGGCATGCTTAATGTCAACTGCCTCACTTGTCCAAATTATACGGATTGGTTCCGCAACTTGAGAATTGTTCTCACGACGGAGAAAATCGTGTACGTCCTTGTGCTTACACCTGAGGAAGGGGCAAGCGAGGATGAGATCGCTCACAACGTGAAGTATATTGATGACTCCACTCTTGCTCAGTGCTACATGTTGTTCTCTATGACTCCTGAGTTACAGAGACAACATGAAAAGATGGATGCCAAACCCATTCTTCTACATGTCCACAAATTGTTTGAGGAACAAGGAAGGACTCAGCAATATGAGAAATTCAAGAGCCTCTTCCATGCTAGGATGATTGAGGAGACACTAGTTCAAAACCATGTCTTAAAGATGATTGAGTGGATAGACAAACTCACAAGACTAGGAGTGATCCTAGAGGATAACTTATGTGTGGACATTGCACTTCAGTCCCTACCAAATTTCTTTTCATAGTTCATAATGAATTTTAATATGAACAAGCTTGAGGTGACTCTCCCAAAGCTCCTCAATATATTGAGGGAGGCAGAGAGTCTTATTAAGAAAGAGAAGCCAGTTCTCTACACTAGTGAGACCAGAAAGAAAAGGAAAGCAGAAAAGTCCCATAAGAAGGGCAAATGCAAAGACAAACCAGGTAAAGCAAAGGTTGCTAAGAAAGACCCAATAAAGGATAAAGGACAATGCTTCCACTATAGCAAAGATAGGCTTTGGAAGAGGAACTACAAAGAGTGTCTTGTAGAGAAAGTGAAACAGAAGCTTAGAGAAGCTTCAGGTATTGGATACCATTTGTCTGACTCTTATGATAACATATGGGTATTGGATACCAGTAGTGCTTATCATATATATAATTCGTTGCATATTCTGGTAAGGCCTAGGAGACTAGAGAGAGGCAAGATGGACCTCAAGATGGGCAATGAAGCAAAAATTACTGTAGTAACTTTTGGCAAGGTCGCCCTACATCTGCCTGGTGGAGCTTTTATTGTATTAGATGCATGTTATTTTATTCCTTCTATTATCAAAAACATTATCTCTATTTTATGTTTGATAGTTAGTGGATATAAATTCATTTTTGAGAATAATGATTGTTCGATATTATTAGATGATGAGATCATCATGAAAGGAACATTGCATAATGGTTTGTTTATACTAGACACTACTCCACATATCATGAATGTAAGTGTGTCTAAAAGGAAACGAGATGAGGTGAACAGTGCATACCTGTGGCATTATAGGCTAGGTCACATCTATAAGGGAAGGATTAAAAAGTTGCTAAATGATGGATATTTAGATCCATTCGATTATGAGTCATATACAACTTGCGAGTCTTGCCTTCGTGGAAAACTGACCAACTCTCCATTTAGTGGAACTAGAGAGAGAGCCACTAAGCTACTGGAACTCATACATAGTGATGTATGTGGACCCATGTCAACTCATGTCATTGGTGGTTACTCCTACTTCATTAGCTTTATTGATGATTTCTCAAGGTATGCATATGTGTACTTAATGAAGTACAAGTCTGAGGCCTTTGAGAAATTCAACGAGCATAAAAATGAAGTGGAGAGCCAGACTAGAAAGAGTATCAAGACTCTTCGATCAAATCGAGGAGGTGAGTACTTAAGTATAAAGTTTACTCAGTTCCTCAAGGACCATGGGATATTATCCCAATGGACACCTCCTTATACACCTCAGCTCAATAGTGTCTCTGAAAGGAGAAATCGTACGCTATTAGACATGGTACAGTCTATGATGAGTTTCGCTGACCTACCCATCTCATTCTGGAGATATGCCCTAGAGACCATAGCTTACCTTCTGAATAGAGTTCCAACTAAGTCGATAGTGTCTACACCATATAACATATGGAAAGGAAAGAAGCCCAATCTTAAGGTTGTTAAGATTTGGGACTGCCCTGCCCACGTTAAAAGACATAACCCTGATAAGTTAGAATCGAGAAAAGAGTAGTACAAGTTCGTGGGATACTCCAAGAAAACTTGTGGGTATTATTTCTTTCATCTCGAGGACCAAAGGGTATTTGTAGCCAAGAGAGAAGTGTTCCTTGAGAAGGAACACATTCTTGGTGGAGATAGTGGGAGCATGATAGAGTTGAGCAAGGTTGGAGAACCAAGTTCAAGCACCACTCTACAGCTCGAGTCTATTCAGGTACCTAATACACAAGTTTCAACTTTACGTAGTCTAGCAGAGTATCTCATCCTCCTGAAAGATATGTGGGACATATTAGAGGAGAGGATGTTAAGGATATTGATCCTCAAACCTACGAGGAGGCTATTAGGAGTATAGACTCTGGGAAGTAGCAAGAAGCCATTAATTCTGAGATGGATTCTATGTACTCTAACAAGGTTTGGAACCTAGTTGATGCACCCAAAGGTATTGTACCCAAAGGTATTGTACCCATCGGTTGCAAGTGGATCTTTAAGAAAAAGATCAGAGTAAATAGAAAGGTAGAGACCTATAAAGCAAGGCTAGTGGCTAAGGGGTATCATCAAAGGCAAGGTGTTGATTATGACAAAACCTTCTCACCCGTAGTAATGCTAAAATCCATCCAAATTCTATTGGCTATAGCAGCACACTATGATTATGAGATCTGGTAGATGGATGTGAAAACTGCATTCCTCAATGGGAACCTCGATGAGGAGGCGTATATGATACAACCTAAAGGATTTGTGTCCAAGAACTACCTAGATAAAGTGTGCAGATTGCTTGGATTCATTTATGGACTAAAGCGAGCTTCCCGAAGTTGGAACATAAGATTTGATGAGGCAATCAGATCTTTTGACTTCATTAAGAACAAAGATGAGCCTTGTGTGTGTTGAATCTCGGATTTTGATGATGAAAACAATTGATGGGTTAATTGATCTAATCCATATTATTGAAGTTGAGTGTGCAGGATTTACTACGATAGCCTAAAAACATAAAGCAAGGATATCGGAGTCAAGTTCGATGGATGTTTGAGAGTCCGAAGATTCGTCGGAGATGTTGTCGGAACCAACCAAGAAAGATCGGAGACTTGTCGGAACTTTCGGAAGTCTACCGAACAGATCGTTGGAGGTTCGTAGAGATCACCGAGAAGACTCGGCTACTCATTGAACTCGTCACAAGATCGAGAGCCTGCTGGGAGTCCGCTGGAAGAAACCAAATGACGTATCAGAAGTCCATCAGAAGAACGCGGGAAAGCTCGCAGAAATAAAACTTGACGTTGGTCGGTTAAATACTTGCTTAGAATTATGTTTTTCGGTATGTAGTTAACATGTAATTAGGGTTAGGATTAAGGGACAATCCTATACCTTGGTTAGGGCCCAACTGGGCCCAAAAGAGACTTGGTTTGGGTCGGACGTAAAGCCCAACCAGAAAGTTGTAAGGATGGGTGGTGGAACCGTCGGACTAGGCGGTGGCACCGCCCAGAACCCGAAGTGACAGGCGGGGGCACCGCCAGACTAGGCGATGGCACCGCCCAGCACCCGAGACCAGGCAGTGGCACAGCCACCGACAGGTAGTGGCACCGCCAGTACGCCTGCTTGACAAGACATTGACAGACGGTGGCACCGCCACCGATAGGCGGTGGCAACGCCAATCTCGGAAACCCAAGAGGAATTCAAATTTTGAGCTTAAATTTGAACCCTCTTGGGGCCTATATGTTGAATCTCATATTTTGATGATGAAACCACTTGATATGTGTTTATAATTTAAACTACATTTTGAGTGATGCAGGTCTACTCGATCAGGATTAGACAGTTAACACAGGAGGAATTGACATTGCGCTGGAGGACATCGCGTCAGGATATTGGATGGCAGAAGGCTTCGGACGTCGGGCATTGGGCCAAGGAGAGCGGAATTGCATCAAGGATATCGGGGTTGCGAAGGTCAACCGTCGATTGGGTAATAAGCCGCAAGAAAGGACAATGCGCTGAAGAATCGGACGAAGCGCCAACCAATGACGTGCCGAGCAACAAAATGTCAATTTACATTGTAATAATTGTCTAGATCGGAGTAGAGTTTTAGCTTGTGTGTGCAGGATTAACTACGATAACGACGAAGACATAAAGCAAAACAAAGTGTCGGAGTCAAGCGCGAAGGATTTGTTGCGAGTTCGAGAGTTCGACTGAAGTCTGAAGGTTTGTCGGGAATGCTGCCGGAACTAGTCGAGAATGAGTAAGCTTGCCGAAGGGTTTTTCGGAAGCTCGCCAGAAAGTTCGTTGGAAGTTCGCGGAGCTCACCGAGAAAGATCGGAGCTGGCCGAAGAAGCTCGTTGGAACTCGCCAAGATCAAATCGTGAAGTCTAAGAGCTTGCTGGGAGTCCGTAGAATGGTTTCCGAGAGTTTATCGGAAGACCTTCGGAAGTTCACCGAAAGTTCGCTAGAAGAAGTCTTGACTTTTGGACTTTGTAATAGCTTAGAAAATGTCTTTAAATTCGTAGTTAGCATGTTAATTAGGATTAGGATTAGGTGTTAATCCTATAGCCCAAGTAGGGGCCAATTGGGCCCGAGTTCGGACTGGTTTGGGCCAAGTTTGGAGCCCAACCAGTGAGCTGAATTGGCCTAGTCGGTGGCAACGCCTAGCACCCGAGACTTGAGCGGTGGCACCGCTTGACTGGGCAGTGGCACCGCTAGTCCACTGTCAGTGTCAGACACTGACAGGCGGTGGCACCGCCATTGACAAGCGGTGGCACCGCCGGCCTCGGAAACCCAAGAGAATTCAAATTTTGGAGCCCAAATTTGAATCCTCTTAGGGCCTATAAATACCCCTCATTTCTCAGCAAAGAATACAACCTTTTGAGAAGCTAGAAGTTGAGAAAAGCTTTAGGAAAAGTCTTGTTTTCAATAACTTGAGTGTTCACCTCCTTTCTTTTGATTGAAATCTTTGTAAAAGGGTGAACCACTTGTAAGAGGTTCTAAGAGGGGTGTAAGAAGGAGGTTGATCTTTGCCTAGTAAAGGAAGATCATTAGTGGATGCCGGTGGCCTCGACGGAAGAAGAATCGGAGGAGTGGATGTAGGTCACGATTGACCGAACCACTATAAACTATCGTCTTCTCTGGTTTGCGTTTATCTTATTGTCATTTATATTACTATAAACCATCTTCACTTTGATGCTCTACTTCTTTGTCTCCTTCTTACATATGCCTTCAAGTTAAAAACGCAATTGAAACGGTTTTAAACGAAACGTTGCTTTTATCGTACGAAGTTTCCGTAAGTGTTTAAATCGTCGAAAGTTTATCATACTTTACCGTTGCACTAATTCACCCCCCCCTCTTTGTGCCGCTTCGGTCCTAATAATTGGTATCAGAGCCACATTTTTCTACTTTGGTTTAACACCCAAATAGAAATGGCTCTTTATGGCTTTCAAGAGGGTCACTCTCTCATTCGTCCTCCCTTTTTCAATGGGACGGATTATACTTGTTGGAAAACTCAAATGAGAGTTTTCTTACTCTCTTTGGATTTGAATTTATGGCACATAGTCGAAAATGGATTTGAAATGTCTTTTCTCCCAATGAACCATTGGAATGATTTGGAGAAGAAGATGTTTTCTCTAAATGCAAAGGCTATAAATTCCTTATATTGTGCACTTGACAAAAATGAATTTAATCGCGTTTCGATGTGTGACTCGGCTTTCGATATTTGGAGAACTCTGTAGGTCACTCATAAAGGCACTAGCCGAGTGAAAGAGTCCAAAATCAATACTCTTGTGCATTCTTACGAACTTTTTCGGATGAAACCAAGTGAGTCCATCGGAGACATGTACACCCGTTTCACGGATGTCATCAATGGACTCAAAGCTCTTGGTAAAAGTTTTTCTAATTTTGAATTAGTCACTAAAATCTTAAGATCCCTTCCAAAAAGTTGGGATCCAAAAGTTACGGCCATTCAAGAGGCCAAGGACCTTAAAACATTCCCTCTCGAAGAACTTATTGGGTCTCTAATGACCTACGAAATGAACAATATGACAAAAAGGAAACTCGAGAATAACCTTCCAAAGGACAGGAAGGATTTTGGACATAGAACACATGAAGACCACTCGAGCATAAGCTCAAGTGATGATGAACTTAAACTACAAATGAAACAAAAATTAAAAAGAAAAAAGAATGGAACTACTTGCTTTGAACGCAAGAAGAATAAAAATTGGGATGAATTGAGCTCTTCCGAAGATGAGGAGAAAATCAAGAAAGGCGAGGTGGCAAACTACGCCTCAACCACTTTCAACAATGAGGTAATCGAAATCCTCCTAATTTATTTCGAAATTACATAATACTTTCATGAGTTATTTTTAATTTAGTTTAGGATTAATTTTCTTGAAAATTACATGTGTTATGTTAATACAATAAAATGTTAGATATAAATCTAATGCTTATATACCTAGTAAGATTAATCTTATGTATGTGCTTGAGAAGCAAGAATGTGTATTTTGACGATTTCTATATTGATTTTCAATGACGATGCATAACTTTTGAACGGAAGGCTTGATGATTTTTTTATGAACCTTGTCTTTGGTTTTCAAATATGATGTATGGATTTGACATATGAACAAAATTTGAGCATGCTAAGATAAAGTTAATCATATAAATTAAAACTAAAGAAGTTTTAGTTATCTATAAGATTCATTCAAAATTATGTTCAATAAAAACGTAAAATGATGGAATGAAAATA
Source organism: Musa schizocarpa (assembly GCA_900464855.2). NCBI lineage: Eukaryota > Viridiplantae > Streptophyta > Magnoliopsida > Zingiberales > Musaceae > Musa > Musa schizocarpa. Next base: position 19,597,719 of record LS990923.1, on the reverse strand, counting down.
TTAAATGTTTTAATACCATTTTATGCATGAGATTTTAAAAGTTATACATAATGATCTTGATGGTTGTTATGAAGAAATTTATTTTTCGATCCTAAATGATTGACGATATATATATTTTTTTTGGCACAAAAACGACAAAGGCATACTTATATGAAACAACTAAATAGATAAAAGTATTTTTTTGAAAATTCTTGGTTTGATGAATCTATTTTATCATCTTTTTATGAATATCTTGAAAATGATTTTGATTTGATGATTTGAATTTGAATGAGCTTTATCTTTATTTTTCGAGATTTATAACCTGAGATTTACTCTATAAAAATCAAGATCTTATCAATGTTCCTTTTTAGCATCTATTATCCAAATGAATTATGATTGGTATCATTGCTATATTTCTTCTTATCGTGCACTAAAGAGAAAATTTTCCTAAATGAATCGTGATATTTCGGACCCATAATTCTTTTTATGATTTATAATGAATTGAGAAATTTTATATGCTTGAATTAATATCTTATTCTAAGATTGAATGAATTTTATCTGTATCATGATCTCCTAAGATTTTTCCTTGATTATTTAAGAGGAGATTTTTCAAAACAAAACGTGTCTTCTATTATTATCTTTTCATGATATAATTTTTATGCAATTCCTTGTACTCATGAAATATTTATCTCATCACCCAATAACTCTTCTTGATATTCCTTATGTGATGAAACGAAATAATGCATGAAATTCAAATAAGAAGTTAATGATCATGCATGATAGGATGTAATGAATTTTGACATTTAGATACTATCATTTGAATAGCTATGGTCATGTTACCAAAATGATTTATCATGAATGCTTGAATATCATGTATGATATGCCGATATTGATGATTGAGTTATTTGTATCATGCATGAAAAATAAAAGATATAGGTTTTTGAAAATATGCATATCTTAATTTGAAAATATAATGATGCACAAATAAGATTGACACTTAACCCTTGTCATGATTTGAAGATTATAGTAAAGGGAAATGAATTACACTATTGTATTGTTATTCCCTTCTATTTGATAATGACATAGGGGGAGCAAATTTTGCTAGCTAGCTCGCAAATATCAAGAGAAGCAATGAGTGCTAAGTTACACATTCTGAGAAGAAATTGCTATATTAAAACATTAATGTAATTAGGAATGATGATCTGATATTATGCATGTAATACTTCAATTTATTATAATGATGCATGCAATGATAAAATATTCATGATAAAAAATTGTCTTGACATTCATAACTTGATTATTCATCCTTTGTCATGATTTTGAATTCGTTGTAAAAGGAAAAAAGAACTACAAAACTGTATTCTTCTTTTCTTTTTGACAATGACAAAGGGGGAGAAATATTGCTCGCTCAAGATGCAAAATTTGAAAACTTGCACATTGCAAAAGAAGCAAAACTTGCAACTTGCACATTGCAATAGGAAGCAAGAATCGTGAGCTTACACAAGAAAGCTATCTTGTATTTGCTTTCGTAATTTTTTGCTAGCTTGTATGTAGTAAAACTTGCATATCGTAAAAATTACTAGCTTATAGTCTAAAGAGAAGCAAATAGTTGCTATCTCAAAATGCAAAATATGCTAACTTGCTATAGAAGCAAAATTGCTAGCTCAAACATTACAAAGGAAGCAAAAATTTGCGAGCTTGCAACTTGCATATCGTGAAAACTGCTAGCTAGTAGTCTAAAGAGAAGCAATCAATAGCTATCTCAAGAAGACCAAACATGCTAAACTTACACATCTTTAATCATTAGATTGCATGATGATAAAACTTGATATTATGTTTTTCATGCAATAAGTTGAACCCATATAACAAACACTTGATTGTGGTACTTCTCCTTTTTGTTGATGACAAAGGGGGAGAAGTATATTGATGACATGACATGTGATGCATAACTTTTATGCATATGTTCAAGATGATGTGTTGCAAGTATTCATGAAGAATATTGCAATGACTTGAATTCAATTTGAATTCAAGGTTCTATCAATATGGCATATTGATAGGGGAAGTTTATTTAAACTCCGGGAGTTAAGGTTAACTTCGTCATCAAGTGGTTGTCATCATCAAAAAGGGGGAGATTGTTGAATCTCGTATTTTGATGCTGAAACCACCTAATATGTGTTTATAATTTAACACAGGAGGAATTGACGTTGCGCCGGAGGAGATCACGTCAGGATATTGGACGGCAGAAGGCTTCAGACGTTGGGGATCGGGCCAAGGAGAGCGGAATTGCGCCAAGGATATCGGGGTTGCGGAGGTCAACCGTCGATTGGGAAACAAGCCGCAAGAAAGGACGATGCGCTGAAGAATCGGACGAAGCGCTAACTAATGATGTGCCGAGCAACAAAATGTCAATTTACGTTGTAATAATTGTCTAGATCGGAGTAGAGTTTTAGCTTGTGTGTGCAGGATTAACTACGATAACGACGAAGACATAAAGCAAAACAAAGTATCGGAGTCAAGCGCGAAAGATTTGTTGCGAGTTCGAGAGTTCGACGGAAGTCCGAAGGTTCGTCGGGAATGCTGCCGGAACTAGCCGAGAATGAGTAAGCTTGCCGAAGGGTTTTTCGGAAGCTCACCAGAAGGTTCGTTGGAAGTTCGCGGAGCTCGCCGAGAAAGATCGGAGCTGGCCGAAGAAGATCGTTGGAACTCGCCAAGATCAAATCGTGAAGTCTAGGAGCATGCCGGGAGTTCGTAGAATGGTTTCCGAGAGTTTATCGGAGGACCGTCGGAAGTTCGTCGAAAGTTCGCCAAAAGAAGTCTTGACTTACGGACTTTGTAATAGCTTAGAAAATGTCTTTAAATTCATAGTTAGCACGTTAATTAGGGTTAAGATTAGGTGTTAATCCTATAGCCCAAGTAGGGGCCAATTGGGCCCGAGTTCGGACTGGTTTGGGCCAAGTTTGGAGCCCAACCAGTGAGCTGAATTAGCCTAGGCGGTGGCACCGCCTAGACTGGGCGGTGGCACCACTTGACTGGGCGGTGGCACCTCCAGTCCACTGTCAGTGTCAGACACTGACAGGCGGTGGCACTGCCACTAACAGGCGGTGGCACCGCCGGCCTTGGAAACCCAAGAGAATTCAAATTTTGGAGCCCAAATTTGAATCCTCTTAGGGCCTATAAATATCCCTCATTTCTCAGCAGAGAATACAACCTTCTGAGAAGCTAGAAGTTGAGAAAAGCTTTAGGAAAAGTCTTGTTTTCAATAGCTTGAGTGTTCATCTCCTTTCTTTTGATTGAAATCTTTGTAAAAGGGTGAACCACTTGTAAGAGGTTGTAAGAGGGGTGTAAGAAGGAGGTTGATCTTCACCTAGTAAAGGAAGATCATTAGTGGATGTCGGTGGCCTCGACGGAAGAGGAATCGGAGGAGTGGATGTAGGTCACGATTGACCGAACCACTATAAACTACCGTCTTCTCTGGTTTGCATTTATCTTATTGTCATTTATATTACTGCAAACCATCTTCACTTTGATGCTCTACTTCTTTGTCTCCTTCTTACATATGCCTTCAAGTTAAAAACGCAATCGAAACAGTTTCAAACGAAACGTTGCTTTTATCGTACGAAGTTTCCGTAAGTGTTTAAATTGTCGAAAGTTTATCATACTTTACCGTTGCACTAATTCACCACCCCCTCTTAGTGTCGCTCCGGTCCTAACACTATAAATACCCCTCAAGGGTCACGTCGCAAATAGAAATGGAATTGAATTTGTAAAAGGATTACATCAAAATCCTACCACTTTCATGAAAGGACCTACATTACATGTTTCCTCTTATATGAAATGCAACTTTTGTTGCAAATCCGGACATATTCCCTACAAATGTCCATTTAGGAAAATTAGTTCACAAAAATTAATATGGGTTCCTAAAGGAACTATAAAGGATTCAATAATAAATAACAAAGTTAGTAGATCAATCTTTGAGGCACCCAAAATTAAATGGGTACCTAAAAGTCATCCTCTTTTGTAGATAAACCCACAAGCTAGGAGCAAGAGATGGTATCTCGATAGTGGATGCTCAAGAAATATGACTAGAGATCCATCTCATTTCTATATGCTCACTAGCAATGAAGAAGGGTACGTCACCTTTGGAGACAACAACAAAGGTAAAATCATTGGCAAGGGAACTATTGGTAACAAATTAAGTTTTTCTATTAATGATGTTTTACTAATTGATGGATTGAAACCTAATCTCTTGAGTATTAGTCAACTATGTGATAAAGGTTATATCGTTAGATTCGAATCAAATGTGTGTATTATCGAAAAACTAAATAATAACATGACTATGATTGCAATAAAACAAAATAATGTCTACACCATCAACCTTGATGAACTAAGTAATGAAATGTGCTTCTCCGCTCTAAATGATGATGCTTGGCTTTGGCATATGAGATTAGGCCATGCAAGCATAAAACTAATATCTAAGATCTCATCTAGAGAATTAGTACGAGGGATTCCAAATATGAAGTTTACTAAGGACAAAGTATGCGATGCATGTTAACTAGGTAAACAAATAAAAACTAGTTTCAAACCAAAAAATCAAATTAGCACCACTAGACCACTACAATTGATCCATTTGGACTTATTTGGACCAATTGACACAACAAGTCTAGGAGGAAGCAAATATGCTTTTGTAATTGTGGATGACTATTCTAGGTACACTTGGACCTATTTCTTTATCCACAAAAGTGATTGTTTCAAGTGCTTCTCAAAATTTTGTAAACTTACTCAAAACGAAAAGGGCTTCATGATTTCATCAATTCAGAGTGATCACGGTAGTGAATTTCAAAACCGTGATTTTCAAAATCTTTGTGAAGTTAATGGATACAATCACAACTTCTCCACTCCAAGAAATCCTCAACAAAATGGAGTAGTTGAAAGAAAAAATAGAAACCTACAAGAAATGGCAAGAACTATGTTGAATGAACATAGTCTACCCAAGTATTTTTGGGCCAAAGCCGTAAATACGGCTTGCTACATCATGAATTGAGTTCTAATAAGACCATCTTCATCAAAAACTCCCTATGAATTATGGAATAACAAAAAATCAAATATTTCTTATTTTAAAGTTTTCAGTTGCAAATGCTTTATTTTGAATGAAAAGGATGCCTTAGGAAAATTTGATGCTAAATCAGATGAAGGCATCTTTCTTGGTTACTCTTCCGTTTCTAAGGCTTTTCATGTTTTTAACAAAAGAACCTTAGTTATAGAAGAGTCTATTCATGTAGTTTTTAATGAAATTTATGATTTAAAGAAAAATGATTTTGATGATGATCTTGGTTTTGATAATTTGAATTTAAATGAACCCCCTCCTCAAAATAGCAACTTGGATGCATCTTCTTCCGAAATTTCCTTACCCAATGAATGGAAGTATGTGGATGCTCATCCAAAGGAGCTAATTATAGGAGATATATCAAAAGGGGTTCAAACTCGCTCTTCTTTCAAGAATTTTTGTGCCAACGTTGCCTTCCTTTCTCAAATCGAACCAAAATGCATTGACGAGGCCTTAAAAGATGATTTTTGGGTCATTGCAATACAAGAAGAATTGAACCAATTTGAGTGGAATGAGGTATGGAAGCTTGTTCCTAGACCTAGTGATAATTTAGTCATTAGTACTAAATGGGTCTTTAGAAACAAGCAAGACGAATACGGTATCGTGGTTAGAAACAAGGCTAGATTAGTGGCCAAAGGTTTCAACTAAGAAGAAGGTATTGACTACAAAGAAACCTTCACTCCTATGGCAAGATTAGAAGCCATTAGGATGCTCCTTGCCTATGCTAGTAATAATAATTTTAAACTATTTCAAATGGATGTCAAAAGTGCTTTCTTGAATGGTTTTATTTTCGAAGAAGTATATGTTGAACAACCTCCTAGATTTGAAAACTCTCTTCTTCCCAATCATGCATTCAAATTGACTAAATCTCTCTATGGCTTGAAACAAGCTCCTAGAGCTTGGAATGAAAGGCTTAGTTCCTTTCTTATTTTAAATAATTTTACCAAAGGCAAGGTTGATACTATATTGTTTATCAAACACTTTGAAAATGATTTTCTTATTATACAAATTTATGTTGACGATATTATTTTTGGTTCTTCGGATGAATCACTATGTGAATCATTTGCTAAATGTATGAGTCATGAATTTGAAATGAGTTTAATGGGTGAATTAACCTTCTTTCTAGGATTACAAATCAAACAACTTAGTGATGGTATATTTCTTAACTAATCTAAATACACATTAGAATTGTTAAAACAATTTAACATGAATAATTCAAAAGCGATAAACACCCCTATCAGTACTTCGACTAAGTTAGATATGGATGAAAACAGTGAAAATTTTGATCAAAAAACATATAGGGGAATGATAGGTAGTCTACTCTACCTTAACGCGACTAGATCGGACATCATGTTTAGTGTAGGACTTTGTACTAGATTTCAATCTAATCCTAAACTATCTCTTCTTAAGAGTGTTAAAAGAATATTTAGATATATTAAAGGAACTCCAAATTTAGGATTGTGGTATCCAAAGTCTGATAAATTCGATTTAATAGCTTATGCAGATGCCGATTTTGGCGGATGCAAGATAGATAGAAAAAGTACATCCGGAACATGCCAATTTTTAGGACATGCACTTGTTTCTTGGACTTCCAAGAAACAAAATTCAGTTGCACTATTTACGGCGGAAGCTGAATACATTGCTGCAAGTGCATGCTGTGTACAAGTTGTTTGGATGAAAAATACATTAGAAGACTATGAAATTCACTTGAAAAATATTCCCATAAAATGTGATAATACAAGTGCCATATGTCTTACCAAAAATCCAATTCAGCACTCTAGAACTAAGCATATAGATATTAGACACCATTTCATATGCGATCATGTTCTTAACAATAATGTCGTTCTAGAATTTATTGACATAAAGCATCAATTAGCATATATTTTTACAAAAGCCTTAAATGAAGACCAATTTAAATTTATTAGAAGGGGACTAGGCATGTTAAATTGTCCCTTAAAGTAAGATTGTTTGAATGTAATTTTCGAAGAATGTCTCATCCTTGTTTCATTCTTTTGTGGATTTGATTTCATCCTCTTCTTTCGATTCCAAATGATATATTAAAGTACAACTCAATATCTCAACCTTTCTTGAGTCAAACACCTCTGGAAATCAGGAAGGGGGAAGAAAAATTTTCTTTCATTCTTCCACGGTAAGCTAGTGGTGGCACCGCCAGAATCGGCGGTAGCACCGCTTGAGCGCTCGGGCGCCAAGCGGTGGCACCGCCCGAGAGCCCCTTTATAACCCGAGGGGTTAGGGCCGGCGGTGACACCGCCCCCAAATCATGAGAAACGCCTCAAGCTCACCCACATCCTCTCTAAATCTTTATTCCAGCATTTGGAAGCCTTAAAGAGTGATTTTTGTTGATCCAAGCTCTCCATCTTCTAAGAGATTCTCAATAAGGTAAAATTTGAAAATTTTCCTCTCTTCTCTTATTTTATCTACTCCTTACAGGTTCTTTCATCTATTATCTTGTTTAGAAAATGGCTCCTAAAAGATCAAAAGGGAAAAGGGTTGAAGGAGGTTCATATGAACAAGACCTTTTTAGATCCAAAGAAGAAGCTCTTAAGTTCCCAAACTTCGAAACAAAATGTATCCATAAGGGTAAACACATTGATCTCAATGAACTAGGGAACCTAGAACCCATTAGGTGGTTTGCACATCTAGATGCCCTATCTCTGCTACAAATAAATGAACCAATATATCCTAGGTTAGTTAGGCTATTTTATGCAAACTTATATGTGGATAATGATAGCCTAAGTACTTACCTACTAGGAACACAAATTAGAATTTTTGATAGTACTATTTGTGAACTAATTGGAATCACTGAAAAAGATAGGGGCTATTATTTTAGAGGTAAATGGGATGTCAATATCATCAGAGCAACTTACTCTGAAGCCGTCAAAATTATTTTTGCAAATCCTGACCTCGGCATAATACCCAAGAGTTGTGAGTACCTACTACCCTTTAACTCTAAAGTCCTTCATCATATCATAACCAGCATACTATTCCCTAAGCAATTTCATCTTGATGAAATGAGTCAAATAGAAATAAGCACCATGTATTGGATTATAACCGGTCAACATAACTGTTTTGGATACTCAATCCAACAACACATGCAAGATATTATAGCTAAAGATACTATGTTGCCATATCGAGGGTTAATCACTCAATTCCTACTTGCCCATAACATTTGTATCCCACCCGATGAAGAAACAATTCAAAGTGATCGGTATAACATCATCAATAGAAATCTGCTGAAAAGACTTAGGTGCACATTTAGCAACGGTATATGGGTTAGGCAACCTAGAAGGACTGATCCAATTCCCCCACCAGTAGAACATCCCGAAATACCAATTCTTAGGGGAAATGAATCTCCTCCTCCTAGTCCCTTTGGCGCAGCACCTTCGGCTCCTGTTTCATCCTCCGAAGAACTCATTATGGCAGAATTGAATCAGATCAAATCGCAGCAAGAACAAATTCAAATCCAGCAAATTGAAATTTTGAAGGAACTACGACAAATGAATCAAAAATAGATGTCATATATCAGCACTGTGGCTTACCTCCTAAGGAATAATCAATGTAGTTTCTTGTTCTGTTCTGATTACTCTTCATGTGAAGTTAGAAGTCCATCATCTTCTGTTGAACAAAAACTCAACCTTTGTTTAAGATGTATTGTCAAATTCTGGATGTTTGCTAATTTGGATTTGAATCTGGATAAATATTCCTTGCGACATTAATTTTGAATGATGAATTTCGTATGATTAATCTTTTTGTTGACTTCTTTTGATCACAAACTGTGTACTTCAAGTCTCATCTCCTTCTCTTCTTTTTTTTGTTGATGACAAAGGGAGAGAAGTGATGACTTGTATGACTTATGCGTATCGATAGCATGACTTATATGAATTGCAAAAGCTTGTCTTATATGTCTTGCTTGTCTTACATATCTTATTCTTTGAGTATATCGCAAGATTGGTTGATCATATCATATCATGAAATTCATGTTGAAAATCTTTATCATATTTTTTTATCTCTCGTTAAAGTGAAAATTGTCTCTTATCAAATAACTTGAAAATGATTTTCAATAGCTGAAAATTGTCTCTTATCGATTTATGCTTGAATTCAAAGGGATGAAATTCAAGTGGTTTTATCTTCTCACAATATGGCATATAGATAGGGGGAGTTATGTTTAACTCCGTCATCAATTGATTGTCATCATCAAAAAGGGGGAGATTATTGAATCTCGGATTTTGATGATGAAATTAATTGATAGGTTAATTGATCTAATCCATATTATTGAAGTTGAGTGTGCAGGATTTACTACGATAGCCTAAAAACATAAAACAAGGATACCGGAATCAAGTTCGATGAACGTTTGAGAGTCCGAAGATTCGTTAGAGATTTTGTCGGAACCAACCAAGAAAGATCGGAGACTTGTCGGAACTTTCGAAAGTCTGTCGAAGAAATCGTTGGAGGTTTGTAGAGATCACCGAGAAGGCTCAGCTACTCGTTGAACTCGTCACAAGATCGGGAGCCTACTGGGAGTCCATTGGAAGAAACCAGAGGATGTATCGGAAGTCCACCGGAAGAACGCGGGAAAGCTTGCCGAAACAAAACTTGACGTTGGTCGATTAAATACTTGCTTAGGATTATGTTTTTAGGTATGTAGTTAACATATAATTAGGGTTAGGATTAAGGGACAATCCTATACCTTGGTTAGGGGCCAATTGGGCCCAAAAGAGACTTGGTTTGGTTCGGACGTAAAGGATGGGCGGTGGAACCGCCGGATTGGGCGGTGGCAACACCCAGAACCCGAAGTGACAAAGCGGTGGCACCGCCCAGCACCTGAGACCAGGCGGTGGCATAGCCACCGACAGGCGGTGGCACCGCCAGTCTCAGAAACGCAAGAGGAATTCAAATTTGGAGCCCAAATTTGAACCCTCTTGGGGCCTATAAATACCCCTCAATTCTCAGTTGAGAATACACCTTTTGCAAAGCAATAGTTTGGGTTAAGAGCTTTATAATTGTCTTAGCAAGTCTTATTTTTCATATTGCTTAAGTGTTCATCTCCTCCCATCTTGTTAAAGAGAATTGTAAGAGTGTGAACCACTTGTAAAGGTTGTAAGAGGGGTATTAGTCCTTCCCCTACAAGACATTTGCTAGTGGAAGTTGGGAGCCTCTTCGAAGAAGGCTTCGCAAGTGGATGTAGGTCATTTTGACCGAACCACTTTAAAAATTACTGCGTTATCTGGTTTGCATCCTACTCTTGCCATTTACATACTGCAAACTTCTCTACTTAGTCACTACACTTCCATATGTTTCTTAGTTATCAAGCTTCTAAAATCGGTTTCCATTGACATTGCTTTTATCGTACGAAAGATTTTTCCGAAACCGAAGTTTTAATCCGCTGCACTAATTCACCCCCCCTATTAGTGCAGCTCCGATCCTAACAGTGTGTATAGGAAGATAAGTGGGAGCGCTATTACCTTTTTGGTGTTATATGTGGATGAGATAGGAATGCTATCCATAGTAAAGGCTTGGTTTTCTAGACACTTCTCCTTGAAGGACTTAGGGGAAGCATCCTATATCTTAGGGATTTGGATCTATAGAGACAGATCCAAGAGGATGCTTGGCTTGTCCTAGTTCAGGTATATAGAAACCATTATCAAAAGGTTTGGCAAGGAAAATTTCAAGAGAGGTCTCATACCGATGAGACATGGGATATTGCTTTCTAGGAGTATATCCCCAAAGACTCCAGAAGAAACGGCGAACATGGATATGATACCTTATGCCTCAACGATAGGATCTATCATATATACCATGATATGTACTAGGCTTGATATTGTTAGTATCAAGAGCACTAAGAGGGGGAGGTGTGAATTAGTGCAGCAAAAAACTTTTAACGTTTAAAATTACGTTCGTACGACAAAGGCGATTTCAGTAGAAAAGTCGATTCGTAAATTACTTTAACTTGAGATCAGGTAAGAAGCAGTTAAAACAAATCTATAAAGGCAATTTGCAATTATGATGGAAATCAGAATGTAAGCGCAAACTAAAATACGATATTCGTACGAGAAAAGTGATTTACGTCTAAACACGATTCGGAAAATACTAAGCTTGGAAACGTAATTGTAAAAGCGCAAAAGGCAATAAGCTATGAAGGAGGTTTGCAGTAAGGATAATCAGCTCAAAGTAAATGCAAACCAGAGAAGATGGGAGTTTACAGTGGTTCGGTTAATCGTGACCTACATCCACTCCTCCGATTCCTCTTCCGTCGAGGCCACCGGCATCCACTAATGATCTTCCTTTACTAGGCGAAGATCAACCTCCTTCTTACACCCCTCTTCTCCTTTTACTGGGTTTAGGAGACAACACTTATAAGCACTCACTCTCCTCTCTTAATCAGAATTAACACTAAAGCTAGAGGAGGAAAATTCTAGAGATTGCAGTAGTGTTTTCTCTCTTTTAATCTCTCTATGCTTGTATGTTTGACCCAAGGATTGGAGGGGTATTTATAGGCTCCAAACCAGTTTGAATTTGGAGCTTAAATCTGTCATCTCTAGGAATTCCGGGGTCTGGAGGTTGCACCGCCTGACTGGGGCGGTTGCACCACCTAACAGGGCTCGAAGACTGAGCCTCTAGGTGGTGCCACCGCTTGTCAGGGACGGTTGCACCGCCTAACAGAGCTCGGAGACCGAGCTCAGGCGGTACCACCGCCTGACTGGGGCGGTTGCACCGCTGTCAGAGGCCAGAACTCGGAGATTGAGCCTTGGGCGGTGCCACCGCCGACCCAGGTGATGCCACCTCTGGGCGAGAGATCTGGGTCCGAATGGGTTGATTCATTAGGCCCAATTTGGTTCTTTCAAGGGCCCAATTGCCCCTAGATTAAGTTAATAGGATCACCTCCCAAATCTAACTTAATCATCATGCTAACTACGATAATTCTTAAGACTTTTACTATAGCTTGCTCCGGTGCGTCAATCGCTTCTTTCAGTGAGCTTCCGGCGAACTTCCGATGAACATCGGGCGGTCCTCCGATGATGCTCCTACGGACTTCCGGCAAACTCCTGGACTTGCGACGATCCACTTGGTGATTTCTGACGAGCTTCTTTTGGCAAGCTCCTAGACTTCTCAGATTTATTCCCGTAGAACCTCCGACGACCGTGCGGACTTCCGTCAAGCTCTCGAACTCCCAACATGATCATAGTCCTGACTCCAGCGTAACTCCTGCTGCATGTCTTACTTTCATCGTAGTTAATCCTATACACTTAAAACAAAACTTCGATCGAGACAATTAATCCTAAGCAATTAACCAAGTTGTTCGGCATGTCATTGGTCCCTCGACGCTTCGTCTGATTCTTTGGTGCATCTTCCTCTCCTACGGCCTATTGCCCAATCAGCCAGTTGACTCTGCAACTCCGATATCCTTGGCACAATACCTGCTCTTCTTGGCCCAATGCTCGAGTCCACGGCCCAAAGCCTTCAGTCGATATGTCGATCGATCCACCGACCCGACGTCTAATCTTCTGACATATTTCTCCGGCACAACATGATTTTTCCTGCTTTAATTGTCTCATCATGATCGAAGCATCATGCGTTACTTAAAACACAAATTAAAACATAAACACATATCAAGTGGTTTCATCATCAAAATACTAGATTCAACAATCTCCCCCTTTTTTATGATGACAACCAATTGATGACGGAGTTAACCTTAACTCCCGGAGTTTAAACAAACTCCCCCTATCAATATGCCATATTAATAGAACCTTGAATTCAAACTGAATTCAAGTCATTGCAATATTCATCATGAATACTTGCAACATATCATCATGAACTTATGCATAAACTTATGCATAACATGTCATGTCATCAACATACTTCTCCCCTTTTGTCATCAACAAAAAGGAGAAGTACCACAATCAAGTGTTTGGAATATTAGTTCAACTTATTGCATGAAAAACAAAATATCAAGTTTTATCATCCTGCAGTTTTGAAGCCAGAAAATTTAGCAAGTATTACATCATGCTTAGAACATTTAAGCTATCAAGTTTTAGATATGCAAGTTTTACAGCATACAAGATAGCACTTTTGGTAATGTTCAAGATAGCAAGTTCTACATCATGCAAGTTAGCAATATTATAACATTTTAGAACATGCAAGCTATCAGTTTTGAGTTGTTCAAGAAAGCAACTCTTGCTTCTTGAGATATGCAAATTTGTCAAGTTTTGCTAGATGTGCAAGTTTACATTTTTGCCTCTTTTCATATTGTCCACGCTAGAAATTCTTGCTCCCCCTTTGTCATTGTCAAAAACAAGGGAAGACCCTTATATCAATTTTCAAATTATGACAAAGGTAAGTATCAATCTTATTTGTGTATCATTATATATTCAAATTAAAATATACACAATTTCAAAAACCTTATTTTTCATGCACAATACCGAAAAAGAAATCAATCATCATTAATGGGCATATCTCCAAGTAATAACTCCAAGAAGAGATCTTGTTTTAAAAGAAAATCAAGTAATAACTCCAAGAACTCACAAGAAAAAATCATGATTCATTTAGAAAATCTCCTCTCAAGAGAATATCAAGTAAGATCATAGAAGATCGATTAATGAGAAATTTTGATTTATAATAAAATCTCATTTATCGAATGTCGAGAAATCAAAATGATGATTTATATAAAAATATCACAAGTTATATTTAAGAGAAAAATCATTATTCATTTTCAACTCATTTAATTTGTCACATCAATATTTCTTAGATATGGATGATACAAATCTTCAACATATAACATGCATAAATTCAAAAATTGAAAGGAGAAGGGAAGAATTCAAAGGTACAAAAATTTCAACCATCTCATAAGCAAATGTAAGACCAAGTCATGAATCCAAAATTTCATGAATCAAAATGATCCTCATAGGTAATCTCATGTTATTCCAAGAAATCAATATCATGATTTTGATAAAACTCATTTCAAATTTAAATCATAAAAAACACTTTTATGATTCACAAAATTCATAACATAGGTAGATTCATGATTTTATAATATATTTTCTCCCTTTTTTTTAAGTATTTGATTTCATGTTAGCATGCTTTTTCATTTATGTTAAATAAAAACATGCATCAACGTTTAGGATCGAAAAATGAATTTCGTCATAAGACCATCAAGATCAATATATTCTAAAAAATTAATTGTTATGGTCAAGAAAATTCGAAAATTAAGTTTAATACTTTCATGCATTCGGACATGGTTTTGCCATATGTTTTTCAAATACACTCATGAAAATAACATATGCTTATCATCATGTATAACTTAAAATCTCATGCATAAAATTGTCAATCCTTGGATCGAAAATATTTAATATTTTCATTACATCATTATGCATTACTTCAAATTAAACATGATTGCATTCAACAATGTTAATCAAACATGATACACATTATTACTTCTTAACCATGATTTTATATTTTCAATCAAAATCATTTTGTTTGTTTATCAAAAAATATGCAATGTTACCATTTTCGAAATTACTAGCATGATCATAATTTTTGTATTTTTATTTTTAAACATGTAATTTTCAAGAAAATTAATTCTAAACTAAAAAAGAAAATACAACATGAAAGCATCAAGTAATTTCAAAATAAATCTTGGGGATTTCGATTACCTTTTCATTGAAAGCAGTTAAGGCGTAGTTTGCCACGTCGCCTTTCTTGATTTTCTCCTCGTCTTCGGAGGAGCTCGATTCATCCCACTTTGTATTCTTCTTCTTTGGCCTCTTCCTCCGTTCAAGTTCATTATTTATTTTAGATTTTTGTTTAATAAACTTATTAAGATTTAGTGTTCGAAGATCAAGTTCATCATTGTCCTCATCACTTGAGTCATCGCTCAAGTGGTATTCATTTGTCCGGGGTTCCAAATCCTTCCTGTTCTTTGGAAGGTTGTTCTATTCATCATGTGCATTGTGCACCATTTCATATATCATCAACGAACCAATTAGTTCTTCAAGTGGTAAGTTGTTTAGGTTTTTAGCTTCTTGTATTGCAGTTACTTTTGAATCCCACTTCTTAGAAAGAGAACGTAAAATCTTGTTTACGAGTTCAAAATCCGAAAAACATTTGCCAAGAGCTCTTAAACCATTGAGGACATCTGTGAAACGGGTGTACATGTCAACAATGGTTTCGCAAGGCTTCATTCGAGAAAGTTCATAAGAATACACGAGAATGTTGATTTTGGACTCTTTCACTCGACTAGTGTTTTCATGAGTGACCTCAAGAGTTCTCCAAATATCAAAAGCCGAATCACACATCGAAACGTGATTAAATTCATTTTTGTCAAGTGCACAAAATAAGGCATTCATAGCCTTTACGTTTAAAGAAAAATACTTCTTCTCCAAATCCGACCATTCGTTCATCGGTTTAGAGGAAAGTTGAAAACCGTTTTCAACAATATTCCATAAATCCAAATTCATAGAAATCGAGAAAACTCTCATTCGAGTTTTCCAATAGGTGTAGTCCAATCTGTGAAACAACGGTGGATGAACAATCGAAAAATCCTCTTTAAAGCAATGAAGAGCCATTTCTCTCGGGTGTAAATCCGAAATGAGAAATACCGGGCTCTGATACCAATTGTTAGGATCAAGAGCACTAAGAGGGGGGGGGGGGGTGAATTAGTACACCCAGGGATTGCAGCAGTGTTTTCTCTCTTTTAATCTCTCTATGCTTGTATGTTTTACCCAGGGATTGGAGGGGTATTTATAGGCTCCAAACCAGTTT
This sequence comes from Musa schizocarpa, assembly GCA_900464855.2. Classification (NCBI taxonomy): domain Eukaryota; kingdom Viridiplantae; phylum Streptophyta; class Magnoliopsida; order Zingiberales; family Musaceae; genus Musa; species Musa schizocarpa. The sequence goes on along the minus strand of LS990923.1, from coordinate 19,581,860 downwards.
GAATTTTGAGCTTAAATCGATCATCTCCCGGAATTCCGGGGTCTGGCAGTTGCACCGCCTGACTAGGGCGGTAGCACCGCCTGACTGGGGCGGTTGCACCGCTTGATAGGGCTCGAAGACTGAGCCTCTGGGCGGTGCCATTGCTTATCAGGGGCGGTTGCACCGCCTGGCAGAGCTCGGAGACCGAGCTCAGGCGGTGCCACCGCCTGACTGGGGCGGTTGCACTGCCCAGCCAGAGCTCAAAGACCGAGCTCAGGCGGTTGCACCGTTGTCAGAGGCGGTTGCACCGCCCAACCAGAACTCGGAGACTAAGCCCTGGGCGGTGCCACCGCCGACTCAGGCGGTGCCACCTCTGGGCGAGAGATCTGGGTCCGAATGGGTTGATCCATTTGGCCCAATTTGATTCTTTCAAGGGCCCAATTGCCCCTAGATTAAGTTCATGGGATCACCTCCCAATTCTAACTTAATCATCATGCTAACTACGACAATTCTTAAGACTTTTTCTATAGCTTGCTCCGGTGCGTCAATCGCTTCTTCCGGCGAACATCCGACGGTCCTCCGACGATGCTCCTATGGACTTCCGGCAAACTCCTGGACTTGCAACGATCCACTTGGCGTGTTCTGACGAGCTTCTTTTGGCAATCTCCTGGACTTCTCGGATTTGTTCTCGTAGAACCTCCGATGACCGTCCAGACTTCCGTCAAGCTCTCGAACTCCCAACGTGATCATAGTCCTAACTCCGGCGTAACTCCTGTTGCATGTCTTACTTTCATCGTAGTTTATCCTGCACACTTAAAACAAAACTTCGATCAAGACAATTAATCCTAAGCAATTAACCAAGTTGTCCGGCATGTCATTGGTCCCTCGACGCTTCGTCCGATTCTTCGGCGCATCGTCCTCTCCTACGGCCTATTGCCAAATCGGCTAGTTGACTCCACAACTCCGATATCCTTGGCACAATATCCTCTCTTCTTGGCCCAATGCTCGAGTCCACAGCCCGAAGCCTTCTGTCGATACGTCGACCGATCCACCGACTCGACGTCCAATCTTCTGACATGTTTCTCCGGCACAACATGATTTTACCTACTTTAATTATCTCATCTTGATTGAAGCATCCTGTGTTACTTAAAACATAAATTAAAACATAAACACATATCAAGTGGTTTCATCATCAAAATACGAGATTAAATAGATATAGCGTATGCTTTGAGTGTCACAAGCAGGTATCTGGTGGATCCAGGCTTGGAGCATTGGAAAGTAGTAAAGTGTATCCTTAAGTACTTGAGAAGGACTAAGGATATTTTACTAGTATATGGAGGTAGTAGCCTTAGGTTTGAAGGCTATATGGACTCAAGTTTTCAGTCTGATGTCGATAATAGCAAGTCAAATTCGGGGTATATGTACATCTTGAATGGAGGAGCAGTGTGTTGGAAGAGTTCCAAGTAAGATACTACTGCTGACTCGACCACAGAGGCGGAGTACATTGTTGCAGTACACGCAGCAAAGGAGGGAGTATGGGTGAAGAAGTTCATCACAGATCTGAGAGTCGTGCCAGGTAGTGAGGGGTCGATTTTCTTATATTGCGATAACAATGGGGTGATTGCTCAAGCAAAGGAACCCAGGTCTCATCAGAAATCTAAGCATGTTCTGAGAGATCGTAACCTGAGGAGATGTAGTAGTGAAAAGAGTTCTATCCGAAGATAACGTTGCAGATCCACTAATAAAGCCGTTATCTCAAATTGTCTTTGAGCGTCATAGGAGTCTAATGGAGATCAGACATAGATAATTGGTTTTAGGTCAAGTGGGAGATTGCTAGTCATATGTGCCAAGCAAGCCAATCACGTGAGTGATGGCACGTGTGACTTGACAGGAATCTTTTTGCTTATTATATTTTGGTATTTATCACTTTATATTAACTGTTGCATATATGCATGTATATATTGTGATGTCCTTGGATCTCTGCAATGGGAATCGGATCGTGATGAGATCACGATAATGAGACCGATTCACCTTTAAACACATTTCCTAAATAATCTTGGTCATAGGTTACTTAGGAGGGACATCGAGATAACCAAATAGACTGGTGTGCTCTATACCCATCCATATGATGGATGCAGCTAGTCTCATAGCTGCTCGTGTGGGATATTAGAGATACAGTACAGGTGCTCATTGGAGAATGAGTTCACTGATTGATCTGTTTACGGAATGTTAGCTAGTTGATGATACCTTATTGTCAGACAGCGATTCCGTAGTCCTAGTGGTGTATCTGGTCCTTAAACTTGAGACACCAAAGATGTCCTGTATGAGTGCTCAACTCTTTGATACCAATCTTATAGGTTTGGATGTCCCAAATGTAGTATAGCTAGTCATTAGGAGTAACAATCGACCTTACGAGGGCTATTGAGTGTCGATAGAGGATTATCCACTCTCGACATCATGAGAGAAATATCTCATGTGTTCTTGCTCAGACAAATCCCTGGCTAGGGTCATTCGGATTGAGAGCGAAAGAGTTCTTTGGGAGAATTCGATTAGAGCGAGACTCGAATAGAAACCATATGGGTCTAACAGCACCATGCCTGATATATGATCTTTAGGATACTGGATAGATGAGGGACTATAGGTATATAGTAATTGGGGACAAACACGTCCAATGGATTGGATTCCCCTGTATCATTTGGGGACTACAGCGTAGTGGCCTAGTACATCCGTAGTTGATGAGTCGAGTGAATTATTATAGAGATAATAATTCACTGAGTCAGAAAGAGTTTTGATAGGTATGACTCACGACCAACTCGATATTGGGCCTAGAGGGTCACACACATATGGTAGGTGTTGCAATGAGTAGAGTTTCAGATATGAGATATCCGTCGGAGCCCCTGTCTTATTGGATATCCAATAAGCCCTTGAATTATTGGATCCTATGGATGAGATCCAATAAGAGCCCATAAGAGATTATTGGATAGAGATCCATTAATCTAAGAAGCTTGGGTAGTTGGATGTAGATCCAATACCCAATAGGGGAGGATCCATAAGGGTTTGACAAAGGACCTCTATAAATAGGAGGGATTCAGTGGTTCATAGACTAGAGTCTTTGCTTGCCTCTCATATTCTCCTCCCCCTCTTCATCTTAGAGCAGGCCTGGAGTTTTGAGGAGTGTCGTCGCAGCCCTACTGTGTGGATCACCACTAGAGAGGAGAATGCTTGACCTCCTTCACCCTCTCCTAGAGATCTGCAAGGAAACAAGGATATACGATCTCTCTAGGTAACATAATCTATTTTATACGCAGTTTATTTCGTGGATTTTTTGCGCATCAATCTTTGCACGATGACGAACATCTTTTTGGAAAATTAGAGATTTTATTTTCTTGTTCTTCCGCTACGCATGTGATGTCACCCCCAAGATTTCCCAACAATAATTGCCCAAGCTATGCCTCAAACAAATCAGTCCAACTTGCTAGTCATAGGTATCCTGAAAGCCAATCACGAGAGTGATGACACATATGACTTAACATATAATTTTTATGCTTGTTATTATTATTTGGCATTTTGTCACTTTATATTGTTTGTTTCTTGAATATATTGTGATGGCCATAGATCTGTATAATGAGAATCTGATCGTGATGAGATCATGATAATGAGACCAATTTGTCTTTAAACACTAATCCTAAATAATCCTGGTCATAAGTTATTCGAGAGGGACATCGAGATAATCAGACAAACTGGTGTGTTGTATACCCATCCATATGATGGATGTAGCTAGTCTCATAGCAGATGATCCTCTATCGATACTCAATAGTTCTCGTAAGATTGGTTACCACTCCCGATGACCTATTATACTAGATCTAGAACCTCCAGACCTATAAGTCTAGTATCAAGGAGTGGAGTACTCATACAGGACATCCTTGATATCTTAAGTCTAAGGACCAGATACACTACTAGGACTATAGAATTATTGTTTAACAATATAGCATCATCAACCATCCAGCATTCCGTAAGCGGATCAATCAGTGAACTCATTCTTCAATGAGCACTTGTACTATATCCCTAGTGTCTCCACACGAGCAGCTATGAGACTAGCTACATCCATCATATGGATGGGTATACAACACACTAGGGATATAGTACAAGTGCTCATTGAAGAATGAGTTCACTGATTGATCCGCTTACGGAATGCTGGATGGTTGATGATGCTATATTGTTATACAATAATTCTATAGTCCTAGTAGTGTATCTGGTCCTTAGACTTAAGATATCAAGGATGTCCTGTATGAGTACTCCACTCCTTGATACTAGACTTATAGGTCTGGAGGTTCTAGATCTAGTATAATAGGTCATCGGGAGTGGTAAACAACCTTACGAGAACTATTGAGTATCGATAGAGGATCATCTGCTCTCGGTGTCATATGAGGAATATCCCATATATTCTTGCTCAGACAAATCCTTAGCCATGGTCATTCGGATTGAGAGAGAAAGAGTTATCTGAGAGAATTTTGATTAGAGCGAGATTTGAGTAGAAACCTTATGGGTCTGACAGCACCATGCCCAAAATATAGTCTCTAGGATATTAGATGACTGAGGGACTATAGGTATATGATAATTGAGAATAGACAGGTCCAATAGATCATATTTCCTTGTATCGTTTGGAGACTGTGGCATAGTGGCCTAGTACGTCCATAGTCGATGAGTCAAGTGAATTATTATGAAGATAATAATTCACTGAGTCAGAAGGAGTTCTGACAGATATGACTCACGGCCAGCTCGATATTGGGCCTAGAGAGTCATACACATATAGTAGGCATTGCGATGAATAGAGGTTCGGAAAAGAGATATCCATAGGAGCCCCTATCTTATTGGATATCCAATAAGCCCCTGAATTATTGGATCCTATAGATGAGATCCAATAAGAGCCAATAAGAGATTATTGGATAGAGATCTACTAATCTAAGAGGCTTGAGTAGTTGGATGGAGATCCAATACCCAATAGGGTATGATCCATTAGGGTTAAGTTGACAGGGGACCTCTATAAATAGGAGGGAACCAATGGTTCATAAGCTAGAGCCTTTTTGGGTTGCCTCTCCTATTCTCCTCCTTTTCTCCTTCTCAGATAGCATGCTTGGAGTTTTGAGGAGCATCATCCCAGCCCTATTGTGTGGTTCATCGCTAGAGAGGAGGGCAATTGACTTCCTTCATCCTCTCCTACAGATATGTAGGGATTCAGGGATATATGACTCCCTAGGTAACACAATCTTTTATATACACAGTTTTAAGTTTCATAGTTTTTACACATTAATCTTCGCACAGTGACGAACACATCTTTGAGAAATTAGGGACTTTATTTTTTATGTTCTTTCGTTGCGTATGTGATGTCGCCCCCAAATTTCACAACAGTAGTATAAGAGCCATATTGTTTATGCGAAAGATTGGTTTTGAACTTCGTGTGTTGTGCTTTGGAGAAACTTTTGATGTCAAAATCATTGACGCAAAAGCGATAAAGGGCAGCAACTATTGCGGACACAATGCATATAGTGGCGTTGGCCCACGGGCTGGTGCCCCATAAGGGTGGCCGCCGCCTATAGTGGTGCCCGCAAGGGCAACCGCTCGCATGGGCAGCGGCTACGAGTGTTGCATCCATGAGAAGTGTTGCCCATAGGCGTGGTGCCTACAGGCACAATGCCACCCATAGGGGCGATCGTTTCCCGCGAGGGGGCGGCGCCTACGGACACAACGCCCGCAGGGGCAACGCCGCCGACGGGCAGAAGTGCTTGCCGATGGGGTGGCGGTAGCCACATCAATCAAGGGAGGAGAAGGGTTAGGGCATGTTCTGGGCCAAAAGAAAGATAATTTTACCCTCGTGAATTTAAGAAATTTCAATTCTGCCCTCTTGTCTAAATTACCAAAATACCCCTCATAATTTAAAAAGTTCCTTGCATATCCTTGATTTTAGAAAAATTTTAATTAATTATAAGATTTAATTAATTATTATTATTATTATCTAGTAGTCTTACATGATGATGATGTGTACATGTGATGTATGATATGTGGACGGATGATCATGGACTGTGTGATGTGTGGGTACTTGTGATTATTATTATAGAGGCTTGCGAGCCTCAAATTTATTTCTTATTTATTGTCGGGCTTGTGTGTCTATAATTAAGTTATAATTACATAAGAAGGCACAGCAGGAGCGTGAAAGTGATTACGAAACCCACGAGGCCAAGATGGATGATCGCAATGCATGAAGATATGTCGAGATGTTAACAGAACCGATGATGATGAGATGGATGATCATTGGGCATGGAGATGTACCATTGCATACATAGATCTTGATATGAGTGATCAAGCTCACTAGCTCGAGCTTGATTATAGTAGGATGTGGTCTATGATTATCTGATGTGATTGCTTATATGATGTGTGATTGATTATACACCTACATATGTATATATATTTGCGTGCGATGTACATATATATTAAATATTAATGTGTGTGACATGTTATATTAGGAGACTGAATCAAAATCCCCTCTCTCGATAATATTAAGTCGGTAAATATGAGGTAATTAAATTGACCCACGTGGCCTTTCATCATTATAGGTATGGACTGATTCCTGACATAGGTTGAGTTGGTTAAGTCCCTCGAGTCTCACCTAAGTCATGATTCGCTATCTTGCCAATGTCATAGAGATGTCACCGGTAACCTGATGACTTGGTATACTTGGTCGAGTCTCTCGAGGGTATATCAACACCGGTAACGATGGTGTTGACTTAATCAAACATCATGATTGGTCAAGTCCCTCGAGACCATGATGATTCAAAGGTCGAATAGGATGGGAATCATAAGGAGTTGTGATTGGAAAGAGTTGCCTACCTTTTGGGCTTAGTGTGAATGGTCGAGACCCTCAAGGTTACACTAAGATGCTGATTGGATCTCGATCCCCACTAGAAGTCTGCTGGAGACTTCTGTTTCATGTGCTAAGGGTGTCACATGACTCACTAGTAAAATAGTGAGAGCAGATTAAGATATAAGTCCATATCTTGATTATTTGTTTTCTAAGGGTGTCGCGTGACTTGCTAAAAAAATAGTAGGAGTAGATTAAAATATAAGTCCATATCTTATTTATTTTCCTACAAAATCTGCATGTTATTTATTTCTACCACATCTTTGTTTTCAGAAAATATCGCTTTTAAATCCCTTACGTGGCATACTTGATATCAATTGCCTCACTAGTCCGTATTATATGGATTGGCTTCGTAACATGAGAATTATTCTCATGGTAAAGAAAATAGTGTATGTCCTTGATATAGTGATGCCTACGCCCGAGGAAGGAGCAAACGAGGATGAGATTACTCGCTACGTGAGTACATAGATGACTCCACTCTTACTCAGTGTTACATGTTGGGCTCCATGATTCCTGAGTTACAAAGGCAACATGAAAACATCGATGCTAGACCCATTCTCCTATATGTCTGTAAATTGTTTGAGGAACAGAGAAGGACTCAGCGATATGAGATATCAAAGAGCCTCTTCTACGCTAGGATGACTGAGGGAACATCAGTACAAAATCATTTCTTAAAGATGATTGAGTAGATAGAGAAACTCACAGGTCTAGGAAAGGTCCTAAAGGATAACCTGTATGTGGATCTTGTGCTTTAGTCCCTACTAGATTCTTTTTCACAGTTCATAATGAATTTTAATATAAATAAGCTTGAGGTGCCTCTCTCTAATCTCCTCAATATATTGAGGGAGGCAGAGAGCACTATCATGAAAGAGAAGCTAGTTCTCTATACTAGTGAGACAAAAAAGAAAACGAAAGTAGAAAATTCCCATAAGAAGGGTAAGGGCAAGGGCAAACCGGGTAAAGAAATGGTTGCTAAGAAAGACCCCGCAAAAGACAAAGGCCAGTGCTTCCACTGCAGCAAAGATGGGTAATAAAAGAGGAACTGCAAAGAGTACCTTGTAAAGAGAGCGAAACAAAAGCTTGGAGAAGCTTCAGATACATTCATGATTAGTCTCCATTTGTCATCCTCTTGTGATAACACATGGGTATTGGATACCAATAGTGTTTATCATATTTGTAATTCATTGTAGGTTTTGGCAAGACCTAGGAGATTGGGGAGAGGCAAGATGGACCTCAAGATGAGCAATAGAGCAAAAGTTGCAATAGTAGCTAATAGCTTAAGTGTTCACCTCCCTCTTTCTCTTTGAAAATCTGTAAGAGTGTGAACCACTTTTAAAAGGTTGTAAGAGAGGTATTTGTCCTTCCCCTTCAAATTGATTTACTAGTAGAAGTTGAGAGCCTCATCGAAGAAGGCTTCGCAAGTGGATGTAGGTCATTTTGACCAAACCACTTTAAATTGGTGTGTTCCTTGAATATGTGAGTGTTTACCTTTCATAAACCATTATTTACATAGCAGCAAGTTTTCAGTTTTTATCTTCTCACTTTACTCGAGCTACTTTCACTAAGTCATTCATTGTCGAATCAAAATCTCTACGCATTTACGAAATCATTTTCAAACTTGCGAGTTTTAATACGCTGCACTAATTCACCCCCCCCTCTTAGTGTCGCTCCGATCCTAACAAATTGCTCTTCCAGCGAGCTTTCGGCGATCTTCCGATGAACTTCCGAAGAACTACCGGCAATGTTCCAGCGGACTCCTGGCAAGCTCCTGAACTTTATGACAATCTTCTTGGTGAGTTCCAATAAGCTTCTTTAGCAAGCTCTTGGACTTCTCAGTTGGTTTCGGTAGAACTTCCGATGAATGTCCAGACTTTCGACGAACTCTTAAACTCCCAACGAGATCTCGATCTTGACTCCGGCACAACACCTGCTTTGTGTCTTACTACTATCGTAGTTAATCATATACACTTTTCTTAACATATAGATTAAATCAAACAATTTACAATTGATTTCATCATCAAAATATGAGATTCAACACTAAGTACCTGAACAAACTCGGTGGTGGAGTGGTGCTTAAGCTAGGTTCTCCAACCTCGCTCAACTCTATCATGCTCCAACTGTCTTCGCTAAGAATGTGTTCCTTCTCAAGGAACATAACTCTCTTGGCTACAAAGACCTTTAGGTTCTCGGGATGGTAGAAATAATACCCACAAGTTTCCTTGGGGTATCCCACGAACTTGCACTGCTCCTTTCTCAATTCCAACTTATTAGGGTTGTGTCTTTTAACATGGGCAGGGCAATCCTAAATCTTAATAACCTTAAGATTGGGCTTTTTCCTTATCCATTTCTCATATGGTGTAGATAGTACCGATTTAGTTGAAACTCTATTTAAAATGTAAGATGCAGTCTCTAGAGCGTATCCCTAGAATGAGATGTGTAGGTCAGCAAAACTCATCATGGATCACACCAATTCTAACAATATACGATTCCTCCTTGCTAAAGACTTTGCTAAGACTTTATCTCAATCTCTAACTTCTCAAAGGTTGTTGTCTCTGTTGAGAATTGAGGGGTATTTATAGACCCCAAGAGGATTCAAATTTGGGCACCAAATTTGAATTACTTTTGGGTTCCCAATGCTGGTGGTTCCACCGCCTATCAATGTCTAACACTAACAGTGAACTGGCGGTGCTACCGCCCAGTCCGACGGTGCCACCATTAGACCTCTCGGGTGTTGGGCAGTGCTACCGCCCAGTTCGACGGTACCAACGCCCGATCCTTCGGGTTTTGGGTTGTGCCACCGCCCAGTCCGGCGGTTCCACCGCTCGATCTTACGGGTCACTGGTTGGGCTTCAGATCTGGCCCAAACTAAGTCATATCCAAGCCCATTTGGCCCTTAACTAGGATATAGGATTATTTCTAAACCCTAACCCTAATTTTATGCAAACTACAAAGTTAAGAGATAGTCCTAAGCAGATCTTTATAACCGGCAACATCGAGTTTCCTTCCGGCGAGCTTTCCAGCGATCTTCCGGCGGACTTTTGATACACCCACGGATTTCTTCCGACGAACTCCTAGCCGGCTCCGGATCTTGTGGCGAGTTAAGTGAGTAGCCGAGCCTTCTCGGTGATCTTCGCAAACCTCCGACGATCTCTTCGGCGGACTTCCGAAAACTCCGACAAGTCCCCGATTTCCTCTCGGTTGGTTCCAGTAGCATCTCCAACGAATCTTCGGACTCTTGAACACCCATCGAACTTGACTCCAGTAGACTTATTTTATGTCTTCAAGCTATCATAGTTAATCCTGCACATATAAAACAAAACTTTGATCGAGACAATTAATCCTAAGCAATTAATCAAGTTGTTCGGCATGTCATTGGTCCCTCGATGCTTCATCCGATTCGTTTGTGCATCGTCTTCTCTTACGGCCTATTGCCCAATCGGCCAGTTAACTCCACAACTCTGATATCCTTGGCACAATACCTGCTCTTCTTGGCCCGATGCCCGAATCCATGGCCCGAAGCCTTCTATCGATATGTCGACCGATCCATCGGACTGATGTCCAATCTTTTGACATGTTCCTCCAGCACAATATGATTTTCCTGCTTTAAATATCTCATCCTGATCGAAGCATCCTGCGTCATTCAAAACGTAGATTAAATCAAAAACACATATCAAGTTGTTTCATCATCAAAATATGAGATTCAACATAATTGACGTACCAAAATAAGAATGCTTTGTCAATTGTATTAATTCTTGTAGTTAGTCCGTAAATTAAGTGAGGATTGGGAGGTAATCCTACTAATTTAGTTAAGGGCCAACTAGGCCCTTAATATGGCAGAATTGGGTTGGATTGAACAGCCTATTCAGCACCTGAAATCATGGCCGGCGGTAGCACTGCTTGGGAGACCCAGTGTCTTAGGTGGTTTGGGCGGTGGTACCGTTGGCAGTTAATACTTCCAGTGGTGGTTGTTGAATCTCGTATTTTGATGATGAAACCACTTGATATGTGTTTATAATTTAAACTGCATTTTGAGTGATGCAGGTCTACTCGATCAGGATTAGACAATTAATGCAGGAGGAATTAACGTTGCGCCGGAGGAGATCACGTCAGGATATTGGACGGCAGAAGGCTTCGGACGTCGGGCATTGGGCTAAGGAGAGCGGAATTGCACCAAGGATATCGGGGTTGCAGAGGTCAACCGCCGATTGGGCAACAAGCCGCAAGAGAGGACGATGCACTGAAGAATCGAACGAAGAGCCAACCAATGACGTGCCGGGCAACGGAATGTCGATTCGCGTTGTAATAATTGTCTAGATTGGAGTAGAGTTTTAGTTTGCGTGTGCAGGAATAACTATGATAATGAGACAGACATAAAGCGAAACAAAGTGAGGAGTCAAGCGCGAAGGATTCATTGGGAGTTCGAGAGTTCGATGGAAGTCCGAAGGTTCGTCAGGAATGCTGCCGGAACTAGCCGAGAATGAGTAGGGAGCTTGCCGAAGGGTTTTTTGGAAGCTCACCGATAGGTTTGTGGGAAGTTCGCGGAGCTCGCCGAGAGAGATCGGAGCTTGCCGAAGAAGCTCGTTGGAACTCGCCAAGATCAAATCGTGAAGTTTAAGAGCTTGCCGGGAGTCCGCAGAATGGTTTTCGAGAGTTTATCGGAAGACCGCCGAAAGTTCGCCAGAAGCTCACCGGAAGAAGTCTTGACTTATGGACTTTGTAATAGCTTATAAAATGTCTTTAAATTTGTAGTTAGTATGTTAATTAGGGTTAGAATTAGGTATTAATCCTATAACCCAAGTAGGGGCCAATTGGGCCTAAGTTCGGACTAGTTTGGGCCAAGATTGAAGCCCAACTAGTGGGATGAAAACACTGTAGGCGGTGGCACCGCCTGGGCTGGGCGGTGGAACCGCCCAAAGATTTGTGGTCGAATCGACAAAGTGGTGGCATCACATCGACAAAGCGGTGGCACCGCCAGCATCGGGAACTCCAAGAGAATTCAAATTTTGGAGCCCAAATTTGAATCCTCTTAAGGCCTATAAATACCCCTCATTTCTCAGCAGAGGATACAACCTTTTGAGAAGCTAGAAGTTGAGAAAAGCTTAAGGAAAAGTCTTATTTTCAATAGCTTGAGTGTTCACCTCCTTTCTTTTCATTGAAATCTTTGTAAAAGGGTGAACCACTTGTAAGAGTTTGTAAGAGGGGTGTAAGAAGGAGGTTGATATTCGCCTAGTAAAGGAAGATCATTAGTGGATCTTGGGTGGCCTCTCACGGAAGAGGAATGGGAGGAGTGGATGTAGGTCACCATTGATGAACCACTATAAACAACCAAATCTTCTCTTGTTTGCATTTATCTTATTGTCATTTATATTACTACAAACCATCTTCACTTTGATGCTCTACTTCTTTGTCTCCTTCTTACATATGCCTTCAAGTTAAAAATGCAATCGAAACGATTTCAAACGAAATGTTTTTTTTATCATACGAAGTTTCCGTAAGTGTTTAAATTGTCGAAAGTTTATCATACTTTACCATTGCACTAATTCACCCCTCTTAGTGCCGCTCCGATCTTAACAATTGGTATCAGAGCCCGGTATTTCTCATTTCAGATTTACACCCGAGAGAAATGGCTCTTCATGGCTTTCAAGAGGGCTTTTCGGTTGTTCGTCCATCGTTGTTTAACGGATTGGACTACACTTATTGGAAAACTCGAATGAGAGTTTTCTTGATTTCTATGAATTTGGATATATGAAATATTGTTGAAAATGGTTTTCAACTTCCCTCTAAACCAATGATTGAATGGTCGGATTTGGAGAAGAAATATTTTTCTTTAAACGCAAAGGCTATGAATGCCTTATTTTGCGCTTTAGACAAAAATGAGTTCAATCGAATTTCTACGTGTGAAACGGCTTTCGATATTTGGCGAACACTTGAAATCACGCACGAGGGAACTAGTAGAGTCAAAGACTCGATAGTTAATATTTTATTGCATGATTTTGAGCTTTTTCAAATGCAACCAAGCGAGACTATAGGCGACATGTACACCTGTTTCACGGATGTCGTCAATAATCTAAGAGTTCTTGGTAAATCTTTTTTGAATTTTGATCTCGTAAGCAAGATCTTAAGATCCCTTCCAAAAAGATGAGATTCTAAAATAACCACAATACAAGAAATAAAAGATTTAAATATTTTTTCACTTAAAGAACTAATTGGTTTGTTGATGACATATGAAATGGTGCACAATGCACAGGATGAACAAAATCACCTTCCAAAGAACAGGAAGGATTTGGAACCCCGGACAAATGAATACCACTTGAGCAATGACTCAAGTGCTGAAGACAATGATGAACTTGAACTTCGAACACTAAATCTTAATAAGTTTATTAAACAAAAATCTAAAATAAACAATGAACTTGAACGGAGGGAGAGGCCAAAGAAGAGGAAGGCAACCAAGGATGAATCAAGAACTTCCAAAGGTGAAACGGAGAATTGGGCTTTGACGGGCTTCGACTACAAGGTAAGTAACTCAACTCTCTTGAATTATTTTGAAATTACTTGATGTTTTCCATGATGTATTTTCTCTTTTCTTTTGAATAATTATTTTTCTTAAAAATTATATGTTTTATGTTAATAGAATAAAATGTTAGATTTAAATAATCATATATATGTGCTTGAGAAGCAAGAATATGTATTTTGATGATTTTCATATTAACTTTCAATGATGATGCATGGTTTTTATATGAAAGGCTTGATGATATTTTTTTTTAAACCTTGTCTTTGGTTTTCAAACATGATATATGTTTTTGACATAAGAATAAAACTTAAGCATGCTAATATAAAGTCAATCACATAAATTAAAACTAAAGAAGTTTTAGTTATCTATAAGAATCATTCAAAATTATGTTCAATGAAACCATTGCATAATGATGTAATGAAAATATTAAACATTTTGAAATCATGTTTTAGTGTCATGCATAATGATCATGCTTAATAAATTTCAAAATTATGCATATGAATCTTGTGATTTATGGATTATTGATTTTTACCATAATGAAAGTGCCTTATTAATCTTTGTTGTAATAAATCTTACACTTTCGGTTTTAAACATTATACATGTTTTTATTTGGTATAAGTGAAATAAAATCATATGAATTCAAACAACTAAAAAGAGGAAAATATTTTTTCCTTGAAAAAATATTTTTCTCTATCCTATTGATCTTGATGTTTATTATGATAAATCTATGTATATCATTTTGAATCTCTTGAAAGTAATGTTGATATTTTGATGATTTAAATTTGAAATGAGTTTTATCAAAATCATGATATTGATTTCTTGGAATAACATGAGATTAACTTTGATGATCATTTTGATTCATGGAATTTTGGATTCATGACTTGGTCTTACATTTGTTTATGAGATGGTTGAAATCTTTGTACGTTTGAATTCTTCCCTTCTCCTTTCAATTTATGCATGTTATATGTTAAAGATTTAAAACCATGTTTTGGTATCATGCATATCTAAGAAATATTGATGTGACAAATTGAATAAGTTGAAAATGAATGATGATTTTTCTCTTGAATATAACTTGTGATATTTTTTATATAAATCATCATTTTGATTTCTCGACATTCGATACATGAGATTTTATTATAAATCAAAATTTCTCATTAATCAATCTTCTACGATTTTACTTGATATTCTCTTGAGAGGAGATTTTCTAAATGAATCATGATTTTTCCTTGTGAGTTCTTGGAGTTATTACTTGATTTTTCTTTTAAAACAAGATCTCTTCTTTGTACTCCTATGATTTTTCTTGATATTTTATTTAAAGAAGATATTTACTATATGAATCATGTCTTTTGGTATTCAAATGATTTTATCCTTCATGACATGATTTCTTTGTATTTATGGCTTCCATGGCTTGAAATGTTTTGGTATAATGCATGCAATGATGAAATATTCATAAAGTTAAAATGATGTATGCAATACTTATGATAATGATGTACATGATGTATTTATTGCATATGATGTGTATCATGAATGCTTTAAATGATGAGTGTTTGGTATCATGATCAACATGTTGATAAATGCTTAAAAATTTTAATGTTTGAGTATCATGTATGATATGCTTATTAATGATGATTGATTTATTTTTCGGTATCGTGCATGAAAAATAAGGTTATTGAAATTGTGTATGTTTTAATTTGAATATATAATGATGCACAAATAAGAATGATACTTACCTTTGTCATAATATGAAAATTGATATAAGGGTCTACCCTTCTTTTTGACAATGACAAAGGGGGAGCAAGAATTTCTAGCGTGGATATCATGAAAAGAGGCAAACTAACTAGCTTGCACAATTCAAGATGAAAGCAAAAAATTGCACTTCTCAAAAGAGAAGATGCAAATGTAACATATGCCAAATTGTTTGCTTGCCTCATGTAAAATATTATCTCTTGCTAGTTTGTCATTTTTGCTAGCTTGTATGTTGCAAAACTTGATCACTTTTTCAAACATTTTGCTAGTTTACACTTTGCAAAGAAAGCAAAAATGACACTTCTAGAAGAAAGAGCTTGTTATTTTGAACATCACAAGCTTGCCTATCTTAAGAAACAAAAATTGCAAAAGTGCTATCTTGCCTATCTCAAGAAGCAAAACTTGCAACTTGCACATTGCAATAGGAAGCAAGAATTATGAGCTTCCACAATAAAGCTATCTTACATTTGCTTTCGAAATTTTTGCTAGCTTGTATATTGTGAAACTTACATATCGTAAAAATTGCTAGCTTGTAGTCTAAAGAGAAGCAAAAAGTTGCTATCTCAAAAGAAGCAAATGTGCTATCTTGCCTATCTTAAGAGGCAAAAATGCTAACTTGCACATCTAGCAAAACTTGACAAATTTGCATATTTCAAGAAGCAAGAGTTGCTTTCTTGAACATCTCAATATTGCTAGCTTGCATGATGTAGAACTTACTATCTTGAACATTACCAAAAGTGCTATCTTGTATGCTGTAAAACTTGCATATCTAAAACTTGATAGCTTGAATGTCCTAAGCATGATGCATTACTTGCTAAATTTTCTAGCTTCAAAACTGCATGATGATCAAACTTAATTTTATGTTTTTCATGCAATGAGTTGAACTTATATTACCAATACAAAGAATTGTGGTACTTCTCCTTTTTGTTGATGACAAAGGGGGAGAAGTATGTTGATGATATAACATGTGATGCATAAGTTTTATACATATGTTCATGATGATGTGTTGCAAGTATTCATGATGAATATTGCAATGACTTGAATTCTGCCTGAATTCAAGGTTATATCAATATGGCATATTGATAGGGGGAGTTTGTTTAAACTCTGGGAGTTAAGGTTAACTCCATCATCAAGTAGTTGTCATCATCAAAAAGGGGGAGATTGTTGAATCTCATATTTTGATGATGAAACCACTTGATATGTTTTTATAATTTAAACTGCATTTTGAGTGATGCAGGTCTACTCGATCAGGATTAGACAATTAACGCAGGAGGAATTGACGTTGCGCCGGAGGAGATCACGTCAGGATATTGGACGACAGAAGGCTTCGGATGTCGGGCATCGGGCTAAGGAGAGCGGAATTGCGCCAAGGATATCGGTGTTGCGGAGGTCAACCGCCGATTGGGCAACAAGCCGCAAGAGAGGACGATGCGCTGAAGAATCGGACGAAGCGCCAACCAATGACGTGCCGGGCAACGGAATGTCGATTCGCGTTGTAATAATTGTCTAGATCGAAGTAGAGTTTTAGTTTATGTGTGCTGGAATAACTATGATAATGAGAAAGACATAAAGCGAAACAAAGTGCAGAGTCAAGCGCGAAGGATTCATTGGGAGTTCGAGAGTTCGACGGAAGTCCGAAGGTTCGTCGGGAATGCTGCCAGAACTAGCCGAGAATGAGTAGGGAGCTTGCCGAAGGGTTTTTTGGAAGCTCACCGAAAGGTTTGTGGGAAGTTCGCGGAGCTCACCGAGAGAGATCGAAGCTTGCCGAAGAAGCTCGTTGGAACTCGCCAAGATCAAATCATGAAGTTTAAGAGCTTGCCGGGAGTCCACAGAATGGTTTCCGAGAGTTTATCGGAAGACCGCCGAAAGTTCATCGGAAGCTCGCCGGAAGAAGTCTTGACTTATGGACTTTGTAATAGCTTATAAAATGTCTTTAAATTCGTAGTTAGTATGTTAATTAGGGTTAGAATTAGGTATTAATCCTATAGCCCAAGTAGGGGCCAATTGGGCCCAAGTTCGGACTAGTTTGGGCCAAGATTGAAGCCCAACTAGTGGGCTGAAAACACTGTAGGCGGTGGCACCGCCCAATGCCCGAGAGCTGGGCGGTAGCACCGCCTGGGCTGGGCGGTGGAACCGCCCAGCACTATCAGGGTCAGAAACTGACAGGCGGTGGCACAGCCATTGACAAGCGGTGGCACCGCCAGCATCGGGAACTCCAAGAGAATTCAAATTTTGGAGCCCAAATTTGAATCCTCTTAAGGCCTATAAATACCCCTCATTTCTCAGCAGAGGATACAACCTTTTGAGAAGCTAGAAGTTGAGAAAAGCTTAAGGAAAAGTCTTATTTTCAATAGCTTGAGTGTTCACCTCCTTTCTTTTCATTGAAATCTTTGTAAAAGGGTGAACCACTTGTAAGAGTTTGTAAGAGAGGTGTAAGAAGGAGGTTGATCTTCGCATAGTAAAGGAAGATCATTAGTGGATGCCGGTGGCCTCGACGGAAGAGGAATCGGAGGAGTGGATGTAGGTCACGATTGATCGAACCACTATAAACTACCGTCTTCTCTGGTTTGCATTTATCTTATTGTCATTTATATTACTACAAACCATCTTCACTTTGATGCTCTACTTCTTTGTCTCCTTCTTACATATGCCTTCAAGTTAAAAATGCAATCGAAACAGTTTCGAACGAAACGTTGTTTTTATCATACGAAGTTTCCGTAAGTGTTTAAATCGTCGAAAGTTTATCATACTTTACCGTTGCACTAATTCACCCCCCCCTCTTAGTGCCGCTCTGATCCTAACAGTGGTGCCACCAGAGCTCGGTCTCCGAGCTCTGTAAGGTGGTCGTACCACCCAGATTGGGCGGTGGGACCGCCCAATGTCAATGGCAGGCAGTAGTACTGTCCAATAATGGCGGTGGTACTGCCAGTATCCCGGAAAACTAGGATGAGACACTTTTTAGCTCTAAGTTTGAAGTCATTGGGGCCTATAAATATCCCACCCTTTTCTGAATAAAAGGGTACGAAAGTATTGGCATAATCTTGAGTCTTTGAAGTGTTAAAGTGTTGTAAAAGTGCTAGAGTACTCCTCTCTTTCTAAGTGTTGAGATCATTTAAGAGAGGTGTGAGGCTTGTAAGGGTTATCTCCTAAACCCGTGAAAAGAAGAAAGCGCTGTAAAAGGTGGTTGGTCTTCGCCTATTGAAGGAAGGCCATTAGTGGACGCTAGTGACCTCGATGGAGGAGGAATCCGAAAGTGGATGTAGGTCACAACGATCGAACAACTCTAAATTCTAGTTTGCATTTTGTCTTGAGCAATTTACCTTTCTTGCAAGCTACTTTACCTTCTTACTGCTTTCTCTATGCTCCTATATGCTTTCAAGTTAAAATCTTTACGAAACGATTTTCATCGGAATCAGGTTTAATTGAAACGAAGACTTTTGAAATGGGTAATTTTTCTGCTGCACTAATTTAGCCCCCTCTTAGTGTTGCACTTGATCCTAACAATTGGTATCAGAACAAGGTCACTCTCATTTGGTTTGAAACCCAAGAGAGATAGCATTTGCCGACAACCAAGAGAGTTACTCAATTACATATGTGCCCATATTCAATGGAATGGATTACACATATTGGAAGACTAGAATTAGAATTTTTTTGATTTCTATGGATTTTGAGCTATGGAATATTGTCGAAAATGATTTTCAAAAGTCTTCTCTTCCAATGAATGATTAGAATGAATTAGAGAACAAGACTTCCGCTTTAAATGCCAAGGCTATAAATGCCTTGTTTTATGCTTTGGATAAAAACAAGTTCAATCGAGTATCCATTTGTGAAATAGCTTTTGATATTTGGCAAACACTCGAAGTGACTCACGAAGGCACTAGTAGAGTAAAGAAGTCAAAAATTAATCTTTTAGTCCATACTTATGAGTTGTTTCGAATGAAACCGAGTGAGACCATTGGAGACATGTACACCCGATTTACGGATGTCATCAATGGTCTAAAAGGACTTAGTAAAAGTTTTTTAGATTTCAAACTTGTTAATAAAATCTTATGATTCCTTCCAAAGAGGTAGGATCCTAAAGTAATAGCCATTCAAAAGACTTAATACAACATGATAAGTTGTATAGATCGTTTTTTTAGGCACCCAACGTCAAATGGGTATTTAAAAATCACTCTTTTTTATAGAAATATTTACCATCATAAGCTAAAAGCAAGAGATGGTACCTTAATAGTGGATGCTCAAGGCATATAACCGGAGATCCATCTCAATTCTCTAAGCTCACTAGCCTAGACGAAGGATATGTCACCTTCGGAGATAACAACAAGGGTAAAATCATTGGCAAAGGAACCATAGGTAACAAATCTAACTTTTTTATTGAAGATGTATTATTAGTTGATGGCTTAAAACATAACCTTTTGAGCATTAGTCAATTATGTGATAAAGGATACATCATTGGATTTGAATCCAATGCTTGCATTATTGAAAAACCACACAAAAATATATCTATAATTACTCTAAAATAAAATAATATATACACTATCGACATTGATGATCTTTGTAATGAAATATGTTTTTCGGTTTTGAATGACGATGCTTGGCTTTGGCATAGGAGACTAGGTCATGCTAGTATGAAACTAATCTCTCAAATCTCATCTAAAGAACTTGTAAGAGGAATTTCTCACATTAAGTTCGTTAAAAATAATGTGTGTGATGCATGTCAATTAGGAAAACAATTAAAATGTAGTTTCAAACTAAAGAACCAAATAAGCACCTCTAGACCATTACAATTGATCCATATGGACTTGTTCGGACCAATTCCTACATCAAGCCTAGGAGATAGTAGATATGCCTTTGTCATCGTGGGTGATTATAGTAGATACACTTGGACTTACTTTTTAGCACACAAAAGTGATTGCCAAATATAGCCTTCCCAAATATTTTTGGGTTAAAGCCATAAATACGGCATGGTATGTCATGAATAGGGTTCTAGTAAGACTATTACTCTCCAAAACTCTTTATAAGTTATGGAATAACAAAAAACCCAAAGTTTCATATTTTAAAGTTTTCGGGTGTAAATATTTTATTTTGAATAAAAAAGATGCCTTAGGAAAATTTGATGCAAAATCCGATGAAGAAATTTTTCTTAGCTATTCTGCTATTTTTAAAGTATTTCATATTTTTAACAAATGAACTTTGGTTATAGAAGAATCTATTCATGTTGTTTTTAATAAAGTTTTTGGAGTTGAGAAAAATGATTTTGATGATGATCTTAATTTTGATGCTTTGAATTTAAATAAAACCTTTTCTCCATTTAGCAACTTGGATGCATCTTCTTCTGAAACATCCTTATCTAAGGAATGGAAGTATGTAGATGCTCATCCTAAGGAGCTAATCATAGGAGACACATCAAAAGGGGTTCAAACTCGTTCTTCTCTTAAGAATTTTTGTGTCAACGCCACTTTTCTCTCCCAAATTGAACTTAAATGTATTGATGAGGCCTTAAAAGATTATTCATGGGTTATCGCAATGCAAGAATAATTGAATCAATTTGAGAGAAATGAGGTGTGAAAGCTTGTTCTAAGGCCAAATGACCATTTAGTTATTGGTACTAAATGGGTCTTTAGAAACAAGCAAGATGAATTTAGTATCGTGGTTAGAAATAAGGTTAAATTAGTGGCCAAGGGTTTCAACCAAGAAGAATATATCAATTATGAAGAAACTTTCTCTCCCTTGGCACGATTAGAAGCTATAAGGATGCCCCTTGCCTAGTAATAATTTTAAGTTTTTTCAAATAGATGTTAAAAGTACTTTTTTTAATGGTTTTATTTTCAAAGAAGTTTATGTTGAACAACCTCCCGGATTTGAGAATGATAATTTCCCTAATCATATGTTTAAATTGACTGAAGCTCTCTATGGATTGAAACAAGCCCAGAGGGCTTGGTATGAGAGATTTAACTCATTTTTTATCTAAAATAATTTCTCTAAAGGCAAGATCGATATCACATTATTTATTAAAAATTTTAAAAATAATTTTCTTATTATTTAAATTTATATTGATGATATTATTTTCTGTTCCATGAATGAATCTTTATACGAATCATTTGCAAAGAGTATGATTCTAAAGTTTGAAATAAGTTTGATGGGGGAACTAACCTTCTTTTTAGGTTTACAAATCAAACAACTTAATAATGATATTTTTCTTAGTCAAATAAATTATGCATTAGACTTATTAAAATGGTTTAATATGGATAGTTCAAAGACTATCAATACTCCTATGAGTACCTCCACTACATTAGACATTGACGAAAGTGGAGAAAGCTTTGATCAAAAAACTTACAGGGGTACGATAGTTAGTTTACTATACCTCACTACAACTAGACCGGACATCATGTTTAGCGTAGGACTTTGTGCTAGGTCTCAATCTAATCCTAAGATATGTCATCTTAAGGTAGTTAAAAGAATTTTTAGATATCTTAAAAGAACCACTAATCTAGGATTATGGTATCCAAAATCTGAAAACTTCGAATTGATTGCTTATGCTGATGCGGATTTTGTTGGATGTTTAGCGTAGGACTTTATGCTAGGTTTCAATCTAATCCTAAGATATATCTTAAAGTAGTTAAAAGAATTTTTAGATATCTTAAAGGAACCACTAATCTAGGATTATAGTATCCAAAATCCGAAAACTTCGAATTGATTGCTTATGCTAATGCGGATTTTGTTAGATATAGATTAGATAGGAAAATCACATCCAAAACATGTCAATTCTTAGGTCGTGCACTTGTCTCTTGGTCTTCCAAGAAACTAAACTTAGTTGTACTATCTACAACCGAAGTCGAATGCATAACTACGAATGCATGTTGTGCATAAGTTGTGTAAATGAAAAACACTTTAGAGGATTATAAAATTCACCTTGAGAATATTCTCATAAAATGTGATAACACAAGTACAATATGTTTAACAAAAAATCTCGTTCAATACTCTAGAACTAAATATATTGACATTAGGCATCATTTTATACGAGATCATGTTAATAATCATGATATAATTTTAGAATTCGTTAATACAAAATATCAATTGGCCGATATCTTTACAAAACCTTTAAACGAAGAATAATTTAATTTTATAAGAAGGGAGTTAGGAATGTTAAGTTGTCTAAATACATGAATTTGATCTATATATTTTTCAAACTTTCTCAATTCTTTAAAACTCTCATTAAATTATTTCATAAATAAGGCTTTCATGAAATCCGAAATATGAATCTACTAAGTATCAAATTTTTAATAAGAAATAGATTTGATTTATGAAGGTTTATTCATGGAATTTTTCTTTCATATGATGCTTCTTTCATATAAATTCTTCCTTACTCTTCTCATGAAAGAAGAATTTTTATGAATTTTTAAGTATGAGATGATCACTTGCAAGAATGAGGATTTGATTTCACATGAATATTTTGTCAAAATTGAAGCATGATTTAATGAAACTTATTTACTGTTTTCGACTTAGTTTAAATCATTTCACAAATTTGGTTCTTAATGGTTTCCCTCCTTACTTTCCTTCCTTTTCTTCGTACAAAGTTTTTGATGATAAAGGAGGAGAAGTTCATAGAATCTATCACTTTAATGTTGATAAATTTTGATGTTGAGAATTTATGAATGTTACCATGTTACAATGCAATATCGATTGGATAAATTAGTTTGATACTTGAATTTTATTTTTTACCACACTTGCATTGTTAAATTGTTCTCCTTTTTGTTGATGACAAAGGGGGAGAAATAATACCAAAATAAGATAAATTGATAACAAATTGGCATTATAGATGTATGCAAAGTATCTTATCATAAATGCTTATCATAAACACTTGTATGCTTTGTGGTATGCTTGAAATATAATTGGAATCGTTATATACATTGTAACACATCACAAATTCTTAAAATATATCAAAATGTACTTCATACGCATTGTAGATAAATGTCTTTTATTATGAAAAGATATCTTGAACTTAGCTTGCTAATTTACATTTGATATCTTGCCATGGAATGATGGATTGTTATCTTTATCATCTTGATATGTTTCATATTTGAAATACATATCATACTTGAAAATGATGATTGTCTATCATTAGACTTGAAAATGGATGTCATGCCTCGACATTATTTTTATTGATAAATACGTGGCATCATATTTTGAGAATGTTAAATCATGATAGGAATCATGATGTGCATATTGATAAGTTTAAATGAACTTACTTATCGGTTTGATACTTGAATTCAAGAATGTCTTTTCTCAAAGTATGGCATATAGATAGGGGGAGTTAAGGATAACTCCGTCATCAATTGATTGTCATCATAAAAAAATGAGAGATTGTTGAATCTCAGATTTTGATAATGAAATCAATTGTTAATTGTTTGATCTAATCTATATATTGAGAAAAGTGTGCAGGATAAACTACGATAGCAGTAAGATACAAAGCAGGTGTTATGCCAGAGTCAAGATCAAGATCTCATTGGAAGTTTAAGAGTTCATTGGAGGTTTGGACGTTCATCAAAAGTTCTACCAGAATCAATCGAGAAGTCCAGGAGCTTGCCAAAAAAGCTCATTGGAACTCGCCAAGAAGATCATCATAAAGTTTAGGAGCTTGCCGAGAGTCCACTAGAACATTACCGACAGTTCATCGGAAGTTCACTAGAAGATTGTCGGAAGCTTGCTGGAAGATCAATTGATGTACCAGAACAAGAATGCTTTATCAATTGTCTTAATTATTATAATTAGTCCATAAATTAAGTTAGGATTGGGAGGTAATCCCACTAACTTAGTTAGGGACCAACTGAGCCCTTAATAGGGCTGATTTGGGCTGGATTGAATAGCCCATTCAACACCTGAAATAATGGCCGGTGGTGGCATCGCTTGGGAGACCTAGTCTCCCACATGGTCTGAGCAGTGGTAACGTGGCAGTTAATGCTACCAGCGGTAGTACCACCCTTGTCAGGCTGTGGTACTGCCAGAGCTCAATCTCCAAGCTCTAACAGGTGGTTGTACCTCCCAGTGTCAGTAGTAGGCGGTAGTACCACCCAGTAATAGCGGTGGTATTGCTAGTACCCCGGAAAATCGGGATGAGACACTTTTTTGCTCCGATTTTGAAGCCATTGGGGCCCATAAATATCCCACCATTTTCTACATGAAAGGGCATGAAAGTATTGGTATAATCTTGAGTCTTTGAAGTATTAAAGTGTTGTAAAAGTACTAGAGTACTCCTCCCTTTCTAAGTGTTGAGATTATTCAAAAGAGATATGAGACTTATAAGGGTTATATCCTAAACCCGTGAAAAGGAAAAAGCATTGTAAAAGGTGGTTGGTCTTCGCCTATTGAAGGAAGGCCATTAGTGGACATCGGTAACCTCGACAGAGGGGGAATCTAAAAGTGGATGTAGGTCACATCGACCGAACCACTCTAAATTATGGTTTGCATTTCATCTTGAGCAATTTACCTTTCTTGCAAGCTACTTTACCTTCTTACCACTTTCTCTACGCTCCCATACGCTTTTAAGTTAAAATCTTTACGAAATGATTTTCGTCGGAATCAGGTTTAATTGAAACGAGTAATTTTTCCGCTGCACTAATTCACCCCCCCTCTTAGTGCCGCTCTTGATCCTAACACCTAGCACACAAGTTTCGACATTACGTAGGTCCGATAGAGTATCCCATACTCCTGAGAGATATGTGGGATATATTAGATGAGGGGATATTGAGGATATTGATCCTCAAACCTACGAGGAGGCTATTACAAGTATAGACTCCGGAAAGTGGCAAGAAGCTATGAATTTTGAGATGGATTCCATGTACTCCAACAAGGTTTGGAACCTAGTTGATACATATGAGAGTATTGTACCTATCAATTGCAAGTGGATTTTCAAAAAGAAGATCAGAGTAGATGGAAAGGTAGAGACCTATAAAGCAAGGCTAGTAGCTAAGGAGTATCATTAAAGGTAAGGTGTTGACTATGACGAAACCTTCTCACCCATAGCCATACTAAAATCCACCTGAATTCTATTGGCTATTGTAGTATACTATGATTATAAGATTTGACAAATAGATGTAAAAATCACATTCCTCAATGGCAACATCGAGGAGGAGATGTATATGATATAGCTTGAGGGATTCGTGTCCAAGGACTGCTCAAATAAGATGTGTAGGTTGCTTAGGTCCATTTATGAACTAAAGCAAGCTTCCCAAAGTTGGAACATAAGATTTGATGAGACAATCAGATCTTATGATTTCGTTAAGAACGAAGATGAGCCTTGTATGTACAGGAAGGTAATTAGGAGTGCTATGACCTTCTTGGTATTATATGTGGATAACATCCTGGTCATTGGGAATGATGTAGGAATACTATCCATGGTAAAGACTTGGTTATCTAGACACTTCTCCATGAAGGACTTAGAGGAAGCATCATATATCTTGGGAATTCGGATATATAGAGATAGATCCAAGAGGATGCTTGGCTTGTCCTAGTCCAAGTACATAGATAACATTATCAAAAGGTTTGGCATGAAAATTTTCAAGAGATATCTCATACCGATGAGACATGAGATATCGCTTTCGTTGAGAGTTCGAGAGTTCGTTGGAAGTATGTACGTTCGTCAGAAGTTCTACCGAAATTAACCGAGAAGTCCAGGAACTTGCCAAAGAAGCTCGTCTGAACTCGCCAAAAAGATCGTTGTGAAGTCCAAGAACTTACCGGGAGTCCGCTAGTATATTTTTGAGAGATCATCGGAAGTTCGTCAGAAGTTCGTCGGAAGCTCGCCAAAAGAAACTAGACTTATGGACTTGTTTAGTTTAGTAAATATCTTAGAATTCGTAGTTAGCACATAATTAGGATTGGAATTGGGCCAACTTAATTAGGAGCCAGTTAGGCCCATGTATGAACTATGTTGGGCCCAATGAAAAGGCTCAAACAGTTACCCAAGAGGTAACACCATCATGGCACAGTCTCCGAGACTGTGTCAGGCGGTGCTACCGCTGGTCTAGGCGGTGGTATCATCCAGACACAGTCTCCGAGAGGCTACAGGTGGTGGTACTATCTAGTGGCAGGGTGACAGGCGATGGCACCCCCCCTGTCAGGCGGTGGTACTACCTAGTGTCAGATTGACACTAGTAGTGGTACCGCCCAGCATAGGCGGTGGTACCACCCATAACTAGGAAACTCGGGATGAGATATTTTTAGGCTCCAAGTTTCAATCAATTTGAAGTCTATAAATACTTCTCTCATACGTGCTTAAAATATACAAGTATTGAGAATGAAAAAGAAAGAAACGCTGCTGTAATCTTGTGTGAACTCCTCTCCTTCTTCTAAGTATTAGAATAGTTTAAAAGAGGAGTAAGTGGGGTTATAAGAGTTATATCATAAACCCGGTAAAAGGATAAAGAACTGTAAAAGGTGGTTGGTATTCGCTTATTGAAGCAAGACTAATAGTGGATGCCGATGATCTCGATTGAGGAGGAATCGGGAGTGGATGTAAGTCATGACGACCGAATCACTATAAGCTCGGTTTGCATCTATTTTGAGTAATTTACTATTGTCTTAATTTACTATTGCTCACTGATTTACTTATTAAATAATTCTTAATTATATTTTTTATCAATCATATTTTTTATCCGGATTCATTAATCAAACTTTCAAATCGTAGTTCTTCGAAAATACAAATTCACCTCCTCTTGATACGTTTATGATCCTAACAAACATAACATATATAATAGCCAAACCAATGGGATGGAGTTGAATGCGGTTTCCTTTCCGTGATTATGTGTGCCTGCTGTTCTAGTGGAAAATGCACCGAATGTTTTCCTGCACAGCCTGAAAGCAACATTTGTCTAATCCTCATCTCCTATAGCTTGGGATGCACGTAAAAACCACGTGATGTGTTCTGGATCGCAGGGGTTGCATTGGATTGAATGCCTAAAACTAACTATTTAAATATCTGAATCCAATCTTATTCTGCTACTTTTAATCCTTCGATTAAGTCCGTTCCGAACTTGATTAAATGATATTTAATCAAATAATCCCTACTGAAGCGACACAAATGCTGCTGTGCTCGGTGGTTTCTACCGTAGAAACATGTTTGGTTGGAATTGTTGATCGTCCCTTGGGCTGAAGGATGATTACTCCGACTGTGGCGAGACTGTGCAGTTGGACGACACGTGTATTGGAGCACAAGACCGGCTGCTTTGTAGGCGGAGACTTGTGGTTCAACCTAGAACACGCAAGACAGCATCGGCGACACGTGTCGGTAGGATTATTTATTATGTAAACTACGCACGATGCCTTTCTAGATAAGTATTAAGTAATCGTCCCCGAGTACTACGTAATCAAAGGTAACCAACCACAAGTATATCCATGTTTTTTTCTCTTCTTCTCATCCTTGTTTTCCTTTTTCATAAAATAAAAAATATTTATTCTAGTGTTCATTTAATCGAAAATAAATAAAATAAAATAGGAAAAGTGGTCGTTCATTCATAACAATATTTTTTTCTCGGTGGAAATGATTATGAACGTATCGAAATGAAAATACAAGTTTTTGTTTGATAGGAAAATTAAAGAAAAATATAGAAGAGTTTCTTTTTTTCTGATTTTTATTTGAAAATGTTGGATCCATTTTGTTCCTTTTTTTGCTCATAGCAATCTTATGTTCAGATAGGTAATGACAGCGATGTTTACAAGCATATCAAAATGATTTATTGGTGTCCGACGACTGCTGATGCTTCTGTGAGGGTACTGTTCTGGCAGTAACGAGAGCTCACTATAATTTAGATCTATGCTTCTGTGACACATCCCCGACACCATATCCTTGTCCTTCTGAAAGAGGTCATAGATTCCAGAGTGCAGGTGGATGCAGACTAAATCCTAACGTGAAATTCACGACTTTAACATTAAGGTTTTCTACGTACACGTACATGTAAACTTAATTCATATTTTACAAAATAAATATATATAAAAAATTAACATATCTGATGTCGAAATTTGATGAAAGGTTCGTTGTAATAGGTGTGAATCACTTGACTAAGTTTGTGCAATTAGCTTAGTTTGTGTAAATCGTGTGAAGTTAAAACACGTAACATTAAAAATTAGAAGGTATTAAGATGGAGTTACAAGGTTCATCAACAACCACAGATATCAATATATAACGCCTGTCGTCCCTTTCCCTATAAAGTTGATCATAATAAACACCAATAACCAAATCACAACTGGTAAAACACAAAAAAAAGTGGGCCACGTCTCCAACAATTAATAATTAATAATGATGGAGATAATAATATTTATATATTTATATTTATAATAATTGATGAAAACTCCGCCTAACGCCACGCGGACGCGACAGTGAGCACCCGATTCATCCAAGCGAACCCGAGCGCGAGGCTGCCGGCATCCTCCTTCACGGTGAACCCCGGGTTGGGCCAGGATGAGGCGAGCCGGGCCTTGATGGACTCCACCACGGTCGGCCCAAGAGGTACCGGCTCGAACCCGGCCATGCTCATCCGCGCCCGCCACTTGCCCAACACCTCGCACCGCTCCACCCGTTCCGCCCCCTCCCCCGCCACCGCGTTCACCGCCCGCCGCGCCAACCCGGCCTCCACCCGCCCCCGCTCTGGGCCCGAGCTGCCCTGCGCCGCCGCCTCCAGCGACTCCAGCAGCGCCCCGTAGTGCCTGCACGCCTCGGCGAGCCGAGCGGGAAACGGCGCGGTGCTGGTGTTGATCTCCTGCTCCGCAATCGCCACCAGCCGCGGCCGGAGGGCGCACACGCGCCGGAGAAGCTCGTCGCGGGGGTTCTCCGGGGAGACGCTCTCGTCGGGAACCCTCGAGAGGACGAACGGGAGGTTCACGACTAGGGTCTCCTCCCCGGTCTCGCACCCGAGCGAAGCCGCGCCCAACTCTGCCGCTCGCAGAGAGACGATGTTGAAATGGAGCACCACGCGGAACCTTTCCGCTAGCTTCTTGATCCGGTCGCCAACAGCCCTCAAGTTTCCGGCGTTCATATTGGTGAACGGGGAGGAGGGGTCGATGATGGCGGTGATCCTGATGGCAGGTGGGGATTTGGCGGGGCGGAGTCGTAGGCGCTCGGCGACGGTCTGGATGAGAGCGGCGTATTGGCCACCCTGCCCGACTTCAAAGTCGAGGATGTGAATCTTAGGTTCGTCCTTCGTGGCATCCAAGATCGCAGAATTGGCAGTGACGAATCCGAGCTTGAAGCAGGGAGATAGACTATAGAGCATCTGGGTGGCAGCGAAGTGCTCCTGGCTGCGGAGGTCCGCGATCGGGTGGGAGATTCCCACCTGCGGATGATTGAGGCGAGATAGAAGCGCGGTGACCATCACCGCCATGAGGCGATGTTCGGCGTCACCTCGCGTATCAGCCGCGCGCTTTAGCAGGGTCAGATTTGCTGTCGCCGCGTCCAAATTCCCTTCGCCGAGGGCGGTGGCGGTATCAAGAAGCATCTGCCTCGAGGAAGGAGGAAGAGGTGGGGAAGGCATGGACAAGGGAGGAGAGCAGGAGGCGAAGGAGATGGTGGAAGAAGAGGAGTTAGTTGGCGACGCGAGCAGCGGCGGCGGCGAAATCAGCCGCTGGATCGCCTCGGCGTGGGTGGCGGCGGAGCCGCACGACACGCTGGCCTCGGCCTCGTCCTCGTCGTCCAACAGGAGCTGCCGCTCCAGCTCCCGGAGTTGGTCACTAACCGAGACGGGAGACCTATCCTCCGGAACCGACGAGACGAGGAGCAACTCGGGTTTCCGTGGCAACCCAAACTCCGAGGAACTGGCGGACGGCAAGGAAGAAACCAGTCTCTGGGGCGCAGCGGCGGTGAACGAGTTGCAAACGAGACCTCCGACTCCATAAGAAAAATTGAAGATTGAAGGCATGGTCTGAGTTCTTTGCCTCACCGACCGCAGCAAAAGCGCGTTCTGCAGCTGCCTTTCCATATCCGCCAGCGTCCTCTTAAAGAGGTTTCCTCCTCCACCGCCACCTCCGCTTCCCTCGTAGCCGAGCTTGCGTCCGGGTATCCCAGACGCCATGGGGAGAAAGAAAGAAACCTAACGAGGTTGGCGACGGCTTTTCGTCATGGTGACTAGTCTTCCTCTTCTCCTCGTCTGCGGTAACGCAATGGATCTAAAAGCAGACAATCCACGTATCAGCCAACTCCCGTCGCCTTATTAATAACACCGCCACGGAATTTTTATTTGTATTCCTTTTTCGTCGGTCCTGTTCACTGCGGGCCCTGTTCACTGCGGAAGTAGAAAATAAGAGACGGTTCACTGCGGGAGGGCGGGCCGTCCTTTCCTTTTTCTGTTGCTATTAGGGGAGGGCGGGCCCTGTTCACTGCGGAAGTAGAAAATAAGAGACGGTTGGGATGCCGTCCTTTCCTTTTTCTGTTGCTAACTGTGCTCGTGTCGAACGCTCACGGTAACAAACTGGTGTGAGATCATGAGGCCCTTGCTCTCTTGGTTAGGCGAGTCAGGCCGGCAGAACCTCTCAACTACGGCAGAGGTTGGGAGTCGCGTATGGATCCCGGTCGAGCATCTACCCACTTACCACCATCCGTACCTACATCGTCAATGGCGGCGGGAACAGCCCAGCGGCTGGCTCCCACCCTGCTGCCCAATCGAAAGCGAGTTCCAATGGACGGGATGGAAATATCGGTTTAGTGCTCGTCCTTCCCCTTTTTCCGAAAATAATTGTTTCCCGCCCACCATGGCGCTTACCAGTTGGTGATAGCGACATGGGCCCCTTTAACTGCACCAATTGAGCGACGGGACGGGGTCGGAGGACGTGCTGCATTTATTTATTTATTTATTTATTTATTTTGTTTTGGTCTCCCGGGAACGCCATCCCGGAGCACCCGTTGGTCGCGGGGAGGACGATGCGGCCAGGGAGTGAAAAACGTGGGCCGGGGAGTTGCGTGAAGGGGAATGCAGGGGCGGATAGGTTTGGTGGGAAATAGATGACGGTTGCTATTATTCTAGTGACGCGTGTGGACAAACCACCACCAGAGCTCGCCGTGCCGCTTGTTCCCATGGGACGTGCTTTGTCGTTCGGCCTCGGCAGATGCCACACAGATAAAAATGAAACCCTTGCCGCGTACCAGTCTCACCAACCGATCTATGACTGGTGGTCCCCAGGTGGACGCTTGCGGTGGACCGTGCCGCTGTTCCTCGTCACGAAACCGGAAACCCATCCGGAAAGCGTTGCCCACGTTAACAACGACCGTTGCTTTCAGCGTCCTAACACTCGTATCTGATTGATTTGTTGCTGCCGTCCACGTGGTTGTTATTGGTTGTGGTCTATTCCTGATGAAGACAAACTTTTCTTGGCCCATATTTACATTTCCCAATTAAAAACAAAATAAAAATCATTATTTAACCCATTTTTTTTATACATTAACTGGCTAGGTGGATACTGTGTCGGTTAGTTACTGGTGACAACAATAAATGGTAAAATAAAAATTTTTAGCTTAATTCTAGCATTTTTAAAAACGTCCTATCTAATTAATGACATTGTTAACTTTTTTACTTTATTCTTTTTCAAAATTAATTAATATGTTTCTAACTTATTGCATAATCCTCCCTCAAATGATTAGATTTTTTTATAAAACAATTTTCAACAAAAGATTAGAGTCCTATTTATTAGTATTACTAGCTGGGTCATTACAAGAGCAAAGGAATGCCTAAGTATGTTTAGCTAACGGTTGGCCCTCATGGTCAGCTTTCTACAAAATTTTTAACGAGTTTGATAGATGGTATCCTTTGCATACTGGCAGCCAAAAAGGGCCCAAATAGCATTTCAGTAGATCTCTAATTTCCTTGATCATTTATAAATAAATCAAACATCATATTAAAGTCAAAAATAGATAGACATGTTAAGAAAAACAGGCTTCAATGAAATAGATATATTAAAAAGTTAATCATCATAGTAAATACTAATTGAACAATCGTCACAGATTGATTACATGAGAAAATCCATTGCCTAACAACTTAAGGGCCTTGGCAAAAAGCTTCCAAAGAAAACACTATATCATTCAACTAGTAAAAGTTGACCAAAAACCATAAGAATTTTATCCTTGCCTGATTAACAAGATTGAATTGGCACAAGTTGCACAAATTGCCTGAGAAATATTATTTTTATTCTTGCTTGATTGACAAGATTATGATAAAAATGATTTCTTTTCTAGGAATATGGACCCATGCTATAACATAAATATTTTGGGCTAAAACAAAAAAAGATAATATTTAACCTCGAGATTGAATGATGCCATTGAGCCATATATGCTCCTTCAAGAATATTAACCAGTTGAAGAGATCGATGCGAACTAGAACACTGTAGATGCCTTCTTGCCATGCTCGTAGAAGGAAGGTCATCCCTCACCGCCCAGCTCTCGTTGTGGATCAGATCTTCCTTGCCATCCCACCTATAGCAACAACTGAACCAAATTTGTCTCGAATGATAAAACTTGTACCAGCAAAGGCTGCATTAAATAAGAGACAACCATCACAATACAGTTTTAAAAAAAAAGACACCGTTGTGTTTGGGACAATTAACTATGGTTTCAACACCATATTCATCCTTGGACAGTCTGAAAGAGGTGTTTTCTCAAGACAGCTTGGATCTTATACCAAATGGACAGAGGCTTAGAAAGGGTTTCATTCCTATTTTTCCAAAATGACCAGAGGAAACTTGCAATAATGGTTTATAAAAGAGCAGAGGGACCCTCTAAATCCTGTTCGTCGTAATGCCATTTTCTAGACTTCCAATTATTTAGAAAACAGAAGGAAATGTTCGGTTCGTTTTGGATGCCTAGAAACCACTAGCAGCATATTTATCACTCCAAAGGATGTTATCCGATATTTAGCATTTACCACATCAAACCGAATCTCCTTGCTTTGACTTAAGTTTGCAAGGAATAGGCCATGAAATACACTATCTTCTATATCGAACCCATCTTCCTATGGTCTACTAACGATCTCCTAAGAAATGGCAATTATCCTCTTAGTACTATCATACTTCCGTCAAAAGAAATCGCTTCCAATTTTCTCAATGGAATTAGCGGCTGTTTTGGGCATCCAAAAGGGAATGAACTCTAGAAGAAAGTAAGACCAAGTTAATTAAAGCAACTCTTCTAACCAATGAGAGCTTAGAGCCTATCTAATTACCCAATTTATTATTAATCTATTGGGAGATATAATCATAAGAAGCATTACTATGGAGCGTATGAGGGGTAATAAGAACACTGAGTATTTGAAAGAAAATATATCTTCCCTGACCTTGAAGAAATTATATATATCACCGTGTTTATCCCGATGGGTACCTGGAGGAGTAAATATTTTATATTTCTTTATATTTAACTTTTGATTGGTGAGAGACTCTGTGAAAGATATTTTTTATTATCTCAAAAGATTTTTTTTTTAATCTTGAAAGTAAAAAGAATATCATCTATATTTTGTGAAATCCGACATCTACAATGAAAGTTGAAAGGGTTTCATTTGATAGAAATGAAATAAAAAGAAAAAGATTGTATTGATTAAAATAATACATAATACTCCATGTTTATACATGTTTAGAATGGAGAATTTTCCTCAATAGAGGAGGATTTTCCTTAACAGCTTTTCGATATCTTATCATGTAGTTATGGAGATATTGGCTATTATTAAGGTTGTTATCACAGGAGATCTTGACTGTTATCATGCCCCCACAAGACGGTGCTTCTGTCAAGGACACCGATCTTAGACCGATGTGATAAAAGCGCTTCTGTCAAGGACGACGGTGCTTCTGTCAAGGACGCCGATCTTAGACCAATGTGATAAAAGCACTTCTGTCAAGGACGCCGATCTTAGACCGATGTGATAAAAGCGATTTGCAGGTGAGAGGCTTTGTGAGGGAGTCCGTTAGTTCATCAGCAATATATACGTGAGAAACACGTAATTGATGTATGATACCTTGTTCTCACATAAAGTGAAAGTCGACGGCGATGTGTTTCATGCGAAAGTGGAATACCGGATTGGCGCATAGATAAGTGGCTCTGACATTGTCACAATATATTATAGGAGTAGAGTTGAGATTCATGACCTAATTAAGTTCTACAACAGTGGTGGCAATGACATGGTATTCAACTTTAGTTATAGAATGTGCAATTGTCTTTTGCTTCTTAGAACTCCAACTGATTGGATTAGGTCCAAGGAAAAGAATATACCCTGATGTGATTGTTCTGTCATCAAAATTCCCTGCGTAATCAACATCAACAAAGGCATGGAGATGAATGGGGGAGTGTTTGCGAAAAAAGAGGCCATAATTGATAGTTCCGTGAAGATATCGTAATATTCGTTTGACTATAGACCAATGCATAGTAGATGGTTGATGCATGAATTGGGATAATTTATTGACCACAAATGAAATATCTAGACGAGTGAGAGATAAGTACTGTAAGGAGCCAAGGACTTGACGGTATTGAGTTAGGTCTATAGTAGGGCTTCCATCACATAGTTTGAGCGACTCGCTAGTAGACAGAGATGTTGTAACTGCCTTTGTATCTTGTATATTCGTTTTAGATAATAGATCTTGAATATACTTTCGTTGTGATAGAAAGAGCCCGAAAGATGTGTATGTTGCTTTCACTCCCAAAAAATAGCTCAAGGTTCCTAGATCTTTAAGAGAGAATCGATCTGCTAAATGCTTGAGAAATGCCTTGATTTCCATAGGATTGTTGCCTGTGAAAATAATATCATCCACATATACCAGAAGATATAATATATTGCTACTTTGGTGATGAAGAAATAAGGAGGTATCAGACTTAGAGTTGATGAAGCCAATTGATGCTAAAAACGAACCAAGTTCGGTGTACTAAGCTCTTCGAGCTTGACGAAGTCCATAAATAGCTTTTTGTAGTTTATAAACATGCTTTGGATATTGAGGGTGGATGAAGCCAGGAGGCTGCTGCATGAAGACATCGTCAGTTAGGGTCCCCTGTAGAAAGGCATTATTAACGTCGAGTTGACGTAAATGCCAGCCTTTTGAGATGGTCGAACTCTGAATAAGTCGGATTGTTGTGGGTTTAACAACAAGGTTGAATGTCTTTGTGAAATCAATACTAGGTCATTGATGAAACCCTTTGGCCACTAGATGCGCTTTATATCTGGCTACGGATCCATCTGAGTTCCACTTAATTCGAAAGACTCACTTACACCCGATGATGTTTTGTATAGGATGAGTACAAGGGTCCATGTAGAATTATGGAGGAGTGCATCATATTCTTCACACATGGCTTTACGCTAGTATGGAGATTTTTGGGCTTTAGTAATTGTGGTAGGTTCAATAGTCTCTGATGAGAATGTTGTGATGGTATGTAGGTTAAGGATTTGTCGTGGTTTAAAGACACCACTTTTGGAGCGTGTTGTTATTGGATGTCTAGGGGCTATAGAGGGTGTTGTAGGTATGGCTTGTGGAGGGGCATAGATTAGGGTAGGTTGAGAGACTTCAGTATCATTGGTCCCAGAAGAGGATAAAGGTAGTGAATGTGATTCCGAGGGAATACCTTCAGTTGTAGGGGAACCTTGTGAAGAAGGGAGAGGCACAATGGAGTGGGTGAGGAGCTATTGCATTAGGAGAAGGAGAGAGTGTGGATCCTGAGGAGGACTAGATGATATTATGGGAGACTCGGTTGATGGGATTGATGGCGTACTCCAGTGATGTATATGTGATAGAGTAGGTCGCACAGTAGGAGACTCAGGGTTGTGAAACAGAAAGGTAGTCTCTATAAAAATAATATGACGAGACGTAAAGACTTTTCGAGATTGGGATTCATAGTATCGAAAAGCATTATAGTCAAAGGAGTATCCAATGAAAACACAAGATTTAGATTTTGATGTTAACTTATGTGAGGCATAGGGACGGAGCCATGGATAACATAAATATCCAAACATTGAGTTTTGAAGGTTTGGGGATTTATGAAATAATTTTTCAAATGGTGACTCATACTCAAGGACAGGAGTGAGCATACGATTAATGAGGTAAACTATAGGTTGAAATGCTGTAGTCTAAAAAGTTGGTGGTATAGAGGCTTGGTGTAAAAGTATGAGACCAATTTCAACTATATGTCGTTGTTTGTGTTTAGCAGAACCGACGAGTTGAGGAGTGTGTGGAGGCGACTTGAGGTGTTGTATACCACAAGCAGATAGGCACGATGTGAGGGCTTGATATTCACCACCACTATCGGAGTAAACAATTTTAATTTTAGACTAAAAGAAGTTCTCGACCAATCTTCAAAAGTTGGTAAAGGCCATTAAAACTTCATATTTATGGTGAAGAGGGTATAACCATGTGTATTTGGTAAAGTAGTTTACGAAAATAACATAAAATCTGAATTTGTCAAAAGAAGTGATTAGAGCAAGGCCCCAAACATCAATGTAAATAACCTCAAGGGGTTTAGAGCAAGATATGGAGGATTTTCAAGAAGTCTATGACTTTTATTACCTAAACAAGCATCACAATGAATTATGATGTTATTGGTTGTAAGCATAGGAAGAGAATAATGGGAAAGTAATATTTGCTGAATAAAAGTTGAGGGATGACCAAGATGACGATGCCACAAATCAGTTGAAGCTGCGACCGAAGAGTAGGTAGTGGGTTGGGTGATTTATGGAACTAACGGCCACTCGTAAATATTGTCTTTACTTTGGCCGTTGACCAAGGGTGCCCCTGTGTTCAAATCCTTGACAAGAAAGGAGTTAGGAAAGAATTCAATTGAGGTATGATTCTATTTGCAAAATGGAGAAACAGAAATAAGGTTTCGTTTGATGTGGGGTGCACACAAAACATTCATCTAGCATAAACGAAGTGCTATGTGAATTAAGAATTGTAGAACCAGTATGAGTAATGGGGAGTCTGTTACCGTCACCGATGATGATGTCTTCGTTTCCGCCATAGTCGTTGTGGATGGACAAGTTTTGTAAATCAGAGGTGATGTGATGAGATGCGCCGGAGTCCATAATCCAATTTTGATGACCAATAGTCGGAGTAGTTGTAAGATTTCCACGAGGCCAATGAGACGGAGGAGGAAGTTTGGGTCGAGTTCTATACACTTTTGCAGAGTGGCCAACTTTGTCACATAGTTGACAGATAACTCTTTGTTAATTTATGTGATCAGGATGCTAGGGTTGAGGATAATTGAAGTAGCCGCCTTGATGGTTGTAATTGAAATGTTGAGGAGGGGAGGTTTGTTTGGAGCCCACAAGTGCAGGCATGCTAGCCAAACCTTAGTTGATAGATTTGTTGTACTGGGTGCTCTTCTTCTTAGAATTTTGATCGACTTGAGCTATGATGGATGGTCCTGGCAACTTGTCCTCACGCTTGAGATATATCTCATAGTCAGTCAACTTATCATAGAGTTCTTCAAATGACACTAGCAAATCACGTGCGTATATTGCTGCTACAAATTACTTATATTCGTCTCCTAGGCCATTGAGGATATGGACATTAACTTCTTCATCACTAAGGGAATGACCTATCAAGGCCAAGTTATTGATCATAATCCTTATGTTATGTAGATAATCAGCAATAGTACTTCCCTCTTGTTTTATCGTCATGAGACCGGACAAGAGACTAAGCATACGAGTGTGGGAACGATTGACTAGGGTAGTTAGAAACTTGCACCAAGCTTCGACAGCAGTACCACATGAAGAAATGAGTGGGGCGAGGGATCCAGCGACCGAGGCTTGAATAGCTTGAAGGATGAGACAATCCTAGCGTAACCATAATTTATGGTCCGGATTTGGTACTAGACTGGGTGCGCCTGGGATGTTGAGCATCGCCGGTGGACAATGAAGGGAGCCATCGACATAGCCTAGAAGATCATAGCCAAATAGTAGATTAGAGAATTGAGCACGCTAGGATGCATAGTTGCCACCTTTGGATAATTTAAAAGAAATGAGGGTTACTGCATTTATGGAGATAAGGCTTGTATGTGGGAAAATACTGTAGTTCCCTGTAGGAATAGTAATGGGAGCATCAGAGATAGATGATGATGACATATTGTCACAGACTTAGCTGGTTTTGCCTAAGTCGTGCGGCACCCTTGCGTGTCCGTCCGCAAAGGTCAGCCTCTCCGAAGCCTCCCATGGTCCCTTAGGTCCCACAAAAGAGAGAACAGGACAGAGAAAAGGCCTCACTCGGGATCCACAAGCAAACATCTCCGAAAAACACTTTATAGACAATGCAAATTACAAACAGACTTTACAAGCTCTGAACAGTTGCACAACAAAGGGTAAAATGGTCCATTATAGACCGACAATCTCTCACATGTGTCCACATGACACAATCTTTATTTACAAGCCTAAAGCGGCCACCGACTCAACTAAAATGGGACTATCAAGCCTTCGGCCGTCCCCTACATGCTGTACAAAGCATGGACATACCAAAAGACACGGACATACATAAGCATTACATCAAACACCCTGTTTAAAAGTTTGTTCGTGACAATATGGAGGATATGTACCAATATGTGGGAGCAACTAGAAGTCAACAGTGAGACAATGATTAGGGAGGAAGAGGTGTTGGTGGCAAATGGTGGCAAATGGGTTGTGGGTTGTTGATCAATATTGACAATGATCAATATTGTGTAAAGTTACAGATCTCTGTGCAGTAGTGCTGCAGTCTCTGTGCAGCAGTTCTATAGTTGCAAGGCTGTGTCGGCTCTACTTCTGCAGGAAGAGGCAGAGGAAGGGCAGCAGTAAAGAATGCCGCTAGCGTAAGGAGGAGAAGAGGGTGTTAGGATCAAGAGCACTAAGAGGGGGGGGGGCGTGAATTAGTGCAGCGAAAAACTTTCGATGATTAAAACTGCATTCGTACAATGAAATCATTTCCGATGTAAAACCATTTTCAGAAACTTAACTTGAAAGCGAGTTCGTAAAGGAGTGCAGCAAAAGTAATAAAGAAGTAAAGCATATATGGAGGTTTGCAGTAAGGTAAGTAGTAAGAAGAAATGCAAACTAGAGAGCACCTCAATTTTAGAGTGGTTCGGTCAATCTTGACCTGCATCCACTTTTGGCTTCCTCCTTCGATGAGGTCACCGACTTCCACTAGAGGCCTTCCTTCAATAGGCGAAGGCCAACCACCCTTTTACAGTTTCACTCCTTTTGACGGGCTTAGGAGATAACCCTTACAAACTTTTCTCTCCTCTCTTGAAAGATCAAAACTTAGAAGAAAAGAGGGAGGAGAACTTCTAGCCTTTACAACACTTTTGATCTCTAAAAATCATAGAGTAATATTGGATTTTTGGTACCTTTTGTTGTCCTTTCATGCAGGAAAGGGTATGGTTTATATAGGCCCCAAACTAGTTTGAATTTGGAGCTCAAAAGTGTCTTTTCTCGGATTTCCGGGGTCCTGGTGATATTACCTCCTGATTGGGGCGGTACAACTGCCTAGCAGCTCGGAGACTGAGCCTCTAGGCGGTGCCACCGCCTGACAGGGGTAGTTGCACCGCCTAGTCTCACTCGGAGATTAAGCCCAGGCGGTGCCATCGCCTGACCTAGGTGGTTGCATCACCCAACTTTCCTGGGAGACTATCTCCTGGGCGGTGCTACCGTCGACCCTATCGGTGCCATCGCTTGGCAGGAATTCTGGTCCGAATGGGTTGTTCCATTCGGTCCAATTTGGGTCTATCAAGAGCCCAATTGCCCCAAGATTAAGTTAATGGGATCACCTCTCATTCCTAACTTAATCTACATGCTAACTATGATATTTCTTAAGACTTTTATTGCAACTTGCTCCGGTGCGTCAACCACTTCTTCCGGCAAGCTTCCGACAAACTTCCGGCGAACATCCGACGAACCTTCGGCGATGCTCCAGCGGACTTCTGGCAAACTCCTAGACTTGCGACGATCCACTTGGCGAGTTCCGACGAGCTTCTTTGGCAAGCTCTTGGACTTCTCGGATTTGTTCCCGTAGAACCTCCGACGACCGTCCGGACTTCCGTCCAACTCTCGAACTCCTAACGTGATCATAGTCTTGACTCCGGCATAACTCTTGCTGCATGTCTTTCTTTCATCGTAGTTAATCCTATACACTTATGTCAACATATGGATTAGATAACAAATGACAATTGACTTCATCATCAAAATCCGAGATTCAGCAATCTCCCCCTTTTTTATGATGACAATCAATTGATAATGGAGTTAAGCTTAACTCCTCCTATCTATATGCCATACTTGAGATAAGTCATTCTTAAATTTAAGGCCTTTGAATTCAATAGACTTATTGATAAGTTACGAACTCTTAACCCTATCAATCACTCCCATCATGATTCCTATCACGCTGTATCTTATTGAAAATGATGTCAAGACTTGACATCCATTCTCAAGTTTTACATTTCAAATATAAATGATGGTAGTAGTTCAACATAAGATATCAACTTGTAAATTTACAATTTAAGCTTTTGATATCTTAATGTAAAGTAAACATTTCAAGTGTTTAGCAATCATAGCATCACATGGCAAGATATCAACAAGTAAAGTTGCTATGCAAGTTCTTGATATCTTATCATGATATGGCAATAACATAGTGCAAATATGACACTCATAGCATCGATTCATATATTTCTCATTCAAATATGACACTCATAGCATCAATTCATATATTTCTCCCCCTTTGTCATCAACAAAAAGGAGAATGATATAAGCAAATTTTAAGCATAAGTGCGGTAATTATGCCATAACTAGGTTCATGTCATTTTCTAACAGTAAGTGATAGGATACCAATTATGCAAACATCTCAAGGAAAACATAACATGGAGATAGCTTTAAATACTTCGTCCTTTTTATTTGTTATTATCTCTTTGCATGAAGAAGGAATGCTATTTGTAATACTAGCTATTTGTGAGTTTACTTTGAAGTTAAAATCGATGAGAGATTAAATCATACTTCATTTTTACAAGGATCAAGATATGTATGTGAAACAAATCCTTGTAAGTAAAAACACTATCATCCATATAAGAAGGAATTTACAAGCAGGAATCATTTCATCAAATCTATTTCTCAAAAAAAATATTTTTCACATGATAAGTGTATGAGAGATGTATTTGCTAGTTGATTATATATGTCAAAAATCAATGATGAGAATCAAAATCGATATGACATATGCTTATTAAGTTTGGAAGAGGATAATGTATCGAGAAAATCCGATTGTTAGGATACCACTAGTTAAGAGAATCCGAAAATGAAATTAACACTTTCATGCATTCGGACAAGACTATACTATAGATTTTCAAATACAATCATGAAGACAAAACATGCTCATTGTTATGGAAATTTTTGTATTAATTTCCAACATATTATTTTAGGCATGTAATGGCAATCAAGTGATTTGATCATTCAATCAATAAATTCCAAAAAATAATTTTAACAAGTTTATGCATTCGGACACATCAACATTCCTAATTCTCTTATTATGAAATCAAATTGTTCTTCACTTAGAGGTTTTGTAAAAATATCAGCTAGTTGATGCTTAGTATCAATGAACTCTATGATTACATCATGATTAGTGATATGATCTCGTATAACGTGATGTCTAATATCAATATGTTTTGTTCTTAAGTGTTGAATGGGATTCTTTGTTAAACATATTGCACTTGTGTTATCACATTTAATGAAAATATTTTTAAGATGGACTTTATAATCTTCTAAGGTATTTTTCATCAACACAACTTGTGCACAGCATGCACTAGATGCAATATACTCAGCTTCGGTTGTTGATAGTGCAACCGAGTTTTGTTTCTTAGATGACCAGGAAACAAGGGAATGTCCCAAAAATTGACATGATCCTGATGTGCTTTTTCTATCTGATCTACACCCAGTAAAATCCGTATCAACATACGCAATTAACTCAAAATTCTTGGATTTTGGATACCATAATCCTAGATTTGTGGTACCTTGAAGATATCTTAGTATTATTTTAACCGCTTTAAGATAAGATATCTTAGGGTTCAATTGAAACCTAGCACAAAGACCTACATTGAACAAGATAGCTGGTCTAGTTGCAGTGAGGTAAAGTAAACTTTCTATCATACCCCTATAAGTTTTTTGATCGAAGCTTTCTCCACTTTCATCAACTTCTAACTTAGTAGAGGTACTCATAGGAGTGTTAATAGTTTTTGAGCTATCCATATTAAATTTTTTTAGCATATCTAAAGCATATTTAGTTTGACTAATAAAGATGTCATTGCTTAGTTGCTTAATTTGTAAGCCTAAGAAAAAGATTAATTCTCCCATCAAACTCATTTTAAATTCGAGACTCATAGTTTTAGCAAAAGATTCACAAAGAGATTCATTCATAGAACCGAAGATAGTATCATCAACATAAATCTGAACAATGAGAAAATTATTTTTAAAATTCTTGATAAACAATGTAGTATCGACCTTGCTTTTTGTGAAATTATTTTCAATAAGAAAATTACTAAGTCTATCATACCAAGCCCTTGAGGCTTGTTTTACACCATAGAGCTTTAGTTAATTTAAATACATGATGATTAGGGAGGCTATTCTTTTCAAATCCAGGAGGTTGTTCAACATAAACTTCTTCAGAAATAAAGCCATTAAGAAAAGCGCTTTTAACATCCATTTGAAACAACTTAAAATTATTATTACTAGTACAGGCAAGGAGCATCCTTATGGCTTCTAATCTAGCCATATGAGCAAAGGTTTCTTCGTAATTGATATATTCTTCTTGGTTGAAACCTTTGGCCACTAATCTAGCCTTGTCTCTAACCACGATACCATATTCATCTTGCTTGTTTCTAAAGACCCATTTAGTACTAATAACTAAATGGTCATTTGGCCTAGGAACAAGCTTTCACACCTCATTTCTCTCAAATCAATTTAACTCATCCTGCATTGCGATAATCTATGAATCATCTTTCCTGGCTTCGTCAATACATTTAGGATCAATTTGGGAGAGAAAAACGACATTGGCATAAAAATTTTTAAGAGAAGAACGTGTTTGAACCCCCTTAGATGTGTCTCCTAGGATTAGCTCCTTAGGATGAGCATCTACATACTTCCAATCCTTGGGTAAGGATGTTTCGGAAGTGGATGCATCCAAGTTGCTAGTTGGAGAAGGGGTTTCATTTAAATTCAAAGAATCGAAATTAACATCATCATCAAAATCATTTTTCTTGATTTCAAAAATCTCATTGAAAACAACATGAATGGATTCTTCTATAATTAAAGTTATTTTATTGAAGATACGAAAAACTTTGGAAACTGAAGAATAACCATGAAAAATTCATTCATCGGATTTAGTATCAAATTTTCCTAAGGTATCTTTTTCATTCAAGATAAAACACTTACACCCAAAAACTTTAAAATATGAAACATTGGGTTTTTTATTATTCCACAACTCATAGGGAGTTTTGGTGAGTAAGGGTCTTACTAGAACTCTATTCAAAATATAGCATGCAGTGTTTACGGCTCCGGCCCAAAAATATTTGGGTAGGCTATGTTCATTCAACATGGTTCTTACGATTTCTTGTAAATTTCTATTCTTTCTTTCTACTACTCCATTTTGTTGAGGATTTCTTGGAGTAGAGAAGTT
The DNA here is from genome assembly GCA_900464855.2 of Musa schizocarpa. Lineage (NCBI taxonomy): Eukaryota > Viridiplantae > Streptophyta > Magnoliopsida > Zingiberales > Musaceae > Musa > Musa schizocarpa. The sequence goes on along the minus strand of LS990923.1, from coordinate 19,538,091 downwards.
GTGGTTGTATCATTAGATTCACAAAATTCTTGAAAATCACGGTTTTGAAATTCACCACCGTGATCACTTCAAATTGATGAAATCATAAAACTCTTTTCATTTTGAACAAATTTACAAAACTTGGTAAAATATCTAAAGCATTTATTTTTGTGTTTCAAGAAATAAGTCCATGTATATCTACTATAGTCATCTACAATGACGAAGGTGTATTTGATATCGCCTAGGTTTGATGTAGAGATTGGTCCGAACAAGTCCATATGGATCAATTGTAAGGGCCTAGAGGTGCTTATTTGATTCTTAGATTTGAAACTATCCTTAATTTGTTTTCCTAATTGATAAGCATCATACACATTATCTTTGATGAACTTGATATGAGGAATTTCTCGTACAAGTTCTTTGGATGATATTTGAGTAATTAGTTTCATGCTAGCATGACCTAATCTCCTATGCCAAAGCCAAACATCTTCATTCAAAATCGAGAAACACAATTCATTACGAAGATCATTGATGTCAATGGTGTATACATTATTATGTTTTAAAGCAATTATAGATGTGTTTTTGTGTGGTTTTTCAATGATGCAAGCATTAGATTCGAATTTGACAATATATCCTTTATCATATAATTGACTAATGCTCAAGAGGTTATGTTTTAAACCATCAACTAACAAACCATCTTCAATAAAGAAGTTGGATTTGTTACCTATGGTTCCTTTGTCAATGATTTTACCTTTGTTATTATCACCAAAGGTGACATAGCCTTCGTCTATGCTAGTGAGCTTAGAGAATTGAGATGGATCTCCAGTCATATGCCTTGAGCATCCACTATCAAGATACCATCTCTTGCTCCTAGCTTGTGATGGTTTATGTCTCTATAAGAAAGGATAATTTTAAAAACTGATCTACATCGTTTATCATGTTGCATAGAGTTTATCATGGTTCCTTTATGAACCCAAATCAGTTTGTATGGGCTAATTTTCTTGAATGGACAATGATACATTTTATGTCCATGTTTGCAACAAAAGTTGCATTTTCTTTGAAGATAAACATGTAAGATAGGGCCTTTTATGATGGTGGTTGGATTTTGGTGAGGACTTCTCACACATCCGATTCCACTACTTTTGGGAACGTGACCCTTGTTTGCAAGGATCATGTTTAAAGACTTGCTACCAACCTCGAATTTCTTCAAGATATTTTTAAGTAGTAAGTTTTCCTTTTGGAGAGTTTCTAGATCTTGTCATTTTTTACATTGAGCTAAACTATCATGATATTCAATTTTTAATTTATCAAAATTGCTAACAAGACTATCATGCTTATTTTTCAGCAATTTATATTTTCTACTAATTATTTTGCATTCATCAAATAAGTCATGGAAGGCATTTAATAATTCATCAAATGATAAATCTGCATCAATTAAATTTGTTATCTCTTCTCCGATGGCCAATAAGGCGTAATGAGCAACTTGCTCGGTGTTGGACTTCTCTTCTTCGGATGTGCTCGAGTCATCCCACGTTACTTTGAGCGCCTTCTTCTTTGATATTCTCTTCTTGGCTAGGGGACAATCACTTTTGTAGTGTCCCGACTTTTTGCACTCGTAGCAAATAACTTGGTCCTTTTTGGGTTCAAGTTTATTTTTTGTGTCACTTTTAAACTTGTTTCTCTTAATGAATTTTTTGAATTTCCTTGTTATTAGTGTCAAGTCATCATCACAGTCCTCATCACTTAGTTTTCTCTCAAGTGGTCATCTAAAGTTCTAAGTGTCATATCCTTCCTGTTCTTTGGAAGGATGTCTTCTTGCTCTTCATGAGCCTTGCAAGTCATTTCATAGGTCATTAATGACCCCATTAGTTCTTCAAGAGGGAAGTTAATTAAATCTTTAGCCTCTTGAATAGCAGTGACTTTAGGGTCCCAACTCTTAGGAAGGGATCTTAGAATCTTATTTACGAGCTCAAAATCCGAAAAACTTTTGCCGAGTCCTTTTAGACCATTGACAACATCCATGAAACGGATGTACATGTCGCCAATAGTCTCGCTCGGTTTCATTCAGAAAAGTTCAAAAGAATATATCAAAAGATTGATTTTTGACTCTTTCACTCTACTTGTGCCTTCGTGAGTCACTTCAAGTATATGCGAAATATCAAACGCGGTTTCACAAATCGAAACACGATTGAACTCATTTTTATCAAGCGCACAAAATAAGGCATTCATAGCCTTTGCATTAAGAGTGAAAGTCTTCTTCTCCAATTCATTCCAATCGATCATTGGAAGAGAAGACTTCGAAAATCCATTTTCGACAAGATTCCAAAGTTCAAAATCCATTGAAACAAGGAAGATCCTCATTTGGGTCTTCCAATAGGTGTAGTCCATCCAATTGAACATGGGTGGATGTGTAATAGAGTGACCCTCTTGGTTTCCGACGTATACCATCTTTCTTGGGTTTTAATCCATTTGAGAGTTAACCCCGCTCTGATACCAATTGTTAGGATCAAGAGCACTAAGAGGGGGGGGGGGGTTAATTAGTGCAGCGAAAAACTTTCGACAATTAAAACTGCATTCGTACGATGAAATCGTTTTCGATGTAAAATCGTTTTTGGAAACTTAACTTGAAAGCAAGTTCGTAAATGAGTGCAACAAAAGTAATAAGGAAGTAAAACACATATGGAGGTTTGTAGTAAGGTAAGTAGCAAGAAGAAATACAAAACAAAGAGCACCGCAATTTTAGAGTGGTTCGGTCAATCTTGACCTACATTCACTTTTGGCTTCCTCCTCCGACGAGGTTACTGACTTCCACTAGAGGCCTTCCTTCAATAGGCGAAGGCTAACCACCCTTTTACAGTTTCACTCCTTTTGACGGGCTTAGGAGACAACCCTTACAAACTTTTCTCTCCTCTCTTGAAAGATCAAAACTTGGAAGAAAAGAGGGAGGAGAACTTCTAGCCTTTACAACACTTTTGAGCTCTAAAAATCATAGAGTAAGATTGGATTTTTGGTGCCTTTTGTTGCCCTTTCATGCAGGAAAGGGTGGGGTTTATATAGGCCCAAAACTGGTTTGAATTTGGAGCTCAAAAGTATCTTTTCCCGGATTTCCGAGGTCCTAGCGGTACTACCTCCTAATTGGGCGGTACAACCGCATGGCAGCTCGGAGACTAAGCCTCTGGGTGGTGCCACCGCATGACAGGGGGGTTGCACCGCCCAGTCTCGCTCGGAGACTGAGCCCAGGCGGTGCCACTGCCTGACCTGGGCAGTTGCACCGCCCAGCTTTCCTGGGAGACTATCTCCTGGGCGGGGCCACCGTCGACCCTAGCGGTGCCACCGCCTGGCAGGAATTCTGGTCCAAATGGATTGTTCCATTCGACCCAATTTGGGTCAATTAAGTGCCCAATTATCCCCAGATTAAGTTAATGGGACCACCTCTCATTCCTAACTTAATCTACATGCTAACTACGATATTTCTTAAGACTTTTACTGCAACTTGCTCCGATGCATCAATCGCTTCTTCTGGCGAACATCCGACGGACCTTCGGCGATGCTCCGGCAGACTTCCAGCAAACTCCTTGACTTGTGACGATCCACTTGGCGAGTTCCGACGAGCTTCTTTAGCAAGCTCCTGGACTTCTCGGATTTGTTCTCGCAGAACCTCCGATGACCATACGAACTTCCGTCGAACTCTCGAACTCCCAACATGATCATAGTCTTGACTCCAGTGCAACTCCTGCTGCATGTCTTTCTTTCATCGTAGTTAATCCTGCACACTTATCTCAACATATGGATTAGATAACAAATGATAATTGATAGAGGGAGTGGTGTGGTGGCCCTTGTTCAGCTTCGAAGGAGGCCTACGCAACGATCCTGAAGGATGTCCGTGGAAAATGCTGCACTACTTTGAGATGGAGTCACGGTCCACGAGACAGTAGGAGAAGGAGCCGAGATTCGATGGAGTCCGGCGGGGAGATGGGTCCACTTCAAGATGTTTAGAAGTGGCTTTCACGGCGAAAGCTTTGATACCATGATAGAAATGAAATAGAAAGAAGAAGATTGTATTGATTGTAACAATATGCAATACTCCATATTTATACATGTTTAGATGAGCGAATTTTCCTTAATAGTTTTCTGATATCTTATCATGTAGTTAGAGAGATATTGGCTATTGTTGAGGTTGTTATCACGAAAGATCTTGACTGTTATCATAGTTTACCGAATAATAATGATATACCCTTATGTAATGTCAGTTATAAACATTAATCTTATCTCCTTATGTAATGATAATTATAGGATTTTTGCCCATGTTTTAACTAATGAACTAAAATATTTTTTAAATTAAAAAATTTCTAAATAGCGTTCCTTCTTTATCTCGAGCCATGGTATTTATGAAAATATATTAATTGCATAGGAGCTAGCCAATTTCTTTTAAATTCTACAAATATATATTTATTAAACCTGACTTGGAAAAGGCCTTTGACAAACTTCTTTTTGGGGATTTTTTTAATATACTGCATATATTTTTATCACTTCTTGCATGCTAGATGGTTACCCATCATCCTTTTGTAAGGGTTCTAGGTGGATCTACTATGTAAATACCCTACTCCTTATTCGATATGTACCCCATATGTATGTTTAAAGTATAATATCATATTTCAATTTTCATTATTACTATTGATAGGAGTGTAGCGGAAAATAGACGATCTTAAAATTAAAAACATACTCAATTACTAAAGAAAATAATAGGGTTTCGTTAGTACCTAGAGTTTTTAACACCTATATATAGTTATAATCTTAAATCAACAAAAAAATATACATACGTAATATGTTCAAAAGTTATACTCATATAAATTGTTAGGATCGGAGCGACACTAAGAGGGGGGGGTGAATTAGTGCAGTAGATTAAAACTTCGGTTTTGGAAAAATCTTTCATACAATAAAAACCAATATCGAAGAAAACTGATTTGGAAGCTTGATAACTTAGAAGCGTATGGAAGCGTAGTGACTAAGTAAAGAAGTTTGCAGTATGTAAATGGCAAGAGTAGAATGCAAACCAGATAACACAGCAATTTTAAAGTGGTTCGGTCAAAATGACCTACATCCACTTGCGAAGCCTTCTTCAAAGAGGCTCTCAACTTCCACTAGCAAAATCTCTTTGTAGGGGAAGGACTAATACCCCTCTTACAACCTTTATAAGTGGTTCACACTTTTACAATTCTTTTCAACAAGATGGGAGGAGGTGAACACTTAAGCAATATGAAAAACAAGACTTGCTAAGACTATTCTAAGGCTCTTAACCCAAACTATTGCTCTTCAAAAGGTTGTATTATCAGCTGAAAATTGAGAGGTATTTATAGGCCCCAAGAGGATTCAAATTTGGGCTCCAAAATTTGAATTCTCTTGGGTTTCCGAGGCTGGCGGTGCCACTGCCCGATCTCCCGGGTGCTGGGCGGTGCCACCGCTCAGTCCAACGGTGCCACCGCCCAGTTCTCGGGTTCTGGGCGGTGCCACCGCTTAATCTGGCGGTGCCACCGCCTATAGTGTTTCAGCTCACTAGTTGGGCTCCAAACTTGGCCCAAACCAGTCCAAACTTGGGCCCAATTGGCCCCTACTTGGGTTATAGGATTAATACCTAATCCTAACCCTAATTAACATGCTAACTATGAATTTAAAGACATTTTCTAAGCTATTACAAAGTCCATAAGTCAAGACTTCTTCCGGCGAGCTTCCGGCGAACTTTCAGCAGTCTTCCGAAACCATTCTGCGGACTCCCGGCAAGCTCCTAGACTTCATGATTTGATCTTGGTGAGTTCCAATGAGCTTCTTGGCAAGCTTCGATCTTTCTCGGCGAGCTTCACGAACTTCCAATGAACCTTCTGGTGAGCTTCCGAAAAACCGTTCGGCAAGCTCCCTACTTATTCTTGGCTAGTTCCGGCAGCATTCCCGATAAACCTTCGAACTTCCGTCGAACTCTCGTACTCCCAACGAATCCTTCGCGCTTGACTCCGACACTTTATTTCGCTTTATGTCTTTCTCATTATCGTAGTTATTCCTGCACACACAAACTAAAACTCTACTCCGATCTAGATAATTATTACAACGCGAATCGACATTCTATTGCCCGGCACGTCATTGGTTGGCGCTTCGTCCGATTCTTCAGTGCATCGTCCTCTCTTGCAGCTTGTTGCCCAATCGGCGGTTGACCTTCGTAACCCCGATATCCTTGGTGCAATTCCTCTCTCCTTGGCCCAATGCCCGACGTCCGAAGCCTTCTGCCGTCCAATATCCTAACGTGATCTCCTGCGGTGCAACGTTAATTCCTCCTACGTCAACTGTCTAATCCTGATCGAGTAGACCTGCATTACTCAAAATGTAGTTAAACACCTAAACACAATCAATTAGTTTCATCATCAAAATCCAAGATTAACAATCTCCCCCTTTTTAATGATGACAACTAATTGATGACTAACGGAGTTAACCTTAACTCCCCGGAGTTTAACCAAACTCCCCCTATCAATATGCCATTGATAGAACACTTAGATTATCCCAAATCCAAGTAACATTCATCACATGTTATGAAAAATATTTAAACCATCATGCAAATATAAATAAAATATTCAATTCAATGCATGAAGTCATCAATATACTTCTCCCCCTATGTCATCAACAAAAAGGAGAAATAGCTCTAGCTATTTTAAAAGATATGCAAGTTTTTGCAACATGAAGCTAGATTTTCATCACAACATATAAGCACAAAAGCATCACAAGATTCTTAAGTTTAATCATAGCAATTCAACACTTGCTTCTTGTGCAAGATTGCACTTTGCTTTTCTTTACATGTTCTAACTAGCAAAAACTTTCTCCCCTTTATTTTTGTCGAAACGAAGGGAAGAGTATAAGCTAGCCAACATTTGCCTTGAGCTAGCAATCTTTCTCCCCCTATGTCATTGCCAAAAAGGAGAGAAACCAATGATTTAGACTTTTACAGAAATTATGAATTTGCATCAATCAATATTTCAATCATCACATGATACATACAAGACAAAAATGTAAAGAACTCATGTCATGAAAGACACCAATTATTAAACATGATATGATAATAGTCTCAAAAATTTTAATTTGCAATTACATGTGATACATTGCAATACTAAAAAACTTTAATGCGGTGCTTTTAATGATATCAACCTATTTTTGATACAAAGCATGCCAAGAGCAATTATATTACAAGTTTTCTAAGTTTTGCATTTTTTGCTTCTTTCGAGATAGCAATTCTTTGCTTCTCTATAAGCTAGCAACTTTTAAGATATGCAAGTTTTACTACATACAAGCTAGCAAATTTAAAGATGTGCAAGTTGACATATTTGCGTTTCTTTGCAATGTGCATGATAGTATTTCTTTGTAATGTTCAAGATAGCAAATTGTACATCATGCTAGCTAGCAAATTAAAGATGTTTAAGAAAGCAAGCTCTTTCTTCTCTTTTGAGAGGTATCATTTTTGCTTCCTTAGCAAAATACCAAACTAGCAAGGGACCATATTTTACATGAGACAAGCAAACAATTTGGCAAGTGTTACATTTGTATCTTTTCTTTAGATATGCAAGAAAGTAAGAAAGTTTTTGTATTTTCTTGACTTGTACAAAGTAGCTAATTTCTCTTGAAGATGACCCTTTACATCAATTCAAGATGGCACATTAGCAATTCTTTCTCTCCCTTTGTCATTGGCAAAAAGAAAGGAAGATTCAAGTCATGAATATCAAAATAATAATTTTATCATAAATATTTCATCATTGCGTGCATCATTATTGCATGCATAATACCAAATCATCATATATATTTTCAAAACATATAAACTCATCATTATATGCATGATTCTAAATCATCATTCATATTATTTCAATCATTGTTTCAATCATCACTATAACTCATCATGCATAAAATGTAAAATCATCTAACATGATACAAACATTTATTTTCAAAATATTTATCACTATTTTCATGTATGATAATAAAGTATTTATGATACATATTATATGCATATATCATCACAATAAAAAGTAATTGCATGTATAATTTCAAATCATAAATGTTTCAAATCATGATGGTATTAATTTGTCAAATTTCAACCTACCATTCATGATCATAACTTTTCATCAAAACAAATTAATGAATATTTCATGTATTCATATCATCACATAAGGAATATCAAGGAGAAGATAATTAGGTGATGAGATAAACATTTCATGAATACAAGGAATTACATAAAAATTATACCATAAAATATTAGAATATGTGAATGCCAAAACACATGATTTCTTTTTGAAAAACCTCCTCATAAATAATCAAAGGAAAATCTTAGGAGATCAAATAATAAGAGATTTTTAAATAAAATTTTAAGTTAAGAATTTTAAAAAAGGATATTCTCTTTAGTAAATCACAAAAGGAAACGTAGGAGAAAAAGATTTCAATTCATGCATAAGAACACTTATGATTAATATTGAAAATTTTCTCAAAATGTAAGAGAATAAAGAGTAAGAAATCTTGATTCATAAAGAATTTCATGTTATAAATTTCAAGAGAACAAGATCATGATTTCGATAAAAAATTATTCAAATTTAAATCATCAAAATCATTATCAAAATCCAAGAGATTCACAAAGATAATACAAATGGATTCATCAAAATCAGTAAGATTGAGCAAAATAATTTTCAAGAATGTTTTCCTCTTTTCGGTTGTTTCAAAACATATGATTTATGTTTAAAAACATATATTTTTATTTATGCCAAATAAAACATATATCATGTTTAAAACCGAAAGTGTAAGATTTGTTACAACAAAAATTAATAAGGCACTTTCATTATGGTAAAAATCAATAATCCATAAATCATAAGATTCATCATGCATAATTTCGAAATTTATTAAGCGTGATCATTATGCATGACATAAAATCATCAAGATACACATGCATGGATTAATCCTAAGCATTATCACATATTATATAATTATCATCCCTAATATTGCATACATCATTCAATATTTCAAAACATAACATGCATGAAACCTTAGCAATATACTTTTCATGATCAAATTTTTAATTTTTCAAAGATACTAAAAAGAAAAAAAAACATGATATAATTTTTGAAAAATAATTTTTTATTTCCTATTCCTACTATCTAAATTAAGTACTCATGAAAGACTTCAAGTAATTTCAAAATAATTCAAGAGAGTTGAGTTACTTACCTTGTAGTCGAAGCTCGTTAAAGCCCAATTCGCTGTTTCACCTTTAGAAGTTCTTGATTCATCCTTGGGTGCCTTCCTTTTCTTTGGCCTCTTCCTCCGTTCAAGTTCATTGTTTATTTTAGATTTTTGTTTAATGAACTTATTAAGATTTAGTGTTCGAAGTTCAAGTTCATCATTGTCCTCATCACTTGAGTCATCGCTCAAGTGGTATTCATTTGTCCGGAGTTCCAAATTCTTTCTATTCTTTGGAAGATGGTTCAAGTGTTCATCGTGTTCATCATGTGCATTGCGCACCATTTCATATGTCATCAATGAGCCGATAAGTCCTTCAAGTGGAAAAATATTTAAATCTTTTGTTTCTTGTATTGCGGTTATTTTAAGATCCCACCTTTTTGGAAGGGATCTTAAGATCTTGCTTACAAATCAAACTTCAAAAAAGATTTACCAAGAACTCTTAGATTATTGACGACATCCGTGAAACGAGTGTACATGTCGCCAAGAGTCTCGCTTGGTTGGATTCGAAAAAGCTCAAAATCATATAATAAAATGTTAACTTTCGAGTCTTTGACACTACTAGTTTCCTCGTGCGTGATTTCAAGTGTTCGTCAAATATTAAAAGCCGTTTCGCACATAGAAATCCGATTGAACTCATTTTTGTCCAAAGCGCAAAATAAGGCATTCATAGCCTTTGCGTTTAAAGAAAAATACTTCTTCTCCAAATCCGACCATTCGTTCATCGGTTTAGAGGGAAGTTGAAAACGGTTTTCAACTATATTCCATAAATCCAAATTCATAGAAATCAAGAAAACTCTCATTCGAGTTTTTCAATAAGTGTAGTCCAATCCGTTAAACAACGGTGAACGAACAACCGATAAGCCCTCTTGAAAGCCATGAAGAGCCATTTCTCTCGAGTGTAAATCTGAAATGAGAAATACCGGGCTCTGATACCAATTGTTAGGATAAGAGCGGCACTAAGAGGGGGGGTGAATTAGTGTAGTAGATTAAAACTTCGAATTTGGAAAAATCTTTCGTACGATAAAAACCAATATCGAAGAAAACCGATTTGGAAGCTTGATAACTTAGAAGCGTATGGAAGCGTAGTGACTAAGTAAAGAAGTTTGCAGTATGTAAATGGCAAGAGTACTGCTAGTCATAGGTGCCCAGCAAGCCAATCACGTGAGTGATGGCACGTGTGACTTGATACAGAATCTTTTTTGCTTATTATATTTTGGCGTATATCACTTTATAACTATTGCATAAATGCATATATATATATTGTGATGTCCTTGGATTTGTGCAATGGGAATCGGATCGTGATGAGATCACGATAATGAGATCGATTCACCTTTAAACACATATCCTAAATAATCCCGGTCATAGGTTACTCAAGAGGGACATCGTGATAACCGGATAGACTAGTGTGCTGTATACCCGTCCATATGATGGATGCAGCTGGTCTCATAGCTGCTCGTGTAGGGACACTAGGGATACAAAGATGTGTGCTCATTGGAGAATGAGTTCATCGATTGATCCGCTTACGGAATGCTTTGGATGGTTGATGATGCCTTATTGTCGATAGCGATTCCGTAATCCAGTGGGTGTATCTCGGTCCTAGACTTGAGACACCAAGGATGTCCTGTATGAGTGCTCCACTCTTTGATACCGGACTTATAGGTTTGGCTGTCCCCATCTAGTCTGTTGGTCATTGGGAGTGGTAGTCGACCTTACGAGGGCTATTGAGTGTCGATAGAGGATCATCCACTCTCGGCGTCATGAGAGGAATATCCCATGTGTTCTTGCTCGGACAAATCCTGGCCAGGGGTCATTCGGGTTGAGAGAGAAAGAGTTCTCGGGGAGAATCCGATTAGAGCGAGACTTCAGTAGAAACCGTATGGGTCCGACAACACCATGCTCGATATACGGTCTCTCGGGATATTAGATGGATGAGGGACTATAGGTACATGGTAACTGAGGACGCACAGGTCCAATGGATTGGATTCCCCAGATCGTCTAGGGACTACGCGTAGTGGCCTAGCACGCCCAGAAGTTGATGAGTCGAGTGAATTATTACTGGAGATAATAATTCACCGAAGTTAGAAGGAGTTTCGGGACAGGTATGACTCACCATTTCGATATTGGGCCTAGAGGGTCACACACATATGGTAGGCATTGCGATGAGTAGAGGTTCGGATATGAGATATCCGACGGAGCCTTTGTCTTATTGGATGCAGATCCAATACCCACTAGGGAAGGACCCATTAGGGTTTGACATGGGATCTCTATAAATAGGAGGGATTCATGACCTCATAGGATAGAGTCTTTGCTTACCTTTCCTATTCTCCTCTCCCTCTCCACCTCAGAGGCCTGGAGTTTTGAGGAGGGTCGCCGCAACCCCTTTGTGTGGATCACGCTAGAGAGGAGGACGCTTGACCTCCTTCACCCTCTCCTAAGGATCTGCAAGGAAACAGGGATATACGATCTCCCTAGGTAACACAATCTCTATACGCAGTTTTGTGTTTTGCGGATTTTTGCGCACCAATCTTCGCACGACGACGAACATCTTTTTGGGAATCGGGGAATTTTGTTTTCTTGTTCTTCCGCTGCGCATATGATGTCGCCCCCATGATTTCCCAACAAGTACAATGCAAACTAGATAACACATCAATTTTAAAGTGGTTTGGTCAAAATGACCTACATCCACTTGCGAAGCCTTCTTTGAAGAGGCTCTCAACTTCCATTAGCAAAATCTCTTTGTAGGGGAAGGACTAATACTCCTCTTACAACCTTTACAAGTGGTTCACACTCTTACAATTCTTTTCAACAAGATGGGAGGAGGTGAACACTTAAGCAATATGAAAAACAAGACTTGCTAAGACTATTCTAAGGCTCTTAACCCAAACTATTGCTCTTCAAAAGGTTGTATTCTCAGCTGAAAATTGAGGGGTATTTATAGGCCCCAAGAGGATTCAAATTTGGTCTCCAAAATTTGAATTCTCTTGGGTTTCCGAGGCTGGCGGTGCCACCGCTCGATCTCTCGGGTGCTGGGCGGTGCCACCGCTCAGTCCAACGGTGCCATCGCCCAATTCTCGGGTTCTGGGCAGTGCCACCGCCTAATCTGGCGGTGCCACCGCCTACAGTGTTTCAGCTCACTAGTTGGGCTACAAACTTGGCCCAAATCAGTCCGAACTCGGGCCCAATTGGCCTCTACTTGGGTTATAGGATTAATACCTAATCCTAACCCTAATTAACATGCTAACTACGAATTTAAAGACATTTTCTAAGCTATTACAAAGTCCATGAGTCAAGACTTCTTCCGGCGAGCTTCCGGCGAACTTTCGACGGTCTTCCGATAAACTCTTGGAAACCATTCTGTGGACTCCCGGCAAGCTCCTAGACTTCACGATTTGATCTTGGTGAGTTCCAACGAGCTTCTCGGCAAGCTTCGATCTTTCTCGGCGAGCTTCACGAATTTCCAATGAACCTTTTGGTGAGCTTCCGAAAAACCCTTCAGCAAGCTCCCTACTTATTCTTGGCTAGTTCCGGCAGCATTCCCGATGAACCTTCGAACTTTCGTCGAACTCTCGAACTCCCAACGAATCCTTCGCGCTTGACTCCGACACTTTGTTTCGCTTTATGTCTTTGTCATTATCGTAGTTATTCCTGCACACACAAACTAAAACTCTACTCCGATCTAGATAATTATTACAATGCGAATCGACATTTTGTTGCCCGGCACGTCATTGGTTGGCGCTTCGTCCGATTCTTCAGTGCATCGTCCTCTCTTGCAGCTTGTTGCCCAATCGGTGGTTGACCTCCGTAACCCCGATATCCTTGGTGCAATTCCGCTCTCCTTGGCCCAATGCCCGACGTCCGAAGCCTTCTGCCATCCAATATCCTGATGTGATCTCCTACGGTGCAACGTCAATTCCTCTTGCGTCAACTGTCTAATCCTAATCGAGTAGACCTGCATTACTCAAAATGCAATTAAACATCTAAACACAATCAATTAGTTTCATCATCAAAATCCAAGATTCAACATAAATATCCATAGGTCATTATTCATATCTGCTATGGCATGAGCTCACACGTAGTCACTTTTCTGTCCAATCACTTGGATGGGGTATTAGTATTTTTACTTATAAAATAGGATTTATAGTAAGTGTAAGCCTTTATAGTATTTTTTAGGTAGGCATATATTATGTCATATTATAATATTTTAAAATCATCAGCATAAGATATTTAATAGTAAACACTTTATTCTATGACTTCTTTACTGAGCATTACTATACAATATAGCATATGCAAAATAAAGAGATAAAATTGTATGTCAAAATAATTCAAAATGCTTATATGCTATGAAGCATAATAAATTCATTAACTTTTATGCCCTATATTATAACATATGCATGCCCTTCCACACTACAAGTCATCATAATATATACGTGCACTCCTACATTGCATATCATAATATATATATGTATTCTCACACTACACATCATAATACATACCTATACTCTTATACTGAATGTCATAATATATATGTGCACTCTCTCATCACACGTCATAATACATACATGTACTCTCGCACCACACATCATAATATATACATGCATTACACATCATAATATATCCATGTTGAATCTCGAATTTTGATGATGAAGTCAATTATAATTTGTTTGATCTAATCTATATGTTGAAAAAAGTATGCAGGATTAACTACGATGGCAGTAAGACATAAAGCAGGTGTTGTGCTAGAGTCAAGATCGATATCACATTGGGAGTTCGAGAGTTTGACGGAAGTCCGGACGTTCGTCGAAAGTTCTACGAGAACCAACTGAGAAGTCCAGGAGCTTGCCAAAGAAGCTCATCAGAACTTGCTAAGAAGATCATTGTAAAGTTTGGGAGTTTGCCGGGTGTCCGCCGGAGTATTGCCAAGAGTTTGTTGGATGTTCGTTGGAAGTACGCCGAAAGCTCGCCGGAGGAGCAATTGACGCACCGAAACATTAAGTGCAGTAATCATGTCTTAATTATTGTAGTTAGAGTGTAGATTAAGTTAGGTTTGGGAGATATTCCCACAAACTTAATTAGGGGCCAATTGGACCGTAAGTTGGGCTGGATTGGACTGGATTCTAGGCCCAACTAGGACCCTGAATTCTTGGCCGACGGTGGCACCGCTAGGGCCGACGATGTCACCACTTGGGAGACTCGGTCTCCCAGGAATTCTTGGTGGTGGTACCATCCCTATCAAGCGATGGCACCGCCGGCAGTTATTGCTGCTAGCAGTGGTACTGCCCCTGTCAAGTGGTGGTATCGCCAGAGCTCAGTCTCCGAGCTCTGTCAAGTGTTGGTACCGCCCAGACTGAGTTGTACTACTACCTAGTGTCAGATGTCAGGCGGTAGTACCATCCAGTAATGGCAGTGGTACCGCCAGTACCCTCGAAATCCGGTATGAGAAACTTCTTGGCTCCATTTTTGAAAGTCATTGGGGTCTATAAATACCCCACCCTTTTCTGCATGAAAGGGCAATGAAAACTTGATATATTCTTGAGTCTTTGAAGTCTTAAAGAGTTATAAAAGTGCTAGAGTTCTCCTTCTCCTTTCCTTAGTGTTAGATCATTCAATAAAGGAGTGAAACATATAAGGGTTGTCTCCTAAACCCAGCAAAAGGAGAAAAGCTGTATAAGATGGTTGGCCTTCGCCTATTGAAGGAAGGTCTCTAGTAGACGCTAGTGACCTCGTTGGAAGAGAAAGCCAAAAGTGGATGTAGGTCACGTTGATCGAACCACTCAAACTCGGTTTGCATTTACTTTAAGCAACTTTCTTTTATAGCAAACCGCCTCTCCTCCTTACTATGCTTTAACTATGTCTACATACGTTTTTACGTAAACATCTTTCGAGATCGGCTTTAATCGTACGAAGACTTTACGAAACTAATGCTTTTCATTTGTGCAATTTACATTATTGCAAATCACCTTAGTCTTCTCTTGCACTTTCATGAAAGGTTTCAAGTTCAAATTCCTTCCGAAATGTATTGAATTGAAACCATTCTCGTTGGAATCGGTTTTATTCGAAATAGTTTTTTGAAATGGCGAAAGTTTTTGCCGCACTAATTCCCCCTCTTAGTGCTGCACTTGATCCTAACAATTAGTTTCAGAGCAAGATTCACTCTCGTTTGGTTTAAAACCTAAGAGAGATGGCATTTGCTAGCAACCAAGAGGGTCATTCAATTACACGTCCGCCCATTTTCAATGGGACTGATTACATATATTGGAAGACTAGAATGAGGATCTTCTTAATTTTAATGGATTTTGAGCTTTGGAACATTGTCGAAAATGGTTTTCAAAAGTGTTCTCTTCCAATGAATAATTGGAATGAGTTGGAGAAGAAGACTTTTACTTTAAACACAAAGGCTATGAATGCCTTATTTTATGCATTAGATAAAAACGAGTTTAATCGAGTATCGATTTGTGAAATGACTTTTGACATTTGGCACACACTCGAAGTGACTCATGAAGGCTAGTAGAGTGAAGGAGTCAAAAATTAATCTCTTGGTGCATTCTTATGAATTGTTTCAAATGAAACCGAATGAGACCATTGGAGACATATATACCCAATTTATAGTTGTCGTCAATGGTCTAAAAGGACTTGATAAAGGTTTCTCATATTTTGAGCTCGTTAATAAAGTTTTAAGATCCCTTCCAAAGAGTTGGGACCGTAAAGTCATGGCCATTCAAGAGGCCAAGGATTTAAATAACTTTCCTCTTGAAGAACTAATTGTTAGGATCAAGAGCACTAATAGGGGGGGGGGGGGTGAATTAGTGCAGCGGAAAACTCTCGACGATTAAAACTTCATTCATACGATAAGAGCGATTTTGGTAGAAAAGCTGATTCATAAATCACTTTAACTTGTGATCAAGCAAGATACAGTTAAAGCAAGTCTATGTAGGCAGTTTGCAGTTATGATGGAAATTAGAATGTAAGCGTAAACTGAAATATGATATTCATATGATAAAACTGATTTACGTCTAAACACCGATTCGGAAAATACTGAACTTTGAAACACGATCATAAATGCGCAGAAGGTAGTAAGCTATTGAGGAGGTTTGCAGTGAAGATAATATGCTCAAAGTAAATGCAAACCGAGATTTTAGAGTGGTTCAGTCAATCTTGACCTACATCCACTTTTGGCTTCCTCCACCGACGAGGTCACCGACGTCCACTAGAGGCCTTCCTTCAATAGGCGAAGGCCAACAACCTTTTTACAGTTTCACTCCTTTTGACTGGCTTACGAGACAACCCTTACATAATTTTCTTTCCTCTCTCGACAGATCAGAACTCGGAAGAAAGGAGGAAGGAGAACTTTTAACTTATACAACACTTTTGAGCTCTAAAAATCACATAGTAAGATCAGGATTTCGGTGGTTTTTGGTTGCTCTTTCATTGCTGAAAGAATGGGGTATTCCGGGGTCTGGTGGTTGCACCGCCTGACTGGGGCAGTTGCATCGCCTGGCAGAGTAGGCGGTGTCACCGCTTGTCAAGGGTGGTTGCACCTCCTGCCAGAGCTCGGAGACCGATCTCAGGCGGTGCCATCGCCTGACTGGGGCGATTTCACCGCCCAGCCAGAGCTCGGAGATCGAGCTCAGGTGATTGCACCTCTGTCAGAGCTAGTTGCATCGCCCAGCTAGAGCTTGGAGACTGAGCCTTGGGCGGTGCCACCACCAACCCAAGCGGTGCCACCTCTGGCCAAGTAATCTGGGTCCAAATAGGCTGATCCATTCGACTCAATTTGGGTCTTTCAAGGGCCCAATTGCACCAAGATTAAGTTAATGGGATCACCTCTCATTCCTAACTTAATCTACATGTTAACTACGATAATTCTTAAGACATTTACTACAGCTTACTCCGGTGCGTCAATCGCTTCTTCCGGTGAGCTTCCGGCGAACTTCCGGGGAACATCCGACGAACCTCCGGCGATGCTCTGACGGACTTCCAGCAAACTCCTGGACTTGCGATGATCCACTTGGCAAGTTCCGATGAGCTTCTTTTGGCAAGCTCCTAGACTTCTCAGATTTGTTCCCGCAGAACCTCCGACGACCGTCCGGACTTCCGTCGAGCTCTCGAACTCCCAACGTGATCATAGTCTTGACTCCGGCGTAACTCCTACTGCATGTCTTACTTTCATCGTAGTTAATCCTGTACACTTATCTCAACATATGGATTAGATAACAAATGACAATTGACGTCATCATCAAAATTCGAGATTCAACACTAATTGGGTCACTAATGACCTATGAAATGACATATAAAGCTCATGAAGAGCTTGAGGACACTCTTCTAAAGAACAGGGAGGATATAGCACTGAGGACACATGAAGACCACTTGAAAGAAAACTTAAGTGATGAGGACCTTGACGAAGACTTAGCACTATTAACAAGAAAATTCAAAAAAATTATAAAAAGAAATAAATTCAAAAATGATACTAAAAATAAATTTGAACCAAAGAAAGAACAAGTGATATGCTATGAATGCAAGAAGCCGGGACACTTTAAGAGTGAATGTCCCCAAGCAAAGAAGAGACAACCAAAGAAGAAGGCTCTCAAAGTAACATGGGATAACTCAAGTGCATCTTAAGAAGAGTAGCCAACCAACACCGAGCAAGTTGTTCACTATACACTAATGGCCATTGGAGATGAGGTAACAAGTTCATTAGACGTAAATTTATCTTTCAATGAACTTTCAAGTGCCTTTCATGAATTATTTGATGAATGTAGAATTTTGAGTAAAAAGTATAATTCTTTAAAAAAGGAACATGCTTCTCTTATTAGCAACTTTGATAGTGTAAAGATTGAGCATGAAAGTAGCTTAGCTTCCTACACAAAATATTATGAACTAGAAATACTTCAAAAGGAAAATGTGCTACTTAAGAAAACCTTAGAGAAGTTTGAGGTTGGTAGCAAATCCTTGAACATGATCCTTGCCAACAAGAGTCACGTTCATAGAAAAGACGGAATTAGATTTGTGAGTAGCTCTCACCATAATCCAACCACCTTTGTTAAAGGCCCTACTTTGCATGTTTCACCCAGAAAGAAATGTAACTTTTGTTACAAATTTCGCATGTAGCTTATCATTGTCCATTTAAGAAATATACTCTATATAAATTGATTTGGGTTCCTAAAAGAACCTCAAATGACTCAATACAATATGATAAGCAATATAGATCAATTTTTGAAGCACCCAAGGTCAAATAGGTACCTAAAAATCATCCTTTTTTTATAGAAAAATGTACCATTAGAAGCTAAGAGTAAGAGATGGTACCATGATAGTGGATGCTCAAGGCATATGACTGGAGATCCATCTCAATTCTCTAAGCTCACTAGCATAGACGAAGGATATATCACTTTCGGAGACAACAACAAGTGTAAAATCATTGGCAAAGGAACTATTGGTAACAAATCTAACTTCTTTATTGAAGATGTATTGTTAGTTGATGGTTTAAAGCATAACCTTTTGAGTATTAGTCAATTATATGATAAAGATATATTGTTAGCTTTGAATCTAATGCTTGCATTATTGGAAAAACCATACAAAAATGCATCTATGATTGAACTAAAATAAAATAAGATGTACACTATTGATATCAATGATCTTTGCAATGAAATGTGTTTTTCGGTTTTGAATGACGATGCTTGGCTTTGGCATAGGAGATTAGGTCATGCTAGCATGAAACTAATCTCTCAAATTTCATCTAAAGAACTTGTAAGAGGAATTCCTCATATCAAGTTCGTCAAAGATAATGTGTGCAATGCATGTCAACTAGGAAAACAAATAAAATGTAGCTTCAAACCTAAGAACCAAATAAGCACCTCTAGACCTTTGTAATTGATTCATATGGACTTGTTCAAACCAATTGCTATATCAAGCCTAAGATGTAACAAATACGCATTTGTCATAGTCGATGATTATAGTAGATATACATGGACTTATTTTTTAGCATACAAAAGTGAATGCTTTAGATATTTCTCTAAGTTTTATAAACTTTTTCAAAATGAAAAGGGTTCTATGATTTTGTCAATTTGAAGTGATTACGGTGGTGAATTTCAAAACCATGATTTCCAAGAATTTTGTGAATCCAATGGATACAACCACAACTTCTCTACTCCAAGAAATCCTCAACAAAATGGAGTAGTAGAAAGAAAGAATAGAAACCTACAAGAAATAGCAAGAACCATGTTAAATGAACATAGCCTACCCAAATATTTTTAGGGCGAAGCCATAAACATAGCTAGCTATGTCATGAATAGAGTTCTAGTAAGACCCTTACTCACCAAAACTCCTTATGAGTTGTGGAACAACCAAAAATCAAATGTTTCATATTTTAAAGTTTTTGGGTGTAAATGTTTTATATTGAATGAAAAAGATGTTTTAGAAAAATTTGATGCTAAATCCGATGAAGGAATATTTCTTGGCTATTCTTCTATTTCTAAAGTATTTCGTATCTTTAATAAAGAAACTTTGATTATAGAAGAATCCATTCATGTTGTTTTTAATGAGATTTTCGAAATTAAGAAAAATGATTTTGATGATGATGTTAATTTTGATGCTTTGAATTTAAATGAAATCCTTTCTCCATCTAGCAACTTGGATGCATCTACTTCCGAAACATCCTTACCCAAGGATTGGAAGTATGTAGATGCTCATCCTAAGGAGTTAATCAAAGGAGATATATCTAAAGGGGTTTAAACTCGTTCTTTTCTTAAGAATTTTTGTGTCAACGCCACTTTTCTCTCCCAAATTGAACCAAAATGCATTGACGATGTCTTGAAAAATGATTTATAGGTCATTGCAATGCAAGATGAGTTAAATCAATTTAAGAAAAATGAGGTGTGGAAGCTTGTTCCTAGGCCAAATGATCATTTAGTTATTAGTACTAAATGGGTCTTTAGAAACAAGCAAGATGAATTTGGTATCGTGGTTAGAAATAAGGCTAGATTAGTGGCCAAAGGTTTTAACCAAGAAGAAGGTATCGATTATGAAGAGACCTTCACTCCTGTGGCTTGATTAGAAGCCATAAGGATGCTCCTTGCCTATGCTAGTAGTGATAATTTTAAGTTATTTCAAATGGATATTAAAAGTACTTTTTTTAATGGCTTTATTTTTGAAGAAGTTTATGTTGAATAACCTCCCAGATTTGAGAATGATAGTCTCCCTAATCATGTGTTTAAATTAACTAAAGCTCTCTATGGTTTAAAACAAGCCTCAAAGGCATGGTATGAGAGACTTAGTTTATTTCTTATTGAAAATAATTTCTCTAAAGGCAAGGTTGATAATATATTCTTTATAAAAAATTTTGAAAATAAATTTCTTATTGTTCAAATTTATGTTGACAATATCATTTTTGGTTCTAAATCTCTTTGTGAATCATTTGCTAAAAGTATGAGTCTTGAATTTGAAATGAGTTTGATGGGGGAATTAATTTTCTTTTCGGGCTTACAAATCAAACAACTAAGTAATGGTATATTTCTTAGTCAAACAAAATATGCCTTAGATTTGTTAAAAAGATTTAATATAGATAGCTCAAAGGCTATCAACACTCCTATGAGCATCTCCACTAAGTTAGAAATTGATGAAAGTGGAGAAAGTTTACTTTACCTCACCACAACTAGACCAGATATTATGTTTAGTATAGGACTTTGTGCTAGGTTTCAATCTAATCCTAAGATCTCTCATCTTAAAGTAGTTAAGAGAATACTTAGATATCTTAAAGGAATCATAAATCTAGGATTATGGTATCCAAAATCTGAAAACTTTGAGCTAATTGCTTATGCTAAGATTTTCCTGGATGTAGATTAGATAGAAAAAACACTTCATTCAGGAACATGTCAATTTTTAGGACATGCACTTGTTTCTTGGACTTCCAAGAAACAAAATTCAGTTGCACTATCTACAACCGAAGCCGAGTACATTGCAGCAAGTGCATGCTGTGCACATGTTATGTGGATAAAAAATACTTTAGAGGATTATAAGATTCATCTTAAAAATATCCCAATAAAATGTAATAACACAAGCGCAATACGTTTAACAAAGAATCTCATTCAACACTCTAGAACAAAACATATTGACATTAGACATCACTTTATACGAGATCATGTCACTAATCATGATGTAATTGTAGAGTTTATTGATACAAAACATCAATAAGCCGATATTTTTACGAAGCCTTTAAGTGAAGAACAATTTGATTTTATTAGAAGAGAAATAGAAATGTTAATATGTCCGAACGAATGAATTTGTTAAATTTTGGACTTTCTTAATTCTTTGATCACTCACCTAAATTATGTGCTGATAATTGTATGATACGAATCTTACATGATGATAAGGTTGTGTGCTTCAATAACATGTTTACTTTGATGTTGAAAATTTTGTACTTTGATGCTAAAAGTTTCTATAATGATGAGCATGTTGTCATGAAATTGCATCTCTCGGATTTCTCTTGTGAGTTTTTATTGAGAAATGGTTTTGATATGATGCTCCTCTCATTATGAAGATTAATTCTCAAAATTTCTTTTATCCTTCATATGATGATACTTTCACATGAATTATTTCTTAATGAAGAAAGAATTTTTATGATTTTTTATGAGATGAACACTTGCAAGAATGAGGATTTGATTTCACATGAATATTTTGATCCTTGTGAAAATTGAAGCATGATTTAATGAAACTTTTTATCATTTTTAACTTCATTCAAAGTTGGTTCTCAATAGATTTTCCTCCTTTCTTTCCTTCTTCATGCAAAGTTTTGATGATAAAAAAAAAAGCAAAAAGTAGGGGGGGGGGGGGGGGGTTGGGGGGGGGTGGGTAGGGTCGTGGGGAGGTGGGTGTGGTAGGGGAAGAAGTTAATGAAAGCTATCTCCTTAATGTTTATAACTTTTAATGTTGAGAACTTTTGAATGATACTATGTCATGAATGCTTGAAATATGATTGGTATGAATTTTTACCACACTTGCATTGTTGATGACAAAGGGGGAGAAATAATACCAAAATGTGGTAAATTGATGACAAATGTATGCAATATATTTCATCATATATACTTAAAATGTTTGCTTGATAAATTTCCTTCATTATGATAAGATATATAGAGCTTAACTTATAATTTTACAAATTGATATCTTGCCATAGAATGATGAATTGCTATCTTTGTCATCCTTCATATTTGAAATATCAGTACTTGAAAATGGATGTCATGCCTTGACATCATTTTGAGAATGTTAGTTCATGATAGGAATCATGATGTATATATTGATAAGTTTAATGAATTTAACTTATCGGTTTGATTCTTGAATTCAAAGGTCTTGAATTCAAGAATGTCTTTTCTCAAGTATGACATATTAGATAGGGGGAGTTAAGGTTATGTTGTTGAATCTCGGATTTTGATGATGAAGTCAATTGTAATTTGTTTGATCTATTCTATATGTTGAGAAAAGTGTGTAGGATTAACTACGATGGCAGTAAGACATAAAGCAAGTGTTGTGCCAGAGTCAAGATCGAGATCACGTTGGGAGTTCGAGAGTTCGACGGAAGTCCGGACGTTCGTCGAAAGTTTTGCGGGAACCAACCAAGAAGTCCAGGGGCTTGCTAAAGAAGCTCATCAGAACTTGCCAAGAAGATCATCGTAAAGTCTAGGAGCTTGCCGGGGTCCGCCGAAGCATTGCCGAGAGTTCGTCGGATGTTCGTCGGAAGTACGCCGGAAGAGCAATTGACGCACCGGAACATGAAGTGCAGTAATCATGTCTTAATTATTGTAGTTAAAGTGTAAATTAAGTTATGTTTAGGAGATAATCCTACTAATTTAATTAGGGGCCAATTGGGCCCTAAGTTAGGCTAGGTTGGGTCAGATTCTAGGCCCAACCAGGACCCTGAATTCCTAGCCGGTAGTGGCACCGCTTGGGAGAGTCGGTCTCCTAGGAATTCTGGGCAGTGGTACCACCCCTGTTAGGCAGTAGCACTGGCGGTAGTTATTGCTGCCAGCGGTGGTACCACCTAGACTAAGCGGTAGTATCGCCCAGTGTTAGATGTCAAGCAGTAGTACCGCCCAGTAATGGCGGTGGTACCGCCAGTACCCCTGAAATCTGGGATGAGACACTTTTTAGCTCCATTTTTTAAAGTAATTGGGTTCTATAAATACCCCACCCTTTTCTGCATGAAAGGGCAATGACAACTTGATATATACATGAGTCTTTGAAATGTTAAAGAGTTGTAAAAGTGCTAAAGTTCTCCTCGTCCCTTTCTAAGTGTTAAGATCATTCAAGAAAGGAGTGAAATTTGTAAGGGTTGTCTCCTAAACCCGACAAAAGGAAAAAAGCTGTAAACGGTGGTTGGCCTTCGCCTATTGAAGGAAGGTCTCTATTGGACGTCGGTGACCTCGTCGGAGGAGGAAGCCGAAAGTGGATGTAGGTCACATTGACCGAACCACTCTAAAACTTAGTTTGCATTTACTTTGAGAAACTTTTTTTTATAGCAAACTACCTCTCCTCCTTACTATACTTTAACTATGTCTACATATGTTTTCACGTAAATATCTTTTGAGATCGGTTTTAATCGTACGAAGACTTTACGAAACCGATGTATTTCATTTGTGCAATTTATATTGCTGCAAATCACTTAGTCTTCTCTTGCACTTTCACGAAAGGTTTCAAGTTCAAATTCTTTCCGAAACGGATTGAATTGAAACCATTCTCGTTGGAATTAGTTTTAATCGAAATAAGTTTTTTGAAATAGCAAAATTTTTCCGCTGCACTAATTCACCCCGCCCCCCCTCTTAGTGCTACTCTTAATCCTAACAATCTATGTACTTCTGCACCACACGTTATAGAAAACACATGGATTCCCACACCGCACATTATCATTATGCATATAATATATTTTTATCATAATTCATATATTCTTATGCTTATAAAATATATATATTTACATTTAGCTCACATCTAGCTCATGACTATTATATCATTCGAAACATGCTATTAAAAATATATTATGAATTTTATAATTTATATGACCACTATTTTATAGTGAATTAAACTTATACTTATCTTATTGAACTAAAAAATAAAGATGCCAATGAAAGACTATGTTCCTTAACGATCGAGTATGCTAGGGAGCGATATACCTATCAAATTATAAATATAAGGTCATGAGATGTGTTAATTAAAAACACTACCTATTGAAATATTGATTTACAATAATTTATTATAATAATTCATAGAAAAAGTTTGATAAAATCTCTTATAAAATAAATTATACTTAAAAATTCATCTAGATTTCACCATCAATTTTTTAATAATTTACTTTAAAATCAAATGAATTAGTTAGTATCAATCACACTATCTTGTCATTCTACGAAGAAATTTTACTTCACCATTCTAGCTGATTAAACAATATTATTATGAAATTTTATAGAAAATCAAGCGACATATAAAACTAAATACACACCATATTTGGAAGCTAAACTATCCTACTAATTCAATGATTAACACATATTATGTTCTGCTGAAATTGGGTTAGGTTTATTTGAATTTATAAACCTTATATCTTGGTGCACATAGTTGCTATTCACTTAATTCTAAATCTTATAGAATCTTTTAAAATATATCAAAATAACAAAACCTAATCATATTCCTAAGGGGATCAATATAGCTCGAATAAAACTTCTTAGAAAATAAGAGATTTTGAGTATCTCAAATTGTGATAGTAATAACTCTATGCACCAACCTCAAATTAAAGTCATATTGGAGGCTTTAGAATCATAAGAGATTCTCACAAAACATATCTAATAAATTAAATATTGATTCAAAATTTAGGTTACTAAAAATCAATTAAAAATAATAGTCTATAATCTGTAAAACTAAAACCTTGAGTATAGGAAAGAAAGAATTGAGTTTTTCTTACCTTAATCTTCTTTAGAGCTAGGGTTTTCTAATCTTCATAAGAAAAACTGAGAGAACGATTAAAGAAATAGAGAAAGGGTCATGGGTTTTTCGATTGGTAAATAGAGGTTAAAATAAGATAGAAGTGTTTAAGAGGTTACCTTAAGGTCTAGGTTCAATCCCATTAGACCTTATTTTATGTTTTTTATTCTTTTACTAATATAATTCTAATATTGTAGCAACTTCAATTGAGTATAATTTGGTTTAAAAAAGATGATATTTTTTATCTTAACTCATCCTTCAATCTCACTTATGCATTTCAACATTTAATATAACACTCCATTTGATTGACATCTCTATTTAATTTTTCATTACTTTATCTATGCCTAAGTAGCTTATTATCCTCCATATACATAATATATAAAACTCAAACTTTCTTACATTAATCATAGTCAAATTCATTCAAGCCTTGAGATTCATTTAGGCCCGATTAAAATTTAACCACTATTTCTAGTCATTATATGCATGCTTATTACTAAAACTTAAACTCATATTTAAGTCTACTATCATATTTTGGCTTATTGTGCTATGCTTAAAGTAAACATTAATACTTATACATGCTCAACCAATATTTCATAAAATACTAAAAATAATATTTCTAAAAAATATACTTTAATCTTAAAAGTTGAAACATAAATATGTTGTTTATCTTATTTATGAAATATAAACATAAGTGAAGTTAACATATATATATATATATATATATATATATATATATATATATATATATATATATATATATATATATATATAATTTGTGCTTATATTAATATGCTAATTTTAGTTCAATGTGTGTAAGACTTGGGCATTGCAGTCGTCCCCTCCTAATAAAAAATATGTCATCAAATATTTTTACCTAAATAACTCCAAATATTTCTCTCATATCTCCTGCTCCCTTTCCCAAGTTGCTTCCTCCATTGTATGATTCTTCCATAACACTTTAGCTAAAGTAATCTTCTTATTATAAAGTTCTTTCTCCTTTCTATTAAGAATTCATACAGCTCATTCCTTGTATGTCAAATTTTCATCAAATTCTATTAGTTGCTCTTCCAAGACATAAGAAAGATCTAAAATATACTTCCTTAATATTGATACATAGAATACATTTTGAATCTTTGCTAATGTAGGAGGTAGGGTTAGTCTATAGGCTAAATCATCGAGTTTATAGAAAATTTCATATTGTTCTATATATTGAGGACTTAGCTTGCCCGTTTTTCCCAAACCTCATAACTCTTTTCATTAGTGTTATCTTTAGGAATACTTTATCGTCTATTTCAAATTTCAAAGGTTTCCTATTATCAATATAATATTTATACCTATTTTGTATTGCCTTCATCCTTTGATAAATCTTTTCTAGTGCTTCTGTTGTTCTCTCACCAAATTTGGCCCTAAATATTTTCTTTCACCCATCTCATCCCAATGAACATATGATCTATATTTTGTACTATATAGTGCTTCAAATGATGCCATCCCAATGGTTGCCTAGTAACTATTAATATAGGCAAACTTTATCAAAGGTAAATATTTGCTTCATGATCCTTTAAAGTCTATAAGACACAAGCTCTTAGTATATCCTCTAATATCTAAGTAATTCTTTCAATTAGCTATCTATTGAGGAAGAAAACTTGTGCTAAAAAATAACCTTGTTCCCAATGCCATATGAAGACTTATCAAAATCCTAATGTGAATATGGATTCTTTATCTAACACAATGAACATGGGCACACCATGGAGTCTAATTATCTCGTAGATATATAATTGAACACGAATAGGTAGGAAGTGGGTCATTTTTGTTAATCTATCTACAATGACCCAAATCGCATCATGTCCCTTGCTGGTCCTAGGCAAACCAATGAGTAAATCTATGCTAACCTGTTTTCATTTCCATCAGGATATTTGTAATAGATTTAAGATACCTATTGGCCTCTAATATTCTATTTTGAGATATTTCTCAACAAATTAGATGACATCTCTTTTCATTATTAACGACTAGTAGTGCTCTTTTAGATTCTTGTACATCTTGGCGGTGCATTGAGTATAAGGATGAGTGTCCCTCTATTAAAATTTCTTATTTTATGTTAGTCTCCTAGGGTACACACAATCTACCTTGAAATTTGAATACCCTTTATCAATGTGAAATTGTTTTTCTTTTCCCGCTTTAATATCGAACTTTAATCAATTCAAATAAGGATCGTGAACTTGAACTTTTTAATTTTCCCCAAAAGGGTTGGCTATAGTGATAGCATTGCTAATCTCCGAATCAAACTTTTAAGGATTATTTTATATTTAAATTTTTATTTTTTATATGAAGAGATTTTTGAACCGTTAATAAAGTAGCTAAATTGGCTGACTTTCTACTCAATACATCAGCAACTATATTTTCTTTCCTAAGATGGTAATTGATTACATAATTATAATCTTTTGCTAATTTCATCCATCTCCTTTATCTTATATTCAACTCCTTTAAAGTAAAGAAATATTTTTCCCCATAAATATAATGTCAGCAAATTTTTAGGGCAAACATTAGTGTTGCCAACTCTAAATTATGGGTCACAGTTTTCTTAAGATGTTTTAGTTGTCTTGATATATAAGCTATAACTCTACCATTCTATATCAAAACATATCCTAGATCATTTTTGGATGTATCACCATACACCACGAATCCTCCTAACCTGCTTGGTACTATAAGAATTGAAGTTGAAGTCAATCTCCTTTTTAATTCTTAAAAAACTATTTTTATAAGCATCAATTCATTCAAATTTAATATTCCTTATTATTAATTGGGTGAGAGATTATGCTATTTTAGAGAATCCTTTGACAAAATGTCTATAATAATCTATCATTACCTTAGTTACAATAGTTGGACTAGGCCAATTACTAAGTGCTTCCTAATTAATTGGATCTACTAAGATCCCTTCCTTGAATATATTGTGTCTAAGAAATGTTATTTTCTCTTGTCAAAATTTATATTTCTTAGACTTTGCATTTAATTACTTTTTCTTCAAGATACACAAGATTGTTTTTAAATGTTCTACATATTCCTTCTTAGAGTGAGATATTAAATTATCATTAATACAAATTATAACAAATCTATCTAGATACTTTTCCAATACCTTATTTATTAACTCCATAAAGGCAGTTGGTGCATTTGTTAAACTAAATGACATCATTAAAAATTCAAAGTGCCTATATCTTGCCCTGATATCAGTTTTAAGAATGCCCTTGACTTTTAGTTGAAGATACCTTGGTTTCAAGTCGGTTTTGAAAACATTAATGCACTTTACAATTGATTAAATAACTCATCAATTCTAGGAAGTGGTCTTTATTCTTAATAGTTACCTTATTTAACTCCTTGTAATCTATATAGAATCATATTTTCCTATCGTTTTTCTTTATAAATAGGACTGATACTCTCTATAGTGAAAAGCTAGGGAGAATGAACCATTTATCAAGGAGCTCCTACAATTATATCTTTAACTCCTTTATTTGTACTGAAGTCATTCTATAAGGTGCTTTGGAAATAGGTTCAGTGCTTGATATTAAGTCTATGAAAAATTCAATATCTTTATCTGATGGTAGTCTAGGGAGGTCCTTAGGAAACACTTTGAGAGAATTTGCTCATGACTAGAACATTCTTTGGATTGACGTTCGGTTCTACCCTAGTGTCAATTATATTAGTTAAATATCTTGTGCATCCACTCTTTAAGAGAATCCTGGCTTTCATTCTTTGGGGCTCGCTACCGCTGCTGCTAACGGCTTGCACGTGGGCCCCGCGACAACAAGCATCGCCCGTGCGCATTGGTGCAATGCACATGCGCAGGGGGCTATCGTGCCTGCGGCCCTGCCTAAGGGCGCCATTGTAGGCACCCATGCTTGTGCGCATAGTGCCCACGTGCAGGTGGCTACCATTGTAGTAGCCCACAAATCGTTGGCCGAGAGCCTGCATGCAAATGGCAACGGTACCATCTGTGAGGGCAACAATAGTTGCTGCCCTTTCTCGCTTTTGCGTCAACGATTTTGACATCAAAAGCTTCTCTAAAAACAACACACGCAATTCAAAACCAATTTTCACACGAACAACCTAACTCTGATACCACTATTGGGAAATCTTGGGGGCGACATCAAATGTGCTACGGAAGAACAAAAAATAAAATCCCCAATTCCCAAAGATACGTTCGTCATCCTACGAAGATTGGTGTGCAAAAATTGTTAGAACCCTTGCAGATTCAAAACTTGGGGTTGATCTCTTTAGGGGATCGACCTCTTTGGAACTCTATAAGGGGTTCTTTCTTCCAAATTGCCACTCAAATGCTGCAGAAAAGATTTATCTATTGCTTGTCAAAAGAGGATGAATACATGACTATTTATAGGGTTTCTAAACCCTATCTCCTAATAGGACTCCTACTCAAGACTCCTACTCAATTAAGACTCCTACTCAAGACTCCTATTCCTTTACAACTCATAATTCTTCTCTAAGAAATAACCTTCAAACCCTAGCGGGCCTCTTCACCTCTTTAATAGGGGTCAGCTTAGGTAAGTTTTACATAAATGCCCCTCTTAATTAGGACTCTCCTAGCTTGAGTCCTAACAGACCCGCCCTCTTCAAATCAGCCTTGTCCTCGAGGCTAACAATCCATGAATTCTAAAAATTTGATCTTCAAGTCGTCATAATTCTCCCAAGTGGCACCTTCTCCTAGTAAGTTCGCCCACTATATTAGCACTTCAGTGGTGGGTTATTATCGTCGAGTCACGATCCGTCAATCAATAATGGCACTTGATTGGGTATGGAGTTCTCCTTGGGTAGTATTTGGTGGGTGGCTTTGGGCCGTCTTCAAGGACCTATTCACCACTTCCATCTGGTCATTGGTTTGTGAGTGATGCGCCATACTCATTTTCGATTTAGTGCCCTACATCTGGAATAACTCTGTTCAAAATCTGCTCGTGAAGATGCAAGTAGAATTTGGCACATGCACAATGCATCCCTTATAGCGCAATACTTTTGAGTTCCAACTATAATGAGTCTCCGGATCTTCCTGCCATTCCCTCTTAATATCCTCAGGGATGTTGCTAGTCGAAAGTGAAATGGTTGAAAATTCAGCTTGCTTGGGTAGCCATGAAAGCGCATCTACAACAACATTATCTTTTCCCTTTTTGTAAGTTATTTCATAATCATATCCAAGAAGCTTTGTTACCCATTTTTGCTGCTTGGGGGAAGATATCCTCTGCTCCAAAAAATATTTTAGGCTTTTATGGTCGGTCTTGATTTGAAAGCATCGCCTGATCAAGTATGATCTCTACCTCGTTGCTGCGTGCACAATGGCGAGCATCTCCTTATCATATATTGACATATTTTGATGGGAGAGAGACAATGTCTTGCTAGTGTATGTGAGTGGTCAACCATCTTGCATAAGAACATCTCCAATTCCAACACTAGATGCATCGACCTCAATGACGAAGGGTCGGCTGAAATCTGGTAGTACTAGCACCAGCATCGTCATCATGGCTACCTTAAGTTTGTTGAAGGTAGCGGTAGCTTTATCCAACCATTAGAAGGTATCATTTTTCAGTAGAGAAGTGAGTGGTGCACTGATCTTTCCATAGTTTTTCATGAACTTGTGGTTGTAGCCAATTAAACTAAGAAAGCCACGTAGCAATTTTATGTTCCTCGGGGTTGGCAAGTTCTACATTGCTTCTATTTTGGAAGGGTCCACCATCACACCTTCCTCTGATATGATATGCCTAAAATATTTCACCTTTTGTTGAAGAAAGAAAAAATTTGTAGTGGTCATTATGTGTTTAAAAGGTAATTTTTGGTATGTTTCTTTGCACACTCGTATTTGATGATACACGGATCGAAGGTCCAACTTTGTGAAGATTTATGCTCCCTTTTATTTAGCAATTTATCTACTACTGGAATAGGGTATTTATCCTTGATGGTTACGCCACTGAGAGCTTGGTAATCAACGCATATTCGCCATGTTCCATCCTTCTTGCATACAAGTAGCACCGGTGAAGAGTAGAGGCTACAACTTGGCCAAATAACTCCTATTTTGAGCATCTCTTTTATAATTCTTTCTATTTCATCCTTCCGGAGATGTAGATACTGATATGGCTGAGAATTTACTGGAGGTTTGCTTGGAAGAATTGTTATATAATGACCATGCAGACAGGTAAGAGGTAGGTTGTGCAGTTCGTCAAATATATTTGAAAATTCAGCAAGCAAAGGAAGTAGATTTGGATCTTCAAATTCTGTTGTCTCTCCCTTAGTTTACTGCTCATGTTGTACCAAAAAGCCACTGCATGCTTTATGCAAAACCTTCTCCATTTGTTGTGTGCAAATCGTCGTTACGTCGCCCCCGTGTTTCCCATACAGTATCACCTGTTTCTCTTTACTGTAAAATTTCATAATTAGTTTCATAAAATTCTAAGAAACATCACTTAATATCATCAACCATTTAATTATGAGCATGGCCTCATGATCATTAAGAGGGAGGAGGAAGAAATATGCAATTATCTCTTGGTCTTGCATCAACAGTTTCGCTCGCGGGCATCTTTGGTCGCACTTTAGGGTTCTGCCTTCGGTGACCTTTACATCGGACTTGCTGTAACCTTTGATGTGGAGTGCCATCCTAGCTGCAACCTTACTATTTAGGAAGTTATTAGTACTACCCGTCTCGATAAGAATAGTGATCGGTTGTTGTTTGAGAAGGCCTCTAACTTTCATCGTTTGCGGGTTTGAGTAGCTAGCTAATGCGTGTACCGTAACGTCGATCGATTGTGGCTCTTCTTCCGCATCTTCCTCTTCATATTCAAGGCTCTCTTCTGGAAGTTCAATGACCTCTTCTTCTACTGGTTCAATCATAAGAAGCCTCCCTTTACTACAACAATGCTCACGGCTCCACGGCTCGTCGCAATACCAACATAACCCATTCGTAGATCACTCCCGAAGTTCTTCTTTTGTCAAACTTTTTGGTACAGGGACTCGTTTGATAGTAGGGGGAGCTGAGGGCTTCGGTATTGCTAGTTGGGGAGCAACCCTAGTCCTCTAGGCTTCATGGTTCAATCGCTCCTCTTGAAATCGTGCGAAAGAGATGGCAGCCATAATCGTGTACGGTTGTCACGCTTTAACTTCTCCCTAGATCTCCAACTTCAAGCCCTCATTGAAAGTCATCAAAAGTTGTTTTTGAGACCAATCACAAGTTTGATTAGATAACCTTTCAAACCTAGTTTAGTACTCTTGAATGATGGAGGTTTGTCGGATCTTTACTAGTTATCCGTCAATGTTCTCGTAATTGGTTGGTCCTAAGTGGATCAACAGTCCTTCTTTGAGTTGTCGCCATGAGAGGATTCCATGAGTATGTTCAAATCAGTCAAACCACTATATAGCATCCCTTCAAGATGTATAGCTACAATTTTCACCATAGATGCGTCTGCAGTTTTGTGGTACTAAAAATATCACTCCGTGCGTGAGATCTAACCAATCGGGTCTCCTTCTTCCTATCTAGGTAAGTCCGCTCTCATGTGTGGATAGTTGGAATCAGTCATAAAGCCTCCCCTCTCTTGGAAGTCATCTCTTTAGGCTTGGTGTGATTGGTTAGAGCTCTCTCCTTGATGTGATTTCTTCGGGTTTGGTGGTTGGCCCAAACTGAGTTTGGTAAAGAGAGTCCGAATCTTATCCTCCATTCATGCCTCGAAGGCTTCGAATTTAGCATTGATTGGCTACTTAGATGCTATTGTATATGCCTCCAAATCTGTGATGTTAAGATCTCTCTTTTGTTGTCGGGTTAAAGGCATGTATAGGTTGAGAGAAGTGATGGTTGAAAGGTTTGTGGATTGGTGGATATAGCCTGCGGTTTAGGCTTGTTTTGTGGCTGTTTTGGGTGCAGTTTGATTGTGTGGTTTAGTGGAGTTTTAGGGCTGTGGATGAATGTTTTAGATCTGTAGTAGATGGTAGCAAAGGTTTGATATAAATCAATGGAAGTTTGCTGCAGAATTATGTTGTCTTGTAAGAGTAGAATTGTCGTCGAAGAAACAGCGTTTTCTCGATCATATTTCCACCAAAAACTTAAGAGATTTGAGGAGGGAATTGATAGAAAAATCTCAGTTTATATGACAGCAAGGATTTCCAATTTAATCAAGAAAATTTTGGCACTATAACAGCAAGGAATTTGGTAGAAGTTGTGATAGCAATTTTCTCGTCGAAAAAGTTTAACGGTTTGCGATGAAAATTTACAGTAACACAAAATCGCTTTTAGAGTTAAATTCCTTAATAGATCAATCTTAGATGGAAGCCAAGATGATCTATAAAGTGTATAAGAAATTTCGTTCAAAAAGGATTGCAAATAGATCGGTTAAGGCAACAATATGTGGCTGAAATTTTCTGTAGATTTTCAAGTATAGCAGATTGGACATAAAAGATCAGTAGTTTTTATTGAGAATTTTTTGACAAAACTAAAGGAAAATCTACTATTAGGAAGTGTCAAAGCTATCACAAAAATTTTGTAGAGATTTGGACAAAAAAATGTAGTATCAAGATCAAACAAACTGTGCTATGCGGCTGAAATTTTATAGTACAAATTTTAAGTATAGCAGCTTTGACATAAAAGATCAATAATTTATATTAAGAAATTTTTCACAAAACCAAAGGAAAATCTGCTGTTAGGAAGTATCAAAGCTATCATAAAAATTTCGTAGAGATTTAGATAGAAAAAACGTAGTAGCAAGATCAAATAATCTATGCTATGCGGCTGGAATTTTGCAATGTATCTTTCGTCGTAGAGATGAAAACTTTGCGACAAAAAGTTTGTAGCAATTTTGGAATAATTTTTTTTTTTGGATTTTCGAATAAGGATAACTAAATTGTAGTAGTAGTAAAGTAGGAAACTAGAACCTGTTGCAATTCATGGAGAGATCAAAGGATGATCCGCGGTGGTGGAGATGATGGCGAAATTTGACGACGATCATTTAAGCAATTGTGGGAATTGCTTTGGGTGGCTGTGGAGGGCTGATGGATGGCCATGGAAGATCAGTGAGATGCCAAGAACACTGCTTTGATACCAGGTGTTAGAACCCTTAAAGATTCTAAACTTGGGGTTGATCTCTTTAGGGGATCGACCTCCTTGGAACTCTATAGGGGTTCCTTCCTCCAAATTGCTGCTCAAAGGCTATAGAAAAGATTCATCTATTGCTTGTCAAAAGAGAATGAATACATGACTATTTATAGAGTTTCTAAACCTTAACTCTTAATAAGACTCTTACTCAATTAAGACTCCTACTTAAGACTCCTAATAGGACTCCTACTCAAGACTCCTATTCCTTTACAACTCCTAATTCTTCTCTAAGAAATAACCTTCAAACCCTAGCCAGCCTCTTCACCTCTTTAATAGGGGTCAGCTTAGGTAGGTTTTATATGAATGCCCCTCTCAATTAGGAATCTCCTAGCTAGAGTCCTAACAAAAATCCGCGAAATAGAAAATTATGTGTGAGATAGATTGTGTTACATAGGGAGATCGTATATCACTGAATCCCTACAGATCTCTAGGAGAGGGTGAAAGATGTCAAACACTCACCTCTCTAGTGGTGATCTACACAGTAGGGCTGCAATGATGCTCCTCAAAACTCCAGGCCTACTTTGAGGTGGAGAGGGGGAGGAGAATAGGAGAGGAAGCAAAAGATCTAGCCTATAAACTATTGAAGCCCTCCTATTTATAGAGGTCCCCTATCAACTTAACCCTAATGGATCCTCCTTTATTGGGTATTGGATCTCCATCCAACTACCCAAGCCTCTTAGATTAGTGGATCTCTATCTAATAATCTCTCATAGGCTCTTATTGGATCCCATCCATAGGATCCAATAATTCAAGGGCATATTGGATATCCAATAAGATAGGGGTTCATCGGATATCTCATATCCGAACCTCTACTAATCGCAATGCCTACCATATATGTGTGACCTTCTAGGCTCAATATTGAGTTGACCATGAGTTATACATGTTAGAACTCTTTCTAGCTCAGTGAATTATTATCTCCATAATAATTCACTTGACTCATCGACTACGGACGTACTAGGCCACTATGCCATAGTCCCTAGATGATACAGGGGAATCCAATCAATTGAACCTTTCTATCCTCAGTTATTGTGTACCTATAGTCCTTCATCCATCTAATATCGCAGAGACCATATATCGGGCATGGTGTTGTCAGATCCATACGATTTTTACTCGACTCTCGCTCTAATCGAATTCTCTTGGAGAAGTCTTTCCCTCTCAATCCGAATGACCTTGGCTAGGGATTTGTCTAAGTAAGAATACATAGGACATTCCTCTCATAATACCGAGAGTGGATGATCTTTTATCGATACTCAATAGCCCTTGTAAGGTTGACTACTACTCCCGATGACCGGCTATGCTAGATTTGGGACATCCAAACTTATAAGTCTAGTATCAAAGAGTGGAGCACTCATACAAGGCATCCTTGGTGTCTTAAGTCTAAGGATCAGATACATCATTGGGACTATGGAATTGCTGTCTGACAATAAGGCATCGTCAACTATTCAGCATTTCGTAAATGGATCAATCAGTGAACTCATTCCCCAATGAGCACCTGTATTGTATCCTTAGTGTCCCCACATGAGTAGCTATGAGACCAGCTGCATCCATCATATGGATGGGTATATAACACACTAGTCTGTCTAGTTATCTTGATGTTCCTCTCGAGTAACCTATGACCGAGATTATCTAGGATCTGTATTTAAAGATGAATCAATCTCATTATCGTGATCTTATCACGATTTGATTCTTATTGCACAGATCCAAGGACATCACAGTATATATATATATATATATATATATAACAATCAATATAAAGTGATAAATATCAAAATATAATAAGCAAAAAGATTGCATGTCAAGTCCCACATGTTGGGAAATCCCTAGGGCGACATCATATACACAGCGGTAGAACAAGAAAACAAAATCCCCGATTCCCAAAGAGATGTTCGTCGTCGTGTGAAGATTGGTATGCAAAAATCCGCGAAACATGAAACTGCGTATAGAGTAGATTGTCTTACCTAGGGAGATCGTATATCCCTGTTTCCTTGCAGATCCTTAGGAGAGGGTGAAGGAGGTCAAGCGTCCTCCTCTCTAGCGGTGATCCACACAGCAGGGTTGCGACGACGCTCCTCAAAACTCCAAACCTACTCTGAGGTGGAGATAGAGAGGAGAATAGGAAAAGGCAAATAAAAGCTCACGAGCCCATGGGGCTCTGAATCCCTCCTATTTATAGAGGTCCCCTGTCAAACCCTAATGGGTCCTCCCCTAGTAGGTATTGGATCTGCATCCAATAAGACAAGGGCTCCGTCGGATATCTCATATCCGAACCTCTATTCATCGCAATGCCTATCATATGTGTGTGACCCTCTAGGCCCAATATCGAGATGGCCGTGAGTCATACCTGTTAGAACTCCTTCTAACTCAGTGAATTATTATCTCTGTAATAATTCACTCGACTCATCGACTACGGACGTACCAGGCCACTACGCCGTAGTCCCCAGACGATACAGGGGAATCCAATCCATTGGACCTATCTGTCCTCAATTACCGTGTACCTATAGTCCCTCATCCATCTAATATACCAGAGATCGTATATCGAGCATGGTGTTATCAGACCCACATGATTTCTTCTCGAGTCTCGCTCTATTCGGATTCTCCCGAAGAACTCTTTCTCTCTCAACCCGAATGACCCTGGCCAGGGATTTGTCTGAGCAAGAACACATGGGATATTCCTCTCATGACGCCGAGAGTGGATGATCGTCTATCGACACTCAATAGCCCTCGTAAGGTCGACTATCACTCCCAATGACCAGCTGTACTAGATCTGGGACAGCCAAACCTATAAGTCTGGTATCAAAGAGTGGAGCACTCATATAGGACATCCTTGGTGTCTCAAGTCTAAGGACCAGATATACCACTAGGAATACAGAATCGCTGTCTGACAATAAGGCATCATCAACCATCCAACATTCTGTAAGCGAATCAATCAGTGAACTCATTCTCCAATGAGCACCTGTACTGTATCCCTAGTGTCCCTTCCCAAGCAGCTATGAGACCAGCTGCATCCATCATATGGACGGGTATACAGCACACCAGTCTGTCCGGTTATCACGATATCCCTCTCGAGTAACCTATGACCGGGATTATTTAGGATATGTGTTTAAAGGTGAATCGATCTCACTATCGTGATCTCATCACGATCTGATTCCTATTACACAAATCTAAGGACATCACAATGTATGTATGCATTTATGCAATAGTTATAAAGTGATATATGCCAAAATATAATAAGCAAAAAAATTCTATATTAAGTCACACGTGCCATCACTCACGTGATTGGCTTGCTGGGCACCTATTACTAGCAATCTCCCACTTGACCTAAAGCCAATCTCCTATGTGTCTGATCCCGATCAGACCCCTGTGACGCTCAAAACAAATCTGAGACAACGACTTTGTTAGTAGATTTGCAATGTTATCTTCGGATGGAACTCTTTCCACTACTACATCTCCTTGGGTCACGAACTCTCTGATAAGGTGAAACCTCCTCAGAACATGCTTAGATTTCTGATGAGACCTAGGTTCCTTTGCTTGAGCAATCGCCCCGTTGTTGTCGCAATATAGGGAGATTGGCTCTTCGCTCTCGAGCACGACTCCCAAATCTGTGATTAACTTCTTCACCCAAACTCCCTCCTTTGCCGCATCTGATGCAGCAATGTACTCCGCCTCTCGAGTCAGCAATGGTACCTTGCTTGGAACTCTTCCAGCACACTGCTCCTCCATTCAGGGTGTACACATACCCTGAATTCGACTTGCTATCATCGACATCAGACTAAAAACTTGAGTCAGTGTAGCCTTCAACCTTAAGGCTATTACCTCGATATACTAGTAAAAGATCCTTAGTCCTTCTCAAGTACTTAAGGATACACTTTTTTGCTTTCAATGCTCCAAGCACGGATCACTGATACCGCTTCGTGACTTTTCGTGAGCATGGGCTATATCAAGCATAGTACATAGCATGGCATACATGATAGACCCTATTACTGAGGCACAAGGTATCATATCCATGTTCTCCCTTTCTTCTGGAGTCTTTGGGGACATACTAGTAGAAAGCGATATCCCATGTCTCATCGGTATGAGAGCTTTCTTGGAATTTTCCATGCCAAACCTTTTGACAATGGTTTCTATGTACTTAGACTGGGACAAGCCAAGCATCCTCTTGGATCTATCTCTATAAATTCTAATCCCTAAAATATAGGATGCTTCCCCTAAGTCCTTCATGGAGAAGTGTCTAGATGACCAAGCCTTTATTGTGGATAGCATTCCTACGTCATTCCCAATGATCAGGATGTCATCCACATACAACACCAAAAAGGTGATAGCGCTCCCACTTACTTTTCTGTATACACAAGGCTCATCTTCGTTCTTAACGAAATCATAAGATCTGATTGCCTCATCAAATCTTATGTTCCAACTTCGGGAAGCTAGCTTTAATCCATAAATGGATCTAAGCAACCTACAAACCTTATCTGGATAGTTCTTGGACACGTATCCCTCAGGTTGTATCATATACACCTCCTCCTCGAGGTTCCCATTGAGGAATGCGGTTTTCACATCCATCTGCTAGATCTCATAATCATAGTGTGGTGCAATAGCCAATAGAATTCTGATGGATTTTAGCATTGCTACGGGTGAGAAGGTTTCGTCATAGTCAACACCTTGCCTTTGACGATACCCCTTAGCCACTAGCCTTGCTTCATAGGTCTCTACCTTTCCATCTACTCCAATCTTTTTCTTAAAGATCCACTTGCAACCGATGGGTACAATACCTTCGGGTGCATCAACTAGGTTTCAAACCTTATTGGAGTACATAGAATCCATCTCAGAATTCATGGCTTCTTGCCACTTCCCAGAGTCTATACTCATAATAGCCTCCTTGTAGGTCTGAGGATCAATGTCCTCTGCATCATCTCCTCTAATATGTCCCACATATCTCTCAGGAGAATGGGATACTCTATCAGACCTGCGTATATTAAGTACCTGAACAGACTCGGGCTGTAGAGTGGTGCTTGAGCTTGGTTCTCCAACCTCGCTCAATTCTATCATTCTCCCACTATCTCCGCCAAGAATGTGTTCCTTCTCAAGGAACACTGCTCTCTTAGCTACAAAGACCTTTTGGTCCTCGAGATGATAGAAATAATACCCACAAGTTTCCTTGGGGTATCCCACAAATTTGCATCGCTTTGTCCTTGATTCTAACTTATCGGGGTTGTGTCTTTTAACATGTGCAGGGCAGCCCCAAATCTTAACAACCTTAAGATCAGGCTTCTTCCCTTTCCATATCTCATATGGTGTAGACACTACCGACTTATTTGGAACTCTGTTCAGAAGGTAAGCTACGGTTTCTAGGGAATATCCCCAGAATAAGATTGGTAGGTCAGCGAAACTCATCATGAACCATACCATATCTAATAATGTACGATTTCTCCTTTCAAAGACACCATTGAGCTGAGGTGTATAAGGAGGTGTCCATTGGGATAATATCCCATGGTCCTTGAGGAACTGAGTGAACTTTGTACTTAAGTACTCACCTCCTCGATCTGATCGAAGAATTTTGATACTCTTTCCAGTCTGGTTTTCCACCTCATTCTTATACTCTCTGAATTTCTCAAAGGCCTCGGACTTGTACTTCATTAAGTACACATATCCATACCTTGAGAAATCATTAGTAAATGTAATGAAGTAGGAGTAACCTCCAAAGGCATGAGTTGACATGGGTCCACATACATCACTATGTATGAGTTCCAACAACTCAGTGGCTCTCTCTCCAGTTCCACTAAATGGAGAGTTGGTCAGTTTTCCACGAATGCAAGGCTCATAAGTTGCATATGACACATAGTCGAATGGATCTAGATATCCATCATTTAGCAACTTTTGAATCCTTCTTTCATGGATGTGACCTAGCCTACAATGCCACAGGTATGCACTGTTCAGCTCATCTGGTTTCCTTTTTGACACATTTACATTCATGATATGTGGAGTGGTGTCTAATATAAATAAACCATTATGGAATGTTCCTTTCACGATGGTCTTATGATCTAATAATATCGAACAACCATTGTTCTAAAAAACAAATTTATATCCACTAACTGTTAAACATGAAATGGAGATAATGTTTTTGATAATAGAAGGAACAAAATAATATGCATCTAATGCAATAAAAGCTCCACTAGGCATATGTAGGGCGTGTTGGGAAATCATGGGGGGCGACATCATATGCGCAGCGGAAGAACAAGAAAACAAAAATCCCCGA
Source organism: Musa schizocarpa (assembly GCA_900464855.2). Lineage (NCBI taxonomy): Eukaryota > Viridiplantae > Streptophyta > Magnoliopsida > Zingiberales > Musaceae > Musa > Musa schizocarpa. Next base: position 19,497,538 of record LS990923.1, on the reverse strand, counting down.
TTCCCAAAAAGATGTTCGTCATCGTGCGAAGATTGGTGTGCAAAAATCCGTAAAACACAAAACTGCGTATAGAGATTGTGTTACCTAGGGAGATCGTATATCCCTGTTTCCTTGCAGATCCTTAGGAGAGGGTGAAGGAGGTCAAGCGTCCTCCTCTCTAGCGGTGATCCACACAGTAGGGTTGCGACGACCCTCCTCAAAAACTCCAGGCCTCTGAGGTGGAGAGGGAGAGGAGAATAGGAAAGGCAAGCAAAGACTCTAGCCTATGAGGCTGTGAATCCCTCCTATTTATAGAGATCCCGTGTCAAACCCTAATAGGTCCTTCCCTAGTGGGTAATGGATCTGCATCCAATAAGACAAGGGCTCCGTCGGATATCTCATATCCGAACCTCTACTCATCACAATGCCTACCATATGTGTGTGACCCTCTAGGCCCAATATCGAGCTGGCCGTGAGTCATACCTGTCATAACTCCTTCTAACTCAGTGAATTATTATCTCTGTAATAATTCACTCGACTCATCGACTACGAACGTACTAGGCCACTACGCCGTAGTCCCCAGACGATACAGGGGAATCCAATCCATTGGACATGTCTATCCTCAGTTACCATGTACCTATAGTCCCTCATCCATCTAATATCCCAGAGACCGTATATAGAGCATGGTGTTGTCAGACCCATACGGTTTCTACTCGAGTCTCGCTCTAATCGGATTCTCCCGGAGAACTCTTTCTCTCTCAACCCGAATGACCCTGGCCAGGGATTTGTCTGAGCAAGAACACATGGGATATTCCTCTCATGACGCCGAGAGTGGATGATCCTCTATCGACACTCAATAGCCCTCGTAAGGTCGACTACCACTCCCAATGACTAGCTGTACTAGATCTGGGACAACCAAACCTATAAGTCTGGTATCAAAGAGTGGAGCACTCATACAGGGCATCCTTGGTGTCTCACTATCATGATCTCATCACGATCCGATTCCCATTGCACAAATCCAAGGACATCACAATATATATATGCATTTATGCAATAGTTATAAAGTGATATACGCCAAAATATAATAAGCAAAAAGATTCTGTATCAAGTCACACGTGCCATCACTCACGTGATTGGTTTGCTGGGCACCTATGACTAGCAGGGCGACCTCGCCAACAGCTACTACAGCAACTTTTGCTCCATTATCCATCTTGAGGTCCATCTCGCCTCTCTCTAGTCTCCTAGGCCTTGCCAGAACCTGCAATGAATTGCATATATGATAAGCACTACCGGTATCCAATACCCATATGTTATCATAAGAGTCTGACAGATGGAGACTGATCATGAATGTACCTGAAGCTTCATCAAGCTTTTGTTTCGCCCTTTCTGCAAGGTACTCTTTGCAGTTTCTCTTCTAGTGCCCATATTTACCACAGTAGAAGCACTGGCCTTTGTCCTTTGCTGGGTCTTTCTTAGCAACCTTTGCTTTACCTGGTTTGACCTTGCCCTTTCCCTTCTTAAGGGACCTCTCTACTTTCCTTTTCCTTTTGGTCTCACCAGTCTATAGAACTGGCTTCTCTTTCTTGATAGTACTCTCTGCCTCCCTCAACATATTGAGAAGCTCTGGGAGAGTCACTTCAAGCTTGTTCATATTAAAATTCATTATGAACTGTGAAAAGAAATTTGGTAGGGACTGAAGCACAATGTCCACACACAAGTTATCCTCTAGGACCATTCCTAGACCTGTGAATTTCTCTATCCACTCAATCATCTTTAGGACATGGTTCTGAACCGGTGTCCCTTCATTCATCCTAGCACGAAAGAGGCTCTTAGATATCTCATATCGCTGAGTCCTTCCCTGTTCCTCAAACAATTTGCGGACATGTAGGAGAATGGATCTGGCAGGCATCTTTTCATGTTGTCTCTGTAACTCAGGAGTCATAGAGCCCAACATATAGCACTGAGCAAGAGTGGAGTCATCAATGTACTTCACGTAGCGAGCGATCTCATCCTCGTTTGCCCCTTCTTCGGGCGCAGGCATCACTGTATCAAGGACGTACACGATTTTCTCCGCTGTGAGAACAATTCTCAAGTTATGGAGCCAATCCGTATAATTTGGACCAGTGAGGCGGTTGACATCAAGTATGCCACGTAAGGGATTTGAAAGCGACATTTTCTGAAAATAAAGATGCAGCAGAAATAAATAACATGCAGATTTTGCAAGAAATAAACTATCAAGATATGGACTTCTATCTTAATATGCTCCCACTATTTTACTAACGAGTCACGCGACACCCTCAGCACGTGAAACAGAAGTCTCCGGCAGACTTCTAGTGAGGATCAAGATCCAATCAGCGTCTTAGTGTAACCTCGAGGGACTCGACCAATCACACTAAGCCTAAAAGGTAGGCAACTCTTGTCGATCACAACTCCTTGTGATTCCCGTCCTGTTCGGCCTCCGAATCACCATGGCCTCGAGGGACTCGACCAACCATGATGCTCGGTTAAGTCAACACCTTCTTTACAAAATGAGTCTGATTTGATGATATACCCTCGAGGGACTCGACCAAGTATAACATGCCCTCAGGTCACTGGTGACATCTCTATGTCGTAAGCAAGATAGCGAATCGCGATATAGGTGAGTCTCGAGGGATTCGACCAACTCAACCTACACCGGGAATCGGTTCCTACTTATAACGATAGAAGGCCACGTGGGTCAATCTAATTGCCTTACGTTTACTAACTTAATATTATCGAGAGATGTTTCTATGATTTGGTCTCCTAATATGACATGTCACATATATACATATTTAATATATATTTACATCGCATGCAAATATATATACATATCTAGTATGATTAGGCCATATATGATTACACCAGATGATCATGGACCACAACCTAATATGATTAGGCCTGAGCCAGTAGGCCTAATCACTCACATCAAGATCTATGTGTGCAATGGTGCATCTCCATGCCCTCTGATCATCCATTTCGTCCTTGTCGGTTCCGTCGACATCTTGATGCATCTTCTTGCATCACGATCGTCCGTCTCGTGGGTCCCGCTATCGCATCCACGCTCCCGTTGTGCCTCCTCATGTGTTACAACTTAATCATAGGCACGCAAGCCCGACAATAAACGAGAAATATAATGGAGGTTCGCAGACCTCAATAATAATAATCACAAGTACACACATCATACGGTCCATGATCATCCATCAACACATCATACATCACATGTATAAATAATCATCATCATGTAGGACTACTAGATAATAATAATAAAAAATAATAATCAACTAAACCTTTTAATTAATTAATATTTTATGAAATCAGGGACATTATAGGGAATTTCTGAATTCATAAGGGTATTTTCATAATTTGGACAAAAGACAGAAACTGAAATTTCTCAAATTCCAAGGGGCAAAACTATCTTTTGCCCAGAAAACCCTAATGCCCTTACCCCTTTTCGCTGCTGCCGCCGCCGCCACCCTGCCGACAGCACGCCCGCTGGCTGTGCTGCCGCTGCGGGTGGGCACCCCCTTCGGGCGTCGCCGCCTCCGCAGGCGGTGCTGTCCCATCGGGCGACCGCCCCTATGGGGGGTTTCGCCCGCAGGAGCAGCGGCGGCGGGCGCCGTTGCCCTCGCTTGTGCGGCGGGGCGAGGGCACTGCCCTCGCCTGCAGGCGGCACGCCCGTAGGCAGCGTTGCCGCTGCGAGTGGGCGCCCCTATCGGGCGCCCACACCTCCGCAGGCGTTGCTATCCCACCGGGCGACCGCCCTTATGGGGGGTTTCCGACGATGGTAACATCTAGTATCAGATCCTGCGGCGGTAGTACTGCCCAAGAATGATGGTGGTACTGCTTGTACCTAGGAAACCTGGGATGAGACATTTTTAGGCTCCAAGTTTGAATTAACTTGAAGCCTATAAATACCCCTCTCATCCTTGGTTAACTTACACAAGTATTGAGAGTAAAAAGGAAAGAAACTCTGTTGTAATCTTATGTGAAACTCCTTTAAAGTTCTAAGTGTTAGAATAGTTTGAGAGAGGAGTAAGTGGGGTTGTAAGGGTTATCTCCTAAACACAGTAAAAGGAAAAAGAGCTATAAGAAGGAGATTGATCTTCGCCTATTAAAGGAAGATCGATAGTAGATATCGGTGGCCTCGATGGAAGAGGAATCAGTGGAGTGGATGTAGGTCATGATGACCGAACCACTATAAAATTGGCGTGTTCTCTGGTTTGCATTTACTTCCTACAATTTATCTTTACTATAAACCACTTTACCTCCTTACTTACTTTACATTTAATATGCTCTTACTTTGAATTCAAAGTTAAGCAAATCCGAAATCAGTTTTATTATATGCAGAGATTTTTCGGAACCGATTTGAAGATGTATTTTACCGTTACACTAATTCCCCCCTTAGTGCTAACTCGTTCCTAACAGTTGGCATCAGAGCCTCATTTTCTCATTTGGTTTAACACCCAAAAAGAAATGGCTCTTTTCAGCTTTCAAGAGGGTCACTATCTCATTCGTCCTCCCTTTTTCAATGGGACAGACTACACATATTGAAAAACTCGAATGAGAGTTTTCTTGTTTTCATTGAATCTTGATTTATGGAATTTAGTTAAATTTGGTTTTTAAAAGTCTTCTACTCTAGTGAATGAATGGAAAGATTTGGAGAAGAAAACTTTTTCTTTAAATGTGAAAGCTATGAACGCTATATTTTGTGCTTTGAGCAAAAATGAGTTTAATCATGTTTCTTTATGCGAAACTGCACATGAGATTTGGCACACACTAGAAATAACTCATGAAGGCACAAATAAAGTAAAAGAGTCTAAAGTCAATATTTTAATACATGATTTTGTATTTTTTCGAATAAAGCCAAGCAAAACCATTGTTGACATGTACACCTATTTTACAGATGTCATCAATGGTTTAAAAGCTCTTGGCAAATGCTTTTCTAATTTTGAACTCGTTAACAAGATTTTACGATTGCTTTCTAAGAATTGGGATTCGAAAATAACGGCTATACAAGAATCAAAAAATTTGAATACTTTTTTGATCGAAGAACTTATCGGACCTATGAAATGACGTTCAATGCACGTATAGAACTTGAGAACCACCTTCCAAAGAACAAAAAGAATTTCGGACTAAGAACAATTAAAGACCACTCGAGCATAAGCTCAAGTGATGGTGAACTTGAACTCATCACTATGAAATTTAAAAGGTTCATGAAACAAAAATTAAAGAACAAAAAGAACGCAACTACATGCTATGAACACAAGAAGAGGAAAGAACTTTGGGATGAATTGAGCTCCTCCGAAGACGAGGAGAAAATCAACAAAGGCAAGGTGGCAAATTATGCCTTAACGACTTTTGACGATGTGGTAAACGAAACTCCCTTAATTTATTTCGAAATTACATAATACTTTTAATGAGTTATTTTTAATTTAGTTTAATTATTTTTCTTAAAAATTACATGTTTAATAATATAATAAAAATGTTAAAAAATTAGGATCAAGCTTATCATTCTAGTAATTTTGAAAATGATCATGAAAATTGCATGTCTTATGATCAATGAACAAAATGTTAGAATTAAATCTAGTGATTAATTTCTCGTATGGTATAAACAATGTGTGTATTGTGATGATTTTGTATTGCTTTTCGAGTTTTGTTAGATGGGTTTAGTATGAAATTGTGCATACCTTGAAAACTTGAAACTATGTTTTGATGTCATGCCCAAAGTAGTGATACCTAATGATCATGCTTAATAAATTTATATTTCAAAATTATGCATGATGATTTTAGTGATTTATGGACTATCGAAAGTGGCTTTTTCGATTTTAAAAATAATACAAGTATTGTTTTAGCATAAATGAAAAAATGCATGATTATATGAAATAATGTAAGTATCATGCTTGATGATTTTATACTCAAAATTATGCATGATGATTTTAGTGATTTATGGACTATCGAAAGTGGCTTCTTCGGTTTTAAAAATAATACAAGTTTTGCTTTAGCATAAATGAAAAAAAAGGCATGCTTATATGAAATAATGTAAGTATCACGCTTGATGATTTTATATTTAAATTATGCATGATGATTTGAAGTAATGATGATTTTTGGGTAATTTATGGTTTATTGATCTTGATGATTTTTATTATGAGATTTACTCTTTCGATTTTAAACCATGATGTATTGTTTCTATACGAGAAACTTGAGCATGCTTATATGAAACAAATCACATGAATTAAAACAACTAATAAGAGAAAAGTATTTTTCTTGAAAATTTCCTTTCTCTCTACCTTATTGAATTTTCACTAAGAGATCAATAAAAATCTTTATGCCATTATGAATCTCTTAAAAGTGACTTTATTGATTTAACAAGTTGAATAATTTGAAGATAAATAATGATTTTTCTCTTGATTATAACTTGTGATATTTTTATATGAATCATCATCTTGATTTCTCGATACGTGAGATTTCTCTATGAATCAAGATCTTGTTTTTAAACTCCTATGTTTCTTCTTACCATTTTTCTAAAAAGGAGAGATTAATGAATCAATCTATGTTTTTTTTATGAATCTCTTAAAAATGATTTTGATTTGACTATTTGAATATGAATGAGCTTTATCTTGATTTTTTGAGATTTATAATTTGAGATTTCTTATGCTTAAATCAAGATTTTATATGCATGAATTGAAATCTATTTCTCCTATGTTTCTTTTTGCTATCTACTATCCAAATGAATCATGATTTTTCAGAATTATAATTTTTATGATTCATAATGAATTGAGAGATATTATACATGAATCAAGATCTTTTATGTATTCTCTCATGACACCTTTTGCTATAGAAATATCTTTATTATGATCTTGAATTCTCGATATTGATATTTGAAATTTTGCTATGAATCAAGATCTTATTTTTGAATTCCCATGTTTCTTTTTGTTGTTTACTAAAAGGGAGATTTGTCAAGATAAATCATGTCATTTAGTATTCATGACTTAATCCTTCATGATCTTTAATACTTTATCTTTCATGATATGATTTTTATTCAATTCCTTGTATTCATGAAATGTATATCTCATCAGCCAATTAATTGTTCTTGATATTCTTCATGTGATGATATGAATGCATGAAATACTCATGATGAAATTTTGATGAGAAGTTATGATCATGCATGGTAGGATGTAATTTGATATTTTGATACCATCATGATTTGAAATTTTTATGATTTGGAATGATGCATGCAATACTATGATTTTTTTTTTTATGAAATAATGTGAAAGTCAACAATTATCATTTTCTGAAATGATACTCTATAATGATCATTTATCTTTGTCATGCTTTGAAAACTGTTGTAAAGGGAAAAGGAAAAAAGAGATACAAAATTATATTCTTCCCTTCTTTTTGACAATGATATAGGGGGAGCAAATTTTGCTAGCTTGCTAGCTAGCTTGCATACTTCAAGAAGAAGCAAAAGGCTTGCTCATCTAAAAAGATGCAAAAATTTTATCAATTTTCATATGTATAAAATTTGCTAACTTGCATGTTCCAAAATTATGTAAAACTTACTAAGTTTGCTAGCTTGCAAATTGCATGGAGAAAGAATTGCTAGTATGCATATCTCTAAAGAGAAAATTGCTAGCTTGCACTTCTCAAAAGAGAAGAAAGAATGATGCTATCTTGTGAATTATGCTAAGTTACACATTTCAAGAAAATGTAAAAATGATGCTATCTTGTACATTTCAAAAACTTGCTAATTTGAACATCGTAAAGAAAACCAAATATGCCAACTTGCACATCTTTAAATTTACTAGCTTGTATATTATAAAACTTGATAGCTTGCATGTTATAACATGATATAGCACTTGCTAAATTTTTGCTAGCTTGCATGATGATAAATACGATGATTTCACATTATATCTCAAACACTTGATAGTTAGAACTTCTCCTTTTTGTTGATGACAAAGGGGGAGAAGTATGATCATGTTATGCATGATGACGTGTTGCAAATATTCATGATGAAATTTGCAATGACTTGAATTCATGGTTTTATCAATATGGCAAATTGATAGGGGAAGTTTGTTTAAACTCCGAGAGTTAAAGTTAACTCCGTCATCAATTGGTTGTCATAAAAAAAAAGGGAAAAATTATTGAATCACGGATTTTGATAAAGAAACCAATTGATAAGTGTTTATGATTTAATCTATATTTTGAGTGATGTAGGATGCTTTAATCAGGGAGAGACAATTAAAGCAGGAAAATTCATGTTGGGCCGGAGGAAAACATGTCAGAAGATTGGATGTCGGGCCGGAGGATCGGTCGACGTATCGACAGAAGACTTTGGGCCATAGATTTGCGTATTGGACTAAGAATAGCAGATATTATGCCAAGGATATTGGAGTTGCAGAGGTCAACTAGTGGATTGGGCAATAGGCCACAAGAGAGGATGATGCATCGAAAAATCGGACGAAACGTCGAAGGACCAATGACATATCGGACAACGTGATTTATGCTTAGTAATAATTCTCTAGATCGAAGTGTGTTTTTTGTGTGTGCAGGATTAACTACAATAGCAAGGAATAAAGCAAAATGAAGTCTTGGAGTCAAGAGCGCGATTTCGTTGGGAGTTCGAGAGTTCATCGGAAGTCCGGACGTTCGTCGAAAGTTCTACCGGAACCAACCGAGAAGTCTAGGAGCTTGCCAAAGAAGCTCATTGGAACTCGCCAAGAAGATCATCGTGAAGTATAGGAGCTTGCTGGGAGTCCACCAAAACATTGCCGAGAGATCGTTGGAAGTTCATCGAAAGATCGTCGGAAGAAATCAGACTTTTCTTGCTTATAATATGTCTTAAGAATTGTAGTTAGTACACAATTAGAGTTGGGATTGGGAGATAATCCTATCAACTCTGTTAGGGGCCAACTGGGTGCAAAGTTGGACTGGTTTGGGCCGGATTCAAGGCCCAACCATAGTGCTAAAACCCTGGCCGGATTCTAAGTGTGAGAATAGTTTAAGAGAGGAGTGAGTGGGGGTGTAAGGGTTATCTCCTAAACCTGGTAAAAGAAGAAAGAGTTGTAAGAAGGAAGTTGATCTTCGTCTATTAAAGGAAGATCGATAGTGGATGCCGGTGACCTCAACGGAAGAGAAATCGACGGAGTGGATGTAGGTCACGACGACCGAACCACTATAAACTTGGCGTGTTCTCTGGTTTGCATTTACTTCCTGCAATTTATCTTTACTACAAACCACTTTACCTCCTTACTTGCTTTACATTTAATACGCTCTTACTTTACTTTTAAAGTTAAGCATTTCCTAAATCAATTTTATCATACGAAGAGATTTTTCATAACCGATTTGAAGATGTATTTTACCGCTGCACTAATTCACCCCCGCCCCCCTCTTAGTGTCGACTCGTTCTTAATATATTATACTTCCAAAATAATATCATCATGATGAAGTTAGCCAAATAGAATTAAGAATAATATATTGGTTTACAAAAGGACATGGCAACTGTTTTGGTTACTTGATATAACAAAACATGATTAAACTATCAAAAAATGATATGATGCTTCCATATGGTGGCTTGATCACTAGACTAATCCATGCATATGATATAGTCATTCCATATGACAAAGAAATCTTCCAACAAGATAGGTTTAATATCATAAATAGAAACCTGCTAAGAAGATTAAGATATATAGTCAGAAATGGGACTTAGACTAGATTACCTAGAAGGACTGATCCCCCCAACCTGATCCAGAACCTAAAACACCTATATTTAGGAAAAATCAATCTCCTCCTACTAGTCCATTTGAGGCAACACCTCTAATAGAGCAAGTGCCCTCCTCATCAGCTTACGTCATAGGGACTCGAATGGATCAATTTAAACTATGTCAAGATCAAATCTTAACTGAGTTGCAGTAAATTCATCGACAACATAATACTTTGTTTAGATATTTTGATTTACCACCACTAGAATAGCTAATGTATGTTTTTTTGTTGATGACAAAGGGGGAGAAGTTGACAGATCCTCTTTAATGTTATGAAATTTTGATGTTGTGAACTCTTTAATGTTGTGAACTTTTGATGTTGTGAACTTTTTAATGTTGTGAACTTTTGAATGTTACCATACAATGATGCAATGTTGGATTCTCTTTAATATTGTTAACTTTTGAATATTACCATGCAATAATTATAAAGGTTATATCAAGATGACGTATCATGTAAGTAGTGATGTAAGGCTATGCCCAAAGCATTTTTTCATACTTGAAGTAATGAAATTGTGCATTTAATACCTTGATGACTTGAAACTATGATGATGCATAATGCATGAAATTTCTAATTAAAATTGATTAAAAGCTTGAATTCAAGGTTATGAATTCAAGTTTGTCTTTTCTCAAGTATGGCATATAGATAGGGAGAGTTAAGGTTAACTCCGTCATCAATTGATTATCTCATCATAAAAAATGGGGAGATTGTTGAATCTCAGATTTTGATGATGAAATCAATTGGTAAATTATTGATCTAATCCATATGTTGAGATAAGTGTTGCAGGATTAACTATGATAGCAATAAAGGCATAAAGCAAGATATTGGGCCAAAGTCAAATATCAGACAAAACGTTGAAGATTTGGACTATGTGCCGGAAGCTCGCCAAGAGTTTGTCGGGAGCTCACTGAGAGTTCATCGAGAGTTCACCGAGATTTCATCATGAGTTCATCGGAAGCTCGCTAGAAGCTCACCGAGAAGTTCGTCGGAATTTCATCAGAAGTTCGTCGGAAGCTCACCGAGAAGTTCAACGGAAGTTCACCGAGAAGTTCGCTAGAAGAACAATTGACATACCAGACCAAACTTGCTTAGTTAAATGTCTTAATTATCGTAGTTAGACTATAAGTTGAGTTAGGATTGAGAGATAATTCCACTAACTCAGTTATGGACCAACTAGGCCCTTAACATGGCTGAATTGGGCTGGTTAAACAACTCATTCAGCACTTGAAGTCACGGCCAACAGTGGCACTGCTTGGGACTCGATCTCCCAAGTGGTCTGGATGGTGGTACCACCTAAACTAGGCGATGGTACCCCCGATAGTTAATGCTGCTAGGCGGTGGTACCACCCTATCAAGATACTTTACAAAATCCGAATAAATGCTCCCTTAACCAAACCCAAGTGAGATACTTATAGGCCCCAAAAGGCTTCCAAAATAATCTAAAATTTAAATTCCTAACATTTCAATGCATGTGGTACCTAAATTCAGCCTAACTTTAAGCTCAATAACTTTCATAATAAGTGAGCTTTGTTTCAACCCAATATCAACTTATATTAGCACAAAGTTATTATTAAATCTCGGATTTTGATGATGAAGTCAATTGTCATTTGTTATCTAATCCATATGTTGAGATAAGTGTGCAGGATTAACTACGATGGAAGTAAGATATGCAGCAGGAGTTACGCCGGAGTCAAGACCATGATCACATTGGGGGTTCGAGAGTTTGACGGAAGTCCGGACGGTCATCGGAGGTTCTGCAAGAACAAATCCGAGAAGTCCAGGAGCTTGCCAAAGAAGCTCGTCGGAACTCGCCAAGTGAATCATTACAAGTCCAAGAGTTTGCCAGAAGTCCGTCGAAGCATCGCCGAGGGTTCGTCGGATATTCGCCGGAAGTTCACCGAAAGCTCGCCTGAAGAAGCGATTGACGCACCGGAGCAAGTTGTAGTATTAATGTCTTAAATATTTTAGTTAACATGTAGATTAAGTTAGGAATGGGAGGTGATCCCATAAACTTAATCTGGGGGCAATTGGGCTCTTGATAGACCCAAATTGGGCCGAATGGATCAGCCCATTTGGACCTAGAATTCCTGGCCGGTGGTGGCTCGGCTTGGGCCGACGGTGGCACGCACCGCCTAGGAGCTCAGTCTCCCAAGAATGCTGGATGGTGGTACCGCCCCTATCAAGTGGTGGTACCACTTGAGCTCGGTCTCCGAGCGAAGTCAGGCGGTGGTACCGCCCTATCAGGCGATGGTACCGCCTGAGCTCGGTCTCCGAGTTGTGTTAGGTGGTAGTACCACCCAGTTATGGTGGTAGTACCGTCAAGACCCCGAAAATCTAGGAGATAATATTTTTTAGCTCCAAATTCGAACCAGTTGGGGCCTATATAAACCACACCCTTTCCTATATGAAAGGGCATCGAAATCTTGATCTTATTCTATGAATTTGATAGCTCAAAAGTGTTGTAAAAGGCCAAAAGTTCTTCTCCATCTTTTTATCTAAGTTTTGATCATTCAAGAGATGAGTGAAAATCTGTAAGGGTTGTCTCCTGAGCTCGTCAAAAGGAGTAAAGTTGTAAAAGGGTGGTTGGCCTTCGCCTATTGAAGTAAGGCCTCTAGTAGACATCGGTGACCTCATCGGAGGAGGAAGCTATTAGGATCAAGAGCACTAAGGGGGGGGGGGGGGGGGTGAATTAGTGCAGCGAAAAACTTTCGACGATTAAAACTGTATTCGTACGATAAAAGCAATTTTAGTAAGAAAGCTGATTTGTAAATCACTTTAACTTATGATCAAGCGAGATGCAGTTAAAGCAAAGATATAAAGACAGTTTGCAGTTATGATGGAAATCAGAATGTAAGCGCAAATTGAAATATGATGTTCGTACGATAAAACCAATTTTCGTCTCGACGCCGATTCGGAAAATACTTAACTATGAAACACGTTCGTAAATGAGCAAAAGGCAGTAAGCTACTGATGAGGTTTGCAGTAAAGATAAGATGCTCAAAGTAAATGCAAACCGAGATTTAGAGTGGTTCGGTCAATCTTGACCTACATCCACTTTTGGCTTCCTCCACCGACGAGGTCACCGACATCCACTAGAGGCCTTTCTTCAATTGGCGAAGGCCAACCACCCTTTTATAGTTTCACTCCTTTTGACGGGCTTAGGAGACAACCCTTATAGAATTTCTCTCCTCTCTTGAAAGCTCAAAACTTGGAAGAAAAGAGAGAGGAGAACTTCTAGCCTTTGCAACACTTTTGAGCTATAAAAATCACAGAGTAAGATTGAATTTTCGGTGTCTTTTTGTTGCCCTTTCATGCAGGAAAGGGTGGGGTTTATATAGGCCCCAAATTGGTTTGAATTTGGAGCTCAAAAGTGTCTTTCCCAGATTTCCGGAGTCCTAGCGATACTACCTCCTGACTGGGGTGGTACAACCGTCTGGTAGCTCGGAGACTGAGCCTCTGGGCGGTGCCACCGCCTGACAGGGGCGGTTGCACTGCCTAGTCTCGCTCGGAGACTGAGCCCAGGTGGTGCCACCGCCTGACCTGAGCGGTTGCACCGCCCGCTTTCTTGAGAGACCATCTCCTAGGCAATGCCACTGCCGACCCTAGCGGTGCCACCTCCTAGCAGGAATTCTGGTCCGAATGGGTTGATCCATTCGGCCCAATTTAGGTCTATCAAGGGCCCAATTGCCTCTAGATTAAGTTAATGGAATCACCTCCCATTCCTAACTTAATCTACATGCTAACTACGATATTTCTTAAGACATTTACTGTAACTTGCTCCGATGCGTCAATCGCTTCTTCCGGCGAGCTTCCGACGAACATCCGATGAACCTTCGGCGATGCTCCGGCGGACTTCCGGCAAACTCCTGGACTTGCGACGATCCACTTGGTGAGTTCCGACAAGCTTCTTTGGCAAGCTCCTGGACTTCTCGGATTTGTTCCCGTAGAACCTCCGACGACCGTCCGGACTTCCGTCGAACTCTCGAACCCCCAACGTGATCATGGTCTTGACTTCGATGCAACTCTTACTGCATGTATTTCTTCCATCGTAGTTAATCCTACACATGTAAAATAAAACTTCGATCAAGACAATTAATCCTAAGCAATTAACTTAGTTGTCCGGCATGTCATTGGTCCCTCGACGCTTCGTCCGATTCTTCGGCGCATTGTCCTCTCCTACGGCCTATTGCCCAATCGACCAGTTGACTCCACAACTCCGATATCCTTGGTGCAATACCCGCTCTTCTTGGCCCGATGCCTGAGTCCACGGCCCGAAGCCTTCTGTCGATACGTCGACCGATCCATTGGCCCGACGTCCAATCTTCTGACATGTTCCTCTTGCCCAACATAATTTTTTCTGCTTTAATTGTCTCATCCTTATTAAAGCATCCTTACGTTACTCAAAATGCAAATTAAATCATAAACATATATCAAGTGGTTTCATCATCAAAATACGAGATTTAACATAAGCCAAAATTGGATGTAGGTCAAGATTGACTGAACTACTCTAAATCTCGGTTTGCATTTACATTCCGCTCTCTATCTTAACTACAAACTGCCTCCATTGCTTTTCTTCAACTGTACTTTGCTTAATCTTAAGTTGAAGAACTTTCCGAAACGTTTTTCATCAAAAGTGTTTTTATCGTACGAACATCGTTTTAAATCGTCGAAAATTATTCGCAGCACTAATTCACTCCCCCCTCTTAGTGCTCTTGATCCTAACATTTGGTATCAAAGCGGGGTTAACTCTTAATCAGATTAAAACCCAAGAGAGATGGCATATGCTGGAAATCGAGAGGGCCACTCTATTACATATCCACCCATGTTCAATGGGATGGACTACACCTACTGGAAGACCCAAATGAGGATCTTCCTTATTTTCATTAATTTTAAACTTTAGAATCTTGTTGAAAATAGATTTTTAAAGTTTTCTCTTCCAATGATCGATTGGAATAAATTGGAGAAGAAAACTTTCGCTATTAATGCAAAGGCTATGAATGCCTTATTTTGTGCACTTGCTAAAAACGAGTTCAATCATGTTTCGATTTGCGAAACTGCATTTGATATTTGGCACACACTCGAAGTGACTCACGAAGGCACGAGTAGAGTGAAAGAGTCAAAAATCAATCTTTTAATATATTCTTTTAAACTTTTTCGAATGAAACCGAGCGAGACTATAGGCGACATATACACCCGTTTCATCGATGTCGTCAATGGTCTAAAAGGACTCAGTAAAAGTTTTTCGGATTTTGAGCTCGTGAATAAGATTCTAAGATCCCTTCCAAAGAGTTGGGACCCTAAAGTCACTATTATTCAAGAGGCTAAAGATTTAAACAACTTTCTTCTTGAAGAATTAATCGGGTCATTAATGACCTGTGAAATGACTTGCAAAGCTCATTAAGAGCAAGAAGACATCCTTCTAAAGAACAGGAAGGATATGACACTTAGAACTTTAGAAGACTACTTGAGAGAAAACTCAAGTGATGAGGACTATGATGATGACTTGGCACTTCCAACAAGGAAATTTTAAAAATTCATTAAATGAAACAAGTTTAAAAATGACATAAAAAATAAATTTGAACCCAAGAAGGACCAAGTTATTTGCTACGAACGTAAGAAGCCGGGACACTATAAAAGTGATTGTCCCCAAGCCAAGAAGAGAACACCAAAGAAGAAGGCACTCAAAGCAACGTGGGATGACTCAAGCACATCCGAAGAAGAGGAGTCCAACACCAAGTAAGTTGCTCACTACGCCCTAATGGCCAACGGAGAGGAGGTAATGAATTTAATTGATGCAGATTTATCATTTGATGAATTATTAAATTCTTTCCATGACTTATTTGATGAATGCAAAACAATTAGTAGAAAATATAAATTGTTAAAAAAGGAGCATAATAGTCTTATTAGAAATTTTGATAAATTAAAAACTGAATATCATGATAGTTTAGCTCCATGTATAAAATGTCATGATCTAGAAACTCTCCAAAAGGATAACTTGCTACGTAAGAATACCTTGAAGAAATTCGAGGTTGGTAGCAAGTCTTTAAATATGATCCTTGCAAATAAGGGTCACGTTCCTAAAAGAAGCAGAATCGGATTTGTGAGAAGTCCTCACCAAAATCCAACCACCTTCATTAAAGACCCTATCTTACATGTTCGGTACCAAAGCAAATGCAACTTTTGTTGCAAATATGGACATAGAACTTATCATTGTCCATTCAAGAAAGTTAGTCCGAACAAATTGATTTGGGTTCCTAAAGGAACCATGATAAATTCTATACAATATGATAAATAATTTAGATCAGTTTTTGAGGCACCCAAGATTAAATGGGTACCTAAAAATAATCCTTTCTTGTAGAAACATATACCATCACAAGCTAGGAGCAAGAGATGGTACATTGATAGTGGATGCTCAAGGCATATGACTAGAGATCCATCTCAATTTTCTAAGCTCACTAGTATAGACGAAGGCTACGTCACCTTCGGAGACAACAACAAGGGTAAAATCATTGGCAAAGTAACCATAGGTAACAAATACAACTTCTTTATTGAAGATGTTTTGTTAGTTGATGGTTTAAAATATAACCTCTTAAGCATTAGTCAATTGTGTGATAAAGGATATATTATTAAATTCGAATCTAATGCTTGCATTATTGAAAAACCATACAAGAACATATCTATGATTGCATTAAAACAAAATAATGTATACACTATTGACATCAATGATCTTTGCAATGAAATGTGTTTTTGGGTTTTGAATGACGATGCTTGGCTTCGGCATAGGAGATTAGGTCATGCTAGCATGAAACTAATCACCCAAATTTCATCCAAAGAATATATAAGAGGAATTCCTCATATCAAGTTTATCAAAGATAATGTATGTGATGCTTGTTAATTAGGAAAACAAATAAAGGTAGCTTCAAATCTAAAAATCAAATAAGCACCTCTAGACCTTTGCAATTGATCTATATGGACTTATTCAGACCAATATCTACATTAAGCCTAGGAGGTAGCAAATACACTTTTGTTATAGTAGTTGATTATAGTAGATACACATGGACTTATTTCTTGAAACATAAAAGTGAATGCTTTACATATTTCACCAAGTTTTGTAAACTTGTTCAAAATGAAAAGGGTTTTATGATTTCATCAATTCAAAGTGATCATGGTGGTGAATTTCAAAACCATGATTTCTAAGAATTTTGTAAATCTAATGGATACAACCACAACTTCTCTACTCCAAGAAATCCTCAACAAAATGGTGTAGTAGAAAGAAAGAATAGAAATTTACAAGAAATGGCAAGAACCATGTTGAATGAATATAGTCTACCCAAATATTTTTGGGCCAAAGCCATAAACACAGCATGCTATGTTAAAAATAGAGTTCTAGTAAGATCCTTACAAAAACTCCTTATGAGTTGTGAAACAAAAAAAAACCAAATGTTTCATATTTTAAAGTTTTTAGGTGTAAGTGTTTTATCTTGAATGAAAAAGATGTCTTAGGAAAATTTGATGCTAAATCGGATGAAGGATTTTTTCTTGGTTATTCCTCGATTTCTAAAGCATTTCATATCTTCAATAAGAGAACTTTAATTATAAAAGAATTCATTCATGTTGTTTTCAATGAGATTTCCGAAATAAAGAAAAATGATTTTGATGATGATGTTAATTTCGATACTTTGAATTTAAATGAAACCCCTTCTCCAACTAGCAACTTGGATGTATCCACTTCCGAAACATCTTTACCCAAGGATTGGAAGTATGTAGATGCTCATCCTAAGGAGCTAATCATAGGAGACACATCTAAAGGGGTTCAAACATGTTCTTCTCTTAAAAATTTTTGTGCCAACGTTGCTTTTCTCTCTCAAATTGAACCTAAATGTATTGATAAAACCATGAAAGATGATTCATGGATTATCACAATGCAAGATGAGTTAAATCAATTTGAGAGAAATAAGGTATGGAAGCTTATTCCTAGGCCAAATGACCATTTAGTTATTGGTACTAAATGGGTCTTTAGAAACAAGCAAGATGAATCTGGTATCATGGTTAGAAACAAGACTAGATTAGTGGCCAAAGGTTTCAACCAAGAAGAAGGTATTGATTACGAAGAAACCTTCACTCTTGTGGCTCAATTAGAAGCCATAAGGATGCTCTCGCCTATGCTAGTAGTAATAATTTTAAGTTGTTTCAAATGGATGTTAAAAGCACTTTTCTTAATGGCTTTATTTTCAAAGTAGTTTATGTTTTACAACCTCTTGGATTTGAGAATAATAGTCTCCCTAATCATGTGTTTAAATTAACTAAAGCTCTCTATAGTTTAGAACAAGCCCCAAGGGCTTAGTTTGAGAGACTTAGTTCTTTTCTTATTGAAAATAATTTCTCTAAAGGCAAGGTCGATACTACATTGTTTATCAAAAATTTTGAAAATAATTTTCTCATTGTTCAGATTTATGTTGATGATATTATCTTTGATTCTATGAACGAATCTCTTTATGAATCTTTTGCTAAAACTATGAGCCTTGAATTTGAAATGAGTTTGATGAGAGAATTAACCTTCTTTCTAGGTCTACAAATTAAGTAACTAAGCAATGACATCTTTATTAGTCAAACTAAATATGATTTAGATTTGCTAAAAATATTTAATATGGATAGCTCAAAAGCTATCAACACTCCTATGAGCACCTCCACTAAGTTAGAAATAGACGAGAGTGGAGAAAGCTTTGATAAAAAAACTTACAGGAGTATGATAGGAAGTTTACTCTACCCCACTGCAACTAGACCAGATATCATGTTTAGTGTAGGACTTTGTGCTAGGTTTCAATCGAATCCTATGATATCTCATCTCAAAGCTGTTAAAAGAATACTTAGATATCTTAAAGGTACCACAAATCTAGGATTATGGTATCCAAAATCCAAGAATTTTGAGCTAATTGCTTATACTGATGTGGATTTTGTTAGGTGTAGACTAGAAAGAAAAAGTACATCAGGAATATGTCAATTTTTAGGACATGCCCTTGTTTCCTGGTCATCTAAGAAACAAAACTCAGTTGTACTATCAATAACCGAAGTTGAGTATATTGCAGCTAGTGCATGCTGTGCACAAGTTATGTGGATGAAAAACACCTTAGAAGATTATAAAGTTCATCTTAAAAATATTTCCATTAAATATGATAACACAAGTGCAATATGCTTAACAAAGAATCTCATTCAACACTTAAGAACAAAGCATATTGATATTAGACATCACTTTATAAGAGATCATGTCACTAATCACGATGTAATTATAGAGTTCATTGATACTAAATATCAACTAGCTGATATTTTTACAAAGCCTTTAAGTGAAGAACAATTTAATTTCATTAGAAGAGAATTAGGAATGTTGATTTGTCCGAATGCATGAATTTATTGAATTTATTTTTTCGGACTTTCTTGATTCTATGATTCAATCACTTAATGATGAAAATCTCATGATATGAATTTTACATATATGCTTCAATAACATGTTGGAAATTGTGTGTTTTGGATGCAAAAATTTTCATGATGATGAGCATGTTTTACCTCCATGATTGTGTTTGAAAAGCCTTGCAAAACTTTGTCTGAATGCATAAATTTCATTTTCGGACTTTTTTTATCCTAACAATGCATGATTTTGTATTTCTCTTCCGGATTAAATATATTTCTTGAATGGAGCTTTCATAAGCATATGTCATATCGATTTTGTTTCATATCATTGACATACGGAATCAATTAACAAATGCATCTCTCATAGACTTATCGTGTAAAAAATATTTTTTCGAGAAATGGATTTGATGAAATGATTCCTTCTTATGAATTCCTTCTTGAAAAAGGAAGATCTTTTTTAACACTTGCAAGGATTTGATTTACATACATATCTTGATCCTTGCAAAATAAAGTATGATTTAATCTCTTATCGATTTTAACTTCATTCAAGTAAACTCACAAATGGCTTTCCTCCTTCATGCAAAAAGATAATGACAAATAAAAAGGAAGAAGTAATGAAAGCTATCTCCATGTCATGTTTTCCTTGAGATGTTTGTATAATCGGTATCCTATCACTCATTGTTGAAAAATGACATGAATCATTATCGTACTTATGCTTAAAGATTGCTTAAATAATTCTCCTTTTTGTTGAAGATAAAGGGGGAGAAATACATGGTAAATTGATGATAGAATTGCTATGAGTGCCATATTTGAATTAATTAAGATATCAAGAGCTTACATCGCAATTCTACATGTTGATATCTTACCATATGATTAATTGCTACGATTGCTATCTTTCATATTTGAAATGTAAAACCTGAAAATAGATGTCAAGCCTTGATATCATTTTCAGAGAGATACATCATGATAGGAAATATGATGGGAGTATTGATAAGGTTAAACGATCTTAACTTATCAATATGTCTCTTGAATTCAAAGGCTTTGAATTCAAGAATCACTTATCTCAAGTATGGCATATAAATAAGGGGAGTTAAGGTTAACTCCGTTATCAATTGATTGTCATCATAAAAAAGGGGGCGATTGTTGAATCTCGGATTTTGATGATGAAGTCAATTATCATTTGTTATCTAATCCATATGTTGAGATAAGTGTGTAGGTAGAAGTAAGACATGTAGCAGGAGTTGCGCCGGAGTCAATACCATGATTACATTAGGGGTTCGAGAGTTCGACGGAAGTCCAGATGGTCATCGGAGGTTCTACGGGAACAAATCCGAGAAGTCTAGGAGTTTGTCGGAAGTCCGCTGGAGGATCGCCGAGGGTTCGTTGGATGTTTGCCGGAAGTTTGCCGGAAGCTCGCCGGAACAAGCGATTGACACACCGTAGCAAGTTGCAGTATTAATCTCTTAAATATCGTAGTTAGCATGTAGGTTAAGTTAGGAATGGGAGGTGATCCCATTAACTTAATCTGAGGGCAATTGGACTCTTGACAGACACAAATTGGGCCGAATGGATCAGCCTATTAGGACCCAGAATTCCTAGCTGGCGGTGGCACCGCCTAGGAGCTCAGTCTCCTAGGAATACTGGGCAGTGGTACCTCTTAAGTTCGATCTCCGAGCTGTGTCAAGTGGTAGTACCGCCCGTTATGGCGGTAGTACCACCAGGACCCCGGAAATCCGGGAGATGATATTTTTTAGCTCCAAATTCGAACCAATTGGGGCCTATATAAACCCCTCCCTTTCCTGCATGAAAAGGCATCGAAATCTTGATCTTATTCTAAGAATTTGAGAGCTCATAAGTATTGTAAAAGGCCAAAAGTTCTTCTCCCTCTTTTCATCTAAGTTTTGATCATTCAAGAGAGGAGTGAAAATCTGTAAGGGTTGTCTTCTAAGCCCGTCAAAAGGAGTAAAGCTGTAAAAGGGTAGTTGGCCTTCGCCTATTGAAGGAAGGCCTCTAGTGGACATTGGTGACCTCATCGGAGGAGGAAGCCAAAATTGGATGTAGGTCAAGATTGACCGAATCACTTTAAATCTCGGTTTGCATTTATATTCTGCTCTCTGTCTTAACTGCAAACTGCCTCCATTGCTTTTCTTCAACTGTACTTTGCTTAATCTTAAGTTGAAGAACTTTCTGAAATAATTTTTCATCGAAAGTATTTTTATCGTACGAATGTTGTTTTAAATTGTCGAAAGTTATCCGCTGCACTAACTCACCCCCCCCCCCTCTTAGTGCTCTTAATCCTAACAGTTATCTAAACCAAGGCCTTGACTCATCTGCTACATCTTTGAAGTTTTTAACATATTATCTACTCTTTCAGTATCTCAATCTTTCAACATTTCTTCCAAACTTTTGACACATCACCCTATCTTCTTATATATCACTCAATCATCCAGCATATCGACTTCACCATGACATTTGATCTTTCAAATACGATATTTGATTCTTCTGACATAATGCCTAAACCTTTAGCATGAAGTATGCTTTTTGGTACATTGACTAATCCTTAAACTTGATATTTAATTTTTGGCGCGAAAATCTTCCAACACAATATCTAACTCTCTTGCTTGATATTTAGCCCTTTAGTGGTTTGAGTCTATAATCAAAGTATTTCTTACATCACTTATCTCAAAAGGATACTAGTTCATCACATTCATCAATTGATTTATCAACAAAATTCAGGTTTCAATAATCTTTTATTTTTTATTATGACAATTAATTGATGATGGAATTCTAATAAGACTCCCTAAGTCTACATGTAATCTTGATACAAGAAATGATAAACTTGAACTCAACTAAAAAGAACATATATCCTTTTAAATGCTTATCTTAAATTCAAGTTGATCTTATCGATATTATGATTTAATTATTTCAAGCTTAAATATCAATATATAATTGAGTTTCGAATTTCAAAATATAATATGCAATCATCTTTAATATATAATGTCAACCATTAGTAATAAACAAAAGATAAGCACAAGTTAACTATTCGTGTGTTAAACATATAAAATATGCCAAACATGAGTTACATGCTAGTTATAGATGTCTTATAAGCCAATTCGTGAGTGATGATATGTGTGACATAATACACACTCTTTTTGCTTATTATATTATTTAATATTTTATCACTTTATATTGCTTATTGCATGAATATATATTGTGATGTACATGGATCTGTGTAATGGGAATCAGATCATGATGAGATCACAATAATGAGACCGATTCACCTTTAAACATAGATCTTAAATAATCCTGGTCATAGGTTATTAGAGAGGGGCATCGAGATAACTGGATAGACTAGTATACTATATACTTATCCATATGATGGAGAAAGCTAGTCTCATTGCTGCAAAAGCTATGAATGCTTTGTTTTGTGCTCTTGATAAAAATGAATTTAATTGGGTTTCTATATGCAAAACTGCACATGAGATTTGGCACTCGAAGTCACACACATAGGCACAAGTAGGGTTAAAGTGTCAAAAATTAATTTTTTGGTGTATAATTTTGAGTTGTTTCGAATGAAACCAAGCAAAACTATTGGAGACATGTACACCCATTTTACGGATGTTGTCAACGGTTTAAAAGCACTTGGTAAATGTTTTTCTAATATTGAACTTGTCAATAAAATACTAAGATCCCTTCCGAAAAGTTGGGATCCAAAAATGATGGCAATACAAGAAGCAAAGGACCTAAACAGCCTTGCTCTTGAAGAACTTATCGAGTCATTAATAACCTACGAAATGACATGCAAGGCACATAATGAACATGATGAACATGAGAATAACCTTCCAAAGAATAGGAAGGATATGACACTTAGAACTAAAGAAGATCACTCAAGCGAAAGCTCAAGTGATGATGAGGACTTGGCACTTCTAATAAGAAATTTCAAAAGATTCACAAGAAGAAACAAAACAAATTTTGTAAAATAAGATACTAAGTACAAAAATGAACTTAAAAAGGACACAATCATATGCTACAAATGCAATAAGCCAAGGCACTTCAAAAATGAATGTCCTCAGGTGAAGAAGAAGCTATCAAAGAAAAAGAAAGCACTCAAAGCAACTTGGGATGATTCAAGTGCATCCGAAGATATTGAGCCAACCAAAAAAGAAGTTGTAAACTACACATTAATGGCATTTGGCGACGAGGTAAGTGACTCAATTGAAGCTCATTTATCTTTTGATGAATAATTAAGTGCTTTTCATGATTTTTTTGATGAATATAAATTAGTTAGTAAAAAATATAAATTATTAAAAAAATGAGTATGGTTCTCTTGTTAGTGAATTTGATAAATTAAAAAATGAGCATGATGATTGTTGAATCTCAGATTTTGATGATAAAACCAATTGGTAGTATTTATGATTTAATCTGTATTTTGAGTGGCGTAGGAAGCTTCAATCAGGGAGAGATAATTAAAGCAGAAAGAATCATGTTGGGCCGGAGAAAAACACGTCAAAAGATTGGACGTCGGGTCGGAGAATCGGTCGACGTATCAACAGAAGGCTTCGGGTCATGGTTTCGGGCATCGGGCCAAGAATAGTGGATATTGCACCAAGGACATCAGAGTTGTAGAGTTTAACTAGCCAATTTGCCAATAAGCTGCAAGAGAGGGTGATGCGCCGAAGAATCAGACAAAGCGTCGATGGACCAATGACATGCCGGACAACATGATTCATCCTTAGTAATAATTGTCTAGATCAAAGTATGTTTTATATGTGCAGGATTAACTATGATAGCAAGGCATAAAGAAAAATAATGTCTCGTAGTCAAGAACATGATTTCGTTGGGAGTTCGAGAGTTCGTCAGAAGTTCGGACGTTCGTCGAAATTTCTGCCAGAAATGACAGAGAAGTCTTGGAGCTTGCCAAAGAAGCTCATCAAAACTCGTCAAGAATATCATCATGAAGTCCAGGAGCTTGCCGGGAGTCTGCCGGAACAATGCTGAGAGATCATCGGAAGTTCACCGGAAGATCGCTAGAAGCTCGCCAGAAGAAACCTAGACTTACGGACTTTGTTTAGCTTAGTAAATGTCTTAAAATTCATATTAGCATATAATTGGGATTATAATTGGGCCAACCCAATTAGGAGATAGTTGGGCCCAAGTTTGGGCTATGTTGGGCCAAGAGAAAGGCCCAAACAATGACCAAACAGGTGAAATCATCGTGGCATAGTCTCCGAGACTATATCAAGCGGTGGTACTACCAGTCTGGGAGGTGGTACCACCAGTCTGGGCGATGGTACCACCTACACAATCTTCTAGGCGATGGTATCACCAGACTGGGCGGTGGTACCGCCTAGTGTCAAGCTGCAGGCGGTGGTACTACCCGTACCCTGAAATTTTAGGAGATTTGAATTTTGGCTCCATTTTTTAAGTCATTTGGGGTCTAAAAATACCCTAGCTATTCCTGCATAGAGAAGCAAGAAAAGTGAACACAAACTTTATATTTCTAGAGTTGAAAACCCTTGTAAAATATAGTGTCCCTCCTAAAGTTTAGTGACCATTCTAAGAGAGAGTGTGAGGGATACTTTGTAAAAAAGGGGTGTAAAGGTTCTTTCTTGAGCATGCAAAAGGATAATAGAGTTGTAAGTAGGAGGTTGATCTTCATCTATTAAAGGAAGATCTTTAGTGGATGTTGATGGCCTCGACGGAAGGGGAATCGACGGAGTGGATGTCGGTCACGGTGACCGAACCACTATAAAAACTTGGTTTGCATTTCTATTCTTGCTATTTACCTTAATTGCAAACTACTTACTTGATTTACTTCCATTACACTTACAAATACAATTTTAAAGTTAACATCTCTCTGAAAACGGTTTTTGTCGAAATCGGTTTTATCGTATGAAGAATTTTTTTAAACCGACGTAATCTTTCCGCTACACTAATTTACCTCCCCTCTTAGTGCCGACTCGTTCCTAACAGTTGGTATCAAAGCCATGTATTTCTCATTTGGTTAACACCCTAGAGAAATGGCTCTTTTCGGCTTTCAAAAGGGTCACTATCTCATTCGTCCTCCCTTGTTCAATGGGACGGACTACACATATTAGAAAACTCGAATGAGAGTTTTCTTGCTTTCGTTGGATTTGAATTTATGGAATATTGTCGAAAGCGGTTTTCGAAAGTCATCTCTTCCAATGAACCATTGGAATGATTTGGATAAGAAGACTTTTTCTTTAAATGCTAGAGCTATGAATGCTCTATTTTGTGTTTTAGATAAAAAAGAATTCAATCGAATTTCTATGTGCAAAACGACTTTCGATATTTAGCACACTCTTGAAATCACACACTAAGGCGCTACTAGAGTTAAAGATTCTAAAGTCAATTTTTTAATGCATGATTGTGAACTATTTCGAATGAAGCAGAGCGAAACCATTGTTGATATGGACACTCGTTTTACAGATGTCGTCAATGGTTTAAAAGCACTTGGTAGAAGTTTTTCAGATTTTGAACTTATAAACAAAATTTTACATTCTCTTAATAAGAGTTGGGATCTGAAAGTAACCACAATACAAGAGGCAAAAGATCTTAATAATTTTTCACTTGAAGAACTTTTTGGTTCATTGATGACATATAAAATGGTGCACAATAGATAAAATGAACTTAAGAACAACCTTCAAAAGAACAAGAAGGATTTAGCACTTCGAACAAAAGAAGACCACTCTAGCATAAGCTCAAGTGATGATGAACTTGAACTCCTCACTATGAAATTTAAAAAGTTCATGAAACAAAAATTAAAAAACAAAAAGAACACAACTTCTTGCTATGAACGTAAGAAAAAGGAAGTACTTTGGGATAAATCGAGCTCCTCGAAAGACGAGAAGAAAATCAACAAATGCGAGGTGGCAAACTACACCTTAACGGCTTTCAACGATGAGGTAATCAAAATGCCCTTAGTTTACTTTGAAATTACATAATGCTTTTCATGAGTTATTAATTTAGTTTAGAAAAATTATTTTTCTTGAAAATTACATGTTTAATAATGTAATGAAACTGTAAAAATTATGATCAAGCTAGCAATTTTGAAATGGTAAGAAAAATTATATTCTTTATGATAAAGGAATAAAATTTTAGATTTAAATCCAATGATAATCCTATGTATGTTTTTCAAGAAGAAATAATGTGTATCTTGATGATTTCTGATTTTGATTGAAACCATGCTTGATGTCTTAATGAAAATGTAATGATGATTTGAGATCATGCTTAATTAGTTTATCTTTCGAAGTTATGTATGATGATTCTTACGATTTATGGATTATCGATTTTTATCGTAATGAAAGTAGCTTTTTTTATTTTAAAAATGATATATATTTTTGTTTGGTATAAATGACAAAGGCATGCTCGTATGAAATAAATCACATGAAACAACTATAAAGAGGAAAACATTTTTCTCAAAATTTTTTTTTCTATATCTTATTAAGTTTTGAATAAGAGATTGATAAATCTATTTATATTTTTGAATCTCTTAAACTATGAAAGTGATTTTGATGATTTGATGATTTAAATTTGAATAAAGTTTTATCCAAATCATGATCTTGATTCATTGATATTTACAAATTAAGATTTATTATGAATCAAGATTTTTTTATTAATTATTCTACTATGATTCTACTTGGTATTTTCTTAAGATAAGATTTTCTAAATGAATCATGATTTTTCTTATGAGTTCTTGGATTTATTACTTGATTTTTTTTAATCAAGATCTCTTCTTTGTACTCCTATATTTCTTTTGGTATTTTATTTAAGAGGAGATTTACTATATGAATAATGTCTTTTGGTATTTACATAATCTTATCCTTCATGATATGATTTTTATGTATAATTCTTTGTATTCATGAAGTGTTTATCTCATCACCCAATTAATTTTCCTTGATATTCTTCATGTGATGATATGAAATTATGCATGAAATACTCATGATATTATGTTGATGCATACAAATGAGAATTTATTATTTGTATATCATATGATATGATTAAATCATTATTGTAAAAAAAAAGGGGGGGAGGGGGGAATTGTTAGCTTGCATATTGCAAAAGAGAAAAAAAAAATATGCTAGCTTGAATGATAAAACATGAGATTATGTTTATAATGCAAATTTATTGTTCTCATGATATGAAGATTGATAAAAAGGAAAAACAATTACAACATTGTATTCTTCCCTTCTATTTGACAATGATATAGGGGGAGCAAATTTTGCTAGCTTGCTAGCTAGCTTGCATACTTCAAGAAGAAGCAAAAAGCTTGCTCATCTCAAAATATGCAAAAATCTTGCCAACTTTCATATGTGTAAAATTTACTAGCTCACAAATTGCAAAAGAAGCAAACTCGCTAGCTTGCTCATCTCAAAAGAGAAGCAAGAAGTGCTATTTTGCAAATCTCAAGCCGCACAAATACAAACTTACAAAATTTATAATTTTGCACGGTCTTTAAAATTTATGATGATTTGGTGATTATGCATGTTCTAAAATATTGTAAGATTCACTAGCTTGCATGATGTAGAACTTGCTATCTTGAACATCACCAACAAGTGTTATCTTACCTATCTCAAGTAGCAAAAAATGTTAACTTGCACATCAAGCAAAATTTACAAACTTGCAAAACTCAATTTTTTGCTAGCTTGCATGATGATAAAACTGAAGATAATGTTTTGATTTGAACTGTAATATCTCTAAACACTTGAAAGTTGCACTTCTCCTTTTTGTTGATGACAAACGGGGAGAAGTATGATGTTATGCATAATTTTATGATAACATATTGCTTGGATTTTTGAATCCAAGATTTCTATCAATATAGCAAATTAATAGGGAGAGTTAAGGTTAACTCTGTGATCAATTGGTTGTCATCATCAAAAAGGGGGAGATTTTTGAATCTCAAATTTCGATGATGAAACCAATTGATTGTATTTATTATTTAATCTGTGTTTTGAGTGACATGGGAAGCCTTGATCAGGGAGAGACAATTAAACAAGAAAGAATCATGTTGGGCCAGAGAAAAACATGTCAGAAGATTGGACATCGCGCCGGAGGATTGATCGACGTATCGATAGAAGGGTTCGAGCCATGGTTTCGGGCATCGGGCCAAGAAGAGTGGATATTGCGCCAAGGATATCAGAGTTTGGAGGTCAACTAGCCGATTCGGCAATAGGTCGCAAGAGAGGATGATACGCCGAAGAATCGAACGAAGCGTCGATGGACCAATAACATGCCGAATAACATGAATCATACTTAGTAATAATTGTCTATATCTAAGTGTGTTTTATGTGTGCAGGATTAACTACGATAGCAAGGCATAAAGCAAAATGAAGTCTTGGAGTCAAGAACGTGATTTCTTTGGGAGTTTGAGAGTTCGTCGGAAGTCCGGATGTTCATCGAAAGTTCTGCCAAAATTGATCGAGAAGTCCTGGAGCTTGCCAAAGAAGCTCATCGGAACTCGCTAAGAAGATCATCATGAAGTCTAGGAGCTTGCTAGGAGTCCGTTGGAACATTACCGAGAGATCATCGGAAGTTCGCCGGAAGATCGTCGGAAGCTCGTCGGAAGAAACCTAGACATACGGACTTTGTTTAGCTTAGTAAATTTCTTAAAATTCATAGTTAGCACATAATTGGGATTACAATTGGGCCAACCCAATAAGGGGATAGTTGGGCTCAAGTTTGGGCTATGTTAGGTCAAGAGAAAGGTCTAAACAGTGACCAAACAAGTAAAACCATCATGGCATAGTCTCTAAGACTATGTTAGGCAATGATACCACCTACATAGTCTTCTAGGCGATGGTACCGCCCGTACCCTAAAATTTTAGGGGATTTAAATTTTGGCTCCATTTTTGAAGCCATTTGGGGTCTATAAATACCCTAGCTATTTCTTCATGGAAAAGCAAGAAAAGTGAACAAAAACTTTATGTTTTTAGAGTTGAAAACCCTTGTAAAATATAGAGTCCCTCCTCCTAAAGTTTAGAGACCATTCTAAGGGAGAGTTTGAGGGAAGCTTTATAAAAAGGGGGTGTAAAGGTTCTCTCCTGAGCCTACAAAAGGAGAATAGAGTTGTAAGAAGGAGATTGATCTTCGACTATTAAAGAAAGATCGTTAGTGGATGCTAGTGGCCTCGACAATAGGGGAATCGACGGAGTGGATGTAGTTCACAACGACTGAACCACTATAAAAACTTAGTTTATATTTCTATTCTTGCTATTTTCCTTCACTGTAAACTACTTACTTGCTTTACTTACATTATACATATGAATACAATTTCAAAGTTAACATCTCTCCGAAACAATTTTTGTCAAAATCTATTTTATCGTACGAAGAATTTTTTAAACTGACATAATCTTTCCGCTGCACTAATTCATCCCCCCTCTTAGTGTCGACTCATTCCTAACAATGATAGTATGTTAGCTTTGTGCACTAAGTGTAATGAGATAGATTCACTTAAGAAAGAAAATGTCTTACTACAAGAAATATTTAAAAAATTTAAAATAGGAAATGCGACGAACCTACATTAGGTAATCCTTGCTAATAAGGATCATGTTCATAGGAAGGAAGGAATTAGATTTGTGAGTAACACTCAATAAAAGCCAACTACCTTCGTTAAAGGATCTATATTACATATCTCACTGAGAGAAAAATATAATTTTTATGGAAGATATGGTCATTTTGCTTACAAATATCCATTTAAATAGTTTAGTTCACACAAATTAGTTTGGGTTCCTAAAGGAACCCTAAATTACTCAATGATATGTAGATCTATTTATAAGGAACCCAAAGTTAAATGGGTACCTAAAAGAAAACCTCTTTTCTTGTAGATATGTCTACAATCATAAGCTAGCAGTAAGATATGGTACCTTGATAGTGGATTCTCAAGGCTAATG
The DNA here is from genome assembly GCA_900464855.2 of Musa schizocarpa. Classification (NCBI taxonomy): domain Eukaryota; kingdom Viridiplantae; phylum Streptophyta; class Magnoliopsida; order Zingiberales; family Musaceae; genus Musa; species Musa schizocarpa. Next base: position 19,467,470 of record LS990923.1, on the reverse strand, counting down.
ACCGGAGATCCAACATACTTCTCTAAGCTCACCAGCTAAGATGAAGGATTTGTCACCTTTGGAGACAACAACAAAGGAAAAATTATTGGAAAAGAAAATATAGGTAATAAATCAAACCTTTGGATTAAAAATATTTTATTAGTAGATGGTTTAAAGTATAACTTGCTAAGCATTAGTCAATTAAGTAATAAAGGTTACAACATCAAGTTTGAATCTAATACTTGCGTTATAGAAATACCACACATAAATAGATTTTTGATTGCCATAAGGACCAACAATGTCTATACTATTGATCTTGATGAGTTTTATAATAAAACTTGCTTTTCAATTTTAAATGATGATACATGGCTTTGGCATAGAAGATTAGGTCATATAAGTATGAAACTAATTTCATAAATTACAACTAAAAAACTTGTAAGATGTATGCCTAAAATTAAATTTATCAAAGACAAAGTTTGTGATGCATGCCAACTAGGAAAACAAATAAAAAATAGCTTCAAATCAAAGAATCAAATAAGCACCTCTAGACCACTACAATTGATCCATATGGATTTATTTGGACTAATTGATATAATAAGTTTAGAAAGTGGTAAATACGTCTTTGTAATTATTGATGATTTTAATATATACACTTGGACATACTTCTTGGCTCACAAAAGTGATTGTTTTAAATATTTCTCAAAATTTTGTAAACTTGTTCAAAATGAAAAGGGTTTTATGATTTTATCTATTCATAGTGATCATGGTGGTGAATTTCAAAACCATGATTTTCAAAATTTTTGTGAGTTAAATGGGTATAACCGTAATTTCTCTACTCCAAGAAATCCACAACAAAATGGAGTAATTGAAAGAAAAAATAGGAGCTTACAAGAAATGACAAGAACCATGTTAAACGATCATAGCCTACCAAAATATTTTTAGACTAAAGTTGTTAATACTACATGCTATGTCATGAACAGGGTTCTCGTAAGACCATTACTTTCTAAAACTCCCTATGAATTTTGGAATAACAAAAGACCCAGTATTTTATATTTAAAGTTTTCGAGTGTAAATACTTAGTTTTAAATGAAAAGATGTCTTAGAAAAATTTGATACCAAACTGATGAAGGCATTTTTCTTAGTTATTCCTCTATTTCTAAAGTCTTTCGTGTCTTTAATTAAATAACTTTGGTTATAGAGGAATCCATTCATATTGTTTTTAATGAGCTTCCTGAATGTAAGAAAAATAATTTTGATGATGATTTTGATTTTGATAGTTTAAATTTGAATGAAAAATCTCCTCCCCCAAGCAACTTAGATGTATCTTCTTCCGAAGAATCCTTACCTAAGGACTGGAAGTATGTAGATGCTCATCCTAAAGAGCTAATCATTGGAGATATATTAAAAGGTGTTCAAACTCGTTATACTTCTTATCTCAAATTGAACCAAAATGTATTGATGAAGCCTTGAAAGATTATTCATGGGTCTTTGTAATGCATGAGAAATTAAATCAATTTGAAAGAGATGAAGTATAGAAGCTTGTTCCTAGACCTAATGACAATTTAGTAATTGGTACTAAATGTGTCTTTAGAAATAAGCAAGATGTGTTAGGATCGGAGCGGCACTAAGAGGGGGGGTGAATTAGTGCAGCGGATTAAAACTTAAATTTTAATCAATCTTTCGTTCGATAAGAGCGGAACTTGAAAAGCTTAACTTGAAAGCGTATTCTTAAATATGCGCAGCAAGTGTAATAAGGAACTCAAACATGTAAGAAGGTTTGCAGTAATGTAAATAGCAATAATGAAATGCAAACCAAGGATCACGCCGATTTTAGAGTGGTTCGGTCAAATGACCTACATCCACTTGCGAGGCCCCTCTTCGATGAGGCTCCCACCTTCCACTAGCAAATCTCTTGAAATGGAAGGGCAAATACCTCTCTTACAACCTTTTGCAAACAGTTCAACCTCTTACAAATTTTCAGCAAGAAAGGAGAACTTTCTAGCAAATTGAAATCTAGACTTGCTAACACTTTCTAAGATTTTTCTCTCACTCAATTGATGCTCAAAAAGTTGTAATCTCAGCTGAGATTTGAGGGGTATTTATAGGCCTCAAGAGGATTCAAATTTGGGCTCCAAATTTGAATTCTCGCGGAGTTCCCGATGCTGGCGGTGCCACCGCCTGTCAGTGTCAAGCGTTGACAGTGCTAGGCGGTGCCACCGCCCAGCACAGGCGGTGCCACCGCCTGGCTCTCGGGCACTGGGCGGTGCCACCGCCCAGCTCTCGGGTGCTGGGCGGTGCAAACACCCAGTCTGGCAGTGCCACCGCTAGACTCTTCGGTTGACTGGTTGGGCTTCAAGCTTAGCCCAAACCATGTCTAATTTTGGGCCCAATTGGCCCCTAACCAAGATATAGGATTATTTCTTAATTCTAATCCTAATTACATGTTAACTACTTAACAAAAACACATCCTAAGCAAATTTTCAACCGCGAACGTCGAGTCTTGTTCCGACGAGCTTTCTGACGAACTTCTTCCGACGGGCTTCCAGCAAGCTCTCGAACTTGTGATGACTTTAATGAGTAGCCGAGCCTTCTCGTGATCCCCGTGAACCTCCGACGATCTCTTTGGCGAACTTCCGAAAATTCCGACAGGTTCCCGATTTTTTCGGTTGGTTCCGGCAGCATCTCCGACAATTCTTCGAACTCTCAAACGTCGATCGAACTTGACTCCGGTATCCTTGCTTTGTGTTTTCTGGTTATCGTAGTTAATCCTGCACACTTAACTCAATAATATGGATTAGATCAATTAACTCATCAATTGATTGCATCATCAAAATCCGAGATTCAACAATCTCCCCCTTTTTGATGATGACAATTAATTGATGACGGAGTTAAACATAACTCCCCCTATCTTTATGCCATATTATGAGAAGATAAAACACTTGAATTTCATCCCATCGAATTCAAGCATAAACCGATAAGTTCTAACTGTAGAACTTATCGTTGTTCTCATTAAGTATAATGTAAATGCGAAACTTTGATGAAAATATTTTTCAAGTCGAAAGATAAGAGATAAAGATTTTCAACATGGTCATACATTTTAGATATGCATTCAATATGATCAATTGATTGTACGATATGCTCAAGGATTATGCAAGGCACATACGATTGTGCGATATGCTCAAAGATTATGCAAGGCACATAAGACATTCATATCACATTAGCTTATATAAGTTAAGTCATCATTTTTCTCCCCCTTTGTCATCAACAAAAAGGAAAAACTATTTTACAGAAAAATTTAGCATTCATTCTATCAAAAATTCATGTTCAAAGAGAAGGATAAGCATTCATCCAGAAGCATATATCCAGAATTTAAACAACAAAAGTTCAGTTTTTTTCAAAAGACGACAAGCTTGGAACATGAGAGCAAGAGTAAAACAAAATAGACTACAAAGATACATTAGTCCGTAGGAGGTAATCCATAGTGATGATATATAACATTTATTTTTTGGTTTAGCTATCATAGTTCCTTTAAAATTTTCATTTGCTGGAGCTGAATTTGTTCCTGCTGCGATTTGAGTTGGTCTTGTTGGAATTTGATCTGAAATAGTTCTGCCATAATGATTCCTTCAGAGGATGAAACAGGGGCTGAAGGCGCTGCATCAAAGGGACTAGGAGGAGGAGATTCATTTCCTATAAGAATTGGTGTTTCTGGTTGTTCTACTGGTGGAGGAATAGGATCTGTCCTTCTAGGTTGCCTTACCCATATTCCATTGTTAAATATGCACCTAAGTCTCTTTAGCAGATTTTTATTGATGACGTTATATCTATTACTCTGAATTGTTTCTTCATCGGGTGGGATGCAAATGTTATAGGCACGAAGAAATCTAGTGATTAAACCCCCGTATGGCAACATAATATCTTTAGCTGTAATTTCCTGCATGTGTTGCCGTATTGAGTATCCAAAACAGTTTTGTTGACCAGTCATGATCCAATACATGGTGCTTATCTCTACTGTACTCATTTCATCAAGATGATATTGCTTAGGAAAAAGTATGCTTGTCATGATATGATGAAGAACCTTAGAGTTAAAAGGTAGTAAGTGTTCGCAACTCTTGGGTATTATTCCAAAGTTTGAGTTTTCAAAAATGGTTTCGATAGCTTCGGCGTAGGTTGCTCCTATTATATTCACATCCCATTTTGCTCTAAAATAGCAGCCCCTATCTTTTTCAGTGATGCCGATTAGTTCACAAATAGAATTATCAGAAATCCTAATTTGTGTTCCTAACATGTAAGAACTTAGCCTATCGTTCTCTACCCATAGGTTTGCATAAAAGAGCTTAACTAATCTAGGATAAATTGGTTCATCTATTTGTAAGAGAGGTAGGGCCTCTAGATGAGCAAACCACCTAATGGGTTCTAAATCTCCTAGTTCATCAAGATCAACGTATTTTCCCTTATGGACATATCTTGTTTCAAAGTTTGGAAATCTAAGGGCATCTTCTTTGGATCTAAAAAGATTATGGTCATATGAATCTCCTTCAATCCTTTTCCCTTTTGATCTCTTAGGAGCCATTTTCTAGACAAAATGATAAGAGAAATATGAATTGTAATGAATAGGTGACACAAGAAGAGAGTGAAGGGAAGATTTTACCTTATAGAGTGTTTCTTAGATGATGGAGAGTTTGGACCAGCAATATTCCTTCTCCAAGGTCTGTAGAAGTTAGAATGAGGGGTTGAGAGAGTTTGGGAGAGTTGGAGCAAAAGTTCCACGGGTTGGGGGCGGTGTCACCGCCGGCCCTAACCCTCTCGGGTTTAAAAGAGTTCTCGGGCGGTGCCATCGCCTGAACAAGCGGTGCCACCGTCTAGCACCCGAGCGCTTAGGCGGTGCTACCGCCGATTCTGGCGGTGCCACCGCTGGCTGGCCGCGGAAGAAGAAAAAAAAAAAATTCTTCCTCCTTGAATTCCAGAGGTCTTTGACGCAAGCAAAGGTTGAGATATTGAGTTGTATTTTAATATTTCATTTAGAATCGAAAGAAGAGGATGAAATCAAATCCACAAACGAGCGGGACAAGGATGAGCCAATCTTCGTAAACTACATTCAAACGTCTTACTTTAAGGGACAATTTAACATGCCCAGTTCCCTTCTAATAAATTCAAATTTGTCTTCATTTAGGGTTTTTGTAAATATATCTGCTAATTAATGCTTCGTGTCAATGAATTTTAGAACAACATCACTGTTAAGGACATGATCGCGTATGAAATGGTGCCTAACGTCGATGTGCTTAGTTCTAGAGTGCTGAATTGAATTTTTAGTAAGACATATGGCACTAGTATTATCACATTTTATGAGGATATTTTTAAAATGAATTCCATAGTCTTCTAATGTATTTTTCATCCATACAACTTGTGCACAGCATGCACTCGCAGCAATGTATTCGGCTTCCGCCATAGATAGTGCAACTGAATTTTGTTTCTTGGAAGTCCAAGAAACAAGTGCATGTCCTAAAAATTGGCATGTTCCAGATGTACTTTTTCTATCAATCCTACATCCCCCAAAATCGGCATCCGCAAAAACCATTAAATCAAATTTTTCGGATTTTGGATACCATAAACCTAAATTTGGAGTTCCTTTAAGATATCTAAATATTCTTTTAACACTTTTAAGATGAGATAATTTAGGATTTGATTGAAACCTAGCACAAAGTCCTACACTAAACATGATATCTGGTCTAGTCGCGGTAAGGTAGAGTAGACTACCTATCATACCCCTATATGTTTTTTGATCGAAATTTTCACTATTTTCATCCATATCTAACTTAGTCGCAGTACTCATAGGGGTGTTTATTGCTTTTGAATTATCCATGTTAAATCGTTTTAACAATTCTAACGTATATTTAGATTGGTTAAGAAATATACCATCCTTAAGTTGTTTGATTTGTAATCCTAAAAAGAAAGTTAATTCTCCCATTAAACTCATTTCAAATTCATGACTCATAGATTCGGCAAATGTTTCACATAGTGATTCATCTGTAGATCCAAAAATAATATCGTCGACATAAATTTGCACAATAAGAAAATTATTTTCAAAATGTTTAATAAACAATGTAGTATCAACCTTGCCTTTGGTAAAATTATTTAAAATAAGAAAGAAACTAAGCCTTTCATACCAAGCTCTAGGAGCTTGTTTCAAGCCATAGAGAGCCTTAGTCAATTTGAATACATGATTAGGAAGAAGAGAATTTTCAAATCCGGGAGGTTATTCGACATATACTTCTTCGGAAATAAAACCATTCAAGAAGGTACTTTTGACATCCATTTGAAATAGTTTAAGATTATAACAACTAGCATAGGCAAGGAGCATCCTTATGGCTTCTAATCGAGCTACGGGAGCGAAGGTTTCTTCGTAATCGATACCTTCTTCTTGGTTGAAACCTTTGGCCACTAATCTAGCCTTGTTTCTAACCACGATACCATTTTCGTCTTGCTTGTTTCTAAAGACCCACTTAGTACCAATCACTAAATGGTCACGAGGTCTAGGAACAAGCTCCCACACCTTATTTCTCTCAAATTGATTTAATTCCTCTTGCATTGCAATAACCCAAAAATCATCTTTTAAGGCCTCGTCAATGCACTTAGGTTCGATTTGAGAGAGGAAGGCGGCATTAGCACAAAAATTCTTGAAAGAGGAACGAGTTTGAATCCCTTTAGATGTATCCCCTATAATTAGCTCCTTTGGATGAGCATCTATATACTTCCATTCCTTAGGTAAGGAAATTTCGGAAGAAGGTGCATCCAAGTTGCCATTTTGAGGAGGGAGTTCATTTAAATTCAAATTATCAAAACCAAGATCATCATTAAAATCATTTTTCTTTAAATTTGAAACTTCACTAAAAACTACATGAATAGACTCTTCAATTACTAAGGTTCTTTTATTAAAAACCCGAAAAGCTTTAGAAACGGAAGAGTAACCAAGAAAGATGCCTTCATCGGATTTAGCATCAAATTTTCCTAAGGCATCCCTTTCATTTAAAATAAAGCATTTACAACCGAAAACTTTAAAATAGGAAATATTCGGTTTTTTGTTATTCCATAATTCATAGGGAGTTTTTGATAAGGATGGTCTTATTAGGACTCTATTTATGATGTAGCATGCCGTATTTACGGCTTCGGCCCAAAAATATTTAGGTAAACTATGTTCATTTAACATAATTCTAGCCATTTCTTGTAGGTTTCTATTTTTCCTTTCAACTACTCCATTTTGTTGGGGATTTCTTAGAGTGGAAAAGTTATGATTATATCCATTAATTTTACAAAAAATTTGAAAGTCACGGTTTTGAAATTCGCCACCATGATCACTCCGAATTGATGAAATCATGAACCCTTTTTTGTTTTGAGTGAGTTTACAAAATTTAGAGAAACACTTGAAACAATCACTTTTGTGAGCTAAGAAATAGATCCAAGTGTATCTAGAGTAATCAACCACAATCACAAAAGCATATTTGCTTCCACCTAGACTAGTTGTATCAATTGGTCCAAATAAGTCCAAATGGATCAATTGTAACGGTCTAGTGGTGCTAATTTGATTTTTTGATTTGAAGCTTGTTTTTATTTGCTTCCCTAGTTGACATGCATCGCATACCTTATCTTTAATAAACTTTATATTTGGAATCCCTCGTACTAATTCTTGAGATAAGATTTTAGATATTGTTTTCATGCTTGTATGGCCTAATCTCTTATGCCAAAGCCAAGCATCATCATTTATGGCGAAGAGACACACTTCATTACTTAGTTCATTAAGATTGATGGTATAGACATTATTTTGTTTTAAAGCAATCATAGTCATGTTATGATTTGGTTTTTCAATAATGCACATATTTGATTCAAATCTAACGATATAACCTTTATCGCATAATTGACTAATGCTCAATAGATTATGTTTTAATCCATCAACTAGTAACACATCATCAATGGAAAAACTTGATTTGTTACCTATGGTTCCCTTGCCAATGATTTTGCCTTTGTTGTTATCTCCGAAGGTGACATAGCCTTCGTCCATGCTAGTGAGCTTGGTGAATTGGGATGGATCTCCGGTCATATGCCTTGAGCATCCACTATCAAGATACCATCTCTTGCTCCTAGCATGTGATGGTGTATGTTTCTACAAGAAGTAATTATTTTTAGGTACCCATTTACTTTTGGGTGCCTCAAAAGCTAATCTAGCTTGTTGATCATGTTGTATAGACTTGATCATGGTTCCTTTAGGAACCCAAATCAATTTGTTTGGACTAATTTTCTTGAATGGACATTGGTAAGTCATATGTCCATATTTGCAACAAAAGTTGCAATTGCTTTGGTGTTCAACATGTAAGATAGGACCTTTAATGAAAGTGGTTGGATTTTGGTGAGTACTTCTCACAAATCCGATTCCACTCCATTTAGGGACATGACCCTTATTTGTAAGGATCATGTTTAAGGACTTGCTACCGACCTCGAATTTCTTCAAGGTGTCCTTAAGTACCAAGTTCTCATTTTGGAGAGTATTTAAATCATGGCATTTAGCACATGGAGCTAGACTATCATGATATTCAGTTTTTAATTTATCAAAAGCACAAGTAAGACTATCATGCTCCTTTTTTAGCAATTTGTATTTTCTACTAATTGTCTTACATTCATCAAATAACTCATGGAAGGCATTTAATAATTCATTATAAGGTAAATCTGCATTAATTAAATCCGTTACCTCTTCTTTGAAGGCCATTAGAGCGTAGTGAGCAACTTGCTCGGTGTTGGACTCCTCTTCTTCGGATGTGCTTGAATCATCCCATGTTGCCTTGAGCGCCTTCTTCTTGGGTGTTCTCTTTTTGGCTTGAGGGCAATCGTTCTTGTAGTGTCCCAGTTTTTTACATTCATAGCAAATCACTTGGTCCTTCTTTTGTTCAAATTTATTTTTTGTATTATTTTTAAATTTGTTCTTCCTTAAATATTTTTTAAATTTTTGAGTCAAAAGTGCAATGTCATTGTCACTGTCCTCATCATTTGATGTTCCTTTCAAGTGATGTTCTTGTGATTTGAGTGCCATATCCTTCCTGTTCTTTGGAAGGGGGTTCTCGAGCTCGTCATGAGCTTGACATGTCATTTCGTAGGTCATTAGAGACCCAATGAGTTCTTCAAGAGGAAATGTTTTAAGGTCTTTGGCCTCTTGAATGACCGTAACTTTTGGATCCCAACTTTTAGGGAGGGATCTTAAGATTTTAGTTACTAGTTCAAAGTTAGTAAAATCTTTACCAAAAGCTTTGAGTCCATTGATGACATCCGTAAAACGGGTGTACATGTCTCCGATGGACTCACTTGGTTTCATTCGGAAAAGTTCATAAGAGTGCACAAGAATGTTGATTTTGGACTCTTTCACTCGGCTGGTGCCTTCATGAGTGACCTCAAGAGTTCTCCAAATATCAAAAGCCGAATCACAAATTGAAACACGATTAAATTCATTTTTGTCTAGTGCACAAAACAAGGCATTCATAGCCTTTGCATTTAAAGCAAAACCCTTCTTCTCCGATTCATTCCATTCGCTCATCGGAAGAGAAGATTTTTGAAATCCGTTTTCCACAATAGTCCAAAGCTCGAAATCCATAGAAATGAGGAAGATCCTCATCCGAGTCTTCCAATACGTGTAATCCGACCCATTAAACATGGGTGGACGTGTGATAGAGTGTCCCTTATGCATGCCGAAGTAAGCCATCTCTCGTGGGTATTAAACCAAATATGAGAGTGAACCTTGCTCTGATACCAATTGTTAGGATCGGAGCGGCACTAAGAGGGGGGGTGAATTAGTGCAGCGGATTAAAACTTAAATTTTAATCAATCTTTCGTTCGATAAGAGCGGAACTTGAAAAGCTTAACTTGAAAGCGTATTCTTAAATATGTGCAGCAAGTGTAATAAGGAACTCAAACATGTAAGAAGGTTTGCAGTAATGTAAATAGCAATAATGAAATGCAAACCAAGGATCACGCCGATTTTAGAGTGGTTCGGTCAAATGACCTACATCCACTTGTGAGGCCCCTCTTCGATGAGGCTCCCACCTTCCACTAGCAAATCTCTTGAAATGGAAGGGCAAATACCCCTCTTATAACCTTTTGCAAACAGTTCAACCTCTTACAAATTTTCAGCAAGAAAGGAGAACTTTCTAGCAAATTGAAATCTAGACTTAGCTAACACTTTCTAAGATTTTTCTCTCAATCAATTGCTGCTCAAAAAGTTGTAATCTCAGCTGAGATTTGAGGGGTATTTATAGGCCTCAAGAGGATTCAAATTTGGGCTCCAAATTTGAATTCTCGTGGAGTTCCCGATGCTGGCGGTGCCACCGCCTGTCAGTGGCGGTGCCACCGCCTGTCAGTGTCAAGCACTGACAGTGCTAGGCGGTGGCACCGTCCAGCTCAGGCGGTGCCACCGCCTGGCTCTCGGGCACTGGGCGGTGCCACCGCCCAGCTCTCGGGTGCTGGGCGGTGCAACCGCCCAGTCTGGCAGTGCCACCGCCAGACTCTTCGGTTGACTGGTTGGGCTTCAAACTTAGCCCAAACCAAGTCTAATTTTGGGCCCAGTTGGCCCCTAACCAGGATATAGGATTATTTCTTAATCCTAATCCTAATTACACGTTAACTACTTAACAAAAACACATCCTAAGCAAATTTTCAACCGCGAACGTCGAGTCTTGTTCCGGCGAGCTTTCCGACGAACTTCTTCCGACGGGCTCCCAGCAAGCTCCCGAACTTGTGATGACTTTAATGAGTAGCCGAGCCTTCTCGGTGATCCCCGTGAACCTCCGACGATCTCTTCGGCGAACTTCCGAAAATTCCGACAGGTTCCCGATTTTTTCGGTTGGTTCCGGCAGCATCTCCGACGATTCTTCGAACTCTCAAATGTCCATCGAACTTGACTCTGGTATCGTTGCTTTGTGTTTTCTGGTTATCGTAGTTAATCCTGCACACTTAACTCAATAATATGGATTAGATCAATTAACTCATCAATTGATTGCATCATCAAAATCCGAGATTCAACAAGATGAACTTGGTATTATAGTTAGAAACAAGGCTAGACTAGTGGGCAAAGGTTTCAACCAAGAATAGGGTATCGATTATGAAGAAACCTTCGCTCTTGTGGCTAGACTTGAAGCCATAAGGATTCTCTCTGCCTATGCTAGTTATAAAGATTTTATTTATTTCAAATGAATGTTAAAAGTACTTTTCTTAATGGCTTTATTTCTAAAGAGTTTATGTTGAACAACCACCTAGATTTGATAATGTAATTTTTTTGAATTATGTGTCTAAGCTGTCTAAAGCTCTCTATGGTTTAAAACAAGCCCCTAGGGCTTGGTTTGAGAGGTTTAGTTCTTTCCTTATTCAAAATAATTTTATAAAAGGCAAGGTCAATACTACATTGTTTATTAAATATTTTTTTAAAAAAATTTCATTGTCCAAATTTATGTTGATGATATCATTTTCGGTTCTTCAAATGAATCTTTGTGTGAATCATTTGTCAAAAGTATAAGTCAAGAGTTTGAAATGAGCTTAATGAGCGAATTAACTTTTTTCTTAAGATTACAAATTAAACAATTAAGTGATGAATTTTTAATTAGTCAGACTAAGTATGCTTTAGATCTATTGAAACGATTTAATATGGATAGTGCTAAAGCTATTAATACATCAATATGCACTTCTACAAAATTAGATATGGACATTAATGGAGAATATTTTGATCAAAAGACTCATAGGGGTATGATAGGTAGTTTATTATACCTCATAGCAACTAGGCCTAATATTATGTTTCGTGTTGGACTATGTGCTAGATTTCAATCTAATCTCAAACAATCTCACTTAAAAGTTGTTAAAAGGATTTTTAGATACCTAAAAAAACTCCTAATCTTGGATTGTGGTATCCAAAATTCAAAAACTTTGAGTTACTTGCTTATATCGATACTGATTTTGCTGGTTATCAAATAGATAGAAAAAACACATATGGAACATGTCAACTCTTAGGTCATGCACTTGCCTCTTGGTCTTCCAAGAAACAAAACTCGGTTGTCTCATCTACAATCGAAGTTGAGAATATAGCAATAGGTGCATATTGTGCAGAAGTTATATAGATGAAAAACACATTAGAATATTATGGACTTCACTTAAAAAATATACCTATAAAATGTGATAACACTAGTGCAATATGTTTAACAAAAAAACTCATTCAACACTCTAGAACTAAACATATTGACATTATGAATCATTTTATTAGAGATTATATTAATAATCATGATATATCTTTAGAATTTATTGATACTAAAAATCAATTAGCATATTTTTTACAAAACCATTAAATGAGGAACAATTTGATTTTATTAGAAGAGAATTAGGCATGTTAAATCTTCTAAATGCATGAATTCCTTTATATATACTTTCCAAATTTCTCGACTTTTGGAAATTGAGCTTTCTCTTTATCTAGATCATTTCCTATCACCTTCTTGAAGTTTTATTTATGGATTTTTGCTATACTTGATCTTTTATCTGAAAATCATTTCCTATGAATCCTTCTTCCTTCTATTTACAAGAAAACATATTTGATTCATGAATTTTTAGTATGCACATTTTGATCTTTTATGATTTAATGAAACTTTTTTTTTTCATGGATTTGATTTGGTTCAAATCCTTTCATGGATTTGGTTCTTAATTTTTCTTGTAATGAATGAATTCCTCCCTTATTCTTCTTCTTCTCCTCCTTATTTTAATGACAAAATGAAGAAAGAAACTTGCACATCTCAAGAACCAAAAAGTGCTTGCACACTAAAGCAAAAATGCTAGCTTGCCCATTTCAAAAAGCAAAAGTTATTATCATGCAAAGTTTTTGCTTAACTTCTCATTCCACAAATTTGCTAGCTTGGATAAATTAGGGTAAAACTTACTTGAATAATTTAAAATACTTGCATATGTTGTTGAATGATTCTCCTTTTTGTTGATGACAAAGGAGGAGAAATGATGAATGTTTGGAATCATACCAAAATGATATTGAATGTGGTATAATGCATGAAGTGATAAATGGTTAAAACATGCTTTAGTATCATGTATGCTATGTTAAATTTGGTATGATGCATGAAATGATAAATGGTGCTTTAATATCATATATATTATGCCCAAAATAATTAAAAATATGAATGCTTTAGTACCATAAATATCATGCCAAAATGATGTTGATTTATTATCATGCATGAAGCGATGAAATTGTGTATGCTATGCTATGTTGACTTGAAACTATGATGATGCACGATGTATGAAATTTTGATCACTATGATCGAAATTGTTTTACTTGAATTCAAAGATTATGATTCCTTCTGAATTCAAGTCTATCTTATCTCAATATGGCATATAGATAGGGGGAGTTATGGTTAACTCTGTATCATCAATTGGTTGTCATCATCAAAAGGGGAGAGATTATTGATGTTAGGATCGGAGCGGCACTAAGAGGGAGGGGTGAATTAATGCAGCGGATTAAAACTCGTAAGTTTTAAAACGATTTCATAAATGTGTAGAGATTTTGATTCGACAAAGAATGACTTAGTAAAAGTAGCTCGAGTAAAGTAAGGAGATGAAAACCAAAAGCTTGCTACTAAGTAAATAAAGGTTTCAGAAAGTTAAACACCCATACATTCAAGGAACACAACAATTTAAAGTGGTTCGATCAAATGACCTACATCCACTTGCGAAGCCTTCTTCGATGAGGCTCCCAACTTCCACTAGCAAATCACTTTGAAGGGGAAAGACCAAATACCCTATCTTACAACCTTTTTACAAGTGGTTCACACTCTTACAGATTTTTCAAAGAGAAAAAGGGAAGTGAACATTTAAGCTATTGAAAAAACAAGACTTTACTAAAGACTTTACTAAGGCTTTTTCTTAATTTCTAACTTTTCAAAAGGTGTCTTCTCTACTGAGAATTGAGAGGTATTTATAGACCCCAAGAGGATTCAAATTTGAGCTCCAAATTTTGAATTTCTTTGGGTTCCCAGAGCTGGCGATGCCATCGCCTGTCGGTGGCGGTGCCACCGCCCATCCTTATGGGTCACTAGTTGGGCTCTAAATTTGGCCCAAACCAGTTCATATTAGGGCCCAATTAGCCCCTAACCAGGTTATAGAATTAACTCTTAATCCTAACCCTAATTACATACAAACTACAAAATTAAGACATAGTCCTAAGTAGGTTTTTAATCGTCAACGTCGAGTTTCCTTCCGGCGAACTTCCGGTGGACTTCCGATACACCCTCGGATTTCTTCCGGTGGACTCCCAGTAGGCTCCCGGTCTTATGGTGAGTTCAACGAGTCTCTGGCAAGTAGCTGAACCTTCTCGATGATCTCTGCAAACCTCCGACGATCTTTCTGGTGGACTTCTGAAAACTTCGGCAAGTCCCCGATTCCTTCTAGGTTGGTTCCGGCAGCACTTTCGACAATTCTTCGGACTTTTGATGGACTCTCAAACACCCATCAAACTTGACTCCGGTAGACTTGCTTTATGTCTTCAAGCTATCGTAGTTAATCCTGCACACTTAAAACAAAACTTTGATCGAGACAATTAATCATAAACAATTAATCAAGTTGTCCGGCATGTCATTGGTCCCTTGACGCTTCGTTCGATTCTTCGGCACATCGTCCTCTCTTGCGGCCTATTGCCCAATCGACTAGTTGACTCCGCAACTCTGATATCCTTAGCATAATCTTCGTTCTTCTTGGCCCGATGCCCGAATCCATGGCCCGAAGCCTTCTATTGATACATCGACCGATCCACCGGCCCGACGTCCAATCTTCTGACATGTTCCTCCGGCACAACATGATTTTCCTACTTTAATTGTCTCATCCTGATCGAAGTATCCTGTGTCACTCAAAACGTAAATCAAATCATAAAAACATATCAAGTGGTTTCATCATTAAATACGAGATTCAACAATCTCCCTCTTTTTGTTGATAACAACCACTTGATGACAGAGTTAGCCTTAACTCTCTGAGTTTAAACAAACTCCCCCTATCAATTTGGCTTATTGATAGAAACACTTGGATTCAAAACTCCAAGTAACATGTCATCATAAACTTATGCATAACATGTCATGTCATCATACTTCTCCTCCTTTGTCATCAACAAAAACGAGAAGTTCCAACTCTTATGTGTTTAGAGATAAAATATTCAAATCATTGCATAATAAACATAGTATCAAATTTTATCATCAAGCAATCTAGCAATTAAAGATGTGCAAGTTTAACAACTATTTGCTTCTCTTTAGGCTACAAGCTAGTAATTTTTACGATATGCAAGTTTTGCTACATCAATTTTTAAATCAATTTTTACATCATGACAAAAGTAAGTATCAATCTTATTTGTGCATCATTATAGTTTTAAATTAAAATATGTACAATTTCAAAACTTTACATTTGTATCCTTACTTCATGCATTATACAAATAAATTAATCACTATGGGCATATCATACATGATGCAACATTTTGGTAATAAATCATAGCATTTATTAATATTTTTATCATGATACCAAACATTCATCATTTAGAGCATTCATGATACACATTATATGCAAATATCATCACAATAAAAAGCAATTGCATGCATAATTTTAAATCTTAAATGTTTCAAATCACGATGGTATTAATTTATCAAATTGTATCCTACCATGCATGATCAAAACTTCTCCCCATTTGTATTTCATGCATAATTTCATTTCATCACATTAGGAATATCAAGAAAAATTAATTGGGTAAAGAGATAAATATTTTATGAATACACGGAATTGTATAAAAATCCTATCATAAGTGTTTCATGCATTTATATCATCACATGAAGGAATATCAAAAAATAAAAAATTTGGTGATGAGATATTACTTCATGAATACAATAAAATTCATATAGCATATCATGGTTTATTAGAATTAGTCTTCTTTATGGTGAATAGCAAAAATAATAGAAGGAGGGCAAGATCTCAATTCATGCATATCAAATATTCAATCATCAAAATCATGATTCATCTAGAAAATTCTCCTCTTTAAATATTCAAAAGAGAATCATGATGAACAATCTTGCTTTACATTCAATAGAAATCTCCTTTTCGACAATAATTATCAAGATCATGAATACCAAAAGACCATGAAACATTTCGACAAATCTCCTTTTAAATAGAAAATAATCTTGATTCATTCAATAGAAAATTCAAATTATAATTACGAGAAATCATGATCATGATTTCAATAAAACCCATTAAATTCAAATCATTTTCTTAATCCATGAGATTTATAAAAATAATACAAATGGATTCATCAAAGTCAATAAGATAGAGAAAAAGAATTTTCAAGAAAAATGCTTTTCTCTATTTAGTTGTTTCATACAAGTATTCCTTTATCCTTTTGTGCCAAATATATATATATATATATATATATATATATCATCAATCATTTAGGATTAAAAATTAAATTTTGTCATAAAGACCATCAAGATTCTAATCATTATTTCAATCTACATACCATGAGAACAATAAATTTGTACTATAGACAATCTCATGTTTTATCATTCAAGCTAGCATATATTTTTGCAATTAGCAAGCTAACAATTTCCTTTTTCTTTTATAACAGTGATTCAATCATATCATGCAATGAACATATCATAATTACAAAAGAGTATTGAATTATAAAGAAAATCAAATCAATTTATGCATAAAATGTTCCAAGCATCAAGGTACATTTTCTCAAATTATGGGTATCGAAAAATCAAGAGAAAACAACTTAATTATTAATTTTGAAAAATGTTCTCTTTGATAAAATGAGAGAATCATGATTAACAATCTTGATTTATAAAATGAATACTCAAGTTATAATTCCAAAAAATCAAGAGAAACCGTGATTCATTTTAACAAATCTCCTCTTAAATAAATAATATAAATAATTCTTAGGAAATCATGAAAAAGATAAAATTCATTCAATATTGTAAGAGAACAAGACATTAATTCATGCATTTAGAATCTTGACTTAAGCATAAGAAATCTCAATTTATAAATTTAGAAAAATCAAGATAACGCTCATTTAAATCATCAAATCAAGATCATTTTCAAGAGATTCACAAAAGTGATACAAATAGATTCATTACTTTCCCTTTTTGAAAAATTGATAAAGTTGGAAAATAAATTTTTTAAGAAGAAACCTATCTACTTTTTAGTTGTTTTAATTCATGTGATTTATTTCATACATGCATGTTCTTTTCTTTTATGACAAATAAAAACATGCATCAATGTTTAGGATCGAAAAAAAAATCACAAAAATCATCATGTATAACTTTTAAAATCTCATGCATAAAATCATCAATCATGGTATCAAAACATTTAATATTTTCATTACATCATTATGCATTGGTTTCATTGAACATAATTTTGAATGATTCTTATAGATAACTAAAACTTCTTTAGTTTTAATTTATGTGATTGACTTTATATTAGCATGTTCAAATTTTGTTCTTATGTCAAAACCATACATCATGTTTAAAAACCAAAGACAAGGTTCATAAAAAAATCATCAAGCTTTTCATACAAAAGCCATGCATCGTTATTGAAAATCAATATGGAAATCATCAAAATACATATTCTTGCTTCTCAAGCATATACATAAGATTAATCTTACTAGGTGTACAAGAATTAGATTTATATCTAACATTTTATTGCATTAACATAAAACATGTAATTTTCATTGTCATTTTCAAAATTACGAGCATGATCATATTTTTGCATTTTTATTTTTAAATATTTAATTTTCAAGAAAATTGATTTAAAACTAAATTACAAAAAAAAATATATTATGAAAAGTATTATGTAATTTCGAAGTAAATTAGGAGAATTTTGATTACCTCATCATTGAAAGCGGTTAAGACGTAGTTTGCCACCTCGCCTTTGTTGGTTTTCTCTTCGTTTTCGGAGGAGCTCGATTCATCCCAATTTGTGTTCTTCTTCTTGTGTTCAAAGCAAGTAGTTCCATTCTTTTTATTTTTTAATTTTTGTTTCATTAACTTTTTAAATTTCTTTGCAAGTTCAAATTCACCATCACTTGAACTTATGCTCAAGTGGTCTTCATGTGTTCTATGTCCTAAATCCTTCCTATTCTTTGGAAGGTTGTTTTGTTTATCATATTCATCATGTGCTTTGTGCACCATTTCATATGTCATTAATGAACTAATTAGTTCTTCAAGTGGTAAGTTGTTTAGGTTTTTAGCTTCTTGTATCACAATTACTATTGAATTCCAATTTTTGGAAAGAGAACACAAAATCTTGTTTACAAGTTCAAAATCCGAAAAACTTCTACCAAGTGCTTTTAAACCATTGACGAACATCCGTAAAACGGGTGTATATGTCAACAACGGTTTCACTTGGTTTCATTCGAAAGAGTTCAAAATCGTGTATTAAAAGATTGACCTTTGAAACCTTAACACTACTTGTGCCTTCGTGTGTGGTTTCAAGAAATTGCCAAATATCGAAAGTCATTTTGCACAAAGAAACCCGATTAAACTCCATTTTATCTAAGGCGCAAAATAGAACATTCATAGCTCTAGCATTTAAAGAAAAGTCTTCTTCTCCAAATCATTCCAATCTTTCATTGGAAGAGAAGACCTTTTAAAGCCGGATTCGACAATATGCCATAAATTCATATCCAAATAAATAAGAAAACTCTTATTCGAGTTTTCTAATCAGTGTAGTCCATCCTATTGAAAAAGGAAGAACGAATGAAAGAGTAACCCTCTTGAAAGCTGAAAAGAGTCATTTCTGATTGGGTGTTAAACCAAGTAGAAAACCATGGCTCTGATACCAATTGTTAGGATCGAAGCGGCACTAAGAGGGGGGGGTGAATTAGTGCAGCGGATTAAAACTCATAAGTTTTAAAATGATTTCATAAATGTGTAGAGATTTCGATTCGACAAAGAATGACTTAGTAAAAGTAACTCGAATAAAGTAAGGAGATGAAAACCAAAAGCTTCCTACTAAGTAAAAAAACATTTTAGAAAGTTAAACACTCACACATTCAAGGAAAACAACAATTTAAAGTGGTTCGGTCAAATGACCTACATCCACTTGCGAAGCCTTCTTCAATGAGGCTCCCAACTTCCACTAGCAAATCACTTTGAAAGGAAAGGACCAAATACCCCTCTTACAACCTTTTTACAAGTGGTTCACACTCTTACAGATTTTTTAAAGAGAAAGAGGGAGGTGAACATTTAAGCTATTGAAAAAATAAGACTTTACTAAAGACTTTGCTAAGGCTTTTTCTTAATTTCTAACTTTTCAAAAGGTGTCTTCTCTGCTGAGAATTGAGAGGTATTTATAGACCCCAAGAGGATTCAAATTTGGGCTCCAAATTTCGAATTTCTTTGGGTTCCTAGAGCTGGCGATGCCATCGCCTGTTAGTGGCGGTGCCACCGCCCATCCTTATGGGTCATAATTAGTTGGGCTCCAAATTTGGCCCAAACCAGTTCATATTAGGGCCCAATTAGCCCCTAACCAAGTTATAGAATTAACTCTTAATCCTAACCCTAATTACATACAAACTATAAAATTAAGACATAGTCCTAAGTAGGTTTTTAATCGTCAACGTCGAGTTTCCTTCCGGCGAACTTCCGGCGGACTTCCGATACACCCTCGGATTTCTTCCGGTGGACTATCAGCAAGCTCCCGGTCTTATAGTGAGTTCAACGAGTCTCTTGCAAGTATCCGAACCTTCTCGGTGATCTCTGTAAACCTCCAATGATTTTTCCGCCGGACTTCCGAAAACTTCGGCAAGTTCCCGATTCCTTCTCGGTTGGTTCCGACAGCACTTCCGATGATTCTTCAAACTTTCAGTGGACTCTCAAACACCCATCAAACTTGACTCTGGTAGACTTGTTTTATGTCTTCAAGCTATCATAGTTAATCCTACATACTTAAAACAAAACATTGATCGAGACAATTAATCCTAAGTAATTAATCAAGTTGTCCGGCATGTCATTGGTCCCTCGATGCTTCATCTGATTCTTCGGCACATCGTCCTCTCTTGTGGCCTATTGTCCAATCGGCTAGTTGACTCCGCAACTCCGATATCCTTGGCACAATCTCTGCTCTTCTTGGCCCGATGCCCGAATCTACGGCCTGAAGCCTTCTATCGATACGTCGACCGATCCACTGGCCCAACGTCCAATCTTCTAACATGTACCTTTGGTATAACATGATTTTCCTACTTTAATTATCTTATCCTGACCGAAATATCCTACATCACTCAAAACACGGATTAAATCATAAACACATAACAAGTGGTTTCATCATCAAAATACGAGATTCAACAATTGAATCATGAATTTTGATAATGAAATCAATTGGTGAATTAATGATATAATCCATATGTTGAGATAAGTGATGCAGGACTAACTACGATCATGAGAAAGACAAAATTATTAAAGAAGAATCGAAGTTGGGCCGGAGTCAATGATCGGGTATTGGGCTGAATGAATCGAGGGATACACCAAATGATTAAACAATGCAATCAATGCTCATTGGAGGTTCATCGAAAGCTCACCGGAAGTTCACCGAAAGTTCACCTAAAGCTCGTCGGAGGTTTGCCGAGAGTTCGCCGAAAGATCATTGGAGGTTCGCCAGGAGTTTGCCAAAAGGTCATCGAAAGATTACAGGAGTTCGTTGAAAGTTCACCGAGAGTTCGGTTGAACCGTTGACATGCAAGACAACTTAGATTATAAGTAGAGTAACTATTTTAGCCTTAACTATCATAGTTAGGACTTTATTTTGAGTTAGTTTTGGGAGAAACCTTAGTAACTCAATTAGTGGCCAATTGGGCCTTTAACAAGGCTGAATTGGGCCGGTTATATGACTCATTCAGCCACTTGGAGCCACGTTAAGTAGTGGCACCACCCAGACTGGGCGGTGGTACCACCCAGACTAAGCGATAGTACCACTAGAGCCCGATCTTCAAGGTTCTATCAGGTGATGGTACCGCCTAATGTTAGTTTGCAAGCGGTGGTATCGTCCAATAATGGCGATGGTACTGTTAGTACCCCAGAAACCCAGGATAAGACACTTTTTGACTCCATTTCTGAAGCTATTGGAGCCTATAAATACCCTAATCTTTCCTACATGAAAGAGCAATGAAAGTGTGAACAAAAATCTTGAGATTTTAGGATGTAAAATTGCTAATTGTCCTCCTCCTTGCTTTCTAGTTTTATGATCATTCAAGAAAGGTGTGAGGCTTGTAAGGGTTGTCTCCTAAACTTGTGAAAAGGAGAAAGTGTTGTAAGAGGGTGGTTAGTCTTCGCCCATTGAAGGAAAACCGTTAGTAGATGCCGATGGCCTCAACGGAGGAGGAATCGGAAGTGGATATAGGTCACGATGACTGAACCACTATAAATTTAGTGTGTACTCTCGTTTTGCTCTTCATTAATGTTATTCTCTATTTTTAATTGTTGATTACATTTGCTTTAAGTGAAACACACTTTCGATATCAATTCCGATATATGTTTCCTCGAATCAAGCTTTTCAAAATCATTAAAGTTTTCTGAATCGATGAAATTTTTATTGTAAGCACTAATTCAACCCCCCTCTTAGTGCCGACTTGATCCTAACACAAATATGATAAGCACTACCAATATTCAATACACATATATTATCATAAGAGTTTGACAAATAGAGACTGATCATGAATGTACTTGAAGCTTCTCCAATATTCTATGTCATGTGAGTTGAGACATAGATGAGCCTCAAGGAACTCAACCTACATCGGGAATTGGTCCCTACCTATAATGATGGAAGGCCACGTGGGTTAATTTAATTGCCTCACGTTTACTAACTTAATATTATTGAGAGAGGGGATTTTGATTCAATCTTCTAATATAACATGTCACACACATTCATATTTAATATATATATTTATCACATGCAAATATATATATATACATATATATATATATATATATATATATATATATATATATATATATATATATATATATATTAGGTGTATAATCAATCACACATCATATGAACAATCACATCAGATAATCATAGACCACATCCTAATGTGATAAAGCCCGAGCTAGTGAACTTGATCACTCACATCAAGATCTATGTATGCAATGGTGCATCTCTATGCCTTGTGATCATCTATTTTGTCATCGTCAGTTCCGTCGGCATCTTGATGCATCTTCATGCGTTGCGATCGTCCGTCTTGGCCTCATGGGTTCCATTATCGCTTCTACGCTCCTATTGTGCATTTTTATGTAATTATAACTTCATCATAAGTACGCAAACTTGACAATAAACAAGAAATAAATCGAAGGCTCGTAGGCCACTATAATAGTAATAATCACATTATACATACACACACATCACATGATCCATGATCATCCATCCACATCATATATCACATGTATACATCACCATATAGGACTACTAGATAATAATAATTAATTAAATTATCTTAATTAATTATATATAATATTTTGGGAACCCTACCATAGGGTGCCCCACATGATAGGTTCCCCACATGACAGGTAGTTCATTCTTAATCAAGGAAATCTTACCATAGAGAGACTCCCCGAAAACTAGGAATCCTAGGCCAATGGACTGCCTTGCATGGCTAGGAAACCCTAGCCACCAAGGAGTCCCTTGCAACTAGGAAACTATAGTTGTAGGGCTGCCATGGTCTGCAAGTGCCCCATACGATTAGAACTCCTGGCTGCTTGGGCAACCCCTACGGCTAGGAAACCCTAGCCGCTAGGGGTGCCTCTTGCAGCTAGGAAACCTAGTTGTAGGGGCTGCCATTCAACAAGTTGAGGGCAACCAGGTCGAGAGCAGTAAATTGGAGCTCTCGACCAAGGCTGCAAGCATCCTTTAGACAATCCAATGGGCAACAATGGTTGCTGCCCTTTCTTCCCCTTTTGTGTCAATAAATTTGATATCAAAAGCCCTATCTAAAACACCTCTTAATAGTAAGAAAATGTGCAGCATAGATTTGAAAACTATAATAAAAAAATCGTAGCAATCGCACAAAATAATTTTAACGCGATTGAACACAACACATACAGTTTAAAAACCAATCTTTTGCATGAGAAACTTAGCTCTGATACTACAATTGAAAAATATTGGGGTGACATCACATGCCCAGTGGAATAATAGAAAAATAAAATCCCATAATTCTCGCATAAAAGAATGTTTCATCATCGTGCAAAAGATGGTGCACAAAAACCCACAAAACCGAAAAACTATACATAAGAGAATTACCTAGAGAGATCATATATCCTAGAAAACCTATAAATCTATGAGAGAGGATGAAGGAGTTTAATTATCCTCCTCTCTAGTACTAATCCACATTGGTAGGGGCTACAAAGATGCTCCTCAAATCGCTACTCAAAACTCTTCCTCGCTCTCGCAATCAAGAAGAGGTTACCCCTTTTTGTTGTCCACACACCCCAAATATGGGCTGTAGTATAAGGAGGAGAGAGGAGAATAGGAGGAGGTAGCCAAAAAGAACCTCTAGCTTATAGGTCTTTTATTCCCTCCTATTTATAGAGGCCCCCTATCAAATTAACCCTAATGGATCCTACCATATTGGGTACTGGATCTCCATCTAACTATCCAAGCTTCTTAGATTAGTGGGTGTCTACCTAATAATCTTTTATTGGCTCTTATTGGATATCATCCATAGGATCCAATAATTTAGGGGGTTATTGGTTATCCAATAAAATAGGAACTCCAACGGATATCTCCCTCTACTCGTCGCAATACATGTCATATGTATGTGAGTCTCTAGGCCCAATATTGAGCTAGCCGTGAGTCATATATGTCAGTACACCTTCTAACTCAATGAATTATTATCTCCATAATCATTCACTCGACTTATTGACTACGAACGTATTATGCCACTACACCGTAATCCCTAAATGATATAGGGGAATCTAATCCTTAGGACCTATCTATCCTTAGTTACCATATACTTATAGCCCCTCATCCATCTATTATCCCAGTGACCATATACCGGGTATGGTGCTGTCAGGCCTATACAATTTTTACACGAGTCTCACTCTAAATGGATTCTCCCGGAGAACTCTTTCTCTCTCAATCCGAATGACCCTAGCGAAGGATTTGTTTGAGCAAGAATACATGAGATATTCCTCTCATGACACCGAGAGCGGATAATCCTCTATTGACATTCAATAGCCCTCATAAGGTTGGCTTCTACTCACGATGACCGGCTATGTTAAATCTGGAACCTCCAGACCTATAAGTCTGGTATCAAAGAGTAGAGTTCTCATACATGATATCCTTGGCATCTCAAGTCTAAGGATTAGATACACCACTAGGATGATGGAATCATTGTCTAACAATAAGGCATCATCAATCATCCAATATTCCATGAGCGGATCAATTAGTAAACTCATTCTCTAATGAGCACTTGTACTGTATCCCTAGTGTCCACACATAAGTAGCTATGAGACCAACTGCATTCATCATATGGATGGGTATACAGCACACCAGCCTGTCTTGTTATCTTGATGTCCCTCTCGAGTAACCTATGGTTAGGATTATTTAGGATCTGTGTTTAAAGGTGAATCAATCTCATTATCGTGATCTCATCATAATCTGATTCCCATTGCACAGATCCATAGATATCACAATATATTCATGCAACAAGCAATATAAAATGATAAAATATCAAATAATAATAATAAGTAAAAAGATTGTGTGTTAAGTCATACGTGTCATCATTCATATGATTGGCTTGTAGAACACTTCTAACTAGCACAATGAAACGCAGAAAGAAAGTGCAAATTGGATTTATAGTGGTTCGGTCATCGTGACCTACGTCCACTTCTGATTCCTTTTCCGTCGAGGCCACCGATGATTACTAACCATCTTCCTTCAATGAGCAAAGACCAACTATCCACTTACTACTCTTTCTCCATTTCATAGGTTTAGGAGACAACCTTTACAAGCCTCATACTACTCTTAGAATGATCCCAAATCTAAAGAAAGAGGAAGACACTTAGCACTTCTTAAAGACTTTTATAACTCAAAATCTCAAGAGTTTTGTTCATACTTTTTGTGCTCTTTCATGCAGGAAAGAGTGAGGTATTTATAGACCTCAATAGCTTCAAAAATGGAGCCAAAATGTGTCTAATCTCGGATTTCTAGGGTACTGGCAATACCACTTCTAGTACTAGTCGATACCACTACCTATAGACTAACACTGGGTGGTACCACCACCCGATCTAGGCAATACCACCACCCAGTCTAGGTGGTACTACCGCCTGACAAAACCTCGGAGACTAGGCTCTGGTGGTACCACCCCTTGATAGGTTGGTACCATCGGCTAGCAGAATTAATTGAATGGGCCACTACTGGATATGGCTTTGGGTCACTGAATGGGCCATCTATCCGGCCCAATTTAGCCCTGATTTGGGCCCAATTGGCCCCTATTTATGTTAGTAGGATTTTTCTCAAAACTAACTCAAATTAAAACCCTAACTATGATAACTAAGGCTACACAATTATAATGCAAGCGATCATAGTTGTCTGATACATCAATTATTCATCTGAAGTCCCGGTGAAACTTCCGGTCCAATCCCAGCGATCTTCCGGCACGATGTTCAATCTTTGACTCTGGCCCAACATTCGATTCTTCTTTAATTCTTCTTTAATCGATCCTAACAGTTGGTATTAGAGTCATGTTTTTTCTCGTTTGGCTTAACGCCCAAGAGAAATAGCGCTTTTCGACTTTTAAGAGGGTTACTCTATCATTCATCCTCCTATATTCAATGGGACAGACTACACTTATTGGAAAACTCGGATAAGAGTTTTCTTACTTTCGTTGAATATCAATTTATAGAATATTGTTGAAAATGGATTTCAAAAGTCTTATCTTCCAATTAATGATTGGAATGATTTGTGTTAGGATCGGAGCGGCACTAAGAGGGGGGGTGAATTAGTGCAGCGGATTAAAACTTCGATTTTAATAAATCTTTCGTACAATAAGAACGGAACTTGAAAAGCTTAACTTGAAAGCGTATTCTTAAATATGCGCAGCAAAGGTAATAAGGAACTAAAACATGTAAGAAGGTTTGCAATAATGTAAATAGCAATAATGAAATGCAAACCAAAGATCACGCCGATTTTAGAGTGATTCGGTCAAATGACCTACATCCACTTGCGAGGCCCCTCTTCGATGAGGCTCCCACCTTCCACTAGCAAATCTCTTGAAATGGAAGGGCAAATACCCCTCTTACAACCTTTTACAAACAGTTCAACCTCTTACAAATTTTCAGCAAGAAAGGAGGAGAACTTTTCTAGCAAATTGAAAACTAGACTTGCTAAGACTTTCTAAGACTTTTCTCTCAATCAATTGCTGCTCAAAAAGTTGTAATCTCAGCTGAGATTTGAGGGGTATTTATAGGCCTTAAGAGGATTCAAATTTGGGCTCCAAATTTGAATTCTCGTGGAGTTCCCGATGCTGGCGGTGGCACCGCCTGTCAGTGGCGGTGCCACCGCCTGTCAGTGTCAGGCGCTGATAGTGCTAGGCTGTGCCACCGCCTACAATGTTTTCAGCCCACTAGTTGGGCTTCAATCTTGGCCAAAACTAGTCCGAACTCGGGCTCAATTGGCCCCTACTTGGGTTATAGGATTAATACCTAATCCTAACCCTAATTAACATGCTAACTACGAATTTAAAGATATTTTATAAGCTATTACAAAGTCCATAAGTCAAGACTTCTTCCGGCGAACTTTCGGCGATCTTCCGATAAACTCTCGGAAACCATTCTGCGGACTCCCGGCAAGCTCTTAAACTTCGCGATTTGATCTTGGTGAGTTCCAACGAGCTTCTTCGGCAAGCTCCGATCTTTCTCGGCGAACTCTGCGAACTTCCCACGAACCTTCCGGCGAGCTTCCGAAAAACCCTTCGGCAAGCTCCCTACTTATTCTCGGCTAGTTCCGACAGCGTTCCCGACGATACTTCGGACTTCCGTCGAACTCTTGAACTCCCAACGAATCCTTCGTGCTTGACTCCACACTTTGTTTCCCTTTATGTCTTCATCGTTATCATAGTTAATCCTGCACATGCAAACCAAAACTCTACTCCGATCTAGACAGTTATTACAATGCGAATTGATATTACATTTGTCCGCCGACGTCATTGGTTGGCGCCGTCTGATTCTTTAGCACATCGTCCTCTCTTGCGGCTTGTTGCTCAATCGGCGATTGACCTCTGCAACTCCGATATCCTTGGCACAATTCCGCTCTCCTTGGCCCGATGCACGGCGTTTGCAGCCGTCGTCGTCTAATATCCTAACGTGATCTCCTCCGCATAGCGTCAATTCCGCCTGCGTTAATTGTATAATCCTCGATCGAGTAGACCTGCATCACTCAAAATGCAGTTTAAATTATAAACACATATCAAGTGATTTCATCATCAAAATACGAGATTCAACAATCTCCCCCTTTTTGATGATGACAACCACTTGATGACGGAGTTAACCTTAACTCCCAGAGTTTCAACAAACTCCCCCTATCAATATGCCATATTGATAGAACCTTGAATTCAAGCAGAATTCAAGTCATTGCAATATTCATCATGAATACTTGCAACACATCATCATGAATATATGCATAAACTTATGCATCTCATGTCATCAACATACATCTCCCCCTTTGTCATCAACAAAAAGGAGAAGTACAACTATTCTTTGTGTTGGTAATATAAGTTCAACTCATTGCATGAAAAACATAATATTAAGTTTTATCATAATGCAGTTTTTACCAAGTAATGCATCATGCTAAGGACATTGAAGTTATCAAGTTTTAGATATACAAGTTTTACAGCATACAAGATAGCACTTTTGGTAATGTTCAAGATAGTAAGTTCTACATCATGCAAGCTAGCAATATTTAGATGTTCAAGAAAGCAACTCTTGCTTCTTGAAATATGCAAATTTGTCAAGTTTTGCTAGATGTGCAAGTTAGCATTTTTGCCTCTTAAGATAGGCAAGATAGCACATTTGCTTCTTTTGAGATAGCAACTTTTTGCTTCTCTTTAGACTACAAGCTAGCAATTTTTACGATATGTAAGTTTTACAATATACAAGCTAGCAAAAATTTCGAAAGCAAATGTAAGATAGCTTTCTTGTGTAAGCTCATAATTCTTGCTTCCTATTGCAATGTGCAAGTTACAAGTTTTGCTTCTTGAGATAGGCAAGATAGCACTTTTGCAATTTTTGTTTCTTAAGATAGGCAAGCTTATGATGTTCAAAATCACAAGCTCTTTCTTCTAGAAGTGTCATTTTTGTTTTTTTTTGCAAAGTGTAAGCTAGCAAAATATTTGAAAAAGTGATCAAGTTTTGCAACATAAAAGCTAGCAAAAATGCCAAACTAGCAAGAGATAATATTTTACATGAGGCTAGCAAACAATTTGGCAAATGTTACATTTGCATCTTCTCTTTTGAGAAGTGCAATTTTTTTGCTTTCATCTTGAATTGTGCAAGCTAGTTAGTTTGCCTCTTTTCATGATGTCCACGCTAGAAATTCTTGCTCCCCCTTTGTCATTGTCAAAAAGAAGGGAAGACCCTTATATCAATTTCCATATTATGACAAAGGTAAGTATCATTCTTATTTGTGCATCATTATATATTCAAATTAAAACATGCACTATTTCAAAAACCTTATATTTCATTCATGCGCGATATTGAATAAATCAATCAACATTATGAACATATCATACATGATACATCTTTTTGGCAATAACTCATAGTATTTTAAATCATGATTTACATCATATGCAATACGTCACATCATAATTAGAAAGCACAAGTATCGTATGCATCATTGCAAATCATAACTTCTTCCCATTTTATCATTGAAAAAAAGAAAGAAGTAGGGAAGAGCATAAAAGTGTAAAATATTTCCATCATTTCAAGGCATTTGTATCATAGATACAAAGAGATCATATCATCAAAGATAAGACCATTTGAATACCAAATGACATGATTCATTTTATCAAATATCTTTTTTTTATAAATAACAGAAATTGTAGGTGTATAAAGAAGAGATTGTGATTAAAAAAGAATCTCAAGTAGTAAATCCAAGAAATCAAGATTATAATTTGAATACAAACTCATTCAAATTCAAACCGTTAAATTCATCAAAATCTCAACATTACTTACAAGAGATTCAAAATGGTATACATAGATTTATCATAATAATCAAGGGAAAATCTTAGGAGATCATGATATAGATAAAATTCATTCAATTTTATAAGAGAACAAGATATTAATTCAAGCATATAAAATTTCTCAATTCATTATGAATCATAAAAAGAATTGTGGTTTCTAAAAATCACGATTCATTTAGGAAAATTTTCTCTTTAATACACGATAAGAAGAAATATAGCAATGATACCAATCATAATTCATTTGGATAGTAGATGCTAAAAAGTAACATTGAGGATACAAGATCTTGATTTTTATAGAGTAAATCTCAAGTTATAAATATCAAAAAATCAAGATAAAGCTCATTTAAATTCAAATCATCAAATCAAAATCATTTTTAAGAGATTCATAAAAAGAAAAACATAGATAGATTTTTTAATCTCTCAATTCTTTATGAATCATAAAAATTATAATTTAAAAAAAATTATGATTCATTTCGGAAATTTTCTTCTTTAGTAAACAATAAGAAGAAACATGGGAGTTTAAAAAACAAGATCTTGATTCACAATAAAATTTCATGTTAACATGCTTTCAAACATGCATCAACGTTTTGGATCAAAAAATGAATTTCATCATAAAACCATCAAGACCAATAAGTTACAAAAATCATTATATATTACTTTAAAATCTCATACATAAACTCGTCAAATCATAGTATCAAAATTTCGACATTTTCATTACAACTTTATTGCATTGGTTTCATTGAACATAATTTTGAATGATTCTTATAGATAACTAAAACTTCTTTAATTTTAATTTATAAGATTGACTTTATATTAGCATGCTCAAATTTTATTCTTATGTCAAAACCATACATCATGTTTGATAACCAAAGATAAGGTTCATAAAAAAATCATCAAGCCTTCCATTCAAAAGACATGCATCGTCATTGAAAATCAATATGGAAATCGTCAAAATATACATTCTTGCTTCTCAAGCATATACATAAGATTAATCTTACTAGGTGTATAAGCATTAGAGTTATATCTAACATTTTAGTGCATTAACATAACACATGCAATTTAAAAAAAAAAATTAATCCTAAACTAAATTAAAAATAACTCATGAAAGTATTATGTAATTTCAAAAAAATTCAAGAGAGTTGAGTTACTTACCTTGTAGTCGAAGCCTATCAAAGCCCAATTCGTCGTTTCACCTTTGGAAGTTCTTGATTCATCCTTGGGTGCCTTTCTTTTCTTTGGCCTCTTCCTCCGTTCAAGTTCATTGTTCATTTTAGATTTTTGTTTAATGAACTTATTAAGAGTTAGTGTTCGAAGTTAAAGTTCATCATTGTCCTCATCACTTGAGCCATCGCTCAAGTGGTATTCATTTGTCTGGAGTTCCAAATCCTTCCTATTCTTTGGAAGGTGGTTCAAGTGTTCATTGTGTTCATTATGTGCATTGCGCACCATTTCATATGTCATCAATGAGCCAATAAGTTCTTCAAGTGGAAAAATATTTAAATCTTTTGTTTCTCGTATTGCCATAACTTTTGATTCCCAAACTTTAGAAAGCGATCATAAAACTATACTAACAAGTTCAAAATTTGAGAAACATTTGCCAAGAGTTTGTAAACCATTGACGACATCCGTAAAACGGGTGTACATGTCAAAAATGGTTTCGCTCAGCTTCATTTGAAAAAGCTCGAAATCATGCATTAAAATGTTAACTTTCGAGTCTTTGACTCTACTAGTTCCCTCGTGTGTGATTTCAAGTATTCGCCAAATATCAAAAGCCGTTTCGCACGTAGAAATCCGATTGAACTCATTTTTGTCCAAAGCGCAAAATAAGGCATTCATAGCCTTTGCGTTTAAAGAAAAATACTTCTTCTCCAAATCCGACCATTCGCTCTTTGGTTTAGAGGGAAGTTGAAAATCGTTCTCAACGATATTCCATAAATCCAAATTCATAGAAATCAAGAAAACTCTCATTCGAGTTTTCCAACAAGTGTAGTCCAATCCATTAAACAACGGTGGACGTAAAACCGATAAGCCCTCTTGAAAGCCATGAAGAGCCTTTTCTCTCGGGTGTAAATCCGAAATTAGAAATACCGGTCTCTGGTACCAATTGTTAGGATCGGAGCGGCACTAAGAGGGGGGGTGAATTAGTGCAGCGGATTAAAACTTTGGTTTTAATAAATCTTTCGTATGATAAGAAAGCGTATTCTTAAATATGCGCAGCAAAGGTAATAAGGAACTAAAACATGTAAGAAAGTTTGCAATAATGTAAATAGCAATAATGAAATGCAAACCATAGATCACGCCGATTTTAGAGTGGTTCGGTCAAATGACCTACATCCACTTGCGAGGCCCCTCTTCGATGAGGCTCCCACCTTCCACTAGCAAATCTCTTGAAATGGAAGGGCAAATACCCCTCTTACAACCTTTTACAAACAGTTCAACCTCTTACAAATTTTCAGCAAGAAAGGAGGAGAACTTTTCTAGCAAATTGAAAACTAGACTTACTAAGACTTTCTAAGACTTTTCTCTCAATCAATTGCTGCTCAAAAAGTTGTAATCTCAGATGAGATTTGAGGGGTATTTATAGGCCTCAAGAGGATTCAAATTTGGGCTCCAAATTTGAATTCTGGAGTTCCGATTTCATGGTGCCACCGCCTTTGTCGATGGCGGTGCCACCTTTGTCGATGTCGGCCGACAGGTGCTAGGCTGTGCCACCTTGGCTTGGCGGTGGCACCGTTCAGCCCACTAGTTGGGCTTCAATCTTGGCCCAAACTAGTCAGAACTCGGGCCCATTGGTACTTGGGTTATAGGATTAATACCTAATCCTAACCCTAATTAACATGCTAACTACGAATTTAAAGATATTTTATAAGCTATTACAAAGTCCATAAGTCAAGACTTCTTCCGTGAACTTTCGGAGATCTTTCGATAAACTCTGGAAACCATTCTCATGGACTCCCGCAAGCTCTTAAACTTCACGATTTGATCTTGGTGAGTTCCAACGAGCTTCTTCGCCCAGCTCGATCTTTCTCGGCGAACTCTGCGAACTTCCCCACGAACCTTCGGCGAGCTTCCGAAAAACCCTTCGGCAAGCTCCTTACTTATTCTCGGCTAGTTCCGGCAGCGTTCCCGACGATCCTTCGGACTTCCGTCGAACTCTTGAACTCCCAACGAATCCTTCGTGCTTGA
The DNA here is from genome assembly GCA_900464855.2 of Musa schizocarpa. Classification (NCBI taxonomy): domain Eukaryota; kingdom Viridiplantae; phylum Streptophyta; class Magnoliopsida; order Zingiberales; family Musaceae; genus Musa; species Musa schizocarpa. Next base: position 19,435,036 of record LS990923.1, on the reverse strand, counting down.
CTCCACACTTTGTTTCCCTTTATGTCTTCATCGTTATCATAGTTAATCCTGCACATGCAAACCAAAACTCTACTCCGATCTAGACAGTTATTACAATGCGAATTGATATTCTGTTGCCCGGCACGTCATTGGTTGGCGCTTCGTCTGATTCTTTAGCACATCGTCCTCTCTTGCGGCTTGTTGCTCAATCGGCGATTGACCTCTGCAACTCCGATATCCTTGGCACAATTCCGCTCTCCTTGGCCCGATGCACGACGTTTGCAGCCTTCTGTCGTCTAATATCCTAACGTGATCTCCTCCGGCGCAACGTCAATTCCGCCTGCGTTAATTGTATAATCCTGATCGAGTAGACCTGCATCACTCAAAATGCAGTTTAAATTATAAACACATATCAAGTGATTTCATCATCAAAATACGAGAATCAACAATCTCCCCCTTTTTGATGATGACAACCACTTGATGACGGAGTTAACCTTAACTCCCAGAGTTTCAACAAACTCCCCCTATCAATATGCCATATTGATAGAACCTTGAATTCAAGCAGAATTCAAGTCATTGCAATATTCATCATGAATACTTGCAACACATCATCATGAACATATGCATAAACTTATGCATCTCATGTCATCAACATATATCTCCCCCTTTGTCATCAACAAAAAGGAGAAGTACAACTATTCTTTGTGTTGGTAATATAAGTTCAACTCATTGCATGAAAAACATAATATTAAGTTTTATCATAATGCAGTTTTTACCAAGTAATGCATCATGCTTAGGACATTGAAGCTATCAAGTTTTAGATATGCAAGTTTTACAGCATACAAGATAGCACTTTTGGTAATGTTCAAGATAGTAAGTTCTACATCATGCAAGCTAGCAATATTTAGATGTTCAAGAAAGCAACTCTTGCTTCTTGAAATATGCAAATTTGTCAAGTTTTGCTAGATGTGCAAGTTAGCATTTTTGCCTCTTAAGATAGGCAAGATAGCACATTTGCTTCTTTTGAGATAGCAACTTTTTGCTTCTCTTTAGACTACAAGCTAGCAATTTTTACGATATGTAAGTTTTACAATATATAAGCTAGCAAAAATTTCGAAAGCAAATGTAAGATAGCTTTCTTGTGTAAGCTCATAATTCTTGCTTCCTATTGCAATGTGCAAGTTGCAAGTTTTGCTTCTTGAGATAGGCAAGATAGCACTTTTGCAATTTTTGTTTCTTAAGATAGGCAAGCTTATGATGTTCAAAATCACAAGCTCTTTCTTCTAGAAGTGTCATTTTTGTTTTTTTTTGCAAAGTGTAAGCTAGCAAAATGTTTGAAAAAGTGATCAAGTTTTGCAACATACAAGCTAGCAAAAATGCCAAACTAGCAAGAGATAATATTTTACATGAGGCAAGCAAACAATTTGGCGAATGTTACATTTGCATCTTCTCTTTTGAGAAGTGCAATTTTTTTGCTTTCATCTTGAATTGTGCAAGCTAGTTAGTTTGCCTCTTTTCATGATGTCCACGCTAGAAATTCTTGCTCCCCCTTTGTCATTGTCAAAAAGAAGGGAAGACCCTTATATCAATTTTCATATTATGACAAAGGTAAGTATCATTCTTATTTGTGCATCATTATATATTCAAATTAAAACATGCACTATTTCAAAAACCTTATATTTCATTCATGCGCGATATTGAATAAATCAATCAACATTATGAGCATATCATACATGATACATCTTTTTGGCAATAACTCATAGTATTTTAAATCATGATTTACATCATATGCAATACGTCACATCATAATTAGAAAGCATAAGTATTGTATGCATCATTGCAAATCATAACTTCTTCCCATTTTATCATTGAAAAAAAGAAAGAAATAGGGAAGAGCATAAAAGTGTAAAATATTTTCATCATTTCAAGGCATTTGTATCATAGATACAAAGAGATCATATCATCAAAGATAAGACCATTTGAATACCAAATGACATGATTCATTTTATCAAATATCTTTTTTTTATAAATAACAGAAATTGTAGGTGTATAAAGAAGAGATTGTGATTAAAAAAGAATCTCAAGTAGTAAATCCAAGAAATCAAGATTATAATTTGAATACAAACTCATTCAAATTCAAACCGTTAAATTCATCAAAATCTCAACATTACTTACAAGAGATTCAAAATGATATACATAGATTTATCATAATAATCAAGGGAAAATCTTAGGAGATCATGATATAGATAAAATTCATTCAATTTTATAAGAGAACAAGATATTAATTCAAGCATATAAAATTTCTCAATTCATTATGAATCATAAAAATAATTGTGGTTTCTAAAAATCACGATTCATTTAGGAAAATTTTCTCTTTAGTACACGATAAGAAGAAATATAGCAATGATACCAATCATAATTCATTTGGATAGTAGATGCTGAAAAGTAACATTGAGGATACAAGATCTTGATTTTTATAGAGTAAATCTCAAGTTATAAATATCAAAAAATCAAGATAAAGCTCATTTAAATTCAAATCATCAAATCAAAATCATTTTTAAGAGATTCATAAAAAAAAAACATAGATAGATTTTTTAATCTCTCAATTCTTTATGAATCATAAAAATTATAATTTAAAAAAAATCATGATTCATTTCGGAAATTTTCTTCTTTAGTAAACAATAAGAAGAAACATGGGAGTTTAAAAAACAAGATCTTGATTCACAATAAAATTTCATGTTAACATGCTTTCAAACATGCATCAACGTTTTGGATCAAAAAATGAATTTCATCATAAAACCATCAAGACCAATAAGTTACAAAAATCATTATATATTACTTTAAAATCTCATACATAAAATCGTCAAATCATAGTATCAAAATTTTGACATTTTCATTACAACTTTATTGCATTGGTTTCATTGAACATAATTTTGAATGATTCTTATAGATAACTAAAACTTCTTTAATTTTAATTTATAAGATTGACTTTATATTAGCATGCACAAATTTTATTCTTATGTCAAAACCATACATCATGTTTGATAACCAAAGATAAGGTTCATAAAAAAATCATCAAGCCTTCCATTCAAAAGACATGCATCGTCATTGAAAATCAATATGGAAATCGTCAAAATATACATTCTTGTTCTCAAGCATATACATAAGATTAATCTTACTCGGTGTATAAGCATTAGAGTTATATCTAACATTTTATTGCATTAACATAACACATGCAATTTTAAAAAAAAAATTAATCCTAAACTAAATTAAAAATAACTCATGAAAGTATTATGTAATTTCAAAATAATTCAAGAGAGTTGAGTTACTTACCTTGTAGTCGAAGCCTATCAAAGCCCAATTCGCCGTTTCACCTATGGAAGTTCTTGATTCATCCTTGGGTGCCTTCCTTTTCTTTGGCCTCTTCCTCCGTTCAAGTTCATTGTTCATTTTAGATTTTTGTTTAATGAACTTATTAAGAGTTAGTGTTCGAAGTTCAAGTTCATCATTGTCCTCATCACTTGAGTCATCGCTCAAGTGGTATTCATTTGTCTGGAGTTCCAAATCCTTCCTATTCTTTGGAAGGTGGTTCAAGTGTTTATTGTGTTCATCATGTGCATTGCGCACCATTTCATATGTCATCAATGAGCCAATAAGTTCTTCAAGTGGAAAAATATTTAAATCTTTTGTTTCTCGTATTGCCGTAACTTTTAATTCCCAAACTTTAGAAAGCGATCGTAAAACTTTACTAACAAGTTCAAAATTCGAGAAACATTTGCCAAGAGTTTGTAAACCATTGACGACATCCGTAAAACGGGTGTACATGTCAACAATGGTTTCGCTCAGCTTCATTTGAAAAAGCTCGAAATCATGCATTAAAATGTTAACTTTCGAGTCTTTGACTCTACTAGTTCCCTCGTGTGTGATTTCAAGTGTTCGCCAAATATCAAAAGCCGTTTCGCATGTAGAAATCTGATTGAACTCATTTTTGTCCAAAGCGCAAAATAAGGCATTCATAGCCTTTGCGTTTAAAGAAAAATACTTCTTCTCCAAATCCGACCATTCGTTCATCGGATTAGAGGGAAGTTGAAAATCGTTCTCAACGATATTCCATAAATCCAAATTCATAGAAATCAAGAAAACTCTCATTCGAGTTTTCCAACAAGTGTAGTCCAATCCATTAAACAACGGTGGACGTAAAACCGATAAGCCCTCTTGAAAGCCATGAAGAGCCATTTCTCTCGGGTGTAAATCCGAAATTAGAAATACCGGGCTCTGGTACCAATTGTTAGGATCAGAGCGGCACTAAGAGGGGGGGGTGAATTAGTGCAGCGGATTAAAACTTCGGTTTTAATAAATCTTTCGTATGATAAGAACGGAACTTGAAAAGCCTAAATTGAAAGCGTATTCTTAAATATGCGCAGCAAAGGTAATAAGGAACTAAAACATGTAAGAAGGTTTGCAATAATGTAAATAGCAATAATGAAATGCAAACCAAATATCACGCCGATTTTAGAGTGGTTCGGTCAAATGACCTACATCCACTTGCGAGGCCCCTCTTCGATGAGGCTCCCACCGTCCACTAGCAAATCTCTTTGAAATGGAAGGGCAAATACCCTTTTACAACCTTTTACAAACAGTTCAACCTCTTACAAATTTTCGAGAAAAGAAAGGAGGAGAACTTTTCTAGCAAATTGAAAACTAGACTTGCTAAGACTTTCTAAGACTTTTCTCTCAATCAATTGCTGCTCAAAAAGTTGTAATCTCAGCTGAGATTTGAGGGGTATTTATAGGCCTCAAGAGGATTCAAATTTGGGCTCCAAATTTGGATTCTCGTGGAGTTCAATCTTTGGCGGGTGCCACTTTGTCGATGTGCATGCCACTGGCTTTGTCAGTGTCGTCGGTGACAGTGCTAGGCTGTGCCACCGCCCAGCTCAAGCGGTGCTACCGCCCAGCTCTCGGGCACTGGGCGGTGCCACCGCCTACAGTGTTTTCAGCCCACTAGTTGGGCTTCAATCTTGGCCCAAACTAGTCCGAACTCGGGCCCAATTGGTCCCTACTTGGGTTATAGGATTAATACCTAATGCTAACCCTAATTAACATGCTAACTACGAATTTAAAGATATTTTATAAGCTATTACAAAGTCCATAAGTCAAGACTTCTTCCGGCGAACTTTCGGCGATCTTCCGATAAACTCTCGGAAACCATTCTGCGGACTCCCGGCAAGCTCTTAAACTTCACGATTTGATCTTGGTGAGTTCCAACGAGCTTCTTCGGCAAGCTCCGATCTTTCTCAGCGAACTCTGCGAACTTCCCACGAACCTTCCGGCGAGCTTCCGAAAAACCCTTCGGCAAGCTCCCTACTTATTCTCGGCTAGTTCCGGACCGTTCCCGACGATACCGGACTTAAATCGAAACTCTTGAACTCCCAACGAATCCTTCGTGCTTGACTCCACACTTTGTTTCCCTTTATGTCTTCATCGTTATCATAGTTAATCCTGCACATGCAAACCAAAACTCTACTCCGATCTAGACAGTTATTACAATGCGAATTGATATTCTGTTGCCCGGCATGTCATTGGTTGGCGCTTCGTCTGATTCTTTAGCACATCATCCTCTCTTACGGCTTGTTGCTCAATCGGCGATTGACCTCTGCAACTCCGATATCCTTGGCACAATTCCGCTCTCCTTGGCCCGATGCACGACGTTTGAAGCCTTCTGTCGTCCAATATCCTGACGTGATCTCCTCCGGCGCAACGTCAATTCCTCCTACGTTAATTGTCTAATCCTGATCAAGTAGACCCGCATCACTCAAAATGCAGTTTAAATTATAAACACATATCAAGTGATTTCATCATCAAAATACGAGATTCAACAATCTCCCCCTTTTTGATGATGACAACCACTTGATGACGGAGTTAACCTTAACTCCCAGAGTTTAAACAAACTCCCCCTATCAATATGCCATATTGATAGAACCTCAAATTCAAGCAGAATTCAAGTCATTGCAATATTCATCATGAATACTTGCAACACATCATCATGAACATATGCATAAACTTATGCATATCATGTCATCAACATACATCTCCCCCTTTGTCATCAACAAAAAGGAGAAGTACAACTATTCTTTGTGTTGGTAATATAAGTTCAACTCATTGCATGAAAAACATAATATTAAGTTTTATCATCATGCAGTTTTTAGCAAGTAATGCATCATGCTTAGGACATTGAAGCTATCAAGTTTTAGATATGCAAGTTTTACAGCATACAAGATAGCACTTTTGGTAATGTTCAAGATAGTAAGTTCTACATCATGCAAGCTAGCAATATTTAGATGTTCAAGAAAGCAACTCTTGCTTCTTGAAATATGCAAATTTGTCAAGTTTTGCTAGATGTGCAAGTTAGCATTTTTGCCTCTTAAGATAGGCAAGATAGCACACTTGCTTCTTTTGAGATAGCAACTTTTTGCTTCTCTTTAGACTACAAGCTAGCAATTTTTACGATATGTAAGTTTTACAATATACAAGCTAGCAAAAATTTCAAAAGCAAATGTAAGATAGCTTTCTTGTGTAAGCTCATAATTCTTGCTTCCTATTGCAATGTGCAAGTTGCAAGTTTTGCTTCTTGAGATAGGCAAGATAGCACTTTTGCAATTTTTGTTTCTTAAGATAGGCAAGCTTATGATGTTCAAAATCACAAGCTCTTTCTTCTAGAAGTGTCATTTTTGTTTTTTTTTGCAAAGTGTAAGCTAGCAAAATGTTTGAAAGAGTGATCAAGTTTTGCAACATACAAGCTAGCAAAAATGCCAAACTAGCAAGAGATAATATTTTACATGAGGCAAGCAAACAATTTGGCAAATGTTACATTTGCATCTTCTCTTTTGAGAAGTGCAATTTTTTTGCTTTCATCTTGAATTGTGCAAGCTAGTTAGTTTACCTCTTTTTATGATGTTCACGCTAGAAATTCTTGCTCCCCCTTTGTCATTGTCAAAAAGAAGGGAAGACCCTTATATCAATTTCCAACAAAGGTAAGTATCATTCTTATTTGTGCATCATTATATATTCAAATTAAAACATGCACTATTTCAAAAACCTTATATTTCATTCATGCGCGATATTGAATAAATCAATCAACATTATGAGCATATCATACATGATACATCTTTTTGGCAATAACTCATAGTATTTTAAATCATGATTTACATCATATGCAATACGTCACATCATAATTAGAAAGCACAAGTATTGTATGCATCATTGCAAATCATAACTTCTTCCCATTTTATCATTGAAAACAAGAAAGAAGTAGGGAAGTGCATAAAAGTGTAAAATATTTCCATCATTTCAAGGCATTTGTATCATAGATACAAAGAGATCATATCATCAAAGATAAGACCATTTGAATACCAAATGACATGATTCATTTTATCAAATATCTTTTTTTTATAAATAACAGAAATTATAGGTGTATAAAGAAGAGATTGTGATTAAAAAAGAATCTCAAGTAGTAAATCCAAGAAATCAAGATTATAATTTGAATACAAACTCATTCAAATTCAAACCGTTTAATTCATCAAAATCTCAACATTACTTACAAGAGATTCAAAATGGTATACATAGATTTATCATAATAATCAAGGGAAAATCTTAGGAGATCATGATATAGATAAAATTCATTCAATTTTATAAGAGAACAAGATATTAATTCAAGCATATAAAATTTCTCAATTCATTATGAATCATAAAAAGAATTGTGGTTTCTAAAAATCACGATTCATTTAGGAAAATTTTCTCTTTAGTACACGATAAGAAGAAATATAGCAATGATACCAATCATAATTCATTTGGATAGTAGATGCTAAAAAGAAACATTGAGGATACAAGATCTTGATTTTTATAGAGTAAATCTCAAGTTATAAATATCAAAAAATCAAGATAAAGCTCCTTTAAATTCAAATCATCAAATCAAAATCATTTTTAAGAGATTCATAAAAAGAAAAACATAGATAGATTTTTTAATCTCTCAATTCTTTATGAATCATAAAAATTATAATTTAAAAAAATCATGATTCATTTCGAAAATTTTCTTCTTTAGTAAACAATAAGAAGAAACATGGGAGTTTAAAAAACAAGATCTTGATTTACAATAAAATTTCATGTTAACATGCTTTCAAACATGCATCAACGTTTTGGATTAAAAAATAAATTTCATCATAAAACCATCAAGACCAATAAGTTACAAAAATCATTATATATTACTTTAAAATCTCATACATAAAATCATCAAATCATAGTATCAAAATTTCGATATTTTCATTACAACTTTATTGCATTGGTTTCATTGAACATAATTTTGAATGATTCTTATAGATAACTAAAACTTCTTTAATTTTAATTTATAAGATTGACTTTATATTAGCATGCTCAAATTTTATTCTTATGTCAAAACCATACATCATGTTTGATAACCAAAGATAAGGTTCATAAAAAAATCATCAAGCCTTCCATTCAAAAGACATGCATCGTCATTGAAAATCAATATGGAAATCGTCAAAATATACATTCTTGCTTCTCAAGCATATACATAAGATTAATCTTACTAGGTGTATAAGCATTAGAGTTATATCTAACATTTTATTGCTTTAACATAACACATGCAATTTTTAAAAAAAAATTAATCCTAAACTAAATTAAAAATAACTCATGAAAGTATTATGTAATTTCAAAATAATTCAAGAGAGTTGAGTTACTTACCTTGTAGTCGAAGCCTATCAAAGCCCAATTCGCCGTTTCACCTTTGGAAGTTCTTGATTCATCCTTGGGTGCCTTCCTTTTCTTTGGCCTCTTCCTCCGTTCAAGTTCATTGTTCATTTTAGATTTTTGTTTAATGAACTTATTAAGAGTTAGTATTCGAAGTTCAAGTTCATCATTGTCCTCATCACATGAGTCATCGCTCAAGTGGTATTCATTTGTCTGGAGTTTCAAATCCTTCCTATTCTTTGGAAGGTGGTTAAGTGTTCATTGTGTTCATCATGTGCATTGCGTACCATTTCTTATGTCATCAATGAGCCGATAAGTTCTTCAAGTGGAAAATTATTTAAATCTTTTGTTTCTCGTATTGCCATAACTTTTGATTCCCAAACTTTAGAAAGCGATCGTAAAACTATACTAACAAGTTCAAAATTTGAGAAACATTTGCCAAGAGTTTGTAAACCATTGACGACATCCGTAAAACGGGTGTACATGTCAACAATGGTTTCGCTCAGCTTCATTTGAAAAAGCTCGAAATCATGCATTAAAATGTTAACTTTCGAGTCTTTGACTCTACTAGTTCCCTCGTGTGTGATTTCAAGTGTTCGCCAAATATCAAAAGCCGTTTCGCATGTAGAAATCCGATTGAACTCATTTTTGTCCAATGCGCAAAATAAGGCATTCATAGCCTTTGCGTTTAAAGAAAAATACTTCTTCTCCAAATCCGACCATTCGTTCATCGGTTTAGAGGGAAGTTGAAAATCGTTCTCAACGATATTCCATAAATCCAAATTCATAGAAATCAAGAAAACTCTCATTCGAATTTTCCAACAAGTGTAGTCCAATCCATTAAACAACGGTGGACGTAAAACCGATAAGCCCTCTTGAAAGCCATGAAGAGCCATTTCTCTCAGGTGTAAATCTGAAATTAGAAATTCCGGGCTCTGATACCAATTGTTAGGATCGGAGCGGCACTAAGAGGAGGGGGTGAATTAGTGCAGCGGATTAAAACTTCGGTTTTAATAAATCTTTCGTACGATAAGAACGGAACTTGAAAAGCTTAACTTGAAAGCATATTCTTAAATATGCGCAGCAAAGGTAATAAAGAACTAAAACATGTAAGAAGGTTTGCAATAATGTAAATAGCAATAATGAAATGCAAACCAAAGATCACGTCGATTTTAGAGTGGTTCGGTCAAATGACCTACATCCACTTGCGAGGCCCCTCTTCGATGAAGCTCCCACCTTCCACTAGCAAATCTCTTGAAATGGAAGGGCAAATACCCCTCTTACAACCTTTTACAAACAGTTCAACCTCTTACAAATTTTCAGCAAGAAAGGAGGAGAACTTTTCTGGCAAATTGAAAACTAGACTTGCTAAGACTTTCTAAGACTTTTCTCTCAATCAATTGCTGCTCAAAAAGTTGTAATCTCAGCTGAGATTTGAGGAGTTTTTATAGGCCTCAAGAGGATTCAAATATGGGCTCCAAATTTGAATTCTCGTGGAGTTCCCGATGCTGGCGGTGCCACCGCCTGTCAGTGGCGGTGCCACCGCCTGTCAGTGTCAGGCGCTGACAGTGCTAGGCGGTGCCACAGCCCAGCCTAGGCGGTGCTACCGCCCAGCTCTCGGGCACTGGGCGGTGCCACCGCCTACAGTGTTTTCAGCCCACTAGTTGGGCTTCAATCTTGGCCCAAACTAGTCCGAACTCGAGCCCAATTGGCCCCTACTTGGGTTATAGGATTAATACCTAATCCTAACTCTAATTAACATGCTAACTACGAATTTAAAGATATTTTATAAGCTATTACAAAGTCCATAAGTCAAGACTTCTTCCGGCGAGCTTCCGGCGAACTTTCGGCGATCTTCCGATAAACTCTCGGAAACCATTCTGCGGACTCCCGGCAAGCTCTTAAACTTCACGATTTGATCTTGGTGAGTTCCAACAAGCTTCTTCGGCAAGCTCCGATCTTTCTCGGCGAACTCTGCGAACTTCCCACGAACCTTCCGGCGAGCTTCCGAGAAACCCGTCGGCAAGCTCCCTGCTTATTCTCGTTTAGTTCCGGCAGCGTTCCCGACGATCCTTCGGACTTCCGTCAAACTCTTGAACTCCCAATGAATCCTTCGTGCTTGACTCCACACTTTGTTTCCCTTTATGTCTTCATCGTTATCGTAGTTAATCCTGCACATGCAAACCAAAACTCTACTCCGATCTAGACAGTTATTACAACGCGAATTGACATTCTGTTGCTCGGCACGTCATTGGTTGGCGCTTCGTCTGATTCTTTAGCACATCGTCCTCTCTTGCGGCTTGTTGCCCAATCGGCGATTGACCTCCGCAACCCCGATATCCTTGACGCAACTCCGCTCTCCTTGGCCCGATGCACGACGTTCGAAGCCTTCTGCCGTCCAATATCCTGATGTGATCTCCTCCGGCGCAACGTCAATTCCTCCTGCGTTAATTGTCTAATCCTGATCGAGTAGACCTACATCACTCAAAATGCAGTTTAAATTATAAACATATATCAAGTGGTTTCATCATCAAAATACGAGATTCAACAATTTGGACAAGAAGACTTTCTCTTTGAACACCAAAGCTATGAATGTTTTGTTTTGTGCTTTGGATAATAATGAATTCAATCGAGTTTCTATTTGTGAAATGGCTTATGAGATTTGGCATACACTTGAAATCACACACGAAGGCACTAGTAGAGTTAAAGATTTAAAAATTAACCTTTTGATGCATAATTTTGAATTATTTTGAATGAATCTAAGCGAAACTATCGTTGATATATACACATATTTTACGGATATCATTAATAGTTTGAAAGCACTTGGTAAATATTTTTCTAATTTTGAACTTATTAACAAAATACTAAGATCCCTTCCTAAAAATTGGGATCCTAAAGTAATGGCTCATCATGAATCAAAGAACTTGAACAATTTTTCGATTGAAGAACTTATCGAGTCTTTAATGACCTATAAAATGAGTTGTTTGGCACAAAATGAACATAAGAATAACTTCTAACGGATTTGACACTTCGAACAATAGAATACCACTTAAGTTATAAGTCAAGTGATGATGATGATGACTTTAAACTTCTCACTATAAAATTTAAAATATTTATAAAATAATAATTAAAAATAAAAATAAAAAGCTACAAAAGTAGAAGAAGACACTCAAGGCGATTGTGGAGGATGAAACGAGTGCATCTGAAGATGAGATTGCGAACCACGCTTTAGTAGCTTTCGACAACAAGGTAAGTGACTCAACCAAAACTCCTTTACCTTATTTTGAAATTACTAAATGCTTTTCATGAGTTATTTTTAAATTAGTTAGTTAAAAAAATTATTACAAAAAATATTATCATGCTTGTTTTTCTAGTGATTTTAAAAATATGTATATATATAAATAAAAATTTGAGCATGAAAATTGCATGTTAGCTCCTAGCACTAAGCATGAAAAATTAGAAAGAAAAATGTATTATTATAACAAATAAAATGATGTTGATTGAAAATGTCTTATGTTCAATAAAATCAAGCTGGATGTTTTAATGATGTAATAATGTAATGATGAAATTAAAATGTTAAAAGGTTTGGTATCATGCTTGATGATTTCATATTATGCGTAAGAATTTGAAGTAATGATGATTTAAAATCTTATGTTTTGGAATTAGGTGTTACAATTTTAATCTTAATGATTTTTGTGATAAATCTTATTTTTCGATTTTAATGATGATGATTTTATGATTTATGGTTTATTGATTTTTGTCGTGATGAAATTTACTTTTTCAATTTTAAATGATGATGTATGTTTTGATTCGGTGTAAAAAACAAGGACTTGCTTGTATGAATCAATCACATGAATTGAAACAACCGAAAAGGGAATGCATTTTGATAATTTCTCTCTATCTTATCGACTTTTTAATAAGAAATTGACAAATCTATTTATGTTAATTTAAATCTCTTAAAAGTGATTTTGTTGTTGATTTTGGTTTTCTTTTCATATGATTCATTTTAATAATGAGATGATATATCCAATCAAATTATTTATCAATGTTTGCGACTTGAGATGTATTTTATATGAAACATTTTTTTGATTCACGTATGATTTACTTGTCTAAGAGAAGATTTATCCAAAGAAATCTTGATTCAATTTGAGATTAATAATTTGAGATTTATTTGAGATTTATTTGAATCAAGATATCTTATTTGATCTCTTATGATTCTATTTGTTATTTACTAAAAAGGAGATTTGTCAATATGAATCATTCGCGAATTGATCTTTCTTGATCTTTCATACTAATATCTTTCATATCATGATTTTTATATAACTCCTTTGTAATTATGATTTGTATATCTCATGATATAATTGAATCATTAATGAAAATAGGAGATTAATGAATCTATTTATGTCTTTTTTATGAATCTCTTGAAAATAATTTTGATGATTTGATGATTTGAATTTGAATGAGTCTTATCTAATCTTGAATTCTAGGAATTATAACTTGAAACTTTTTGATATATGAATCATGACCTTGATAACTTGGGAATTCTTATGCATGAATCGAGATCATTTATTATTTGTTCTCCTACAATTCTTTTGTTGTTTACTAAAGAGAATATCTTTTTCAGAATTCATGATTTAAAATTTCTTTTGAAGAGTGGTTATTTAAGAGGAGATTTGTCAAAATAAATCATGTCTTTTGGTATACACATGATCCTTGATATTATCTTTTATGACATGATGTGCAATTCCTTTGTATTTGTGGTTGTAAACCTTATGTTATAAGTAGAGCATTGATGTAAAAAAATTATACCGTATTCATCCACTCTACTTCTTCCTTGTTTACAATGACAAAGGAGAGAGAAAATTGCTAGCATATCAAGAAAACCAAAATTGCTAGTTTGAATGTTAAATTTAGGTAAATTGTTAAATCTCCCAAATGCATAAAGTATCCTAATACATTTTTTAGATTATGATCTTGATTTCTTAATTTTTATAACTTGAGTCTTCCTATTTAATCAAGATCATTTCCTATCATTCCTTCTATTTACAAAAAAAAAATTATCAAAAATGATATATGGTCTTTTGACATTCATGATCTTTTTTTGAAATATTGATGTAAATTCATCTTTATTATTTATCTTTGTCATAATGTGAAAATTGATGTAAAGGAAAAAGAATTACAAATTTGTATTCTTTCCTTCTTTTTGAAAATGACAAAGAGGGAGAAAAACTTGCTAACTTGCTCATCTCAAAAGAGAAACAGAAATTACTAGTTTACACATTTCAAGTAGAAGCAAATTTGTTAGGTTGCACTTCTCAAAAGAGAAGAAAGAACTTGCTATCTTGAATATTACCAAGAATTGCTAGCTTGCAGTCTCAAGAGAAGTAAAAATGCTATCTTATCTATCTCAAGAAGTAAAACTGGCAAACTTACATATCTAAAAAAAGAAGCTAAATTTGCAAACTTGCATAATTTAAAATTGTTGCTAGATTGTATGTTATAAAATTTGCTAAATTGCTAAGCTTTCATATCTCTAAAACTTGATAGTTGCACTTCTCCTTTTTATTGATGATAAAGGAGGAGAAATTATGATGACAATCATGTATGGAATAACATATTGAAATTTTGATTATACATGATTTTATGATGACATGTTGCTTGGATTTTTGAATTCAAGAGTTCTATCAATATAGCATATTAATAGGGGGAGTTAAGGTTAACTCCGTCATCAATTGATTATCATCATCAAAAAGGGGGAGATTATTGAATCTCAGATTTTGATGATGAAACCAATTGATAATGTTATGATCTGGTCTGCATTTTGAGTGGCGTATGATGCTTCAATCAGGGAGAGATAATTAAAGTAGGAAGAATCATATTGGGCCGGAGTGGAATATGTCAGAAGATTTGGACGTCGAGATGGAGGATCGATCGATGTATCGGCAGAAGGCTTCGGGCCATGGGTTCGGGTATCATTCCAAGAAGTGCGAAAATTGTGCCAAGAAAATTGGAGTTACGGAGGTCAACTAACCGATTGGGCAATAAGCCGTAAGAGAGGACGATGCACCGAAGAATCGAATGAAGCATCGATGAACCAATGACATGCTAGACAACATTTGATTTAGCTTTATAATAATTATCTAAATCGAAATAGGTTTCAAGTGTAATTGAGTTGAAATTAGGCCAACTCAATTATGGGCCAATTGGGCCCAAGTTTGGATTATGTTGGGCCAAGTGAAAGGCTCAAATAGTGACCCAACAAGTGGAACCATCGGTGGCACAATCTCTGAGAGTATGTCAAGCGGTAGTACTGCCAGACTAGGCGATGGTACCACCCAGTGTCAGTGCTACGGGCGGTGGTACCGCCCAACACTGGCAGTGGTATCGCCAGTACTCGAAAGACCCGAGATGAGACTAGTTTTGGCTCCAAGTTTAAATCCATTTAGAGCCTATAAATACTCCTCTCATCCCTAGATAACATATACAAGCATAAAGAACTTAAAAGTGGGAAAACACTATAGCAATCACTTAAGAAATCCCCTCCTCTAGTTCTAAAGTTTAGAATTCTATTTAGAGAAAAGTGAGTACTTGTAAAATATTGTATCCTAAATCTGTGAAAATGAGAAGAAAGGTGTAGAAGGGTAGTTTATCTTCCCCCGTTGAAAGAAGATTGTTAGTAAATGCTGATGGCCTCGACGGAAGAGGAATCGGGAGTGGATGTAGGTCACGATGACCGAACCACTATAAAACTCGGTTTATATTTCTATTTGTGTAATTTACCTTTATTGCAAACTGTCTTACTTATTTTACTTTCTCATTACACTCTTCCGTACGCTTTCAAGTCAAGCACATTTCCGAAACGATTTTATCGAATGAGATTTCCAACTTGACATGATTTTTATCTGCTGCACTTTTCTCGATACATGAATTAGATCATCAATTCATCAATTGTTTTCATTATCAAAATTCAAGATTCAATAATAACATGATTGTAATTGTAAATACCACTATAACTTGTATTCTGATATCTATACTTAAATTATACTTGTGTTTGTGAATCATTATCTATATTTATGTTTACATATCAATGGTTAATGGTGGTCTTTACACTGTAATGATTTCTGGTTTGACATGTGACATTAGTTATACTTATATTTTTATTTAAAAAAATGTATTTAAATATATTTTTATGTAAAAAATATTGTAAGCATTTTATGTGATTTGAAATGCAAACGAAGCTGAAGGTTTTTAATAAACTGCATTGAATGCATAAAGAATTGATATGTTTTAAGTAAGATACCTATTTATTATAAGGTTTATTAGTATATGAGTCAGATTGCTTACTGAGCTATGATCTGTCTATAAGTTTTGGATACTATTATATATTTAAATTATTTTATGTATATATTATTTGAATTTAAATATCATGAACTTTTAAGGAGCAATTGAATTTATTGAAATATTGATTGGAATTGAAATATTTAATAAATATAATGTGAAAGTAAGTAGTTCAGGTCTTGTTTTGTATAGGAAAAATATAGGATCGCGGCATTGTATTATCCCCAACTTTTTACACAATATCTAATTTAATATTTTTTAAGCAAATGTTTGATAAGTAAGTTTAATCACACATCAAAGCGTGGGTGACTATACAACTAAGTAGAGTTAGATAAATGTATTAACTTGAATCTAATCATTAATTTTAGATTATGATTCAAACTCATCAAATTAATAGATAAATATTTTATAGGCTCGAATTCCTTTAGATGTCACCATTAGACTAATCTTGATAATGGATCAGTGCACTTCATCCTGTTTATAATATTTTCTCTTGTGTGAAAGAACCTACTATCTTGATGAATTAAATGAATCTCATATTCGATTCTTCTTCTATGTTTGAATATAATTTCAACTAGTTATAATCTTTTTCTTGTGCGAAAATGGCCTACTTTCTTGATGAATCTAAATGAAGCTCGACTGTCTTGAGTGCTGCTCTTCCATTATTTCAATTAATTCCCCAATTAGAAGCGGTTTTATTCTTCATTCCACATCATTTGATGCATTCTTTTTGGTGAAGGGCTTCTGCCGTTACCCCATTGTTCCATCCTCTTCTTTATTATGTGTGACAGCTTCGCATTAACGTTGCCCAAAGATTGACGACATACCAAATGTTATAAAGAGACCTTTCATTAGCATCTTGCAAGCCTTGAAGCTTTCGGCTATTATAATATGTCACAGTTGAGAGCACATGAAGAAGAAGATAGCACTCTTTATAATTGCACTTTTGTTTTAGCGTTAAGTGAAGAGACTTTTCTCCCTTCGTGTATAAATATGGAGTATTGTGTATTGTTTTGATCAATACAATCTTCTTCTTTCTATTTCATTTCTATCATGGTATCAGAGCCTTCATCGTGAAGGGCCACCATGCCACGCCCTTCCTCTGCCTCTTCCTGCAGAAGCAGAGCCGACGTAGCCTCGCAACTGCTCCCCAGCCAGCGACCTCTCCTCCTCATTCCCGCATCTCGCTTGAGCAAGAAGTGTTGTTGTCACCATCCATGCCACAGCAGCCCTCTCCACCGCAGCAGCAGTGATCTACTCTTCTCCCAAGCTACTGTCCTCTGCTTCTTCTTCGCCTCGATAAGCAGCATCCGGAACCATTTCCAAGTTCTCAACTGCAGTTGTAACAACTACAGATTTTTCCACCTAATCGCTGCAGATTTTTTTTTTTTCTTTCACCTAATCGCTGCAGATTTCTCGCTCATCGCTGCAGCTTCCTCGCCCATCGCTTCAACCTCCTCTACAGTGCATTGCTGCAACCTCTTCTGCAGTGCATCACTGTAACCTCTTTTACAGTGCATCGCTGCAACCTCCTCTGTAGTGCATCACTGCAGCCTCCTCTGCAGTTCATCACTGCAACCTCCTCTGCAGTTCATCGCTGCAATTCATCGCTGCAGCCTCTTCGCTGCAATTCATCGCTGCAGTTCATCGCTGTAGTTCATCGCTGCAACCTCCTCTGCAGTGCATCGATCTGCTTTTCTTCTCCTCCCTCCCTCCTATATTTTTACATCTTCTGTAAAGATCACTTAAACCACCACAAAATATTTGGGATGTCTTCATTTTCCTCTTCCGATATTTCTATCCCTATTTCTGTAGGGACTTTGAGCACTTCTCAAAGTCTTATCACCATCAATGCTGCAACACTCAATGTCTTCATTATCCAAAGGTAACAACTACGCATCTTGGCATGCACAACTTATCCTAGGTTACATTGATGGCTCTCTCCAGCGCCCACTTGAAATGGTCAACATCCCAGGCAAACCCAGTCCAGTGCCAAATCCAGCCCACAAACTATGGTTACGCCAGGATTGTCTCATCCTTCAAGCTATTCAAGCCTCGGTTGCTGGATCCCTCGCCCCACTCATTTCTTCATGTGACACTACTGTCGAAGCTTGGTGCAAGTTGCAAACCACCCTAGCCAATCGTTCCCGCACTCGCATGCTTAGTCTCCTATCCAATCTCATGACGATAAAATAAGAGGAAAGTACTATTGCTGATTATAAGGATTATCATCGATAACTTGGCCTTGATAGGTCATTCCCTTAGTGATGAAGAAGTTATTGTCCATATCCTCAACGGCCTAGGAGACGAGTATAAGGAATTGACAATAGCAATATGTACACGTGATTCATCAGTATCATTTTAAGAACTCTATGATAAGTTGACTGACTATGAGATATATCTCAAGCGTAAGGACAAGTTACTAGGACCATCCATCACAACTCAAGTCAGTCAAAAATCTAAGAAGAAGAGCAACTGGTACAACAAATCTATCAACAAAGGTTTGGCTAGCATGCCTGCACTTGTGGGCTCCAAACAAACCTCCCCTCCTCAACATTTCAATTACAACCATCAAGGCGGCTACTTCAATAATCCACAACTCTGGCATCCTGATCACACAAATCAACAAAGAGTTGTCTGCCAACTATGTGAAAAAGTTAACCACTCTGCAAAAGTCTGTAGAACTCGACCCAGACTTCCTCCTCCGTCGTATTGGCCTCGCGTAAATCTTACAACTACTCCGACTACTGATCATCAAAATTGGATTGTGGACTCTGGTGTATCTCATCACATCACCTCTGATTTTCAAAACTTGCCTATCCACAACAACTATGGCGGAAACGAAGATATCATCATCGGTGACGGTAACGGACTCCCCATTACTCATACTGGTTCTACAATGCTTAATTCACATAGCACTTCATTTACGCTAGATGATGTTTTGTGTGCACCCCACATCAAACGAAACCTCATTTCTGTTTCTCAAGTCTGCAAATAGAATCATACCTCAATTGAATTCTTTTCTAACTCCTTTCTTGTCAAGGATTTGAGCACGGGGGCACCCTTAGTTTGAGGCTAGAGTAAAGATAACATTTATGAGTGACCGTCAGTTCCACAAATCACCCAACCCACTGCCTACTCTTCGGTCGCAGCTCCAACTGATGTGTGGCATCGTCATCTTAGTCATCCCTCAACTTTTATTCAGCAAAAATTACTTTTCCGTTATTCTCTTCCTACGCTTACAACCAATAACATCATAACTCATTGTGATGCTTGTTTAAGTAATAAGAGTCATATACTTCCCTTTGGAAAATCCTTCATATCTTGCTCTAAACCCCTTGAGGTTATTTACATTGATGTTTCGCTCCAATCACTTCCTTTGACAAATTCATATTTTATGTTATTTTCGTAGACTATTTCACAAAGTACACATGGTTATACCCTCTTCACCATAAATCTGAAGTTTCCATAGTCTTTACCAACTTTTGAAGATTGGTCGAGAACTTTTTTCAGTCTAAAATTAAAATTGTTTACTCCGATGGTGGCGGTGAATATCAAGCCCTCACATCCTGCCTATCTGCTTATGGTATACAACACCTCAAGTCACCTCCACACACTCCTCAACTCGTCAGTTCTGCTGAACGCAAACATCGACATATAATTGAAACTGGTCTCACACTTCTACACCAAGCCTCTATACCACCAACTTTTTGGACTGCAGTATTTCAAGTTGTCGTCTACCTCATTAATCGTATGCTCACTCTTGTCCTTGAGTACGAGTCGTCATTTGAAAAATTATATCACAAATCCCCAAACCTTCAAAAACTCAAAGTGTTTGGATGTTTATGTTATCCATGGCTCCGTCCCTATGTCTCATATAAGTTAACATCAAAATCTAAACCTTGTGTTTTCATTAGATACTCCCTTGACCATAATGCTTTTCAATGCTATGAACCCCAATCTCGAAAAGTCTTTACGTCTTGTCATGTTATTTTTATAAAGACTACATTTTCGTTTCACAACCTTGAGTCTCCTGCTATGCGACCTACTCCATCACATATACATTATTGGAGTACGCCATCAATCCCATCAACCGAGTCTCACATAATATCATCCAGTCCTTCTCCTCCTCAAGATCCACATTCTCTCCTCCCGATGCAACAGATCCTCACCCCCTTTATTGTGCCTCTTCCTTCTTCACACGATTCCCCTATGATTGACGGTATTCCCTCAGAATCACATTCACTACCTTTATCCTCTTCTAGGACTAATGACATTGAAGTCTCTCAGCCTACCCTAATTTGTGCCCCTCCACCGCCCATACCTACAACACCCTCTATAGCCCCTGAACATCCAATGACAACACACTCCAAAAGTGGTGTCTTTAAACCACGACAAATCCTTGACCTACATACTATCACAATATCCTCGTCAGAGACCACTGAACCTACTACAATTACTCAAGCCCAAAAATCTCCATACTAGCGTAAAGCCATATGTGAAGAATATGATACACTCCTCCATAATTCTACATGGACCCTTGTACCCTCTCATCCCACACAAAATATCATCGGGTGTAAGTGGGTCTTTCGAATTAAGCGGAACCCAAATGGATCCGTAGCCAGATATAAAGTGCGTCTAGTGGCCAAAGGGTTTCATTACTGACCTGGTGTTGAATTTACAGAGACATTCAGCCCTATTTTTAAACCCACAATAATTCGACTTATTCTGAGTTTGGCCATCTCAAAAGGCTGGCATTTACATCAACTCGATGTTAACAATGCCTTTCTACAGGGGACCCTAAATGACGAAGTCTTCATGCAGCAGCCTCCTGGCTTCATCCACCTTCAATATCCAAAGCATGTTTGTAAATTATAAAAAGCTATTTATGGACTTGGTCAGGCTCCAAGAGCTTGGTACACCGATCTTGGCTCGTTTTTTGTATCAATTGGCTTCATCAACTCTAAGTCTGATACTTCTTATTTCTTCGTCACTAAAGTGGCAATATATTATATCTTCTAGTATATGTGGATGATATTATTGTCATAGGCAATAATCCTATAGAAATCAAGGAATTCCTCAAGCATTTAGCAGATCGATTCTCCCTTAAAGATCTTGGAACCTTGAGCTATTTTTTGGGAGTGGAAGCAACATACACATCTTCCGGGCTCTTCCTATCACAACGAAAGTATATTCATATTCCTCAAGCATTTAGCAGATCGATTCTCCCTTAAAGATCTTGGAACCTTGAGCTATTTTTTTGGAGTGGAAGCAACATACACATCTTCCGGGCTCTTCCTATCACAACATGCAAGATGCGAAGGCAATTACAACACCTCTGTCTACTGGCGAGTCAATCAAACTATGTGATGGAAGCCCTGCTATAGACCCAACTCAATACCGTCAAGTCCTTGGCTCCTTGTAGTATTTATCTCTCACCCATCCGGATATCTCATTTGCGATCAATAAATTATCTCAATTCATGCATCGACCATCTACTATGCATTAATCCGCAATCAAACGAATATTACGATCTCTTCACGGGACTATTAATCATGGCCTCTTTTTTCGTAAACACTCTCCCCTTCATCTCCATGCCTTTGCTAATGTTGATTAGGCAGGGAATTTTGATGACAGAACATCCACATCGGGGTATATTCTCTTCCTTGGACCTAATCCAATCAGTTGGAGTTCCAAGAAGCAAAAGACAGTTACACGTTCTACAACTGAAGCTAAATATCGTGTCATTACCACCACAGCTGCAGAACTCAATTGGGTCATAAATCTTCTCAAGGAATTTGGCATCAACATCAACTCTACTCCTACAATATATTGTGACAATGTCGGAGCCACTTATCTATGCACCAATCCGATATTCCACTCACGCATGAAACACATCGCCATCGACTTTCGATTTGTGCGAGAACAAGTTATCAAACATCAACTACGTGTTTCTTATGTACATACGGCTGATCAACTAGCGGACTCCCTCACGAAGCCTCTCACCTGCAATTGCTTTTATCACATCGGTCCAAGATCAACGTCCTTGACAGAAGCATCGTCTTGTGGGTGTTGGGAAATCATGGGGGCGACATCATATGCGCAGCGGAAGAACAAGAAAACAAAAATCCCCGATTCCCAAAAAGATGTTCGTCGTCGTGCGAAGATTGGTGCGCAAAAATCCGCAAAACACAAAACTGCGTATAGAGATTGTGTTACCTAGGGAGATCGTATATCCCTGTTTCCTTGCAGATCCTTAGGAGAAGGTGAAGGAGGTCAAGCGTCCTCCTCTCTAGCGGTGATCCACATAGCAGGGTTGTGACGACCCTCCTCAAAACTCCAGGCCTCTGAGGTGGAGAGGGAGAGGAGAATAGGAAAGGCAAGCAAAGACTCTAGCCTATAAGGTTGTGAATCCCTCCTATTTATAGAGATCCCGTGTCAAACCCTAATGGGTCCTTCCCAAGTGGGTATTGGATCTGCATCCAAGAAGACAAGGGCTCCGTCGGATATCTCATATCCAAACCTCTACTCATCACAATGCCTAGCATATGTGTGTGACCCTCTAGGCCCAATATCGAGCTGGCCGTGAGTCATACCTGTCAGAACTCCTTCTAACTCAGTGAATTATTATCTCTGTAATAATTCACTCGACTCATCGACTCTGGACGTACTAGGCCACTACGCCCGTAGTCCCCCAGACGATCTGGGGAATCCAATCCATTGGACCTGTGCGTCCTCGGTTACCATGTACCTATAGTCCCTCATCCATCTAATATCCCGAGGCCAGGTATATCGAGCATGGTGTTTGTGGGACCCATACGGTTTCTACTCGAAGTCTCGCTCTAATCGGATTCTCGGGAGAACTCTTTCTCTCTCAACCCGAATGACCCTGGCAGGGATTTGTGCGAGCAAGAACACATGGGATATTCCTCTCATGGCGGCAGAGAGTGGATGATCCTCTATCGTGATCAATAGCCCTCGTAAAGGTCGACTACCACTCCCAATGACCAGTTTGTACTAGATGCGGGACAGCCAAACCTATAAGTTCGGTATCAAAGAGTGGAGCACTCATACAGGACATCCTTGGTGTCTCAAGTCTAAGGACCGGATACACCACTAGGACTACTGAATCGCTATCGACAATAAGGCATCATCAACCATCCAAAGCATTCCGTGGCGGATCAATCGGTGAACTCATTCTCCAATGAGCACTGTATCTGTATCCCTAGTGTCCCTACACGAGCAGCTATGAGACCAATTTGCATCCATCATATGGACAAGTATCTGACACACCAATCTATCGGTTATCATGATGTCCCTCTCGGTAACCTATGGTAGGGATTATTTAGGATATGTGTTTAAAGGTGAATCGATCTCATTATCGTGATCTCATCACGATCCGATTCCATTGCACAAATCAAGGACATCACAATATATATATGCATTTATGCAATAGTTATAAAGTGATATCGCCAAAATATAATAAGCAAAAAGATTCTGTATCCAAGTCACACGTGCCATCACTCCGTGATTGGCTTCTTTGGGCACCTATGACTACCAATCTCCCACTTGACCTAAAAGCCAATCACCTATGTGTGCGATCCCCATCAGACCCCTGTGATGCTCAAAGACAAAATGAGACAACGGCTTTGTCAGTGGATCTGCAATGTTATCTTCGGATGGAACTCTTTCCACTGCTACATCTCCTCGGGTTACGATCTCTCTTATAAGCTGGAACCTCGTCGAACACTTCGATGAGACCGGGTCCCCTTATTTGAGTAATCACCCCATAGTTGTCGCAATATAAAGGAAGTCGACTTGTCGCTATCGTATCGACTCCCAAATATGTGATGAACTTCTGCACCCGGACTCCCTCCTTTCTTTGCATCTAATGCAGCAATGTACCTCCGCCCTCGTGGTCGAAGTCATGTAGTGGTATCTTGCTTGGAACTCTTCCGACTGCTTTGCTCCTCCATTCAAGGTGTACACATACCTGAATTCGACTTGCTATCATCGACATCGATTTGAAAACTTGAGTCGGTGTAGCCTTCAACCTTAAGGCTATTACCTCCATATACTAGTAAAAGATCCTTAGTCCTTCTCAAGTACTTAAGGATACACTTTCTGCTTTCAATGCTCCAAGCACGGATCCGCCGATACCTACTCGTGACACTTTCGGAGCATGCACTATATCGGGCCTAGTACATAGCATGGCATACATGATAGACCATATTCTTTGAGGCATAAGGTATCATTTCCATGTTAAGCCCTTTCTTCCGGAGTCTTTGGGGACATATTCTTGAAAGCGATATCCCATGTCTCATCGTTATGAGACCTCTCTTGGAATTTTCCATACCAAACCTTTTGATAATAGTTTCTATGTGTACTGGGTGGGACAAGCCAAGCATCCTCTTGGATCTATCTCTATAGATTCTAATCCCCAAGATATAAGATGCTTCCCTAAGTCCTTCATGGAGAAGTGTCTAGATAACCAAGCCTTTCTTGTGGATAGCATTCCTATGTCATTCCCAATGATGAGGATGTCATCCACATATAACACCAAAAAAGGTGATAGCGCCCACTTACCTTTCTGTATACACAAGGCTCATCTTCGTTCTTAATCGAAGTCATAAGATCGATTGCCTCATCAAATCTTATGTTCCAACTTCGAGAAGCTTGCTTTTAGTCCATAAATGGATCTAAGCAACCAACACACCTATATCAGGCAGTTCTTGGACACGAATCCCTCGGGTTGCATCATATACACCTCCTCCTCGAGGTTCCGTTGAGGAATGCGGTTTTCACATCCATCGCCGGATCTCATAATCATAGTGTCTTTGCAATAGCCAATAGAATTCTGATGGATTTTAGCATTGCTACGGGTGAGAAAGTTTCGTAAGTAGTCAACACCTTGCCTTTGACGATCCCGCTTAGCCACTAGCCTTGCTTTATAGGTCTCTACCTTTCCATCTACTCGATCTTTTTCTTAAAGATCCACTTGCAACCGATGGGTACAATACCGCCGGAGCATCAACTAGGTTCCAAACCTTATTGGAGTACATAGAATCCATCTCAGAATTCATGGCTTCTTTCCACTTCCCGGAGTCTATACTCATAATAGCCTCCTCGTAGGTTTGAGGATCAATATCCTCTACATCCTCTGCTATAATATGTCCCACATATCTCTAGGAGGATGGGATACTCTATCGGACTCGCGTAAAAGTTGATACTTGTGTATTAGGTACACGAACGGACTCGGAGTCAGAGAGTGGTGCTTGAGCTTGGTTCTCAAACCTCGCTCAATTCTATCATTCTCCCTTTGTTTCCGTCAAGAATGTGTTCCTTCTCTCAAGGAACACTGCTCTCTTAGCTACAAAGACCTTTTGGTCCTCGAGATGATAGAAATAATACCCACAAGTTTCCTTGGGGTATCCCACAAATTTGCATCGCTCTGTCCTTGATTCTAACTTATGGGGTTGTGTCTTTCTAACATGGGCGAGGGCAGCCCGGATCTTAACAACCTTAAGATCGGGGCTTCTTCCCTTTCCATATCTCATATGGTGTAGACACTACCGACTTAGTTGGAACTTTGTTCAGAAAGGTAAGCTGCGGTTTCTAGGGCATATCCCGAGAATGAGATGGGTAGGTCATTGAAACTCATCATGGACCGTACCATATCTAATAATGTCGATTTCTCCTTTCAAATGACACCATTGAGTGAGGTGTATAAGGAGGTGTCCATTGGGATAATATCCCATGGTCCTTGAGGCCGAGTAAACTTTGTACTTAAGTATTCACCTCCTCGATCCGATCGAAGAGTTTTGATACTCTTTCGGTCGGTTCTCCACCTCATTCTTATAGTCTCTGAATTTCTCAAAGGCCTCGGACTTGTACTTCATTAAGTACACATATCCATACCTTAAGAAATCATCGAGTAAATGTAATGAAGTAGGAGTAACCTCCAATGGCATGAGTTGACATGGGTCCACATACATCACTATGTATGAGTTCCAACAACTCATTGGCTCTCTCTCAGTTCTACTAAATGGAGATTTGGTGATTTTCCACGAATGCAAGGCTCACAAGTTGTATATGACACATAGTCAAATGGATCTAGATATCCATCATTTAGCAACTTTTGAATCCTTCTTTCATGGATGTGACCTAGCCTACAATGCCACAGGTATGCCTTTGTTCAACTCATCTCGTTTCCTTTTGGACATATTTACATTCATGATATATGGAGTGGTGTCTAACATAAATAAACCATTATGCAATGTTCCTTTCATTGATGATCTTATCATCTAATAATATCGAACAACCATTGTTCTCAAAAACAAATTTATATCCACTAACTATTAAACATGAAATGGAGATAATATTTTTGATAATAGAAGGAACAAAATAACATGCATCTAATGCAAAAAAAAAAGCTCCACTAGGCGGATGTAGGGCGACCCCAACAGCAAGCTTATCAAACAACTTTTGCTCCATTACCCATTTTGAGGTCCATCTAAGCCTCTCTATAGTCTTCTAGGCCTTGCCGAGCGTGCAACAATTGCATATATGATAAGCAATACCGGTATCCAATACCCAAGTGTTATCATAAAGTTCGACAAATGGAGGCCGATCATGAATGTACTGAAGCTTCATCAAGCTTTTGTTTAGCCCATTCTGCAAGGTACTCTTTGTAGTTTCTCTTCCAATGCCCATCTTTACCACAGTGGAAGCACTAGCCTTTGTCCTTTCTTTGGGTCTTTCTTAGCAACCTTTGCTTTACCTTGTTTGCCCTTGCCCATTTCCTTCTTAAGGGACCTTCGCTTTCCTTTTCTTTTCGGTCTCACCGGTGTAGAGAACTGGCTTCTCTTTCTTAATAGTACTCTCTGCCTCCCTCAACATATTGAGGAGCTCTGGGAGAGTCACCTCAAGCTTGTTCATATTAAAATTCATTATGAACTGTGAAAAGGAATCTGGTAGGGACTGAAGCACAATGTCCACACACAAGTTATCCTCTAGGACCATTCCTAGACACGTGAGTTTCTCTATCCACTCAATCATCTTTAGGACATGGTTCTAAACGGTGTCCCCTCGGTCATCCTAAGCGGAAAAGGCTCTTGGATATCTCATATCGTTGAGTCCTTCCCTATTCCTCAAACAAATTTTTCGAACATGTAGGAGAATGGATCGGCATCCATCTTTTCATGTTGTCTCTCGTAACTCGAGTCATAGAGCCCAACATATAGCACTTGAGCAAAGTGGAGTCATCAATGTACTTCACGTGGCGGCGATCTCATCCTCGCTTGCCCTTCTTGAGGGCGTAGGCATCATCTGTGTATCAGGGCGCATGCGATTTTCTCCGCTATGAGAATAATTCTCAAGTTACGGAGCCAATCCGTATAATTTGGACCAGTAAGGCGGTTGACATAGATGTAGCAGAAATGAATAACATGCAGATTTTACAAGAAATAAACTATCAAGATATGGACTTCTATCTCAATATGCTCCCACTATTTTACTAACGAGTCACGCGACACCCTCGACCGTGAACAGGAAGTCTCGCCAGAACTTCTAGTGGGGATCGGGGATCAATCGGCGTCTTAGTGTAACCTCGAGGGACTCGACTAATCACACTAAGCCTAAAAGGTAGGCAACTCTTGCCGTTCACAACTCCTTGTGATTCCCGCCCTGTTTGGCCTCGAATCACCATGGCCTCGAGGGACTCGACCAACCATGATGCTCGGTTAAGTCAACACCTTCGTTACAAGATGAGTGCGATTTGATGATATACCCTCGAGGGACTCGACCAAGCATACCATGTCCTCGGTCACCGGTGACATCTCTATGTCGTAAGCAAGATGGCGAATCAGCGATATAGGTGAGTCTCGAGGGACTCGACCAACTCAACCTATACAGGGGAATCGGTTCCTACTCATAACGATGGAAGGCCACGTGGGTCAATCTAATTGCCTCACGTTTACCGATTTAATATTATCGAGAGAGGTTTCTATAATTTGGTCTCCTAATATGACATGTCACGCATATACATATTTAATATATATCTACATCGCATGCAAATATATATACATATCTAGTATGTGTATAAGCAATTACACCAGATGATCATGGACCACAACCTAATATGATTAGGCCCGAGCCAGTGTGCCTAATCACTCACATCAAGATCTATGTGTGCAACGGTACATCTCCATGCCCTGTGATTGTCCATTTCGTCCTTGTCGGTTCCGTCGACATCGTGATGCATCTTCATGTATCACCATCGTCCGTCTCGTGGGTCCCGCTATCGTATCCACGCTCCCGCTGTGCCTTCTCATGTGATTACATCTTAATCATAGGCACGCAGGCCCGATAATAAATGAGAAATATAATAGAGGTTCGCAGACCTCAATAATAATAATCACAAGTACACACATCATACGGTCCATGATCATCCGTCCACACATCATACATCACATGTATAAATAATCATAATCATCTAGGACTACTAGATAATAATAATAATAAAAAATAATAATCAACTAAACCTTTTAATTAATTAATATTTTTTGAAATCAGGCACATTATACGAAATTTCTGAATTCATAGGGGTATTTTCGTAATTTGGACAAAAGATAGAAACTGGAATTTCTCAAATTCCGAGGGGCAAAACTTTCTTTTGCCCAGAAAACCCTAATGCCCTTTCCCCTTTTCGCTGCTGCCGCCGGCGGCCTGTGCGGCGGGGCGAGGGCACTCCCGGAGAACTCTTTCTCTCTCAACCCGAATGACCCTGGCCAAGGATTTGTTTGAGCAAGAACACATGGGATATTCCTCTCATGATGCCGAGAGTGGATGCTCCTCTATCGACACTCAATAGCCCTCGTAAGGTCGACTACCACTCCCAATGACCAACTGTACTAGATCTGGGACAGCCAAACCTATAAGTCTGGTATCAAAGAGTGGAGCACTCATACAGGACATCCTTGGTGTCTCAAGTCTAAGGACCAGATACACCACTAGGACTACGGAATCGTTGTCTGACAAAAAGGCATCATCAACCATCCAGCATTCCGTAAGCGGATCAATCAGTGAACTCATTCTCCAATGAGCACCTGTATTGTATCTCTAGTTTCCCTACACAAGCAGCTATGAGACCAGCTGCATTCATCATATGGACGGGTATACAACACACCAGTCTGTCCGGTTATCAAGATATCCCTCTCGAGTAACCTATGACCGAGATTATTTAGGATATGTGTTTAAAGGTGAATCGATATCACTATCGTGATCTCATCACGATCCGATTTCCATTGCACAAATCCAAGGACATCACAATATATGTATGCATTTATGTAATAGTTATAAAGTGATATATGCCAAAATATAATAAGCAAAAAGATTCTATATTAAGTCACACGTGCCATCACTCACGTGATTGGCTTGCTGGGCACCTATGACTAGCAGCGGGGGCATGATAAATTATCTCATTTGCGGTCAATAAATTATCTTAATTCATGCATCGACCATCTACTATGCATTGGTCTGCAGTCAAACGAATATTGCGATATCTTCACGGGACTATCAATCATGGCCTCTTTTTTCGTAAACACTCTCCCCTTCATCTCCATGCCTTTGCTGATGCTGATTGGGCAGGGAATTTTGATGACAGAACATCCACATTGGGGTATATTCTCTTCCTTGGACCTAATACAATCAGTTGGAGTTCCAAGAAGCAAAAGATAGTTACACGTTCTACAACTGAAGCTGAATATCGTGTCATTACCACCACAGCTGCAGAACTCAATTGGGTCATAAATCTTCTCAAGGAATTTGGCATCAATATCTGCTAGTCATAGGTGCCCAGCAAGCCAATCACGTGAGTGATGGCACGTGTGACTTAATATAGAATCTTTTTGCTTATTATATTTTGGCATATATCACTTTATAACTATTACATAAATGCATACATATATTGTGATGTCCTTGGATTTGTGCAATGGAAATCGGATCGTGATGAGATCACGATAGTGATATCGATTCACCTTTAAACACATATCCTAAATAATCTCGGTCATAGGTTACTCGAGAGGGATATCTTGATAACCGGACAGACTGGTGTGTTGTATACCCGTCCATATGATGAATGCAGCTGGTCTCATAGCTGCTTGTGTAGGGAAACTAGAGATACAATACAGGTGCTCATTGGAGAATGAGTTCACTGATTGATCCGCTTACGGAATGCTGGATGGTTGATGATGCCTTTTTGTCAGACAACGATTCCGTAGTCCTAGTGGTGTATCTGGTCCTTAGACTTGAGACACCAAGGATGTCCTGTATGAGTGCTCCACTCTTTGATACCAGACTTATAGGTTTGGCTGTCCCAGATCTAGTACAGTTGGTCATTGGGAGTGGTAGTCGACCTTACGAGGGCTATTGAGTGTCGATAGAGGAGCATCCACTCTCGGCATCATGAGAGGAATATCCCATGTGTTCTTGCTCAAACAAATCCTTGGCCAGGGTCATTCGGGTTGAGAGAGAAAGAGTTCTCCGGGAGTGCCCTCGCCCCGCCGCACAGGCCGCCGGCGGCAGCAGCGAAAAGGGGAAAGGGCATTAGGGTTTTCTGGGCAAAAGAAAGTTTTGCCCCTCGGAATTTGAGAAATTCCAGTTTCTATCTTTTGTCCAAATTACGAAAATACCCCTATGAATTCAGAAATTTCGTATAATGTGCCTGATTTCAAAAAATATTAATTAATTAAAAGGTTTAGTTGATTATTATTTTTTATTATTATTATTATCTAGTAGTCCTAGATGATTATGATTATTTATACATGTGATGTATGATGTGTGGACGGATGATCATGGACCGTATGATGTGTGTACTTGTGATTATTATTA
The DNA here is from genome assembly GCA_900464855.2 of Musa schizocarpa. Classification (NCBI taxonomy): domain Eukaryota; kingdom Viridiplantae; phylum Streptophyta; class Magnoliopsida; order Zingiberales; family Musaceae; genus Musa; species Musa schizocarpa. The sequence continues at coordinate 19,404,067 of LS990923.1, read as the reverse complement.
TTGAGGTCTGCGAACCTCTATTATATTTCTCATTTATTATCGGGCCTGCGTGCCTATGATTAAGATGTAATCACATGAGAAGGCACAGCGGGAGCGTGGATACGATAGCGGGACCCACGAGACGGACGATGGTGATACATGAAGATGCATCACGATGTCGACGGAACCGACAAGGACGAAATGGACAATCACAGGGCATGGAGATGTACCGTTGCACACATAGATCTTGATGTGAGTGATTAGGCACACTGGCTCGGGCCTAATCATATTAGGTTGTGGTCCATGATCATCTGGTGTAATTGCTTATACACATACTAGATATGTATATATATTTGCATGCGATGTAGATATATATTAAATATGTATATGTGTGACATGTCATATTAGGAGACCAAATCATATAAACATCTCTCGATAATATTAAGTCGGTAAACGTGAGGCAATTAGATTGACCCATGTGGCCTTCCATCGTTATAAGTAGGAACCGATTCCCGGTATAGGTTGAGTTGGTCGAGTCCCTCGAGACTCACTTATATCGCGATTCGCTATCTTGCTTACGACATAGAGATGTCACCGGTGACCTGAGGGCATGGTATACTTGGTCGAGTCCCTCGAGGGTATATCATCAAATCAGACTCATCTTATAACGAAGATGTTTACTTAACCGAGCATCATGGTTGGTCGAGTCCCTCGAGGCCATGGTGATTCGGAGGCCGAACAGGACGGGAATCACAAGGAGTTGTGATCGACAAGAGTTGCCTACCTTTTAGGCTTAGTGTGATTGGTCGAGTCCCTCGAGGTTACACTAAGACGCTGATTGGATCCTGATCCCCACTAGAAGTCTGCCGGAGACTTCCGTTTCACGTGCTGAGAGTGTCGCGTGACTCGTTAGTAAAATAGTGGGAGCATATTAAGATAGAATTCCATATTTTGATAGTTTATTTCTTGCAAAATCTGCATGTTATTCATTTCTGCTACATCTTTATTTTCAGAAAATATCACTTTCAAATCCCTTATGTGGCATACTTGATGTCAACCGCCTCACTGGTCCAAATTATAGGAATTGGCTCCATAACTTGAGAATTGTTCTCACAGTGGAGAAAATCGTGTACGTCCTTGATACAGTGATGCCTGCGCCCGAAGAAGGGGCAAACGAGGATGAGATCGCTCGCTACGTGAAGTACATTGATGACTCCACTCTTGCTCAGTGCTATATGTTGGGCTCTATGACTTCTGAGTTACAGAGACAACATGAAAAGATGGATGCCAGATCCATTCTCCTACATGTCCGTAAATTGTTTGAGGAATAGGGAAGGACTCAGTGATATGAGATATCTAAGAGCCTCTTCTGCGCTAAGATGACTGAGGGGACACCGGTTCAGAACCATGTCCTAAAGATGATTAAGTGGATAGAGAAACTCACAGGTCTAGGAATTGTCCTAGAGGATAACTTGTGTGTGGACATTATGCTTCAGTCCCTACCAGATTCCTTTTCACAGTTCATAATGAATTTTAATATGAACAAGCTTGAAGTGACTCTCCCAGAGCTTCTCAATATGTTGAGGGAGGTAGAGAGTACTATCAAGAAAGAGAAGCCAGTTTTCTACACTGGTGAGACCAAAAGGAAAAGGAAAGCAGAAAGGTCCCTTAAGAAGGGAAAGGGCAAGGTCAAACCGTAGCAATGCTAAAATCCATCAGAATTCTATTGGCTATTGCAGTACACTATGATTATGAGATCTGGCAGATGGATGTGAAAACTGCATTCCTCAATGGGAACCTCGAGGAGGAGGTGTATATGATACAACCTGAGGGATACGTGTTCAAAAACTGTCCAGATAAGGTGTGTAGGTTACTTAGATTCATTTATGGATTAAAGCAAGTTTTCCAAAGTTGGAACATAAGATTTGATGAGGCAATCAGATCTTATGACTTCGTTAAGAACGAAGATGAGCCTTGTGTATACAGAAAGGTAAGTGGGAGCACTATCACCTTTTTGGTGTTATATGTGGATGACATCCTGATCATTGGGAATGACGTAGGAATGCTATCCACAGTAAAGGCTTGGTTATCTAGACACTTCTCCATGAAGGACTTAGGGGAAGCATCCTATATTTTGGGGATTAGAATCTATAGAGATAGATCTAAGAGGATGCTTGGCTTGTCCCAGTCCAGGTACATAGAAACCATTGTCAAAAGGTTTGGCATGGAAAATTCAAGAGAGGTCTCATACCGATGAGACATGGGATATCGCTTTCTACTTAGTATGTCCCCAAAGACTCGGAAGAAAGAGCGAACATGGATATGATACCTTATGCCTCAGCAATAGGGTCTATCATGTATGCCATGCTATATACTAGGCACGATATATAGCATGCTACGGCGTCCACGGCAGGTATCAAAGCGGATCCGAGCTTGGAGCACTAGAAAGCGATAAAGTGTATCCTTAAGTACTTGAGAAGGACTAAGGATCTTTTACCAATATATGGAGGTAATAGCCTTAAGGTTGAAGGCTACAATCGACTCAAGTTTTCAGTATGATGTCGATGATAGCAAGTCGAATTGAGGGTATGTGTACACCTTGAATGAAGGAGCGCAGTGTCTTTGGAAGAGTTCCAAGCAAGATACCACTCTGCGACTTGACCACGAGGGAAGGGATTACATTGCTACATCGAGATACTGACAAAGGAGGGAGTTTGGGTGAAGAAGTTCATCACAGATTTGGGAGTCGTCTTGGGGTAGCGAAGAGCTGATCTCCTATATTGAACAAACAACGGGCGATTGCTTAAGCAAAGGAACCTAGGTCTCATCAGAAATCTAAGCATGTTCTGAGGAGGTTCCACCTTATCAGAGATATCGTGACCTGAGGAGATGTAGTAGTGGAAAGAGTTCCATCCGAAGATAACATTGCAGATCCAATAACAAAGCCGTTGTCTCAGATTTGTTTTGAGCGTCACAGGGGTCTGATGGGGATCAGACACATAGGTGATTGGCTTTAGGTCAAGTGGGATATTGCTAGTCATAGGTGCCCAGCAAGCCAATCACATGAGTGATGGCACGTGTGACTTAATATAGAATCTTTTTGCTTATTATATTTTGGCATATATCACTTTATAACTATTACATAAATGCATACATATATTGTGATGTCCTTGGATTTGTGCAATGGGAATCGGATCGTGATGAGATCACGATAGTGAGATCGATTCACCTTTAAACACATATCCTAAATAATCCCGGTTATAGGTTACTCGAGAGGGATATCGTGATAACCGGACAGACAGGTGTGCTGTATACCAGTCCATATGATGGATGCAGCTGGTCTCATAGCTGCTTGTGTAGGGACACTAGGGATACAGTATAGTTGCTCATTGGAGAATGAGTTCACTGATTGATCCGCTTACGGAATGTTGGATGGTTGATGTTGCCTTATTGTCAGATAGTGATTCCGTAGTCCTAGTGGTGTATTTGGTCCTTCGACTTGAGACACCAAGGATGTCCTGTATGAGTGCTCCACTCTTTGATATCAGACTTATAGGTTTGGCTGTCCTAGATCTAGTACAGCTGGTCATTGGGAGTGGTAGTCGACCTTACGAGGGCTATTGAGTGTCGATAGAGGATCATCCACTCTCGGCATCATGAGAGGAATATCCCATGTGTTCTTGGTCAGACAAATCCCTGGCCAGGGTCATTCGGGTTGAGAGAGAAAGAGTTCTCCGGAAGAATCCGATTAGAGCGAGACTCGAGAAGAAACCATGTGGGTCTGACAACACCATGCTCGATATACGGTCTCTGGTATATTAGATTGATGAGGGACTATAGGTACACGGTAACTGAGGGCAGACAGGTCCAATGGATTGGATTCCCCTGTATCGTTTGGGGACTACGGTGTAGTGGCCTAGTACGTCCATAGTCGATGAGTCGAGTGAATTATTACAGAGATAATAATTCACTGAGTTAGAAGGAGTTCTAATAGGTATGACTCACGGCCAGCTCAATATTAGGCCTAGAGGGTCACACACATATGGTAGGCATTGCGATGAATAGAGGTTCGGATATGAGATATCCGACGGAGCCCTTGTCTTATTGGATACAGATCCAATACCCACTAGGGGAGGACCCATTAGGGTTTGACAGGGGACCTCTATAAATAGGAGGGATTCAGAGCCCCATGCGCTAGAGAGCTTTTGTTTACCTTTTCCTATTCTCCTCTCCATCTCCACCTTAGAGTAGGTCTGGAGTTTTGAGGAGCGTCGTCGCAACCCTGCTGTGTGGATCACCGCTAGAGAGGAGGACGCTTGACCTCCTTCACCCTCTCCTAAGGATCTGCAAGGAAACAGGGATATACGATCTCCCTAGGTAACACAATCTACTCTATACGCAGTTTCATGTTTCGCGGATTTTTACGTACCAATCTTCGCACGACGACGAACATCTCTTTGGGAATCGGGGATTTTGTTTTTCTTGTTCTTCCGCTGTGCATATGATGTCGACCCCAAGGATTTCCTAACAACATCAACTCTACTCCTACAATATATTGTGACAATGTCAGAGCCACTTATCTATGCGCCAATCCGGTATTCCACTCACGCATGAAACACATCGCCATTGACTTTCACTTTGTGCGAGAACAAGTTATCAAACATCAACTACATGTTTCTCATATACATACGGTTGATCAACTAGCGGACTCCCTCACGAAGCCTCTCACCAGCAATTGCTTTTATCACATCGGTCCAAGATCGATGTCCTTGACAGAAGCATCGTCTTGCGGGGGCATGATAAATTATCTCATTTGCGGTCAATAAATTATCTCAATTCATGCATCGACCATATACTATGCATTGGTTTACAGTCAAACGAATATTGCGATATCTTCACGGGACTAGCAATCATGGCCTCTTTTTTCGTAAACACTCTCCCCTTCATCTCCATGCCTTTGCTGATGCTGATTGGGCAGGGAATTTTGACGACAGAACATCCACATCAGGGTATATTCTCTTCCTTGGACCTAATCCAATCAGTTGGAGTTCCAAGAAGCAAAAGACAGTTACACGTTCTACAACTGAAGCTGAATATCATGTCATTACCACCGCAGCTGCAGAACTCAATTGGGTCATAAATCTTCTCAAGGAATTTGGCATCAACATCAACTCTACTCCTACAATATATTGTGCCAATGTTAGAGCCACTTATCTATGCACCAATCCGGTATTCCACTCACGCATGAAACACATCGCCATTGACTTTCACTTTGTGCGAGAACAAGTTATCAAACATCAACTACGTGTTTCTCATGTACATACGGTTGATCAACTAGCGGACTCCCTCACGAAGCCTCTCACCTGCAATTGCTTTTATCACATCGGTCCAAGATCGACGTCCTTGACAGAAGCACCGTCTTATGGGGGCATGATAACAATCAAGATCTCTCGTGATAACAACCGTAACAATAGTCAGATCTGTTAGGATCGAGAGCACTAAGAGGGGGGGGGGTGAATTAGTGCAGCGGAAATCTTTCAGCGATTTAAGAACGAAAGCTGCGTTCGTCCGATAAAAACGATTTCGATGTAAAAGCTGATTCACAGTTTGTATCTAAGTGTAGTTTACGCAGTTTGCGTCTAAATGCAGTTTGCGTCTAAATGCAGATTGCGTCTAAGCGCAGTTTGCATTTAAGCGCAGTTTGCGTCTAAGCGCAGATTGCGTCTAAGCGCAGTTTGCGTCTAAACACAGTTTGCGTCTAAACACAGTTTGCGTCTAAGCGCAGTTTGTGTCTAAACACAGTTTGCGTCTAAACACAGTTTGCGTCTGAGCGGAGTTTGCGTCTAAACGCAGTTTTACGTCTAAGTGCAGTTTTACGTCTAAAGGCAGTTTTGCGTCTAAACGCAGTTTTACGTCTAAATGCAGTTTTACGTCTAAATGTAGTTTTACGTCTAAACGCAGTTTTGCGTCTAAACGCAGTTTTACGTCTAAAGGCAGTTTTGCGTCTAAACGTAGTTTTACGTCTAAACGCAATTTTACGTCTAAATGCAGTTTTACGTCTAAACGCAGTTTTGAACTTTGAAAAGCGTTTTATGAATACGCAGAAAGCAATCTGCAGTTATAAATGGAATCAAAACGTGGCGTAAAACTGATTGTAAAGATAAATGCGAAAACACCGATTTTCCCCGAATGCAGATTCGGAAAGATCAGAACTTAGAGACTCGTTCGTAAAAGCGCCAAAAGGGCAGTAGCTATGTAGGAGGTTTGCAGTAATGATAAAGTGCTCAAAGTAAAAGCAAACCAGAGATTTAGAGTGGTTGGTGGGTCTTGACCTACTCCACTTTTGGCTTCCTCCTCACGAGGTCACCGACGTCAACTAGCTGCCTTCCTTCAATGGGCGAAGGCCAACTGCCCTTTTACAGTTTCACTCCTTTTGATGGGCTCAGGGAGACAACCCTTACAGAACCTTTCTCTCCTCACTTTTACAATTCAGAAACTTAAAGAACGAAGGAGGAGACTTAAAGGCTTTACAACAATTTTGAGCTCAAGAATCACTGAGAGAAGATCAAGATTTGGTGTAGGTCTCTTGCTCTTTCTGTGCTGAATGGGTGGGGTATTTATAGGCCCCAACCCAGTTCAAATTTGGAGCTCAAAAGCGATCAAATCCGGAATTAGGGATCGGTGATTGCACCTCATTTGGAGAGGTTGCACCGCCTGGCAGAGCTCGGAGATCGAGCCCAGGCGGTTGCACCTCTCGTCCGGCGGTTGCACCACCGAGTCCGGCTCGAGATCGAGCCCCAAAGCGGTGCCACCTCGGCCGAGGCGGTTGCACCTCTCGGCCCGAGCTTCGAAAGACCGAGCTCAGCGGTGCTACCTCTTTGTCGGGGAGGTTGCACCGCCAGTCTAGCTTCGAAGATCGAGCTACGGGCGGTTGCACCTCTTGGTGGGGGCGGTTGCACTGCCGATCTCGGGGGAGACATAGCCCAGGCGGTGCCACCTCGGGCTTTGGCGGTTGCACCTCTGGTGCAATCGTGGTCCGAATGGTTAGCTCCATTCGGCCCAATTTCAATCTTTTCAGGGGGCCCAATTGCCCCAAGATTAAGCTAATGGGATCACCTCCCATTTTCCAACTTAATCAACGTGCTAACTACGATTAAATCTAAGACAATTTCTGCAGCTTTGCTCCGTCGTCAATCGCTTCTTCCGACGAAGTTTCCGTGAACTTCCGTCGATCATCCGATGAACCCTCGGTGATTCTTCTTCTTCATGCGGACTTCCGGCAAACTCACGGACTTTGGCGATGATCCACTTGGCGAAGTTCTCGACGAGCTTAGCTTGGCAAGCTTTTGGACTTCTGGATCTGTTTCATGAACCTCTCGACGACCGTCAGAACTTCCGTCGAACTCTCGAACTCCCAGCGTGATCATGATCTTGACTCCGCCCAACTCCTGCCGCTTGTCTAACTTTCATCGTAGTTAATCCTGCACAACAAAACTTCGATCGAGACAATTAATCCTGAGCAATTTAACCAAGTTGTCCAGGCATGTCATTGGTCCATCGACGCCGTCCGATTCTTGGCAAGATCGTCCTCTCCGCGACCTATTGCCCAATCGGTCAATTGACTCTGCAACTCCGATATCCTTGGCACAATGCCCGCTCTTCTTGGCCCGATGCGAGTCCATGGCGAAGCCTTTCTTTGTCGATCGTCGACCGATCCACCGGCCCGACGTCCAATCTTCTGACATGTTCCTTCGGCACAACATGATTTTCCTGCTTTAATTGTCTCATCCTGATTGAAGCATCCTGCGTCACTCAAAACACAGATTAAATCATAAACATATATCAAGTAGTTTCATCATCAAAATATGAGATTCAACAAGATCTCCCATGATAACAACCTCAACAACAGCCAAGATCTCCCTAACTACATGATAAGATATCATAAATCTGATAAGAAAATCCTCTTATGTTGAGGAAAATTCTCAAAGATATTTCAGATAAACAATTTGGAAGAGATAATTTATTTGTGATAAACATATTTATGACAAAGGATTTATCTGTCTATAACCTTTATTTGATAAATATTTATAAGATGATTTTCATCTCTCTTAGGAGGTTTAAGTTATCGGGAATATATATATGATCATCCAATTCAATTTTTAAGAATTAAGAAGGTATCAGATTAGATTATGAGTTTGAGTTATGTATTTATCCATTTTCATGGTGTTTAATTAAAAAAATATTCGTATGATACCTAATTTTCATTTTGGACCTACACCATATGCATGGGTTTTGTTGAGAACCTAAAGCAAATATTGAGTTCTTTCTTAAGTTTGTAGGGCTTGTGGTCACCCAATTCAAATTTTAAAATTTATTATATAATCTATAGCTTTATTATTATAACATTTCAACTAAATCTAAACTATTTAAGAAATAAGAAATTAGGACCTAATTCTACCGATGTCACTTTTGACAATCAATTTATTTGACTAGAATATGATGACATTGGCCTCATCATGCCTCAAAAATATATCCAAGTCATTAAAAGATGCTTAATGTCATCACTAAAATCTTTTCTGTTTAAATTATGGAAGCAGTCTTTGTTTTCATCTTTCTTCTTTTTGTTTGTGTTGGTAAGCCGTTTTGAAATTCTTAGCTAAAAGTAGGCTCTACGGAGAATAAGTTAATTAAAGGACAAGAAATTTAAGTTTAAAAGGACTTTGGTTAGAAGAAAAAAAAAATCCTTAAAAATTAAGGATTGGTCACTCAATAAATTAAGGACATTGTCTTAGAGTTTTCTCTAGAAAATCTAGAGAGGTTGAAGAAACAATGAAAATCTTTCAAAGTTTACGCAAGTTGATCAGATGGCAATAGTTTGAGAAAACTATTTGTTGTATTTTAGACTTAGGTTTATGTGAAGAATTTAGATTTATTTTTTCTCCTTGGATGTAAACAATGGTTTGGTGCCAGAATATGTAAATCTTTGTATCACAGCCTTCTTTCCTCACTCTTGGAAAGATTCAGATGGCAAAAACTTAAAGATAGTATACGATAGATTCTTAAGCAGATTATAACATTTATATGTTGTCTTTACTCTTGTTGAACCTCATTTTGCCTGTAAGTTTCAGAACTTTTGGAAAGCCAGCAAAGGCTTTCCCAAAAGAACGTTGCAGGCACACAGCAAAGAAGAAGTGTGCTTCCTGGCTTCATAGAGAAACTCGACGTGGTCCCATGCAGAAACTGAGCCGCATTTGTGTTCATCTGCACGCCTTCCTCGTCGCGCATAATCCACTTTACAGAAGGAACAGACCGTTCTCTTTAATCCATGTCATATAAATGCTGAGAGGGACAAGTCGCAGGTTCCACCTCCATCGTGTCTCTCTCTCTCTCTCTCATATATGCATGCCAATTCTGGCTAGGGATATTGGAGGATTGTATGATCCTAGTGGATGTGCGTGATGGAGTAAGCAGGATGGAAGGAACGAAAGAGACATCACATGCCAAGGTAGGGGAGATCGAGAGGTCGTTCTCGATGGCTGTAGGAGGCGGAGGAGGTGGTGGTGTGATTTGTTGTGTGTGTGTGTGTGTTTGTGTTTGTGTGTGTGTGTGTGAGAGTGAGAGAGAGAGAGAGAGAGAGAGAGAGAGAGAGAGGCTGCTTAGGCATCAGGGATTCCTCGCTAAAACATTATAAGATCGCATAGTACTCCAGTGATATTTCTTATGATGGAGGGTTGGGGCATGCATGGGATAGAAACAGATGCTGTCGAGGACGTACCCTGTCTAGGGTTTAGCATCTGGACCACCCATTGAGACGAGGAGGACAAGCTCATCATTACCCACCATTTGCCCTGTCCACATTCAACCTCAGCATCAGAGATCGAGAACACAACTTTCTCCTCGCTCCTTAATCACAATAACCACGTGATTTGGTATCAAAACGTTTACATGAATCGACAGGACGTTTAGTTTCTAGTTGGTGAGGCATTACGTTACGTTGATTTATTATTCACCATCAAGAAGCTTAAGCATTATAGCAGATCCTACGTATGTATAGCAAGCAAATTCCACGGGCACTGCTATTATGTGAACTTCATGGCTGAAGCAGAATATAGAATGTACAAAAACAGGAAATTTTGCTGCGCATTCAATGGCTTCTTTCTTCCTCTTTACAGTTTATAAATGAAAAACATGTGGTTACTTCAAGTCTTACCAGAGATTAAACAACATGAGTGTTGTAAATCCGATTACCATCAATGTCAGTTAAAAATGTACTTATGAGAAACCAACACTTACACTGTGAAAGAATGAACACTTAACTAGGAAAGAATGAACATGTGGTTTCTAAAGCTAATGTTGGATGCAGTTTCTCCTCTAATCAACTGAAATATTTACCCAAGGATAATGAGATCAGGGAGTGACGTCTACTTGACTGTGGGTGGGATCACAGCCTCAAATCATCCTAAAAAAAAAGGCTATAAGACACAATCCAATCAGTTTAAATCTGCATAGTCCAGGAAGGAATCATCCATCATACCAATGGAAATTACACACACAGCTTGAGGGAGAATGATGTTCTATTATTGCAGAAACCGACCAACTTCATTGTGCGGCTTTCGGTTGTTGAGGTACCCAATCTCAATTTTAGGGTTGATGAATTGAAGCCTGATGGGCACAACCTAGAATGTTGGGAACACAAGATGCCCATCTCTGGATGCATCGACACGCATGAACTATATCGCTACTTGAAACACTTAGTAGCATGGCTCTCGCAAAGTGCAAATATGATTCAAGTCTGCTTCAAGTGTTTGAATGGTTTTCGGGACCTTCCATAGATAAGGTGCCAGTGATCTACAAAACCTTGACCTAATTTGGAGCAAAACCAAAGCTGTGTCAATATCGCTGTCGTATGTCATACAAAATCAAAATAATGTAACTATTCACGGTCAGTTTAGTCTGGAAACATGTACTCTCACAATGTCTACCATCATCAAAAAAAAAATCTTGTTTATCCTAGAGTTAAAGAGTATCCCATGGAGTTGACACCTTGTTTACAGGAGAACATTTTACATTAGCATGCATGTAAAATGATCTTGAGCAAACGTCAAGATCAAGACTCTTCGAGAGAGACAAATCAAAGAGACCTCATTGTAGCTTCTTCGTTTTCCATTAGGTTACCGAATGAAGCAAACGTTTCCGACTCCTAATCTGTATGAAGGTTTTGTTGATTTGAACTGGAAATTTGGACCAATATCTGTAGTGTAGAACACCTTAAATACATGGTCCAAAAATCTCTCTTATTGTACCTATCCTCCTATAGATAGATATATACTGTCATTATGTCATATATATCTGGCCTTTAGTGGATCTATGACAATTAGATAACCTTTTGACATGCATCGGTGTCATTCTATCTAAGAGTCTGATTTTATATATATTTATATATATACTAATTTAAAACAACAGTGGATAATTTTAATCAATGTAACAGCAACTTGTCCTGAAAAAAAAAAAGAAAAAAGTGTAATATAATGGAGACTAGTTAATTCTACTCCGATTAAGTGTTGGAAGAAATTGAAGGCATGAACAGAAAGAACATCGTTCAAATATAGAAGAATATTGTTGCAGTCCCCAAGTCTTTGAACCGGTAAAAGAAGTTGAAAGTACGAGCAAACAAAGAAACCAACTTAGCTTTGCTGCCAGTGATAACATTTGTGTTGCTACAACTGGCGGAGGAATGAATGAGACGAAACAACTTGTGATCTAACTGGCGAATTAATTGAAGCACTGGCTGCTTGTACAGGTTTAAAAGAGTTATCGTTCCGCGGCAGTGCACATAAACTCCTGAAACTAGCTAGTTGTATGTTAAGACTCCATATCCACTTTACAGTAACATCAAATTGAAGTTAAAACGAAAAGGAAAAAAAGTAACTGCTTAAAAGTACAAGTTCTGTATGAGAAAGAGAGAATCCAAAGGTTTAATCTTCAAAAAATTAAATAACACATTAGATATTAAGTACTAAGAATTAGTTCCATTTTCAGAGTAGGGTTCTCGAGTGACACACACGAAGGAAGATCAAATTGATTCCCGAACACATAGTACATACGTGAGAAAGCTAATTCAACCATTAAGAGTCCATACAACTTGATATGTTGTTAGCACAGATGGTACCAGCCAACAGCCTCTTTCGAAAGCTTGCTTATATTATTACTTGTAGTTCACTAACATGTAATAATATATAGATTTTGTTGAAGACGCATAAACAATTTGTGCCAACATGTAGATTTTGTTGAAGACGCATAAACAATTTCTGGCTTTCGTTTCCTCTTTTTTTTTTCTCTCTCTCTCTCTCCAAATAAAAAGTGAAAAGAATTGAAAGCGATACGTATGCTCCTGACATAAGATGTCCATAATGCATGGTTGATAGAACACAAAGACGGAATCAGAGTGAATTAGAGAAGATAAACCGATGGAGAAGGATTTAGATTAACCTTTTCAAGCTCCAATGTCTGTCCTCCATTCCAACGCAACGCATGTCGACTACTTTAGAAATAACCCGACATAAAGAATAAGAGAATTTGGAAGAACAAGAAATTGTTTGAGCAAATTTCCCATGGTTCTACATTTTGAAATGTTTGTTTTAGATGAAGTCAATATGTCAATTAAAATACGTACACTTGGAAGCAAAGATTATATAGAAGAAGAAATACACGAAAAAGAAATATTACTGCAGATACATCCCTCCATATCCTTCCATTTCTCAGGTAGAAGTGCATATTTCAAGAATAGAATCTTGTAAACCTTCCTCACACCAAGTTCAGCATCCATTCAGTTCCTCGGGAGGGTGATGGTGGTGTTGTCGTCTCTTGATCTCTTGTTGCTTCTCACAAGCCAAGATCCAAAGGTAAGTGTAGATCCTTGTTGGTTGATGACGAAGCTTCCGAGAACTCCATGCTCCCGTGAGGAAGCGGGTGGAAGGGGAGCGTTGAAGCTGGCTGAAGCTGTGCTGCGCTTGGAGATCGAGCACTAGGGACTAAATGCTCGTCGCCTTTGGACTCCGGGCAGTCGAGGTTCACACCGAACAGCCTAACGCGCTTGGCTTCAGCCTGGTTGCGAACGAGTGGTGGTGAACTGAGAACCATGGGCGGGCCGCTGCCGCTGTCACGTTGCGCTGCAATCTGCGGTGGCCTCGCCATCGAAGATCTAAAGAAAAGAAGCTGACCTCCACCGGTACTGCCCCAGTTCATGCCGTTGTACCCGAAACCAGGGCGGTGGTGGTCGTGTACTGCCCTCGGAGGGATGAAGAACTGGCCGCCCCATGGTCCTAATGGACGCGCCAAGGATACTCCGGTGAGCGGATTTAACGGTAGCATGGGTATGTCACGGTTCACTGGCCGCGGCTTCCAGTCTATGTAGAGCTGATCTCTTGTAGACTCGCCGACACCGCGGCCGAAGGAGACGATATCCCCGGCGTCGAGCCTCTTCTCCTTGACAAATCGGCTCCAGCCCTTGGTCATGACGTAGCTCTGGCTACTGTTCCAGTAGGAGTAGCGGAAGCGCCACGACTTCCCCGTCCGGTCCTCGAAGCTCAACAACAGCCCTTTCTCTTGCGCTGCCGGGTCAAGCGGGAAGTACCTCTCGGCATGCTGCTTTGGGATCACCAGCCGGTTCAGCTTCCCGACATCGCTCGGCGTGACCACCTTGTCGAACATGTGCTCCTTCTCCGTGAAGAAATCGCTTTCTCTGCGGCCATCTCCGGCGGCGCCTCCATCACATGGACGAACATGCCATCTGAAGGCAGTGGATGTGGATGGCGACGAGGAGGAAGAAGATAGAGCAAAGATGGAAGGATGCGTGAAGGCGTCCTTCTGCTTTTCCTCTCCTATAATGTACAATCCATCCCTTCTTCCACTTGTGAACTCCATCTGATATGTATCAGAAAACAAAACTGCGACTAGTAACTACACTAACAAGTATTAATCGACCACGTACAATTCATCGTTTCTTTTCTGTTCCTCGACTTACATCTATCATGAAGGAGAAAGAATCAAAGGGATGGGGGTCGGTACCTTCAGCTTTGACTAAAGACAAGTGGTGCAGAGGTTGGTCAGGTTCTCATTGACCCCCATGGAAAGAGAGATTAAATATCGTCTGTGTATAGGATTGCCTTCGCAGCCTGTTTGTTTCTGCCCCTACCGACTGTCGCAGAAGGTTCCCAAAAGAAGGCTGTGATAGGGTATTTTGGCTTCCATTAAACCAAAAGGGAAGTTGGTGAGACGAGAGAGAGAGAGAGAGAGAGAGAGAGTTAAGATCGTATAGATTCTTTAAGGGAGCAATAGAACGGGTGGGGGGAGGGGCCTATGGATTCTGTGGTCGAGGTCATGTGAGCCTGTCCTTCTCACCCAAGGGAGTTTTGAGCCGTATGGCTTTGTGATAAGCCCCAAAAACAGAGCCAGTTGCTCTGCAGATCCCAAAGCCCTTAGCCTCATTTGTCAGTATGTTCCAAAAATACTCACACATGTTCATTATTCTAATCAGTGAATCCATTTGATATATTATCTCTTCTAATATGTTATTTCAATGTTACTCAGAGGAAAAAGAAGTTTTCTTCAATATGGAAAGAGAATAAATATGACTTAGAATGGATTGATAAGGAAGCAGGAGCCTTTTTCTGTCCCCATACCAACAATGGAGGTGAAAAGATATGAAGCATGAGATGTTGAAATATTTCTAAAATCATCTGACTCCATCCAATCCTGTCACCCAAAATCCATAGGGAAGAGAGATTACTCAGAGAAACAGAGGAATCAGAATTTTTATAAAGCTATGATGTAATCTGAACTTGTGCTCTGTATGTAATTAAACCGAAACCATAATTTCATAGTGCAGCAGTTCGACAAAAAAACAATTAAGCACATCATCACTCTTGCTGAAGGTGTGCTTCACTCTGGGATAATGCAAACCTATAATATATTTGTTGATGCCTGTAAGACTTGGACAAGGTCGGAAGGAAGTCTAATAGAAACGAGGATATGAGGATCACGATGATATATCCACATAAACCATCTTTTTTCTCATAAGCTGGAGATAAAGAACTGTTCGTTTAAGGAATTATATACACACAAGAAATAAATTCCAAGAGAATAATTCTAGTACTTAAGCAATAAGATTTGATTGAGTCCCAACTCAATGAAAGCATGGATGATACCATGATCACCTGTCTGTTTGATACCTTTCTTCGAAGTAAATGCTCTATGTTGATATGTCAATTTATTTTGATATGGCTATAAAAGATATCATCTGCTGAATCTTCTTGCCGTGTTTAATGGTCAATGACTGATTCTAGTAGCTCGATTGGGTAAGAAATACTTTCTATTTGTCAAACTGTTTCTAGCATGTTCATAGTTACAGGTAGATGATAATATTCTTGCGAATCAATATTTGTCTTCTTTGAAACTTAAGTATATGGATGTTGCAATTCATTTATTGTTCAGTGCACTTTGCCAATCACGAAGAACCAAGTCTTTTATCGAGTGAACTTTATATTATGATTGGCTAGTACTATGAACTAAAAATCCAAAGTAAGATCCGATGGTGGCTGTGTAAGTCTTGTCTGATGCAGAAAAGGGGCGGAAAGGACTCAGTGATCTTGTAGATACTTGATGATAACATGTTTGAGATGAGCCCAGTGAGCAATTAAATCGATCTTTCTTTGTTCTCGCCACGGGATCTTCGATGTATTTATTGTTCGGTTAAAGCTTCAGAATCAAGTAGCCTATTCATAATAACTGGAGAGATAGATAGATAGATAGATAGATAGATAGATAGATAGATCGATAGATATAGACACAGAGAGAGAGAGAGAGTACATTAAACTAAGGCTTTATTTAACAAAATTATCTATCTATCTTTGTCTCTAATCTTTTGCACGTTATCATTTAAGAATTAGAAATTTTTAGTTCGTTTTGCTGTGAATCTGAGACTCTTAACTGAGTTTGAATGGTGTGTTGCAAACATATAGGAAGCAAATTAGGAAGAGTACATTAATTTGTCTTAAATGACGGGGTTTGACCATTATTCTATGGTTCAATTCATGCTAGTGGTTGCCACCCACTGGCGCACGGAACACTTGCATTAAATCCTTCAACTTCATCCAAAGTGTAACAGCGGACTGGCCATCCAAGCAAACCAATGTTAATTAGGGGGGGGCGGGGGGAGACAACTTTTGCCTGATAGCACAAGTGCAAGTTAAACCATTAGAAGTTGCCATTGTTGATGCGATCGAGCTACATAGAAGAATTCTCTTCTTCTCGTACCAAATCTCAGTCAACACACCAACGGCACATATAATTGCAAACCACGTTATGCCACAGAATCTTGAAGCCATGAAGTAGCCACATAAGTCCAGAAACCGGCAATTGTCTTCTTGTATTATTCTAAGCAGTCTCCTTCCCTAATGGCATTAGTTGAGTCGAGATTAAGCTCGTGGAACGCATCAAAATCTGTCTTGTTGGACAAATCAACTTTAAACGACGAGTTCCGCGTTGACTTATTGGACCAATTGATAAAATGTGCAAAACGTAGAGGAAGACTTGAATAACAAGATCAACAATGGCTTCTTAATTGACAGTAGGTTTGGTAGCTTATAATTCAAATTAGATTAGTGGTCTGAATTGGTCTCCATTAGCTTAATCTTACATTGCACAATGCAATAATAACGTTGTCATTCGTCCTACTCATATTCGCACTTTGTAGTGCCTTTTGGGTGCTTGAAACAGTGAATCGCCCAAGAATAGCTTTCAAACAAGCATTAAATATTGTGATTCATTACTTTGTGGAGGCATGCCATGATGTTCCCATTAAACAAGATGAGGTTAACCTTTAAATTCATGTAGTTATTGAATCGATCGAACATACATGGCATATGTACTGAGGTCTCATCAAGCGTTAGATGGTTTTGGTAGACGCATGGTCCTCCAATAAGGAACGTTCATACTAAATTAATGGACCATCATCGATGTGCACCCTATCTTTCTCATCAGTATGCCAATCATATGGCTAATCTAATGGCAAGCTGGTACGGAAGAATCACATTGAGATTTTTATTCGACCTTTTGTTCCTTGTATTTTAATTAGTCACGCAAAGTAAAATATGTATTATTAATGGAGCTCAGCAAGCCAAAGCCTAATTCCAAATTTCAACTATGGATCCTTAATGTGTATAGGTCTACTATTTGATATTGAGTCTAACTCGAAATGTTAGGTTAATTGTGGATCATCATTGTTAATCCATTAATTTTTCTCATGAGTCAAATATGGATCCTAATATATGTGCATATTTGAACCCAAAATCGACATGAAATGTGATTCTCACTCTAGATCAGTGGGCTTATTGGTCTTGGAATTGGAATCGGTTAGGTGGATGGATCCCCTTATTAAAAGATTCACTATTATAGTGTGTCCTTATTGACACCCGTAGGACGCCATATTTAATAGGGTCAAGTGTTTATCCTGTTGACCCTTTCCCTCCAGTTTGCAGCTTGAATCAAAGGGAAGATTTTTACCGCAGGTGTACATTGTAATACCGTAAAATTTTGATCATTTCCAATTCATCTCAAAAATTATTCCCCTAAATATATGTGAAAATTTTTAGTAATTTTGCGTCTGGCAAAGGGGAAGAACATTTAGTTTTCTTTTTTCTGACGATATATTTGCAGGTAAAAGAAGAAGTTCCTTCTGTATCCTGTAAAAAATAAAGCCTGAGAAAAAAAAAAAGTCAAAACACAGCAAAACTATCTACAAGTCTCTAAGATCCATAGCTCTAGAAGTCGCACACAGAAAGAATAGTCACAACTTGAATGATCTAAACATATTAAATGGAACCAGGAACCTCTCCTGTAAGTGGTAGGTAGCCCCATCCCTTCGGGTTAATTTGGAGGCACATGATCTTTGAGGTGCATGCAAGGACCCTCAAGGGCATCGGAGATATCACGTGCACCTCTTGTGAGGAAGAAATCCTGCGACTGGAAGTCGTCCGGTAGCAATAGCTCTTAAGAATCTCCGAGAAACAATAGACCAGACATGATCAAAGAAGATTCAGTGTGAAGGACTCCATATTTACTGATTGAAAAGGTTCGTTTTCAGTGGTAAGTCAATAAATCTTGCCAGGTGGAGATTCAGTGTGTCTGGAATTGGCTCCGAAGGAAACAAAGAACTAGACATATAAAAATCTCCTAAAGCTTCTGTGCTTGGCCATGGAGATGGTTGGGTGAAAGATTCCACACTCAGTGATTGAACAAGTACAGTGTAATGTCAGGAGAACTTGATAGGTAAAAAACACTCAATATCATCTCTGGAATTGGCAGTAGAGGACAGCAATCTAGCAAAAACAAAAAACCTCTTTGAATGGGTATAAGGGAGACCATGGTAAATAGGCAAACTGCATAAAAATACAAAAATACATGTGAAATATTGAGTTTTATCATTTAACATCATTTGTGTAGTAGTTCATTCCTTATGGATGAAGACATTAATCGATTGCCTTCGAGTACCATCCAAAATTAAATTATGTTTATATTTGTATGTTAGAATATGTTACGACAACTGTGGCTTCTATACCTGCGAGAACACTTTACAACTGTGCAGGTATCTAAAAGTACATCCCTTTTATATTTATATACAGATCACAAGGTACTTGTAGAGTAGTTATATTTGAGTCTCTACGATGGACAAGGAAAAATTTTTACAATATAATAGAATGTAAATTTTGGATAAAAATATAATGCTTATAGTATATATGTTGTATTGATTTATCTTTAAATAATTTATGTTAAAATATAAGTTTATGCATTATCACATGGATTTTAGAGTCACTATAATTTGAAAATCATGTGAAAAACCAATTTGGATGAATTTCTGAAAATGTCTCCCATTTTATTATTATTATTATTATTTTGTGGGTAAGAGGTGCCTTTTTTTGTTTTTCTCCATTGGTACCTTTTTTATATATTCTAAAAATATCTTAGATAGGACAAGTCAAAAAGACTCTCTTTCTTTACATTGGATCCGTTTATAACGTAAATTGGATATAGTGTTTTTGAATATAGTTATAATATTTTGACACTCTCACAAAAACGTTGTAATCTTATATAAAAACACTGTAATTGAGGAATAAAGAATAAAAATATAATACAAACTAACTTATCATCCTTTGTAGAGTTTGAAAATATTATAGATAATCTTATTAGTTTGGAAACAAAAACAAAGAATGTAATTTCTATGCTAGTTATAGTGTTTTTAACAATATTACAATGTTTTTGTCACCTATACAAAAAGACTATTAAGTCCAAAGCCACTGCTGTAGCTGAGGAACAACAACTTAAAATATAATACAAACTGATTTATCATCCTTAATGGAATTAAAAATATATATTCTTATTGACTTAAAAAGAAAAATATATTGATTATAATATTTTTTAATGAGATTACAGTATTTCTGTTACCTCATATAAATGTTGCAAGTTTATAAAAATAATTTGCATCATTTGATCCAATTTGTTACTTCAAAAGTATTTTCAGAAAGAAGAAGAAACTCATTGGAGAAGATAAAGAAACGGGTACTAATGAGGATGTATCTAAAATGCGAGATTTGCTGACAATTCTCAACAAAATTTGATATTTTGATACTAGTGTTTTTTTTTGCTTGCATTTTTGTATGTTTGTTTTATTTGCACTGACATCAACATGTATATTCTTGTCATACAAGTTGAAAGTAGCTGAGATGGATCAGAAAAGGTTTCCCAAAGGACTGATCATTCATGAAATCAAGTTACTGGTTTTCTTTTTTTTTTAAAGCAAGAAATGCAATTCCATCTAGTGCTGGTGGATAATTTTACCTGGACAAGCAATGGTAATTTCTGTGCAGATTCCAGTACCCTACAGGCTATCAATCAGCTATCAAGGCTATATATGGATGAGGAAGATTGCCAATACAGAGAAACATAGGACACTGTTGCAGGACAATACAGATAAAAATAGGACGGTGCGGCAGAAAGAAAAAAACAAAGGATGGTGAGGCAGAGATCCCAAGGTAGAAAACGGTGGAAAGATCCAACACAGGCCGTCATGATGTTTACGTATTTATGTGCATCTGGTTGGATGGAGAGCTCAAGAATGCATGCATGAAAACTTACAAAGTGGGAGAGCAACAGAACATCAGAGAAGAGAAGATTTTTCTTTGTCCCAACCCAAGGGGAAAGCTCACGCAGCATTGTAGCTCCTTGCCTCTTGTTCAACAACTCCATACTCTCTCCCCCAAACCTCTTTCAGAGACTGATTGCCGTGGCCACAGCTCATACATAGAACAGTAGGAATATGTTCTGAATCTCTAAACCAGCAATTTGGAATCCTCTGCTTATTAAATGGAGCGGGGGAATTTTGGAACGTGATATCACTTATTACTAAACTCGGTAGATGTTCATGCAGCATGCAATCTCCACAGTTACGTTAGTGTTCTGATCATTTGACAGCATCACATCTCTACAGCTACAGGTGGACTTTCAAGCAAGCAAGCAAGCAGCAGGGTGACATGGCATGGAGGTTGTGCCACTTGGAATCACCCATCCTCTTTCAACGAGGATTCCTGGTCACCTGATTCATTCATACAAGGTGTGGGTGTTACGAGCCCTGTTAGCTACTTAAGCTGCAAGCAATTTCAAGAAGTGGGGAATGGGCTTGAAGATGAATGTCTGGATCATGGGGGACCTCTTCCCTGCTACCACACTTTTCTCCTCATCACCCCAGTCCTTGTGCCATCGTTTCTTCAGATGAGAGTATCGATATAACAGCAGCACTATTAAGTGCTTTGATGTCTCCACTAAATGCAACACAAGCTGAAACTAGCTAGCTGGGACCACACTTTCCCATAGTTCTCTGATCCGTTGTCTTGTGTCCTCCTTTCCTTTCTTCCTTCACTCTCCCTCCTCCCGCATTCTGACATGGCCTTCAGGTCTTGCTCTCTTGCTTCCATTTCCATGGTGACAAAAAGGCCTCGGGCTCGAGATTTAGGTGGTAAGAAGGCAATTGAGGTGAACTAAACACTAATATTTTCCTCCAAAATTTTGATGAGTTATTCAACAAGCTACTTCTACGTGATTTGTCTGCACTTTCTGACTTGCTACGATGTGTACATCCATCATTTACCCCTCTCGCATTTGCATGTTTGTATATATGAATGATTAGATCCTCATGCACAAGAAAACACAGTCTGGGGAGCTTCCAACCCATATATTTTTCCCTGCAGCCTTGATTAATACTGTTGAGGCTTTCCTGTTAGGTCGCTGTCCGTCTGTCTTCATAAGTCAGGATATGTATTATCTATATATATTACATGAGAGAGAGAGAGAGAGAGAGAGAGAGAGAGAGAGAGAGAGAGCATTAAAATTCTTTCACTGCATCGTGAGAGGCTGTACACTTTTGAGTGTGTATTACAGCTGATCCATTCTAATATATGATACTAAAAAATGGAAGAAGCGAAGCACGAAGCGCTGCTGCTACTGCTGCTGTCTGCTGCTTTCTGTGTCTTTAAAGGCGAATCTGTGAATGTGATATACATGTTATCTATTCTTTCTTATACATGCTGTTGGGTTAAGGAAGAAGCGTAGCACAAAGCCTGCAGCCGCGGCTTCTGCTGCAGTTGCTGCTATCTTCTGCTGCTTCTACGTGGTTGCAGCCTAAAAGATGATGGATACCGAGACAACAAGCTGCCGACCCGTTCGCATAATAAATGACGTGCTTCGATGCGTTGTTTCTTTGTAGGATTAGGTTGAATAATGCACACGTGTGAACCATGGCGATTATGGTAGTGCTGTGGTTATGATGTAATCAGCACCAGAAGCTCTTATAATGGTATGTCATACGACATGATGTCAAATTAGGAGGTGCACATTACACATCTAATGGAAGTTGGTAGCTCAACACCAGCAGCAGCAGCTCACTTCATTGAAGATCCAAGATGGATATTTAACTGCGTTGCTCTGCAGCTGTGCACGGCAAGGAGATCTTGTTTCTCTCTTTCTTTTTTTTTTTTTTTTTTTTTTTTTTTTTTTTTGATAGAGAAACTAAGTCGCAAAATAATTCTAGTGTCAATCAGCTTATCGTTTAAATTGTTATTCCAGCTATAAAGAATAGTTAAAAAAAAAAAATAATGAACAATGCTCAAAAGTTGGAATTATTTTCTTTGGCCCAAGACTCCAGTGCGACCTTATTGTCTAAAAGCCATATGTATTCCCAATACGTTAAATCCTAAAATTTAAGCTACTGGGGCTCTCGTTTCATATATGGAATTCTGTAGATCCTGCAGTTTTCGTACTAACTTGTCCTCTTTGCTAGATGAGCCTGCTTATACCCAGATTGGATGAAAAGCACTGAGACACTTGGGCTTAGTGTCCCAAAATTTGAGGTCTGTCTTAGTGTTCTTGAAACTTGTCTACACTCTACAAATAGCAGTCAGAAATGTCAACTTTTAACTACTTATATGCCACATGAACTCCCGAGGTTGCTGGTGTTTGTTCGAGCTCTACACCAGCCAATTAACTTGAGTGTTTATATTTAATAGGATGGTGTAGAGAACAGTAATGAAAACTGCGAGTTTATCTTGCACTTAGTACACATGTTTGGTAGCAGAACATCACAAACAAAGTGCTCATAGGAACGTCTTCAATAACTATAAGATAAATGAACATGATTGTGTTGGTAAACTACTATGTTAATGGATGGAGTCATCTCAACCACATTTCAGTAATCCCTCTCTTTTGCCAACAGAGAATGCAAGTCATATCACCCAGTTTTGCTCAGCAATGTTAGTTTGGCAAGTTCCATAGTCCCACGTCGGAAAAATTAGACTTATTGTCTCGTCTTGGAACTATAAATAAGGGTCTAGGCTTTGAAGTCAGATGTACCACAGGCAGCACAAGAGGTACCATAAGAAAACCTGCTTACAGTTTAGGTTTTTCTTGTTTAGTAGGCTGAAGGTGTTTTATGGCCTAGGAACATCTTCCTAAGGCATTTGTAAGTGTCCCTCTTTTATAGTAGTAATTTGCTCCTCTTTTATTTGTGGATGTAGGTCAATTGACCGAACCACGTATATCTGGTGTTCTGGTGTTCTTGTCGTTTTTATTCTTTCCGTTTTATTGTCTTTGTTGGGTTGCCAAAATTACCTTGTGGTAAATTTCCTGGGGCTAGCTCTAACAAACTGGTATCAGAGTCTGGTTTCGGGATCTTTTGGTAACGATGACAATAACAAAGATTGTTGTCGAGAAATTCGACAGAAATGTCAACTTCGGCTTGTGGCAACTTAAGATGGAAGCCATTCTGGTACAAGACGGAGTTGATTTGGTATTATAGGGAGCCGAGAGCATTCCAGATGATATGTCAAAAGAAGAGCTTGCGGGTATGGATAAGAAGGCCCGATCAAGCATCATTCTAAATCTCTCTAATGAGGTTTTACGGGAGGTAGCTACGGAGACTACGGCTAAGAGCATGTGGGACAAGCTTAAAGCCTTGTACATGAAGAGGACAGTGGAGAATCGTCTCTACTTGAAGCAGAGTCTATATATGCTTCGGATGATTGAAGGTACATCTATACTCTCACATCTTGATAAGTTTGATTCTTTGGTTATGTATTTGGAGAATATAGATGCAAAAATTGATGATGAGGATAAGGCTTTGTTACTCTTGTGTTCTCTTCCCCAATCTTTTAAGCATTTCCATGATAGTTTGATTTATGGAAAAGAAACAGTTTTGTATCAAGAAATTAAATCTGCACTTTGAAATCTAAGGAGCGAGATAGACAAGAATATCTTTGGGGAAAGTAGAGAGAATCGGTGAGGGTGCGGTTGTTAGGGGAGAATGGATAAAAAAGAGAATTTGACAATAGTAGATCTAAATCTAGATCTAAATCCAAACATAGAAATTTGGAATCTGAGATATTGTCATAAAATGGGGCACATTAAATCGGATTGCTTTAAATTGAAAAAATAAATTAAAGCAAAAGGAAAAATTTGTTGAAAAAACTCTTGAATCCGCTAAAGTTAGTGTAGCAGTGATGAGAATGTTGGAAATATTTTTTTACTGCTATTGATGGCGGGGACGAGGTCTAAAAATGAATGGATTTTAGATTAGGGTTGTTCTTATCACATGTGTCCCAATAGGGATTTGTTTTCCACGTCTGAATCTTGTAATGGTGGAATTGTTTTGATGGGCAATAATGCATGTGATGTTGTTGGTAGAGGCACAATCAATTAAAATGCATGATGGTATTGTGAGGGGGGCTCACTAATGTTAGACATGTTCTGATTTAAAAAAGAATCTCATCTCTTTAGGCACCCTAGAGGCTCTTGGGTGTAAATACCACAGTGAAGGTGGAGTTATGAAAGTTTCTAGAAGTGCCCTTATTGTTTATGAAAGTTTGTAGGTCCGGTAGCTTGTATATTCTGCAGGGGTACCTCTGTCACAGGAGTTGATTTTGATTTAAGTCATCATCATTTGCGATTATGACATCACCAAATTATGGCATATGCATTTGGGTCATATGAGCGAAAAAAGGTTTGAGCATATTGAGCAAATGGGGTCTACTTTCTTGAGACAATCTTGGGGCCACTTGATTTTTTGTGAACACTTTGTATTTTTGGAAAGCGAGAAAAAAGTTGACTTCACTTCTCAAAGCAGTTCACAAAATGAAAGGTACTCTTGACTATATTCATTCAGACCTTTGGGGTCCAGCTCAAGTTCAGTCTAAGGGTGGTGCTAGGTATATGTTGACTTTCATTGACGATTATTCCAGGAAAGTTTGAGTTTATTTTTTGAAGCATAAAAATGATGTTTTTCTAACATTTAAACAATGGAAGGCTTTGATTGAGAAGCAAACAGGTAAACATATTAAGCGGCTTCGAACAGATAATGACATGGAATTTTATGAAGGTGACTTTAAAGAATTCTGCAAAAATGAAGGAATCGTTCGACATCGCACTGTTAGGATGATGCCTCAGCAAAATGGTGTGGCCGAACGTATGAACAGAATACTCTTGGAGAGAGCGAGGTGTATGATCTCAAATACAGGGTTGACAAAGGACTTTTGGGCAGAGGCGATTAATATGGCTTGTTACGTTGTCAACCGCACTCCTTCTACAGCACTTAACTTTAAAACTCCAGAGGAAGTTTGGTTAGGTACTCCTGCTGATTACTCTGATTTAAAAATTTTTGGGTGTCCAGCATACATGCATGTAAATGAAGGAAAATTAGAGCCTCGGGCTAAAAAGTGCATTTTCCTTGGGTATGCTTCTGGGGTGAAAGGATACAGATTATGGTGTCCTGCTCCCAAATCCCCAAAATTTGTAATCAGTAGAGATGTTACTTTTGATGAATTATCTATGCTATCTTCTAAAGAGGAATCTACTAGTTGTACAAATGATAGTCTTGTGAAGCGAGGTGGAGCTTGAGATTGGTAGTTCAGATTCTTTTAAGTCGAACTCTTCTACTCAAAGAATGCCAAGTAGGTGGTCCAGAGTCTCTTGGCCTTGAGATGATCAGAGGAAGAGCAATATTCCATAGCCAAGGATAGACCACGGAGAGATATTCGACCACCACAAATATATGCAAATTTGGTTGCATATGCTTTTGTCTGTTGTAGAAAAGAGACAAGTGAAGTTGGTGAGCCTACTTCCTACTGGGATCGAGTTTCTTGTGATAATTCCGCTAAGTGGTTGATTGCGATGAATGAAGAAATTGAGTCTCTTCATGGAATAGAACTTGGGATCTTATGAAAAGCATGCCGGGTAAGAAAAAGAAAATTGTTGGATGCAAATGGGTCTTCAAAAGGAAGGAAGGTATTCAAGGGTTGAAGATGCAAGGTACAAAAGCACGATTGGTTTGCAAAGGGCTATAGTAAAGTACATGGTGTTGATTTTAATGACGTATTTTTTTTTTGTTGTTAAGCATAGCTCTATTCGTGTTTTGCTTGCTTTTTAGTTGCCATGTATAATTTGGAATTGGAGCAACTTGATGTCAAGACAACTTTCTTACATGGTGAACTTGAAGAACAAATTTATATGGAGCAACCTCATGGATTTGAAGTTGATGGTAAGGAAGACCATGTTTGCTTGTTAAAGAAATCCTTGTATGGATTGAAGCAGTCTCCAAGACAGTGGTATAAGAGGTTTGATTCTTTTATGTTGAGTCATGGTTACACGAGGAGCATGTATGATAGTTGTGTTTACTTCAGGAAGTTAACGATGGCTCTTTTGTGTATTTGTTGCTTTATGTTGATGACATGCTTATTGCAGCTAAGAATTTGTCGAGAAATTCACACTTTGAAAATGTTTTGTTGAGTAGTGAATTTGAAATGAAAGATTTGGGGAGCAACTAAGAAAATTCTTGGCATGGAGATCAAAAGAGATCGAGGAGTTGGAAAATTATTTCGATTTCGGAAAAATTACCTCAAGAAAGTCTTGGAGAGGTTTGGCATGAAAAATGCTAAGCCAGTGAGTACTCCTCTTGCTAGCCATTTTCGGCTATGTGCTGCTCAATCACCACAATCAGTTGAAGAGGAAGAATATATGGTAAAAGTTCCATATTCTAGTGCCATCGGCAGTATTATGTATGCAATGGTTTGTACTCGTCCAGATATTTCACAAGCAGTCAGTGTGGTTAGTAGATATATGTCTCGCCCAGGTAAAACACATTGGCAGGCTGTGAATTGGATTCTCAGATACTTGCAAGGGACTTTAGATGTTTGTTTGGAATTTGGGAAAAATCGTGACACTTTGGTTGGTTACGTCGACTCTGATTATGCTGCAGATCTTGATAAACGAAGATCTTTGACAGGCTATGTATTTTGCGTTGGCGGTTGTGCAGTTAGTTGGAAAGCTTCCTTACAACCCGTCGTAGTTTTATCTACTACAAAGGCAGAATATATGGCAGTGACAGAGGCGATCAAAGAAGTTTTATGGTTAAGAGGATTGTTCAGCGAATTATGTTTGCATCAAAGTGTTACTACAATTTACTGTGATAGTCAAAGTGCTATTCATTTGACTAAAGACCAGATGTATCATGAGAGGACAAAACACATCGATGTGAAGTTTCATTTTATTCGGGATATCATTGTTAAGGGAAAAGTCCTTGTTCAGAAAATTCATACGAAGGATAATCCAGCTGATATGTTTACGAAGCCTCTTCCGGTTTACAAGTTCAAGCAGTGCTTGGACTTGGTTGGTGTTAATTGTTGGTGATTGCCCGTTGGGGCTTTTATGAAGAAGGTGGAGCAAGTTTTGTTGGGACATGCCAAGGTGGAGATTTGTTAGTTTGGCAAGTCCCATAGTCCCACATCGGAAAAATTAGACTTGTTGTCTCGTCTTGGAATTATAAATAAGGGCCTGGGCTTTGAAGTCAGATGTACCACAGGTAGCACAAGAGGCACCATAAGAAAACCTGCTTACAGTTTGGGTTTTTCTTGTTTAGTAGGCTGAAGGTGTTTTATGGCCTAGGAACATCTTCCTAAGGCATTTGTAAGTGTCCCTCTTTTATAGTAGTAATTTGCTCCTCTTTCATTTGTGGATGTAGGTCAATTGACCGAACCACGTATATCTGGTGTTCTGGTGTTCTTGTCGCTTTTATTCTTTCCGTTTTATTGTCTTTGTTGGGTTGCCAAAATTACCTTGTGGTAAATTTTCTGGGACTAGCTCTAACAAGCAACACTCCATTAAAAAAGAGTTAAATGTTGCATCTTGAAACGAAAAATCTAAAACAGAACACAATAGATTAATATTTCAGCAAAAGAAAAAAGTTCAATGAAAATGAGTGCTCAAGAACAAGCTAAGTGAACTAAAAAATTCCATGGTAGAAGGATTAACTACAGGGTTTGGTGGCGTAGATAAGTATCGACAGTGCTTCAGGACACGTGAGTCGGTAAGTAGCTAAATAGGGCTTCGTGTTCTGCAACATCATTATCACATTTCTTTCCATCCAACTTAAAAGGTTTGATTATTGTCTACTGATATTTATTTTCCATAATGCAACTTATTGATATCCATTTAAACCGTAGAGTATAAATCCATTTAATGGCTCACCTGCCATTGCATTAGTGTATGTTCCTCTTTGCAGCCATGATTGCACTCAACACATAGCAGTTGGTTCATCACAAAATGACCAAGATCAGCAGGATTCCTTGGCAAGGAAACATGACCCAGCAGTTCTTCCAGATCTGAATAGCATCGCTTACAGTTTACCCTAAGGAGCGTCCAGAAGCTTTAGATGAAATTCAAATTAGTAGAATTTGAATTATGCCATAAGAGAACAATCATACTGTTGTCACTGCCTAAAGTAACTTGAAGAGTTTGTATGAGGTGCATTTTACCAGGTTTTGATAGAATGAAAGAACGAAGAATGAAGTTATAAGGATAAAATAAAAAGGCACACTTCAAAGTAGTATTATGTGAAGTCTATTTATACATAGTGAAAGAGGATATTTCTTTAATTGAGCAGAGAGATTTTCTCATGCAGTTGAGAAAATCTCATCTGCTATGCAGTTGAGAATATCTCTCTTTTATTAGAGAAAATCTCTCTGTTATCATGCCCCCGCAAGATCGAGCTCCTATCAAGGATACCGATCTTGGATCGATGAAACAAAAATAGTTTGCGGGCTAGAGGCTTCGTGAGTGCGTCTGCAAGTTGATCAACCGTATGGATATGAGAGACATGAAGTTGATGTCTGACAACTTGATCGCACGAAGTGAAAGTCGATGGCGATATGTTTCATACGCGAGTGGAACATTGGATTGACACATAAGTAGGTAGCTCTAACATTGTCACAATATATTGTGGGAGTATGAGTAAAGCTAACTTTGAGTTCCTTGAGGAGATTTGTGATCCAGTTGAGTTCAGCAGCAGTGGTAGCAATAGCACGATATTCAGCTTCAGTTGTAGACCGGGCCACTGTCTTTTGCTTCTTAGAACTCCAGCTGATTGGATTAGACCCAAGAAAGATGACATACCCTGATATGGAGGTTCTATCATCAAAGTTTCCCGCCCAATCAGCATCAGCAAACGCATGGAGATGAAGTTGAGTGGTTTTGCGGAGAAAGAGACCATGATTAAGGGTCCCTTTAAGATATCACAAAATTCGTTTAACCGCAGACCAATGTATAGCAAAAGGTTGGTGCATGTATTGAGACAATTTATTGACTGCAAATGAGATATCTGGACGGGTGAGAGCCAAGTATTGTAAGGAGCCAAGTACTTGCCGGTATTGAGTTGAGTCCGTGGTAGGGCTGCCATCACATAATTTGAGTGATTCACCAGTAGAGAGAGGAGTAGCAATTACATTTGCATCCTGCATATTTGTCTTTGATAATAAGTCTTGAATATACTTTCTTTGAGAAAGGAAGAGACCGGAGGATGTAAATGTTGCTTCCATTCCCACAAAGTAGCTCAATGGTCCTAAGTCTTTGAGGGAGAATCGATCAGCCAATTGATTTAAAAATATCTGAACCTCCAAGGGATCATTGCCTGTAACAATAATATCATCTACATAAACTAGAAGATATATTGTATTGCCATGATGTTGTCGGAGGAATAAAGAGGTGTCAGACTTGGAGTTGATGAAGCCAATTGATATCAGAAACGATCCAAGTTCAGTATACCAAGCTCTGGGAGCTTGACGGAGACCATAAATGGCTTTTTGTAATTTGCAAACATGTCTCGGATACTGGTGATGAACAAAGCCAAGGGGTTGCTGCATAAATACATCTTCAATTAGAGTCCCCTGTAAAAAGGCATTGTTAACGTCCAGTTGTCGTAAGTTCCAAACTTTGGAGATGGCCAAACTTAGAATAAGCCGAATTGTTGTGGGTTTAACTACAGGACTAAAAGTCTCTGTAAAATCAACTATGTTGAATCTCGGATTTTGATGATGAAGTCAATTGTCATTTGTTGTCTAATCTATGTGTTGAGATAAGTGTGCAGGATTAACTACGATGAAAGTTAGACAAGCAGCAGGAGTTGCGCCAGTGTCAAGTCAATGATCACGTTGGGAGTTCGAGAGTTCGACGGAAGTTCAGACAGTCGTCCGAGGTTCTGCGGGAACAGATCCGAGAAGTCCAGAAGCTTGCCAAGCGAAGCTCGTCGGAACTCGCTAAGAGGATCGTCGCAAGTCCAGGAGTTTGCCGGAAGTCCGCAGGAGCATCACCAAGGGTTCATCGGATGATCGACGGAAGTTCGCCGGAAACTCGCCGGAAGAAGCGATTGACGCACCGAAGCAAAGCTGCAGAAATTGTCTTAGAAGTAATTGTAGTTAGCACGTTGATTAAGTTGGAAATGGGAGGTGATCCCATTAGCTTAATCTTGGGGCAATTGGGCCCCTGAAAAACCGAAATTGGGCCGAATGGAGCTACCCATTTGGACCCTGATTGCACTAGGAGGTGCAACCGCCCAAGCCAGGAGGTAGCACCGCCTGGGCTAAGTCTCCCAGGGAGACTGGACGGTGCAACCGCCCTAGCTAGAAGGTGGCACCGCCTGGGCTCAGTCTCTGAGCGAGACTGGGCGGTGCAACCTCCCCTGACAGAGAGGTAGCACCGCTTGAGCTCGGTCTTCGAGCTCTGGCAGAGAGGTGCAACCGCCTCAGTCAGGAGGTGGCACCACTTGGGGCTCAGTCTCCGAGCCAGACTCAGGAGGTGCAACCGCCCCTGACAGAGAGGTGCAACCACTTGGGCTTAGTCTTCGAGCTCTGCCAGGCGGTGCAACCGCTCCAGTCAAGAGGTGCAACCGCTTGATCCTGGAATTCCGGGATTTGATCGTTTTGAGCTCCAAATTTGAACTAAGTTGGGGCCTATAAATACCCCACCCATTCAGCACTGAAGAGATACAGACCTACACCGAAATCTTGATCTTTTCTGTGATTCTAAGAGCTCAAAATTGTTGTAAAAGCCCAAAAGTTCTCCTCCCTCTGTTCTTTAAGTTGAGTTGTAAAGAGAGGAGAGAAAAGTTTTGTAAGGGTTGTCTCCTGAGCCCGTCAAAAGGAGTGAAACTGTAAAAGGGCAGTTGGCCTTCGCCTATTGAAGTAATGTCTCTAGTTGACGTCGGTGACCTCGTCGGTGGAGGAAGCCAAAAGTGGAGTAGGTCAAGGCTGACCGAACCACTCTAAATCTCGGTTTGCATTTACTTTGAGCACTTTATTATTTCTGCAAACCTCCTAAATAGCTACTGCCTTCTGCGCTTTTACGAAAGAGTTTCTAAGTTCAGATCTTTCTGAATCAGCATTTAGACGTAAATCGGCATTTTCGTACGATCATTACATTGCAATTTACATTTACATTTTAACTCCAATTATAACTGCAAACTGCCTTCTGTGGATTTTCAAAACATATCTCTAAGTTCAGATCTTTCCAAATATGTGTTTAGACGTAAATCGGCGTTTTCGTACGATCATTTCATTGCAGTTTACGTTTACGTTTTAACTCCAATTATAACTGCAAACTGCCTTCTGCGCATTTACAAAACATATCTCAAAGTTCAGTATCTTCAAAATTGACGTTTAGACATAAACCAGTTTTATCGTACGAACATCGCATTTCAGTTTGCACTTGCATTCTGATTTTTATCATAAACTGCAAACTACCTTTGTAGATTTACTCTAACATCATCTCACTTAATCTTAAGCTGAAGGAGTCTAAGAATCTGGTTTTACATTGAAATCATCTTTGTCGCAGCTTTCGATTTTAATCGTCGAAAGTTTTCCGCTACACTAATTCACCCCCCCCCTCTTAGTGCTCTGGATCATAACAAACTCCAGGTCGTTGATGAAACCCTTTGGCTACTAATCGTGCTTTATATCGAGCAACAGACCCGTCAGGGTTTCGCTTAATTCGGAATACCCACTTACACCCGATGATATTTTGTGCAGGATGAGAAGGTACAAGAGTCCATGTGGACTTATGTAGAAGAGCATCATATTCTTCACACATAGCTTGACGCCAATGTGAAGATTTTTGTGCTTGAGTAATTGTGGTGGGTTCACTGGTCTCAAGAGAAGAATTGGTGATAGTATGGAGGTCGAGAACCTGATGTGGTTTAAAGATACCACTTTTTGAGCGTGTTGTCATTGGATGGCTAGGAACTGCAGGTTGTGTTATTGGTAAGAGTGGTGGAGAGACATCGACAGGATGTAAGAGAGGTTAAGATACATCGATGGCACTAGGTAAAGAAAGTTGTTGTGTTTATGAGGATACGACTTTAGTGGTAGGGGAGACTTGTGAAGAAGGAAGGGGAGAAGGAATGGGGGGAGTGGAGAGTTGTTGAACCGGGAGAACAAAAGAGTGTGGATCTTCAACAATAGGACTGGATGGTGTAGGAGGAGGTTCATTTGAGGGGATCGAATGTATACTCCAGGAATAAATATTTGTCGGAGTGGTATGAATGGTAGGAGATTCATGGTGTTGAAATGGAAAGGCAAATTCAACAAAAACAATATGTCGTGAAATAAAGACTTTTTGAGATTGTGGTTCATAGCACCGAAAGGCATTATGCTCAAGAGAATATCCTATGAAGATGCAAGCTTTAGATCTTGGCGCTAACTTGTGTGGGGCATAGGGATGTAGCCACGGATAACATAAACAACCAAATATTCTGAGTTTTTGAATGTTTGGGGATTTGGAAAATAGTTTTTCAAATGGAGACTAGTATTAAAGAACTGGAGTGAACAAACGATTAATAAGGTAGACAACAGTTTGAAAGGCGGCAGACCAAAAAGTTGGTGGCATGGAGGCTTGATGTAGAAGTGTGAGACCAGTTTCTACGATATGTTGATGTTTACGTTCAGTAGAGCTAACTAGTTGAGGAGTGTGTGGAGGTGACTTAAGGTGTTGGTTGCCACAGGTTGAGAGGTAGGATGTGAGGGCTTGAAATTCACCTCCACCATCAGAGTAGACTGTTTTAATTGTAGACTGAAAGAAGTTTTCAACCCGCTTTTTAAAGTTGGTGAAGACTTTTGAAACTTCTGATTTATGACGAAGAGGATATAGCCATGTGTATTTAGTAAAATAGTCGACAAAAATAACATAAAAGCTAAACTTGTCAAAAGAAGTGACAGGAGCAGGGCCCCAAACATCAGTATAAATAATTTCAAATGGTTTAGAACATGATATAGAGGAAACACTGAAAATAAGTCTATGACTTTTATTATGAAGACAAGCATCACAATAAGTGACAACCCTATTATTTGTAAGAGTAGGAAGAGAATAACGAGAAAGTAATTTATTTTGGATAGGGAGAGAGGGATGACCGAGACGACGATGCCACACATCGATTGAAGCTGCAACGGAGGAGTAAGCAGTGGGCTGTTTTATTTGTGGAAGTGACGACCATTCATAAACATTGTCCTTACTCTGGCCTTGGACCAATGATGCCCCCGTGCTCAAATCCTTAACAAGAAAAGAGTTAGGAAAGAATTCAATGAAGGTATTATTTTGTTTGCAAAATTGAGAAACGGAAATAAGATTTTGTTTAATGTAAGGTGCACATAAAACATCATCGAGTGTAAAGGTTGTGGTAGGTGAATTAAGCAAGGTTGTGGTAGGTGAGTAATAGGAATTCCTTTACCGTCACCGATGATGATGTCCTCAGTGCCACTATAGTTGTTATGGATGGACAAGTTCTGGAGATCTGAGGTGATATGGTGGGATGCGCAAGAGTCCACAATCCAATTATGATCACTAGTCGTTGGAGTAGTCATGAGATTTGCTTGAGACCAATGTGATTGAGCAGGAAGTCTGGGTCGAGATCGACAGACCTTTGCAGAGTGACCGACTTTATCACATAGTTGGCAAATAATTCTTTGTTGGTTTGTGTTGTGAGGGTGCTAGGTCTGCGGATGATTGAAGGAGCCACCTTTGTTGACAATCTTGTTATACGAATTGCCCCTCCTTTTTTGAGTGACTTGAGCCACCTTCGTTCTCGTACTCGCATGCTTAGTCTCCTATCCAGCCTCATGAAGATAAAGCAAGAGGGAAGTAATATTACTGATTATCGATGATAACCTTTATGTTATGTAGATAATCAGTAATATTACTTCCCTCTTGCTTTATCTTCATGAGGCTGGATAGGAGACTAAGCATGCGAGTGCGAGAACGATTGGCCAAGGTGGTTTGCAACTTGCACCAAGCTTTGACAGTAGTGTCACATGAAGAACTGAGTGGGGCAAGGGATCTAGCGACCAAGGCTTGAATTGCTTGAAGGATGAGGCGATCCTAGCGTAACTATAGTTTGTGATCCGGATTTGGTACTGGATCGGATGCGCCTGGGATGTTGAGCATCGCCGGTGGACAACGAAGAGAGCCATCGACATAGCCTAGAAGATCATAGCCAAATAGTAGATTAGAGAATTGAGCACGCCATGATGCGTAGTTACCACCGTTGGATAATTTGAAGGGGATGAGGGCTGATGCATTTATGGAGATAAGGCTTGTATGTGGGAAGGTATTATGGTTCCCTACGGGAACAGTAATGGGAGTATCAAAGGTAGATGATGATGACATATGGAAGATATGATCAGGGAGAAAGAAGTGTTGATATAGATCAATGTCACCTGAGGTGGTGGCAAATAAGATCTGTGAAAGAATAAGGTCTTCGTTGAAGGAAAAGACCTATGCAAGAAGGTGTAAAGCTGTAGATCTGTGTGCAATAGATCAGCAGTGAGGAATCTTGGCAACGAGGCAGCAGCGTGGAAAGTTACCGAAGGCTGCTTGTCTCTGCGAAGGCAGAGCAGGATGCTGGTTGCTGGGAGGCCTACACCCAGAAGGTCCTCTCGGAAGCAGTGAGGATAATGTTGTCAGAGTCAAGGACAGCGATGGCGGAGGCGTTGGAGGGAGAAGGGCAGGAGCTGGTCGATGGACCAGCCCGCGGAAGCAGAGCAGATATGGAACAGAGGGTTAGTGACGAGGCGTTGGCGACGATGAAAGGTGGGAAGTGAGAGGTGGATGACTGCAGTGGTTTGATGATGATGCAGCAGCAGCTTCCATGGCCTGACGTGAAGCTGATGGGTGAGGTTGAAAGACTCAAAGAGGAGAACGCCACTCTGATACCATGATAGAATGAGAGAATGAAGAATGAAATTATAAGGATAAAGCAAAAAGGCACACTTCAAGTAGTATCATGTGAAGTCTATTTATACATAGTGAAAGAGGATATTTCTTTAACTGAGCAGAGAGATTTCCTCATGCAGTTGAGAAAATATCATCTGCTATGCAGTTGAGAATATCTCTCTTTTATCAGAGAAAATATCTCTGTTATCAGGTTTGACATGTACAACATTCTCTTTCAGCCACAGCTTGGTTCATCATACACATCAGTGGTGCACTAGAGATTCAGGCAAGTGCACCAAGTTTCGTAGATTATGAAAGGCCCCATTTAAGAATAGATGACCCACCAAATTTGACGAAGAAATAAGTAGATAACCACGGAAGCAACAGTTTTAAAAGCGACTTCTAAATATCCATCATATTTAAAAATACTTATGAATGAAACATATAGTCTAAATGAAAGAATGTAATCTCATAATGGACCCATGTCGCTGGTCGGCTCTGTATATACTATTGGTACTAGTGTCCTAAGTGTCACTGCAACACTATATACTAATTTCCAAGAAACACTAAAAATCATCCGAAGGCAAACGAAGAGATGAGGGCACAACTCCAGAGGAGGGAATGAGGATTCGCTGCAAAGTATGAGAGGAGGGAAGGAGGCAACGACGAGGGAGGAAAGAAGAAAACAAAGAAACTGAAAAGGGTATCGATCACTTAGGGGTAGAGGACGTGTACTATCACGAACAAACCTACATATAAGATGTTCAATATTATATTTTTATATTTTTATATCTTTTAATTTTATTTATACTTTATATATTCATGTCTTTGGACGATGGAGGAAAGAAATAAGCAAAGAAAAATGAGAAAAAGAAGAAATGTATCGATCATATGATCTCGTATGAGGTAATATGTTGGTAGATAAATTATAAGATCAAATGGAGGATCGACTAAAGGCAACACCAAACGATAATATATTTAGAGCTGATGAGGAGATTGGGACCAATGTAGGACTAACCTATGGTATAGTGGGTGCGAGGGCCGCCATCATCTCAATGCAAACTGAGTAAAGCAATTTGGGTAGAGCTTGGTGAAGTAGCCAAGTCACATAAAGAGAGTCAACATAGAAGATATGGAATGAAGACATGAAGCTTTCCTTGGATAATAGTTACGAATATGAACTCTTATAGAGTCAATAGTGAAATCATGTCAATCCTTGGGTTTCTTATTCTAATGGAGTGAACTCATCTTATATGGTGCCATAATCAAAGAGAATTTTAAGGTACATACTGTTAGGACTGAAATTGGTACTAAGAGGGGGAGGGGGAGGGGGGTTAATTAGTGCTTACGATAGAAACGTCAGTTTTGAAAAATTACGTTCGATAAAAACTGATATTGGAAAAGAGTGCCTGACTTAAAGTAAGTGAACTAAGCAATTAACTCAGAAAGTAATAGCAATGATAATGAAAAGCAAAATAGAAATTACATATTGAGTTTATAGTGGTTCGATCATCGTGACCTACATCTACTCTTGATTCCTCTTCACTCGAAGCCACTGGCTTCAATTACTGATCTTCTTTCCTCGGGTGAAGATCAACTACCCTTATAACTCTTTCTCCGTTTCATAGGCTCAGGAGAGAACCTTTACACCTCTCTTTCTGTTAAACCTCACTCCCCCCTTATAAACCTTCTAACTCTAGGAGGAAGAGATTAACTAAACTTAGAGAGATTACAATAACTTTTCAACTAGAACTCTTTCCCTTTTTTGCTTAATTCTTGTATTTCCATGCAGGAATAGTTGGGGTATTTATAGACCCTAAATGACTTTAAAAATGAAGCTAAAAAAACTCTCATCTCGGGTTTTCTAGGTCCTGGTGATACCACCGCTTATACTGGGCGGTACCACCACCTGCGACACTAACAATAGGTGGTACCATTGCCTAGACTGGCGATATCATCGTGTGACAGTCTAGGAGACTGTGTCTGGGAGGTACCACTGCCCAGTCTGACGATACCACCGCTTGACAACTTGGAAAAGTGTACTCTTGACTTTTTCAGCTCATAGGTGATTCTACCTAATCTTAGGTGACCAAATGAGTCTTCCACTTAGCCCAAAACAGTCCCAACTCAAGCCCAATGAGCCTCTAATTGAGTTGACATAGTTACACCCCAAAACTGACTCAATTAGACTCTAAACTAATTTGGTTTAGATATAATCAATTATAAGCATGAATCCGATGTTGTTCGGCATGTCATTGGTTCATTCGACGCTTCGTTCGATCCTTTCGGCACATCGTCCTCTCTTGCGGTGTATTGCCCAATCGACATGTTGATCTCCGCAATATCTGATCTCCTTGATACAATGTTCGATCCTTTTGGTTCAATGCCCAAACTCATGGTAAGAAGCCTTCTGCCGATACGTCAACTAATCTTCCAACTCGATGTCCAATCTTTTGATATGTTCTACTCCGGCCCAACATTCGATTCATCATGCTTTAATCGATTTACCTTTTTTGATCGAAGTTAGTCCTGTGTCACTCAAAATGTAAATTGGATCATAAACTCATTAATTGATTTCATCATCAAAATCCAAGATTCAACAATCTCTCCATTTTTGATAATGATAACCAATTGATGACGAAGTTTAAACTAAACTCACCCCTATCAATATGTCATAATTGAGATGAACCTTGAATTCAAATTAAATTCAAGTCAAAGCAATTTTAATCATGATTCACATCATATGCAATACATCATATATATCATCATAATAAAATCATGAGTATTGCATATATAATCATAATTTCAAAATATTAAAGTGCATTATATCATGCATGATTCAAATTATCATTATACCTTCTCCCCCTTTGTTATCAATAAAAAAGAGAAAAATGTGACTAGAAAATTTTTAATTATGCAAGCTAGTAATATAGCAAGTTTTACATCATTTTAGAATATGTAAGCTAGCAAGTTTTAAAGATGTGCAAGTTTTGATTCTCTTGAGATGTGCAAGATAGCACTTTTTGTTTCTCTTTTGAGATAGTAAGCTAGCAAGTTTTGCCTTTCTTTGTAAGCTAGAAGTTTTGCCTTATAAGTTTACAAGTTTTTGCTTCTTGAATTGTGCAAGCTAGCAAAATTTTCTCCTCCTTTGTCATTGTCAAAGAGAAAGAAGAAGAGAGGAATTAATACAATGGTGTAATTCATTTCCCTTTACATCAATTATCAAATTATCACATGAAATATATAAAGAAAAATTAACTTTGTGATGTGATATACAATTAAAGGAATTATATATAATAAAAATCATATCATGAAAGATAATATCAAAGATCACGTGAATACCAAAAGATATGATTCATTTTAATTAATTTCCTCTTAAATAATAAAAAAGAAATCTAAGGAGATCAAATAGTAAAAGATCTTCAAAAGAAATTTTAAGTCATGAATTCCAAGAAATCAAGAGAAAAATTAAGATTCATTTGAATAAATATTCTCTTTAATAAAATACAAGAATCATTCGAGAATAAAAAGTAAGTCATCGTGATTCATATAAAGAAAATCTCAAGTTATGATTCCGAGAATTCAAGATCATGATATAGATAAAACTCATTCAAATTCAAATCGTCAAATCATCAAAATCACTTTCTTAATTCAAGAGATAACATAAAATAAATTGATTACTAAGAATCACTTGTTGAAAAGTCAAAAAGCTCTAGAGATATTTAAATATATATATATATATATATATATATATATATATATATATATATATATATATATATATATATATATATATATATATATATATATATATATATATATATATATATATATATATATATATATATATATATATATATATATATATATATATATATATATATATATTCTCCTCTTTTTGTTTTAATTTAAGTGATTTGATTTCATACAAGCATGCCCAAGTTTTTTACGTCAAATCAAAACATACATCATCGTTTAAAATCGAAAAATAAGATTTATCATAAAAATCATCAAGATCAATAAACCATAAATCACAAAAATCATTATTACTTCAAATCATCATGCATAATATAAAATCATCATACCAAAACTTTTAACATTTTCATTACATCATTAAATCATCAAGAATGATTTCATAAATCATCCTTAATTAAAATCATTTTGATACCAATAGTTCTAATTCTAATGATCTTTCCTTTATTGTTTTGGCTAGTGATTTTTATGAAGTATGTTTGATCTTCGGTCATAAGCCTTAAGTATCAACTATCAAAATTTTATTTTTATTCCTAGCTTTCAATTGTAGATATTTCTATAAGAAAGGTGGGTTTGTTATAGGTACCCATTTGACTTTGGGTCCCTCATAGTCAAATCTATCTATTTTAATTTTTGACATTGAGACATTTATGGTTCCTTCAGGAACCCAAACTAATTTATACAAGCCATACTTCTTGAATGGACATTTATATGCAAAGTGTCCACACCTACCACAAAAATTACATTTATTTTCATGGAAAATATGTAATGTGGGTCCTTTAATAAATAAAGTTAGTTTTTGTTAATTATTGCTACTTACAAAACTGATTCATTTTTGTTAAGTGTTGCTACTCACAAAACCGATTCCTACTTTTCTATGTATATAACCTTTATTGGCAAGAATCATGTTTAATGATTTGTTGCCAATTTTAAATTTTTTTAATATTTGTTTTAGTAATACATTTTCATTCTTAACTAAGTCTAATTCTTCACATTTAGTGTAATGAGTTAACTTGTAATTATCATACTTATTTTTTAATTTTTTAAATTCATTAGCAATAGAAGTATGCTCCTTTTTTAACAATTTATACTTTTTACTAACTAATTTAAAATCATCAAACAAATAATTAAAGGTATTGAATAATTCATCGTAAGATAAAGGAGATTCGTTTGAGTTATTTACCTTATTGTCGAGAGTCATCAAAGCGAAGTTCGGCACTTCGTCTTCATCGGTTTGCTCATCGTCTTTGAATACACTCGTTTCATCCCAAGTCACCTTGATTGCTTTCTTGTTCTTTGATAACTTTTTCTTTTTAAGTTCATTTTTATTCTTTGATTTTTATTTTATGAACTTTTTAAATTTGATTGTGAGGAGTTCAAAGTCATCATCACTTGAGCTTTTGCTCGAGTGGGCTTCTTTTGTTCTAAATGTCAAATCCTTCTTGTTCTTTGGAAGGTTGTTCTCATGTTCGTCATGTGCAATACATGTCATTTCTGTTAAATCTCAGATTTTGATGATGAAACCAATTAATAGTATTTATGATTTGATCTGCGTTTTGAGTGATGTAGGATGCTTCAATTAGGTAGAGATAATTAAAGCAGGAAGAATCATGTTGGGCTAGAGAAAAATATGTCAGAAGATTGGACGTCGCGTAGGAGGATCGATCGACATATCAACAGAAGGCTTTAGTCCATGGATTCGGGCATCAAGCTAAGAATAATAGATATTGCACCAAGGATATCGAAGTTGCAAAGGTCAACTGGTTAATTGTGCAATTGGCTGCAAGAGAGGACGATGCACCAAAGAATCGGACGAAGCATTGATGGACCAATGATATACCGGACAACATGATTCATGCTTAGTAATAATTGTCTGGATCGAAATATGTTTTTATGTGTGCAGGATTAACTACGATAGCAAGGCATAAAGCAAAATGAAGTCCCAGAGTTAAGAACGTGATTTTGTCGGAAGTCCGGACGTTCGTCAGAAGTTCGGACGTTTGTCGAAAGTTCTACTGAAATTGACTAAGAAGTCCTAGAGCTTACCAAAAGAAACTCATCAGAACTTGCCAAGAAGATCGTCGTGAAGTCCAGGAGCTTACCGGGAGTCCACTTGAATATTGCCGAGAGATCGTCGGAAGTTCGCCGAAAGATTACTGGAAGCTCGCCGGAAGAAACCAGAATTATTTAGCTTATTTTATGCCTTAAATTTCGTAGTTAGTATATAATTAGAGTGTGATTTTGGAGGTAATCCCATCAACTCTTTTGGAGGCCAATTGGGCCCAGAGTTAGGTTGGTTTGGGCCGGATTCAAGGTCCAACCAAGATACTGAAAGCACAGCTAGCGATGGCACTGCCAGGGTCGGCGGTGGCACTGCCTGGGAGACAACATCCTAGGAGTTCTGGGCGGTGGTACTGTCGGCATTGAATGCTGACTACGGTGGTACTGCTCTTGTCAGGCGGTGGTATCGCCCTATGGCAGACCAACGATGGTAGTACCGCCTAGTAATAATGGTGGTACAGCCAGTACCCAGGAAACCTGGGATGAGACCTTTTTGTTAAGATCAGGAGCACTAAGAGGGGGGGGGAGTGAATTTGTTGAATCTCGGATTTTGATGATGAAGTCAATTGTCATTTGTTGTCTAATCTATGTGTTGAGATAAGTGTGCAGGATTAACTACGATGAAAGTTAGACATGTAGCAGGAGTTGCGCCAGAGTCAAGACAATGATCACGTTAGGAGTTTGAGAGTTCGACGGAAGTTCGGGCAGTCGT
The DNA here is from genome assembly GCA_900464855.2 of Musa schizocarpa. Taxonomy (NCBI): domain Eukaryota; kingdom Viridiplantae; phylum Streptophyta; class Magnoliopsida; order Zingiberales; family Musaceae; genus Musa; species Musa schizocarpa. Next base: position 19,362,438 of record LS990923.1, on the reverse strand, counting down.
CGGAGGTTCTGCGGGAACAAATCTGAGAAGTCCATAAGCTTGCCAAAAGAAGCTCGTTCGAACCGCCAAGTGGTTCGCCGCAAGTCCAGGAGTTTGCCGAAGTCAGGAGCATCACCGGGGTTCATCGGTTGATCGACGGAAGTTCATGCCGAAAACTTCATTTGGAAGAAGCAATTGACGACAGAGCAAGCTACTGATAAATGTCTAAGGAATAATCGTAGTTAGCACATTGATTAAGCCGAAATGGGAGGTGATCCCATTAGCTTAATCTTGGGGCAATGGGCCCCTAAAAAACCCAATTGGGCGAATGGATCAACCCATTGGGACCATGATTGCACTGGTGGTGCAAACCGCCCAAGCCAAGGAGGTAGCACCGCTGGGCTAAGTCTCCCGGGGAGATTGGGTGGTGAACTACCCCCCCAGGAGAGGTAGCACCACTGGGCTCGACCTCCGGCGAGACCAGGCGGTGCAACCGCCCGACACGAGAGAGGTAACACCACCCGAGCCTCGGTCTTGAGCTTTGGCGGTGCAACCGCCCGATAGAGGTGGCACCGCCTGGAGGCTCGATCTTCGAGCTCTCGCTGGCGGTGCAACCGCTCGATCGAGAGGAGGTGCAACCGCCGATCCCGAATTTCGGGATTTGATAGTTTTGAGCTCCAAATTTGAACTAGGTTGGGGCCTATAAATATCCCACCCATTCAGTACTGAAAGAACATAGACATACACCGAAATCTTGATCTTTTTCTGTGATTCTTAGAGCTCAAATTTGTTGTAAAGGCCAAAAGTTCTTCTCCCTCATTTCTTCCAAGTCCTGAGTCGTAAAGAGAGGAGAGAAAATTCTGTAAGGATTGTCTCCTAATCCCGTCAAAAGGAGTGAAACTATAAAAGGGTGGTTGGCCTTCGCCTATTGAAGGAAGGCTTCTAGTTGATGTCGGTGACCTCGTCGGTGGAGGAAGCCAAAAGTGGAGTAGGTCAAGATTGACCGAACCACTCTAAATCTCGATTTGCATTTACTTTGAGCATTTTATCTTTACTGCAAACCTCCTCCGAAGCTTACTGCTTTCTGCGCATATACGATCGGGTTTCAAGCTTTGCACTTTCTGAATCAGCGTTTAGACGTAAATCTGCTTTTTCATACGATCATCATATTTCATATTACGTTTACGTTTTGATTTTCATCATAACTGCAAACTGCCTTTATACTCTTGCTTAAACTGCATCTTATCTAATCAAGTGATTTATGAATAAACATTTAGACGTAAATCAGTTTCTTCGCACGAACGTCGTATTTCAGTTTGCGCTTATATTCTGGTTTTCATCATAACTACCAACTGCCTTCATAGATTGACTTTAACATCATCTTGCTTAAGTTAAAGTAATCTTAGAATCGGCTTTCAAACAGAAATCATTTTTATCGTTCGAACGCAGCTTTCGATTTTAATCGCAGAAATTTTTTCGCTGCACTAATTCACCCCCCCCCCCCTCTTAGTGCTCTTGATCCTAACAATTGGTATCAGAGCGGGGTTAACTCTCTAACGGATTAAAACCCAAGAGAGATGGCATACGCCGGAAACCAAGAGGACTATTCTATTACACGTCCACCCATGTTCAATGGGACGGACTACACCTATTGGAAGACCCGAATGAGGATCTTTCTGATTTCTATGGATTTTAAACTTTGGAATCTTGTTGAAAACGGATTTTTGAAGTCTTCTCTTCCAATGATCGATTGGAATGAATTGGAGAAGAAGGCTTTCGCTCTTAATGCAAAGGCTATGAATGCCTTATTTTGTGCACTTGATAAAAACAAGTTTAATCGTGTTTCAACTTGTGAAACCGCATTTGATATTTGGCACACACTCGAAGTGACTCACGAAGGCACAAGTAGAGTGAAAGAGTCAAAAATCAATCTTCTGTTGCATTCTTTCGAACTTTTCTGGATGAAACCGAGTGAAACCATTGGCGACATGTTTACCCGTTTCACGGATGTCGTCAACGGTCTAAAAGGACTCGGAAAAAGTTTTTCGGATTTTGAACTCGTAAATAAGATTCTAAGATCCCTTCCTAAGAGTTGAGATCCAAAAGTCACTGCTATTCAAGAGGCAAAAGATCTACGCAACTTCCCTCTTGAAGAACTAATCGGGTCATTAATGACCTACGAGATGACTTGTAAAGCTCATGAAGAGCAAGAAGACATCCTTCCAAAGAACAGGAAGGATATGGCACTTAAAACTTCAGAAGGCCACTTGAGAGAAAACTCAAGTGATGAGGACTGTGATGATGACTTAGCACTTCTAACAAGAAAATTTAAAAAATTCTTTAAAAGAAACAAGTTTAAGAATGACGCAAAAAATAAACTTGAACCCTAGAAGGACCAAGTTATTTGCTATGAGTGCAAAAAGCCGGGACACTACAAGAGTGATTGTCCCCAAGCCAAGAAGAGAACATCAAAGAAGAAGGCGCTCAAAGCAACATGGGATGATTTGAGCACATCCGAAGAAGAAGAGGAGTCCAACACCAAGCAAGTTGATCATTACGCCTTAATGGCTATCGGAGATGAGGTAACAAATTTAATTGATGCAGATTTACCTTATCATGAATTATTAAATGCATTCCATAAAATATTTGATGAATGTAAGACAATTAGTAGAAAATACAAATTGCTAAAAAAGGAGTATGATAGTCTTATTTGTAATTTCGATAAGTTAAAAGCTGAACAACATGATAGTTTAAGCTCATGCATAAAATGACATGATCTAGAAACTCTCCAAAAGGAAAACTTGCTACTTAAGGACACCTTGAAGAAATTCGAGGTTTGTAGCAAGTCATTAAACATGATCCTTGCAAACAAGGGTCACGTTCCCAAAAGAAGTGAAATTGGATTTGTGAGAAGTCCTCACCAAAATCCAACCACCTTCATAAAAGGCCCCATCTTACATGTTCGACATAAAAACAAATGTAACTTTTGTTGCAAATTTGGACACAAGACGCATTATTGTCTATTCAAGAAAATTAGTCCTAACAAATTGATCTGGATTCCTAAAGGAACCATGATAAATTCTATGCAACATGAGAGACAATGTAGATCTATTTGTGAGGCACCCAAAAGCAAATGGGTACCTAAAAATCATCCTTTCTTGTAGAAAACTAAACCATCGCAAGCTAGGAGCAAGAGATGGTACCTTGATAGTGGATGCTCAAGGCATATGACCGGAGATCCATCTCAATTCTCTAAGCTCACTAGCATAGACGAAGGCTATGTCACCTTCGGAGACAACAAGGGTAAAATCATTGGCAAATGAACCATAGGTAACAAATCCAACTTCTTTATTGAAGATGTTTTGTTAGTTGATGGTTTGAAACATAACCTCTTGAGCATTAGTCAATTATGTGATAAAGGATATATTGTCAGATTTGAATCTAATGCTTGCATCATTGAAAAACCACACAAAAACATATCTATGATTGCATTGAAACAAAACAACGTATACACTATTGACATCAATGATTTGTGTAATGAAATGTATTTTTCTGTTTTGAATGAGGATGCTTGGATATGGCATAGAAGATTAGGTCATGCTAGCATGAAACTAATCACTCAAATATCATGTAAAGAACTTGTAAGAGGAATTCCTCATATCAAGTTCATCAAAGATAATGTATGTGATGCTTGCCAATTAGGTAAACAAATTAAGGGTAGTTTCAAATCTAAGAATCAAATAAGCACCTCTAGGCCCTTACAATTGATCCATATAGACTTGTTCGGACCAATCTCCACATCAAGCCTAGGAGGTAGCAAATACGCCTTCGTCATTGTGGATGACTATAACAGATACACATGGACTTACTTCTTAAAACAGAAAAGTGAATGCGTTAGATATTTTACCAAGTTTTGTAAACTTGTTCAGAATGAGAAAGGTTCTATGATTTCGTCAATTAGAAGTGATCATGGTGGTGAATTTCAAAACCATGATTTCCAGGAATTTTGTGAACTTAATGGATATAACCATAATTTCTCTACTCCTAGAAATCCTCAACAAAATGGAGTAGTAGAAAAAAAAATCGAAATTTACAAGAAATGACAAGAACCATGTTGAATGAACACAACCTACCCAAATATTTTTGGGCCGAAGCCGTAAATACTACATGCTACATTTTGAATAGAGTTCTAGTAAGACCCCTACTAACCAAAACTCTCTATGAGTTATGGAACAACGAAATACCCAATGTTTCATATTTTAAAGTCTTTGGGTGTAAGTATTTTATCTTGAATGAAAAGGATAACTTAGGAAAATTTGATGCAAAATCCGATGAAGGAATCTTTCTTGGTTATTCTTCAGTTTCTAAAGCCTTTCGTATCTTCAATAAAAGAACTTTAATTATCGAAGAATCCATTCATGTTGTTTTCAATGAGATTTCCGAAATCAGGAAAAATGATTTTGATGATGATGTTAATTTTGATTCCTTGAATTTAAATGAAACCCCTTCTCCAACTAGCAACTTGGATGCATCCACTCCCGAAACATCCTTACCCAAGGATTGGAAGTATGTAGATGCTCATCCCAAGGAGCTAATCTTAGGAGACACCTCAAAGGGGGTTCAAACACGATCTTCTCTTAAAAATTTTTGTGCGAACGCCGTCTTTCTCTCCCAAATTGAACCCAAATGTGTTGACGAAGCCATGAAAGATGATTCATGGATTATCGCAATGCAAGATGAATTGAATCAATTTGAGAGAAATGAGGTGTGGAAGCTTGTTCCTAGGCCAAATGACCATTTAGTTATTAGTACTAAATGGGTCTTCAGAAACAAGCAAGATGAAAATGGTATCGTGGTTAGAAACAAGGCTAGATTAGTGGCCAAAGGTTTCAACCAAGAAGAAGGTATCGATTACGAAGAAACCTTCGCTCTTGTGGCTCGATTGGAAGCCATAATGATGCTCCTTGCCTACGCTAGTAGTAATAATTTTAAGTTGTTCCAAATGGATGTTAAAAGCGCTTTTCTAAATGGCTTTATTTCCGAAGAAGTTTATGTTGAACAACCTCCTGGATTTGAAAATAATAGCCTCCCTAATCATGTGTTTAGATTAACTAAAGCTCTCTATGGTTTAAAACAAGCCCCAAGGGCTTGGTATGAGAGACTTAGTTCTTTTCTTATCGAAAATAATTTCACAAAAGGCAAGGTTGATACTACATTGTTCATCAAGAATTTTGAAAATAATTTTCTCATTGTTCAGATTTATGTTGATGATATTATCTTTTGCTCTACGAATGAATCTCTTTGTGAATCTTTTGCTAAAACTATGAGTCTTGAATTCGAAATGAGCTTAATGGGAGAATTAACATTCTTCTTCGGCTTACAAATCAAACAACTAAGCAATGACATCTTTATTAGTCAAACTAAATATGGTATGAATTTATTAAAAAAGTTTAATATGAACAACTCAAAGGCTATTAACACTCCTATGAGCACCTTCACTTTACCTCACTGCAACCAGACCAGACATCATGTTCAGTGTAGGACTTTGTGCTAGATTTCAATCAAACCCTAAGATACCTCATCTCAAAGCAGTTAAAAGAATACTTAAATATCTTAATGTTACCACAAATCTAGGATTATGGTACCCAAAATCAGAGAATTTTGAGTTAATTGTTTATGCTGATGCGGACTTTGCTGGCTGTAGACTAGATAGAAAAAGCACATCAGGATCATGTCAATTTTTAGGACATGCCCTTGTTTCCTGGTCATCTAAGAAACAAAACTCGGTTGCACTATCAACAACCGAAGCTGAATATATTGCAACAAATTCATGCTGTGCACAAGTTGTATGGATGAAAAACACCTTAGAAGATTACAAAGTTAATCTTAAAAATATTCCCATTAAATGTGATAACACAAGTGCAATATGCTTAACTAAGAATCCTATACAACACTCAAGAACAAAACATATTGATATTAGACATCACTTTATACGAGATCATGTCACTAATCATGACGTGACCATAGAGTTCATTGATACTAAATATCAACTAGCTGACATTTTTACAAAACCTCTAAGTGAAGAACAATTTGATTTCATAAGAAGAGAATTAGGAATGTTGATGTGTCCGAGTAAATAAACTAGTTAAAATTATTTTTCGGACTTTATTGAATGATCAATCACTTGATTGCCATTACATAACATGTGTTGAAATGTTTTGTCTTCATGAAAAATATTTTTTTTTAAAATGGATTTGATGAAATGATTCCTGCTTATGAATTCCATCTTGAAATATGGATGATAGTATTTTTACTTGCAAAAAGCTGTTTCAAACACATATCTTGACTCAAAGTAAACTCACAAATAACTGGAATCACAAATGGCATTCCTCCTTCATGTACAAAGGATTATAACAAAAAAAGAAGGAAGACGTATTCAAAGCAATCTATGTATCATGTCTTCCCTTATATGCTTGAAAACTTGCTTATATTATTTTCCTGGTATCACAACTACCATGCTTTTTGTTGATGACAAAGGGAGAGAAATATATGAATTGATGCTATAAACACCGATGCTTTGATTATGCCATGCTTGCATCACCAAGAGATATATGAACAGACATGCTTGCATCGCCAAGTGATATATGAACAGATGCTATAATTTGCATTATGCCTTGAGTTGATATCTTATCATGTGAAGAAATGCAACACTTGCTAAAATATTTGAAATGTGTACATCATGTAATGATATCAAAATCTTACTTCACAGCTTTACATGTTGATATCTTGATATCTTACAATATGATGAATTGTTACTATTACCATCATTCAAACTTGTAAAATCTGAAAATGAATGTCAAGCCTTGACATCATCTTCAGAGAGATATATCATGATGAGAATCATGATGGGAGTATTGATAAGTTCAAATAATTTAACTTATCAATATGTCGCTTGAATTCTTAGGTCTTGAATTCAAGAATGACTTATCTCAAGAATGGCATATAGACAGGGGGAGTTAAGGTTAACTCCATTATCAATTGATTGTCATCATAAAAAAGGGGGAGATTATTGAATATCGGATTTTGATGATGAAGTCAATTGTCATTTGTTGTCTAATCTATGTGTTGAGATAAGTGTGCAGGATTAACTACGATGAAAGTTAGACATGCAGCAAGAGTTACGCCGGAGTCACGACAATGATCACGTTGGGAGTTCGAGAGTTCGACGGAAGTTCGGACAGTCGTCGGAGGTTCTACGGGAACAAATCCGAGAAGTCCAAAAGCTTGCCAAAAGAAGCTCGTCGGAACTCGCTAAGTGGTTCGTCGCAAGTCCAGGAGTTTGTCGAAAGTCCGCAGGAGCATCACTGAGGGTTCATCGGTTGATCGATGGAAGTTCGTCGAAAACTCGCCGGAAGAAGCAATTGACGCACAGGAGCAAGCTACAGTAAATGTCTAAGGAATAATCGTAGTTAGCACATTGATTAATCTGGAAATGGGAGGTGATCCCATTAGCTTAATCTTGGGGCAATTGGGCCCCTAAAAAAACCCAAATTGGGCCGAATGGATCAACCCATTCGGACCATGATTGCACTGGGTGGTGCAACCGCCCAAGCCAGGAGGTAGCACCGCTTGGGCTAAGTCTCCCAGGGAGACTGAGCGGTGCAACCACCCCAGCCAGGAGGTAGCACCGCCTGGGCTCAATCTCCGAGTGAGACTGGGTGGTGCAACCGCCCCTGACAGAGAGGTAGCATCGCCTGAGCTCGGTCTTCGAGCTATGGCAGGCGGTGCAACCGCCCCAGTCAGGAGGTGCAACTGCCTGAGCTCGGTCTTCGAGCTCTGGCAGGCGGTGCAACCACCCCTGACAGAGGTGGCACCGTCCAGAGGCTCAGTCTTCGAGCTCTGCCAGGCGGTGCAACCGCTCCAGTCAGGAGGTGCAACCGCCTGATCCCGGAATTCCGGGATTTGATAGTTTTGAGCTCCAAATTTGAACTGGGTTGGGGCCTATAGATACCCCACCCATTCAGCACTGAAAGAACATAGACATACACCGAAATCTTGATCTATTTCTTTAATTCTTAGAGCTCAAATTTGTTGTAAAGGCCAAAAGTTCTTCTCCCTCTTTTCTTCCAAGTCCTGAGTTGTAAAGAGAGGAGAGAAAATTCTGTAAGGGTTGTCTCCTAAGCCCGTCAAAAGGAGTGAAACTGTAAAAGGGTGGTTGGCCTTTGCCTATTGAAGGAAGGCTTCTAGTTGATGTCGGTGACGTTGTCGTTGGAGGAAGCCAAAAGTGGAGTAGGTCAAGATTGACTGAACCACTCTAAATCTCGGTTTGCATTTACTTTGAGCATTTTATCTTTACTGCAAACCTCCTCTGAAGCTTACTGCTTTCTGCGCATATACGATCGGGTTTCAAGCTTTGCACTTTCCGAATCAACGTTTAGACATAAATTTGCTTTTTCATACGATCATCATATTTCAGATTACGTTTACGTTTTGATTTTCATCATAACTGCAAACTGCCTTTATACTCTTGCTTAAACTGCATCTTGCCTAATCAATTGATTTACGAATCAACATTTAGACGTAAATCAGTTTCTTCGCACGAACGTCGTATTTCAGTTTGCGCCTATATTCTGGTTTTCATCATAACTGCAAACTGCCTTCATAGATTGACTTTAACATCATCTTGCTTAAGTTAAAGTAATCTTAGAATCGGCTTTCAAGCAGAAATCATTTTTATCGTTCGAACGCAGCTTTCGATTTTAATCGTAGAAAGTTTTTCGCTGCACTAATTCACCCACCCCCCCTCTTAGTGCTCTTGATCCTAACAGAATTAGTGCAGCGGAAAACTTTCGACGATTAAAACTGTGTTCGTACATTGAAATATGATTCTGAAGGCGAGTTCGTAAAAGTATTGAAGGCAGTAAGCTATTGAAGGGGTTTGCAGTAAGGTAATAGATAATGCATCTCACCAATCAAGATAATGCATCTCACAAATCTGATTTTGGAAACTTAACTTGAAAGCGAGTTCGTAAAAGTATTGAAGGTAGTAAGCTATTGAAGGGGTTTGCAGTAAGGTAATAGCAGGAAATAAAATGCAAACCAGAGAAGACGGGAGTTTATAATGGTTCGGTCAATCGTGACCTACATCTACTCCTTTGATTCCTCTTCCGTCGAGACCACCGACATCCACTAATGATCTTCCTTTACTAGGCAAAGATCAACCTCCTTCTTACACCCCTCTTCTCCTTTTACCGGGTTTAGGAGACAACCCTTACAAGCACTCACTCTTCTCTCTAAACAGAATTCTAACACTTAGAATTTAGAGGAGGGAAATTCTAGAGATTGCAGCAGCATTTTCTCTCTTTTATAGGCTTCAAGTTGATTCAAACTTGGAGCCTAAAAACATCTCATCCCGAGTTCCCCGGGCACAGGCGGTACCACCGCCTAGTGTCAGTTTGACTGACACTGTCCTTGGCGGTACCATCGCTTGGGGCAAAGTGTTGGGCGGTACCACTGCCCAGACTGGCGGTACCATCGCTTGGCACCCTGCTAGGGGCTGTACAATCGCCCAGACTGGTGGTACCCCACTTGACACAGCCTTGAAGACTATGCCATGACGGTGAGTCTTCTTGGGGCACTATTTGGGCTTCTTATTGGGCCCAACATAGTGATTACATTGGCCTAGCTAGACCCTAATTGGGTTGGCCCAAATCTAATCCCAATTACGTGCTAACTACGATTCCTAAGACATATTCTAAGCTAAACGAATCCCTATGTCAATTCTTCCGGTGAGCTTCCGACGATCTTCCGGCGAACCTCCGGCGAACTCTCGACAATGTTTTGGTGGACTCCCGGCAAGCTCCTGGACTTCACGATGATCTTCTTAGCGAGTTCCAACTAGCTTCTTTGGCAAGCTCCGTGACTTCTCGACTAGTTCTCACAGAACTTCCGACGAACTCTCGAACTCCCAACGTGATCTCGATCTTGACTTCGAGACTTCATTTTGCTTCATGTCTTGCTATCATAGTTAATCCTGCACATGTAAAACACACTTTGATCTAGACAATTAATCCTAAGTATCTAATCAAGTTATCCGACATGTCATTGGTCTCTCGACGCTTCGTCCGATTCTTCGACGCATCGTCCTCTCTTGTGGCCTATTGCCCAATTGGCCAGTTGACTCCGCAACTCCGATATCCTTGGCGTAATCTTCGCTTTTCTTGGCCCGATGCCTGAATCCACGGCCCGAAGCCTTCTGTCGATACGTCGATCGATCCACCGGTCCGACGTCCAATCTTCTAACATGTTCCTTCGATCCAACATGATTTTTCTTGCTTTAATTGTCTCATCCTAATCGAAGCATCCTACGTCACTCAAAACGTAGATTAAATCATAAACACATATTGATTGGTTTTATCATCAAAATTTGAGATTTAACACTTTTTAGGCTTCAAGTTTGAATCAAATTGAAGCCTATAAATACTCCTCTCATCCCTGGTTAACTAACACAAGCATAAAGAATTTAAAAAGGAAAAAATGCTATTGTAATCTCTTGTGAGAATCCTCCTATTCTAGTCTAAGTGTTAGAATAGTTTAAGAGAGGAGTGAGTGATTGTAAATGTTGTCTCCTAAACTTATGAAAATGAGAAGAGGGGTGTAAGAAGGAGGTTGATCTTTGCCTATTAAAGGAAGATTGATAGTGGATGTCGGTGGCCTTGACGGAAGAGAAATCGGAGGAGTGGATGTAGTCACGACAACCAAACCACTATAACTCGGTTTGTATTTATTTCTTGTGATTTACTTTTATAGCAAACTACCTCTCCTCCTTACTGTGCTTTCACTATGCCTACACTCGCATACATTTTGAAGTTTCCGAAATCGGTTTTATCGTACGAAACAAAATTTTCGAAACCGACATAATTTTTACCACTGTACTAAGTCACCCCCCCCCCTTTTAGTTCCGACTCGTTCCTAACAGTTGGTATCAAAGCCTCGTGATTTCTCATTTAGTTTATCACCCAAGAGAAATGACTCTTTTTGGCTTTCAAGAGGGTCACTCTCTCATTCGTCCTCCTTTGTTCATTGGGATGGATTGCATATATTAAAAAACTTGAATTAGAGTTTTCTTGCTTTCTTTGGATTTAAATTTATGGAGTATTATTGAAAATGGTTTTCGAATGTCTTCTTTTCCAATAAACCATTGGAATGATTTGGAGAAAAAGATTTTTTTCTTTAAATGTGAAAGCTATGAATGCTTTGTTTTACACCTTAAACAAAAATGAATTTAATCGTGTTTCTATTTGTGAAACTACGCACGATATTTGGCATACTCTTGAAATCACACATGAAGGTACTAGCAAAGTTAAAGATTCAAAAATCAACTTTTTGATGTATGATTTTGAATTGTTTCATATGAAACCAAGTGAAACCATTGTTGACATGTACACCCGTTTTACGAATGTCATCAATGGTTTAAAAGCACTTGGTAGAAGTTTTTCAGATTTTTAATTTATAAACAAAATTTTACGTTCTCTTAATAAGAGTTGGGATCCAAAAGTAACCGTAATACAAGAGGCAAAATATCTTAATAAATTTTCACTTGAAGAACTAATTGGGTCTTTAATGACCTACGAAATGACCAATGTGGCACAAAACGAACTCGAGAACAACCTTCCAAAGAATAGGAAGGATTTTGGACTTAGAACAATTAAAGACTACTCGAGCATAAGCTCAAGTAATAGTGAACTTGAACTCCTCACTATGAAATTTAAAAAGTTTATGAAATAAAAATTAAAGTGTTAGGAAAGGGGTCGGCACTAAGAGGGAGTGGGGGAAGGGGGGGGGGGGGGGAGTGGGGTTTGAATTAATGCAGTGGTAAAAACATCGGTTTGGAAATTTTTCGTAGGATAAAAGCTGATTTCTGAAACTTAACTTGAGAGCGTGTTCATAAAAGTATTGAAGGCAGTTTGCAATTAATTTAAATTGCAAGAAGGAAATGCAAACCATATTTTATAGTGGTTCGATCATTGTGACCTACATCCACTTCATCGATTCCTCTTCCGTCGAGGCCATCGGCATCGACTATCGGTCTTCTTTCAATGGGCGAAGACCAACTACCCTTTTACACCCCTCTTCTCCTTTTCACAGGTTTAGGAGACAACATTTACAAGTACACACACTCTTCCTAAACAAAATTCTAGATTTAGACTAGAAGAGGGGATTTCTCAAGTGATTACAACAGTGTTTCTTCACTTTTAAACTCTTTGTGCTTGTATCTTTTAACCAAGGATGAGAGAGGTATTTATATGCTTTAAGTTGATTCAAACTTAGAGCCTAAAAACATCTCATCCTGAGTTTCCTAGGTCCGGGCGGTACCACCGCCAGTGTCAGTCTAACACTGACACTGCGCTGGGCAGTACCACCACCTGACAACCTGCCACTGGGTGGTACCACCACCCAGACTGGCGGTACCACCTCTTGGCACCCTGCCAGGGGCGGTACCACTGCCAAACATAGTCTCGAAGATCATGCCACGATGGTGCTACCTCTTGGGTCACTGTTTGGGCCTCTCAGTGGGCCCAACACAATCCTTACATGGGTCCAACTAGCCCCTAATTAGGTTGGCTCAAATCTAATTCCAATTATGTACTAACTACGAAATCTAAGACATTTACTAAGCTAAACAAGTATGTAAGTCTAGTTTCTTCCAGCGAGCTTCCGGCGAACTTCCGATGATCTCTCGGCAATGTTCTAGCGGACTCCCGACAAGCTCTTGGACTTCATGGCAATCTTCTTGGCGAGTTCCGATAAGCTTCTCTAGCAAGCTCCGAGACTTCTCGGCTAGTTCCTACAGAACTTCTAACGAACGTCCGGACTTTCAATGAACTCTCGAACTCCCAACAAATCACGTTATTGACTCTGGGACTTCATTTTGCTTTATGCCTTGCTATCATAGTTAATCCTGCACATGTAAAAATACACTTCGATCTAGATAATTAATACTAAGCATTAATCATGTTGTCCGGTATGTCATTGGTCCATCGACGCTTCGCCCGATTCTTCGGCGCATCGTCTTCTCTTACGGCCTATTGCCCAATCGGCCAATTGACTCCTTAACTCCAATATCCTTGGCACAATATCCGCTCTTCTTAGCCCAATGCCCGAATCCATGGCCCGAAGCCTTCTATCGATATGTTGACTGATCCTCCGGCCCGACATCCAATCTTCTGACATATTTTCCTCTGGCCCAACATGATTTTTCCTACTTTAATTGTCTCTCCTTATTCGAAGCATCTTGCGTTACTCAAAACACAGATTAAATCGTAAACACTTATCAATTGGTTTCACCATCAAAATACGAGATTCAACGATCTCCCCTTTTTGATGATAACAACCAATTGACGACGGAGTTAACCTTAACTCTTGGAGTTTAAACAAACTCCCCCTATCAATATGCCATATTGATAGAGACTCTTGGATTCAAAAATCTAAGTAACATGTTATCATAAACTTATGTATAACATCATACTTCTCCCCCTTTGTCATCAACAAAAAGGAGAAGTATAACTTTCTAGTGTTTGAAAATTCAAGTTCAACTCATTGCATAATAAACATAACATCCATTTTTATCATCATGCAAGCTAGCAAAAATTTAGCAAGTGTTACATCATTTTAGAACATGCAAGCTATCAAGTTTTAGATATGCAAGGTAGTAAGATAGCATGTACTACAACATACAAGCTAGCAATTTTGAGATATTTAAGAAAGTAACTCTTGCTTCTTAAAATATATAAGTTTGTAAATTTTGCTAGATGTATAAGTTAGCATGTTTTGCTTCTTGAGATAAGCAAGATAGCACTTCTTTCTCCATGCAATTTATAAGCTAGTAAATTTTTGCTTCCCTTGCAATGTTTGAGCTAGTAATTTTGCTTCCTTTGCAAAGTGCAAGTTTCTAAATTTTACAAGATGAGCTAGCAATATTTCTCCCCTTTTGTCAATGTCAAAAAGAAGGGAAGAATACAATGTTGTAATTCTTTTCCCTTTACAACAATTTTCAAAGCATGACAAAGGTAAACAACAAAAATGAATGTCAAAAGATCATATATCATTTTTGACAAGAAAGCATGATAGGAAAAATAATCTTGATTCAAAAAGAAGATTCAAGTTTAAAATTCAAGAAATCAAGATCATGATCCGAAAAAGAATGTATAAGGAGAGTTTATGCATCTTTTGCGATTTGGCTAAATTTAACATTCAAACTAGCAATTTTCTTTCTCCCCTTTATTGTAATCAAGGAAGAAGTAGAGTGGAAGAATACAATTTTTACATCAATACTCTACTTATAACATAAGATTTATAACCACAAATACAAAGGAATTTACACATCATGTCATAAAAGATAATAATATCAAATTATGAATGCCACAGACATGATTTATTTCATCAAATCTCTTATTTTTATAAATTGATAAAAGAAATATAGAAGATCTTGATTTGTGCATAAGAAATCTCAAGTTATAAATTTCCAAAAATGATTCGATTGGATATATTATCTTATTATTAAAACGAATCATATGAAAAGAAATCCAAAATCATCATGTAAAATCATCAAAATCTTTTACATAGTCCAAGAGATTCATAGATTCATTATGATAATTTTCTTCTTTAGACACTAAAATCATATGAGAACAAAATGATTCATATAAAATACATCTCATGTCATAAACATGAATAAATTAAGTGTTTGGTTAAATATGAAAATAAATTGTCAAATCCAAAATGATCATCAAAATCACTTTTCGGATCATTTAATGAAAGCACCATAGATATATTAAAAATAGCTCAAGTTCTTTTAGTTCTAAATTTTGTGATTGATTTCATGTTCAAATCTTTCATACAAAGGCCATGCTTCATTATTTATAATTAAAAAATAATATGAAAATCATAGAAATCATCAAGCTCAATAAACCCAAAACTCATTATTACTTCAAATCACCATGCATAATTATAAAATCGTCAAGCTTGATACCAAGACTTTTTAACATTTCCATTATATCATTACATCATTATACATCATTAAATCATTAAGTATGATTTCATTAAACATGAAGCAACTTTACTCAAAATAAAAAAATAATATGGAAATCAACATGATACACATTATTTCTTCTTGAAAAACATACATATGATTATCATTAGATTTAAAGCTAACATTTTATTCCTTTAACATAAAACATGTAATTTTTATTATCATTTTAAAAATTACTAACATGATAAGCATGATTCTTAATTTTTTACATTTTCATTTATTAAACATGTAATTTTTAAGAAAAATAATTAGTCTAAACTAATTTAAGAATAACTTATGGAAAGTATTATGTAATTTCGAAATAAATTAAAAGAATTCGTTTGAGTTGTTTACCTCATTGTAGAAAGCTGTTAAGGCATAGTTTGCCACCTCACCTTTGTTGATTTTCTCCACATCTCCGGAGGAGCTTGATTCGTCCCAAAGTTCTTTCTTCTTCTTCAATTTATTTTTATTTTTTGATTCTTACTTTAAGTACTTTTTAAGTTTTATTGTGAGAAGTTCAAGTTCATCATCACTTGAGCTTTCGCTTGAGTGGTCTTCTTTTGTTCGATGTCTGAAATTCTTTCTGTTCTTTGGAAGGTGGTTCTTAAGTTCATCACATATATTGCATGTCATTTCATACGTCATTAGAGACCCGATAAGTTCTTCGATTAAAAAAATATTCAAAATTTTTTATTCTTGTATAGCCATTATTTTCGAATCCCAATTCTTAGAAAGTGATCGTAAAACTTTATTCACAAGTTCAAGATTTGAAAAACATTTGCCAAGAGCTTTTAAACTATTGATGGCATTCGTAAATTGGGTATACATGTCAACAATAGTTTCGCTCGATTTTATTTGAAATAGCTCGAAATCATGCATTAAAAAATTAATCTTCGAAACTTTTACTCTACTAGTGCCTTCGTGTATGATTTCGAGAGTGTGCCATATATCGAAAGCCATTTCACAATTAGAAACATGATTAAACCCAGTTTTATCCAAAGCGCAAAATAGAGCATTCATAGCTTTAGCATTTAAGGAAAAAGTTTTCTTCTCCAAATCATTCAATTTTTTCATTGGAGTAGAAGACTTTTGAAAACCACTTTCGATAATACTCTATATATTCAAGTCCAAAGAAAGCAAGAAAACTCTCATTCGAGTTTTCCAATATGTGTAGTCCATCCCATTGAACAAGGGAGGATAAATGAGAGAGTGACCCTCTTGAAAGCTGAAAAGAGTAATTTTTCGTTGGGTATTAAACCAAATGAGAAAACAAGGCTCTGATACCAATTGTTAGGAAAGGGGTCAGCACTAAGACGGGGGGGGGGGGGGGTGTATTAGTGTAGTGGTAAACATGTCGGTTCTAAAAATTCTTCATACGATAAAAACTAATTTCAGAAACTTAACTTGAAAGCATGTTCGTAAAAGTATTGAAGGCAGTTTGCAGTTAATGTAAATTGCAAGAACGAAATGCAAACCAGATTTTATAGTGGTTCGGTCGTCATGACCTATATCCACTCGGTGATTCCTCTTCCGTCGAGGCCACCGGCATCCACTATCGGTCTTCTTTCAATGAGCGAAGACCAACTATCCTTTTACACCCCTCTTCTCCTTTTTACAGGTTTAGGAGACAACCTTTACAAGCACACACACTCCTCCTAAACATAATTCTAGACTTAGACTAGAGGAGGGGATTTCTCAAGTGATTGCAACAACGTTTCTTCACTTTTAGACTCTCTGTGCTTGTATGTTTTAACTAGGGATGAAAGGGGTATTTATAGGCTTCAAGTTGACTCAAAATTGGAGCCTAAAAACATCTCATCCCGGGTTTCCTGGGTTCGGGCGGTACCATCACCTGTGTTAGTTTGACACTAACACTGCATTGGGCGGTACCACCGCCCAGTCTGGTGGTACCCCACCTAGTCTGGTGGTACCACCGTTTGGCAACCTGCCATTGGGCGGTACCACCGTCCAGATTGGCGGTACCACTGCCTGGCACCCTACTAGGGGTGATACCACCGCCTGACACAGTCTCAAAGACTGTGCCACGACGGTGTTGCCTCTTGGGTCACTGTTTGGGCCTCTCATTGGGCCCAACACAGTCCTTACATTGGCCCAACTGGCCCATAATTGGGTTGGCCCAAATCCAATCCCAATTACGTACTAACTATAAAATCTAAGACATTTACAAAGTTAAATAAGTCCGTAAGTCTAGTTTCTTCCAGCGAGCTTCCGACGAACTTTCGACGATCTCTCGACAATGTTCCAGCGGAATCTCGGCAAGCTCTTGGACTTCACGATAATCTTCTTGGCGAGCTCCGATGAGCTTTTCTAGCAAGCTTCGAGACTTCTTGGCTGGTTCCTGCAGAACTTCCGTCGAACGTCCGGACTTCCAATGAACTCTCGAACTCCCAACGAAATTACATTGCTATCATAGTTAATCCTACATATGTAAAAACATACTTCGATCTAGACAATTAATACTAAGCATTAATCATGTTGTCCGGCATGTCATTGGTCCATCGACGCTTCATCCGATTCTTCGGCGCATCGTCCTTTCTTGCGGCCTATTGCCCAATCGGCCAGTTGACTCTGCAACTCTAATATCCTTGGCATAATATCCGCTCTTCTTAGCCCAATGCCTGAATCTATGGCCCGAAGCCTTCTGTCGATACGTCGACCGATCCTCCGGCCTGACGTCCAATCTTAAGACATGTTTTCCTTTGGCCCAACATGATTTTTCCTACTTTAATTGTCTCTCCCTGATCGAAGCATCCTACATCACTCAAAACAAAGATTAAATCATAAACACTTATCAATTAGTTTCATCATCAAAATATGAGATTCAACATAAAGAACAAAAAGAATACAACTACTTGCTATGAATGCAAGAAGAGGGAACCACTTTGGGATGAATCGAGCTTATCGGAAGACGAGGAGAAAATCAACAAAGGCGAGGTGACAAACTCTGGCTTAACGACTTTTGACGATGAGGTAATCAAAATCCCTTAGTTTATTTTTGTTAGGATCAAGAGGATCAAGAGCACTAAGGGGGGTGAATTAGTGCAGCGGAAAACTTTCTGCGATTAAAATCGAAAGCTACGTTCGAACGACAAAAACGATTTTGATGTAAAATCCGATTCTAAGACTACTTTAGCTTAAGATTAAGCGAGATGACATTAAAGTAAATCTACAAAGGCAGTTTGCAGTTTATGATAAAAATCAGAATGCAAGCGCAAACTGAAATCCGACGTTCGTACGATAAAATTGGTTTACGTCTAAACATCAACTTTGAAGATACTGAACTTTGAGATATGTTTTGTAAATGCGCAGAAGGCAGTTTGCAGTTATAATTAGAGTCAAAATGTAAACGTAAACTAAAATGTAATGATCGTACGAAAACACCGATTTACGTCTAAACGTAGATTCGGAAAGTTCTGAACTTAGAAACTCGTTCGTAAAAGCACAGAAGGCAGTAGCTATTTAGGAGGTTTGCAGTAATGATAAAATGCTCAAAGTAAATGTAAACCAAGATTTAGAGTGGTTCGGTCAGTCTTGACCTACTCCACTTTTGGCTTCCTCCACCGACGAGGTCACCGACGTCAACTAGAGGCCTTCCTTCAATAGGCGAAGGCCAACTGCCCTTTTACAGTTTCACTCCTTTTGATGGGCTCAGGAGACAACCCTTACAGAACTTTTCTCTCCTCTCTTTACAACTTAAAACTTTGAAGAACAGAAGGAGGAGAACTTTTGGCCTTTACAACAATTTTGAGCTCTAAGAATCACAGAAAAGATCAAGATTTCGGTGTGTGTCTGTTTCTCTTTAGTGCTGAATGGGTGGGGTATTTATAGGCCCCAACCTAGTTCAAATTTGGAGCTCAAAACTATCAAATCCCAGAATTCTGGGATCAGGCGGTTGCACCTCCTAACTAGAGTGGTTGCACCGCCTGGCAGAGCTCGAAGACTGAGCCCAGGCGGTTGCACCTCTCTGTCAGGGGCAGTTGCACCGCCTCAGTCTAGCTCGAAGACTGAGCCCAGGTAGTTGCACCTCTTGACTGAGGCGGTTGCATCGCCTGCCAGAGCTCGAAGACCGAGCTCAAGCGGTGCTACCTCTCTGTCAGGGGAGGTTGCACCGCCCAGTCTCGCTCGGAGACTGAACCCAGGTGGTGCCACCTCTTGGCTGGGGCGGTTGCACCACCCAGTCTCCCTGGGAGACTTAGCCCAGGCGCTACCTCTTGGCTTGGGCGGTTGCGCCGCCCAGTGCAATCAGGGTCCGAATGGGTTGATCCATTCGGCCCAATTTGGGTTTTTTTAGGGGCCCAATTGCCCCAAGATTAAGCTAATGGGATCGCCTCTCATTTCTAGATTAATCAATATGCTAACTACGATTATTTCTTAGACATTTACTGTAGCTTGCTCCTGTGCGTCAATCGCTTCTTCCGGCGAGTTTCCGGTGAACTTCCGTCGATCATCCGATGAACCCTCGGTGATACTCCTGCGGACTTCTGGCAAACTCCTAGACTTACGACGATCCACTTGGTGAGTTCCGACGAGCTTCTTTTGGTAAGCTTCTGGACTTCTCGGATCTGTTCCCGCAGAACCTCCGACGACTGTCCGAACTTCCGTCGAACTCTCGAACTCCCAACGTGATCATTGTCTTGACTCCGGCGCAACTCCTGCTGCTTATCTAACTTTCATCGTATTTAATCCTGCACACTTATCTCAACACATAGATTAGACAACAAATGACAATTGACTTCATCATCAAAATCCGAGATTCAGCAATCTCCCCCTTTTTGATGATGACAATCAATTGATAATGGAGTTAACCTTAACTCCCCTTGTCTAGATGCCATAATTGAGATAAGTCAATCTTGAATTCAAGACCTAAGAATTCAAGCGACATATTGATAAGTTAAATCATTTGAACTTATCAATACTCCCATCATGATTCCCATCATGATGTATCTCTCTGAAGATGATGTCAAGGCTTGACATCCATCATCAGATTTTATATAACAAGTTTGAATGATGGTAATTGTAACAATTCATCATATAGTAGGATATCAACATGTAAAGCTGTGAAGTAAGATTTTGATATCATTACATGATGTACATATTTCAAATATCTTAGCAAGTGTTGCATTTCTTCACATGGTAAGGTATCAACTCAAGGCATAATGCAAATTATGGCATCTGTTCATATATATCTTGGTGATATAAGGATGGCATAATCATAGCATCAGTGTTTATAGCATCAATTCATATATTTCTCAGTGATGCAAGCATGGCATAATCATAGCATCAATTCATATATTTCTCGGTGATGTAAGCATGGCATAATCATAGCATCAATTCATATATTTCTCCCCCTTTGTCATCAACAAAAAGCATGGTAGTTGTGATACCAGGAAAATAATATAAGCAAGCATATAGAGGAAGGCATTATACATAGATTGCTTTGAATACTTCTTCCTTTTTTTTTTGTTATAATCCTTTGTGCAAGTAAGGATATTATCATCCATATTTCAAGATGGAATTCATACGCATGAATCATTTCATCAAATCTATTTCAGAAAAATAT
Source organism: Musa schizocarpa (assembly GCA_900464855.2). Lineage (NCBI taxonomy): Eukaryota > Viridiplantae > Streptophyta > Magnoliopsida > Zingiberales > Musaceae > Musa > Musa schizocarpa. Next base: position 19,341,808 of record LS990923.1, on the reverse strand, counting down.
TTTTCATAAGTGTGTACGAGAAAATCTGATTTATAGCATTCGGATAATGAAATGCATTCGGACAAGATTATGCTACTGATTTTCAAATACAATCATGAAGACAAAACATTTCAACACATGTTATATAATGACAATCAAGTGATTTGATCATTCAATAAAGTCTGAAAAATAATTTTAACTAGTTTGTCTATTCGGACACATCAACATTCCTAATTCTCTTCTTATGAAATCAAATTGTTCTTCACTTAGAGGTTTTGTAAAAATATCAGCTAGTTGATGTTTAGTATCAATGAACTCTATGGTTACGTCATGATTAGTGACATGATCTCGTATAAAGTGATGTCTAATATCAATATGTTTTGTTCTTGAGTGTTGTATAGGATTCTTAGTTAAGCATATTGCACTCGTGTTATCACATTTAATGGGAATATCTTTAAGATTAACTTTGTAATCTTCTAAGGTGTTTTTCATCCATACAACTTGTGCACAGCATGCACTTACTGCAATATATTTAGCTTCGGTTATTGATAGTGCAACCGAGTTTTGTTTCTTAGATGACCAGGAAACAAGGGCATGTCCTAAAAATTGACATGATCCTGATGTGCTTTTTCTATCTAGTCTACAGCCAGCAAAGTCCGCATCAGCATAAGCAATTAACTCAAAATTCTCTGATTTTGGGTACCATAATCCTAGATTTGTGGTACCATTAAGATGCGATATCTTAGGGTTTAATTGAAATCTAGCACAAAGTCCTACACTGAACATGATGTCTGGTCTGGTTGCAATGAGGTAAAGTAAACTTTCTATCATACCCCTATAAGTTTTTTGATTGAAGCTTTCTCCACTTTCATCAATTTCTAACTTAGTGGAGGTGCTCATAGGAGTGTTAATAGCCTTTGAGTTGTTCATATTAATTTTTTTCAATAAATTCATAGCATATTTAGTTTGACTAATAAAGATGCCATTGCTTAGTTGTTTGATTTGTAAGCCTAAGAAGAATGTTAATTCTCCCATTAAGCTCATTTCGAATTCAAGACTCATAGTTTTAGCAAAAGATTCACAAAGAGATTCATTTGTAGAGCCAAAGATAATATCATCAACATAAATCTGAACAATGAGAAAATTATTTTCAAAATTCTTAATGAACAATGTAGTATCAACCTTGTCTTTTGTGAAATTATTTTCGATAAGAAAAGAACTAAGTCTCTCATACCAAGCCCTTGTGGCTTGTTTTAAACCATAGAGAGCTTTAGTTAATCTAAACACATGATTAGGGAGGCTATTATTTTCAAATCCAGGAGGTTGTTTAACATAAACTTCTTCGGAAATAAAGCCATTTAGAAAAGTGCTTTTAACATCCATTTGAAACAACTTAAAATTATTACTACTAGCGTAGGCAAGGAGCATCCTTATGGCCTCCAATCGAGCCAAAGGAGCGAAGGTTTCTTCGTAATCGATACCTTCTTCTTGGTTGAAACCTTTGGCCACTAATCTATCCTTGTTTCTAACCACAATACCATTTTCATCTTGCTTGTTTCTGAAGACCTATTTAGTACCAATAACTAAATGGTCATTTGGCCTAGGAACAAGCTTCCACACCTCATTTCTCTCAAATTGATTCAATTCATCTTGCATTGCGATAATCCATGAATCATCTTTCATGGCTTCGTCAACACATTTGGATTCAATTTGGGAGAGAAAGGCGGCATTCGCACAAAAATTTTTAAGAGAAGATCGTGTTTGAACCCCCTTTGACGTGTCTCCTAAGATTAGCTCCTTGGGATGAGCATCTACATACTTCCAATCCTTGGGTAAGGATGTTTCGGAAGTGGATGTATCCAAGTTGCTAGTTGGAGAAGGGGTTTCATTTAAATTCAAGGAATCAAAATTAACATCATCATCAAAATCATTTTTCCTGATTTCGGAAATCTCATTGAAAACAACATGAATGGATTCTTCGATAATTAAAGTTCTTTTATTGAAGATACGAAAGGCTTTAGAAACTGAAGAATAACCAAGAAAGATTCCTTCATCGGATTTTGCATCAAATTTTCCTAAGTTATCCTTTTCATTCAAGATAAAACACTTACACCCAAAGACTTTAAAATATGAAACCTTGGGTTTTTTATTGTTCCATAACTCATAGGGAGTTTTGGTTAGTAGGGGTCTTACTAGAACTCTATTCAAAATGTAGCATGCAGTATTTACGGCTTCGGCCCAAAAATATTTGGGTAGATTGTGTTCATTCAACATTGTTCTTGCCATTTCTTGTAAATTTCAATTTTTTCTTTCTACTACTCCATTTTGTTGAAGATTTCTAGGAGTAGAGAAATTATGGTTGTATCTATTGAGTTCACAAAATTCCTGGAAATCATGGTTTTGAAACTCACCACCATGATCACTTCTAATTGACGAAATCATAGAACCTTTCTCATTCTGAACAAGTTTACAGAACTTGGTAAAATATCTAAGGCATTCACTTTTCTGTTGTAAGAAGTAAGTCCATGTGTATCTGCTATAGTCATCCACAATGACGAAAGCGTATTTGCTACCTCCAAGGCTTGATGTGGAGATTGGTCCGAACAAGTCCATATGGATCAATTGTAAGGGCCTAGAGGTGCTTATTTGATTCTTAGATTTGAAAGTACCCTTAATTTGTTTACCTAATTGACAAGCATCATATACATTATCTTTGATGAACTTGATATGAGGAATTCCTCTTACAAGTTCTTTAGATGATATTTGAGTGATTAGTTTCATGCTAGCATGACCTAATCTTCTATGCCATATCCAAGCATCCTCATTCAAAACAGAAAAACACATTTCATTACAAAAGTCATTGATGTCAATAGTGTATACGTTATTTTGTTTCAATGCAATCATAGATATGTTTTTATGTGGTTTTTCAATGATGCAAGCATTAGATTCAAATCTGACAATATATCCTTTATCACATAATTGACTAATGCTCAAGAGGTTATGTTTTAAACCATCAACTAACAAAACATCTTCAATAAAGAAGTTGGATTTTGTTACCTATGGTTCCTTTGCCAATGATTTTACCCTTGTTGTTGTCTCCGAAGGTGACATAGCCTTCGTCTATGCTAGTGAGCTTAGAGAATTGAGATGGATATCCGGTCATATGCCTTGAGCATCCACTATCAAGGTACCATCTCTTGCTCCTAGCTTGCGATGGTTTAGTTTTCTACAAGAAAGGATGATTTTTAGGTACCCATTTGCTTTTGGGTGCCTCACAAATAGATCTACATTGTCTATCATGTTGCATAGAATTTATCATGGTTCCTTTAGGAACCCAAATCAATTTGTTTGGACTAATTTTCTTGAATGGACAATAATGCGTCTTGTGTCCAACTTTGCAACAAAAGTTGCATTTGTTTTGATATCGAACATGTAAGATGGAGCCTTTTATGAAGGTGGTTGGATTTTGGTGAGGACTTCTCACGAATCCAATTCCACTTCTTTTGGGAACGTGACCCTTGTTTGCAAGGATTATGCTTAATGACTTGCTACCAACCTCGAATTTCTTCAAGGTGTCCTTAAGTAGCAAGTTTTCCTTTTGGAGAGTTTCTAGATCATGGCATTGTATGCATGAGCTTAAACTATCATTATGTTCAGCATTTAACTTATCGAAATTACAAATAAGACTATCATGCTCCTTTTTTAGCAATTTGTATTTTCTACTAATAGTCTTACCTTCATCAAATAATTCATGGAAAGCATTTAATAATTCATCAAATGATAAATCTGCATCTATTAAATTTGTTACCTCATCTCCGATAGCCATTAAGGCGTAATGAGCAACTTGCTCGGTGTTGGACTCGTCTTCTTCGGATGCGCTCGAATCATCCCATGTTGCTTTGAGCGCCTTCTTCTTGGATGTTCTCTTCTTGGCTTGGGGACAATCACTCTTGTAGTGTCCTGGCTTTTTGCACTCATAGCAAAAGACTTGGTCCTTCTTGGGTTCAAGTTTATTTTTTGCGTCATTCTTAAATTTGTTTCTTTTAAAAAAAAATTTAAATTTTCTTGTTAGAAGTGCAAGTCATCATCACAGTCCTCATCACTTGAGTTTTCTCTCAAGTGGCATTCTGAAGTTTTAAGTGTCATATCCTTCCTGTTCTTTGGAAGGATGTCTTCTTGCTCTTCATGAGCTTTACAAGTCATTTCATAGGTCATTAATGACTCGATTAGTTCTTCAAGAGGGAAGTTACGCCGATCTTTTGCCTCTTGAATAGCAGTGACTTTAGGATCCCAACTCTTAGGAAGGGATCTTAGTATCTTATTTACGAGCTTAAAATCCGAAAAACTTTTTCCGAGTCCTTTTAGACCGTTAACGACATCCGTGAAACAGGTAAACATGTCACCAATGGTTTCACTCGATTTCATCCGGAAAAGTTCGAAAGAATGTAACAGCAGATTGATTTTTGACTCTTTCACTCTACTTGTGCCTTCGTGAGTCACTTCGAGTGTGTGCCAAATATCAAATGCGGTTTCACAAGTTGAAACACGGTTAAACTCGTTTTTATCAAGCGCACAAAATAAGGCATTCATAGCCTTTGCATTAAGAGAGAAAGCCTTCTTCTCCAATTCATTCCAATCGATCATTGGAAGAGAAGACTTCGAAAATCCATTTTCGACAAGATTCCAGAGTTCAAAATCCATAGAAATAAGAAAGATCCTCATTCGGGTCTTCCAGTAGGTGTAGTCCGTCCCACTGAACATGGGTGGACGTGTAATAGAATGGCCCTCTTGGTTTCTGGCGTATGCCATCTCTCTTAGGTTTTAATCCATTAGAGAGTTAACCCCACTCTGATACCAATTGTTAGGATCAAGAGCACTAAGAGGGGGGGAGAATTAGTGCAGCGGAAAACTTTCTACGATTAAAATCGAAAGCTGCGTTCGAACGACAAAAACAATTTCGATGTAAAATCCGATTCTAAGACTACTTTCGCTTAAGATTAAGCAAGATGACGTTAAAGTAAATCTACAAAGGCAGTTTGCAGTTTATGATAAAAATCAGAATGCTAGCGCAAACTGAAATCCGACGTTCGTACGATAAAACCGGTTTACATCTAAACGCCAACTTTGTGTTGGGAAATCTTGGGGGCGACATCTTATGCGCAGCGAAAGAACAAGAAAACAAAAATCCCCGATTCCCAAAAAGATGTTCGTCGTCGTGCGAAGATTGGTGCGCAAAATCTGCAAAACACAAAAACTGCGTATAGAGATTGTGTTACCTAGGGAGATCGTATATCCCTGTTTCCCTTGCAGATCCTTAGGAGAGGGTGAAGGAGGTCAAGCGTCCTCCTCTCTAGCGGTGATCCACACAGCAGGGTTGCGACGACCCTCCTCAAAACTCCAGGCCTCTAAGGTGGAGAGGGAGAGGAGAATAGGAAAGGCAAGCAAAGACTCTAGCCCATGAGGCTGTGAATCCCTCCTATTTATAGAGATCCCGTGTCAAACCCTAATGGGTCCTTCCCTAGTGGGTATTGGATCTGCATCCAATAAGACAAGGGCTCCGTCGGATATCTCATATCCGAACCTCTACTCATCGCAATGCCTACCATATGTGTGTGACCCTCTAGGCCCAATATCGAGCTGGCCGTGAGTCATACCTGTTAGAACTCCTTCTAACTCAGTGAATTATTATCTCTGTAATAATTCACTCGACTCATCGACTACGGACGTACTAGGCCACTACGCCGTAGTCCCCAGACGATACAGGGGAATCCAATCCATTGGACTGTGCGTCTCTCGTTACCATGTACCTATAGTCCCTCATCCATCTAATATCCCGAGAGACCGTGATATCGAGCATGGTGTTGTCGGACCCATACGGTTTCTACTAGAGTCTCGCTCTAATCGGATTCTCCGGGAGAACTCTTTCTCTCTCAACCCGAATGACCCCGGCCGAGGATTTATCTGAGCAAGAACACATGGGATATTCCTCTCATGACGCCGAGAGTGGATGATCCTCTATCGACACTCAATAGCCCTCGTAAGGTCGACTACCATTCCCAATGACCGGTTGTACTAGATGCGGGACAACCAAACCTATAAGTTGCGGTATCAAAGAGTGGAGCACTCATACTGGGACATCCTTGGTGTCTCAAGTCTAAGGACCGGATACACCACTAGGGACTACGGAATCATTTGTCGACAATAAGGCATCATCAACCATCCAAAGATTCCATAAGCGGATCAATCAGTGAACTCATTCTCCAATGAGCACACATCTTGTATCCCTAGTGTCCCTACACGAAGCAGCTATGAGACCAGCTGCACCCATCATATGGACGGGTATACAGCACACCGGTCTATCCGGTTATCCGATGTCCTCTCGAAAGTAACCTATGACCGAGGATTATTTAGGATATGTGTTTAAAGGTGAATCGATCTCATTATCGTGATCTCATCACGATCCGATTCTCATTGCACAAATCCAAGGACATCACAATATATATATGCATTTATGCAATAGTTATAAAGTGATATACGCCAAAATATAATAAGCAAAAAAAGATTCTGTATCAAGTCACACGCGTGCCATCACTCACGTGATTGGCTTTTGGGCACCTATGACTAGCAATCTCCCACTTGACCTAAAGCCAATCACTTTGTGTCCGATCCCCATCGGACCCTCGTGACACTTGAGCGACAAAATGAGACAACGGCTTTGTTAGTGGATCTGCAATGTTTTCTTGGATGGAACTCTTTCCTTTGCTACATCTCCTCGGGTTACGATCTCTCTTATAAGCTGGAACCTCCTCGAGAACACCGATGAGACCCGGGTTCCCTTATTTGAGTAATCACCCCATAGTTATTGTAATATAAGGAAGTCGACTTGTCGCTATCTATATCGACTCCCAAAATGTGTGAACTTCTTCACCCGGACTCCCTCCTTTGCTACATCGATCGATGCAGCAATGTACTCCGCTTTGTAGTCGAAGTCAGTAGTGGTATCTTGCTTGGAACTCTTCAAAGACATTGCTCCTCCATTCAAGGTGTACACATACCCTACCGAATTCGACTTGCTATCATCGACATCGACTGAAAACTTGAGTCGATGTAGCCTTCAACCTTAAGGCTATTACCTCCATATACTAGTAAAAGATGCTTAGTCCTTCTCAAGTACTTAAGGATACACTTTACTACTTTCCAATGCTCAAGCACGGATCCGCCCGATACCCTTTCGTGACACTTTCGAGAGCATGCGCTATATCAGGCCTAGTACATAGCATGACATACATGATAGACCCTATTGCTGAGGCATAAGGTATCATATCCATGTTTGCCCTTTCTTCTGGAGTCTTTGGGGACATACTCGTAGAAAGCGATATCCCATGTCTCATCGGTATGAGACCTCTCTTGGAATTTTCCATGCCAAACCTTTTGACAATAGTTTCTATGTACCTGGACTGGGACAAGCCAAGCATCCTCTTGGATCTATCTCTATAGATTCTAATCCCTAAAATATAAGATGCTTCCCCTAAGTCCTTCATGGAGAAGTGTCTAGATAACCAAGCCTTTACTGTGGATAGCATTCCTATGACATTCCCAATGATGAGGATGTCATCCACATATAACACCAAAAAGGTGATAGCGCTCCCACTTACCTTTCTATATACACAAGGCTCATCTTCGTTCTTAACGAAGTCATAAGATCTGATTGCCTCATCAAATCTTATGTTCCAACTTCGGGAAGCTTGCTTTAGTCCATAAATGGATCTAAGCAACCTACACACCTTATCTGGGCAGTTCTTGGATACGAATCCCTCGGTTGCATCATATACACCTCCTCCTCGAGGTTCCGTTGAGGAATGTGATTTTCACATCCATCCGCGGATCTCATAATCATAGTGTGCTGCAATAGCCAATAGAATTACGATGGATTTTAGCATTGCTACTGGGTGAGAAAGTTTCGTCAGTGTAGTCAACACCTTGCCTTTGACGATACCCCTTAGCCACTAGCCTTGCTTTATAGGTCTCTACCTTTCCATCTACTCCGATCTTTTTCTTAAAGATCCACTTTGCAACCGATGGGTACAATACCTTCAAGCATCAACTAGGTTCCAAACCTTATTGGAGTACATAGAATCCATCTCGAATTCATGGCTTCTTTTCTACTTCCCGGAGTCTATACTCATAATAGTCTCCTTGTAGGTCTGAGGATCAATATCCTCTACATCCTTTGTTCTAATATGTCCCACATATCTCTCGGGGAGGATGGGATACTCTATCGGACCTGCGTAAAGTTGATACTTGTGTATTAGGTACCGAATGCGGACTCGGGGTCAGAGTGGTGCTTGAGCTTGGTTCTCCAACCCGCGCTCAATTCTATCATTCTCCCACTGTCTCCGTCAAGAATGTATTCCTTCTCAAGGAACACTGCTCTCTTAGCTACAAAGACCTTTTGGTCCTCGAGATGATAGAAATAATACCCACAAGTTTCCTTGGGGTATCCCACAAATTTGCATCGCTCGTCCTTGATTCTAACTTATCGGGGTTGTGTCTTCTAACTTGGCAGGGCAGCCCCAGATCTTAACAACCTTAAGATCAGGCTTCTTCCCTTTCCATATCTCATATGGTGTAGACACTACCGACTTAGTTGGAACTCTGTTCAGAAAGGTAAGTCTGCGGTTTCTAGGGCATATCCCCAGAATGAGATGGGTAGGTGTTGAAACTCATCATGGACCATACCATATCTAATAATGTACGATTTCTCCTTTCAGAGACACCATTGAGCTGAGGTGTATAAGGAGGTGTCCATTGGGATAATATCCCATGGTCCTTGAGGAACCGAGTAAACTCTGCATTTTAAGTATTCACCTCCTCGATCGATTGAAGAGTTTTTTGATACTTTTTCGGTCACGGTTCTCCACCTCATTCTTATACTCTCTGAATTTCTCAAAGGCCTCGGACTTGTACTTCATTAAGTACACATATCCATACCTTGAGAAATCATCAGTAAATGTAATGAAGTAGGAGTAACCTCCAATGACATGAGTTGATATGGGTCCACATACATCACTATGTATGAGTTCCAACAACTCATTGGCTCTCTCTCCAGTTCTAGTAAATGGAATTTTGGTCGGATTTTCCACGAATGCAAGGCTCACAAGTTGTATATGACACATAGTCGAATGGATCTAGATATCCATCATTTAGCAACTTTTGAATCCTTCTTTCATGGATGTGACCTAGCTTTTACAATGCCACAGGTATGCTTTGTTCAACTCATCTCGTTTCCTTTTGGACATATTTACATTCATGATATGTGGAGTGGTGTCTAACATAAATAAACCATTATGCAATGTTCCTTTTCGTGATGATCTTATCATCTAATAATATCGAACAACCATTGTTCTCAAAAACAAATTTATATCCACTAACTGTTAAACATGAAATGGAGATAATGTTTTTGATAATAGAAGGAACAAAATAACATGCATCTAATGCAATAAAAGCTCCACTAGGCGGATGTAGGGCGACCTCGCCAACGCCTAATACAAACAACTTTTGCTCCATTACCCATCTTGAGGTCCATCTAGCCTCTCAGTAGTCTCCTAGGCCTTGTAAACCTGCAACGAATTGCATATATGATAAGCACTACCGATATCCAATACCCATGTGTTATCATAAGAGTCCACAAATGGAGACTGATCATGAATGTACCCAAGCTTCATCAAGCTTTTTGTTTAGCCCCTTTCTGCAAGGTACTCTTTGCAGTTTCTCTTCCAATGCCCATCTTTACCACAAGTGGAAGCACTGGCCTTTGTCCTTTGTTGGGTCTTTCTTAGCAACCTTTGCTTTACCTTGTTTGCCCTTGCCCTTTTCCCTTCTTAAGGGACCTTTCTGCTTTCCTTTTCTTTTTCGGTCTCACCCAGTAGAGAACTGGCTTCTCTTTCTTAATAGTACTCTCTGCCTCCCTCAACATATTGAGGAGCTTTGGGAGAGTCACCTCAAGCTTGTTCATATTAAAATTCATTATGAACTGTGAAAAGGAATCTGGTAGGGGATCAAGCACAATGTCCACACACAAGTTATTCTCTAGGACCATTCCTAGACCTGTGAGTTTCTCTATCCACTCAATCATCTTTAGGACATGGTCCTGAACCGTGTCCCCTCGGTCATCCTAGCTTAAAAAAGGCTCTTGGATATCTCATATCGTTGAGTCCTTCCCGTTCCTCAAACAATTTTTTGGACATGTAGGAGAATGGATCGGCATCCATCTTTTCATGTTGTCTCTGTAACTCTCGAGTCATAGAGCCCAACATATAGCAATCGAGCAAGAGTGGAGTCATCAATGTACTTCACGTGAAAGCGATCTCATCCTCGCTTGCCCCTTCTTCGGGCGTAGGCATCATTGTATCAGGGGCGTACACGATTTTTTCTCCGCTATGAGAACAATTCTCAAGTTACGGAGCCAATCAGTATAATTTGGACCAAGAAGGCGGTTGACATCAAGTATGCCACGTAAAGGGATTTGAAAGTTTACATTTTCGAAAAAATAAAGATGTAGCAGAAAAAATGAATAACATGCAGATTTTGCAAGAAATAAACTATCAAGATATGGACTTCTATCTTAATATGCTCCCACTATTTTACTAACGAGTCACGCGACACCCTCAAAGACATGAAACGGAAGTCTCCAACAGACTTCTAGTGGGGATCGAGGATCAATCAGCGTCTTAGTGTAACCTCGAGGGACTCGACCAATCACACTAAGCCTAAAAAAGATAGGCAACTCTTACCGATCACAACTCCTTGTGATTCTGTCCTGTTCGCCTCCGAATCACCATGGCCTCGAGGGACTCGACCAACCATGATGCTCGGTTAAGTCAACATCTTCGTTACAAGATGAGTTTGATTTGATGATATACCCTCGAGGGACTCGACCAAGCATACCATGTCCTCAGGTCACCGGTGACATCTCTATGTCGTAAGTAAGATAGCGAATCGCGATATAGGTGAGTCTCGAGGGACTCGACCAACTCAACCTACACCGGGAATCGGTTCCTACTCATAACGATGGAAGGCCACGTGGGTCAATCTAATTGCCTCACGTTTACCGACTTAATATTATCGAGAGATGTTTCTATAATTTGGTCTCCTAATATGATATGTCACACATATACATATTTAATATATATCTATATCGCATGCAAATATATATACATATCTAGTATGTGTATAAGCAATCACATCAGATGATCATGGACCACAACCTAATATGATTAGGCCCGAGCCAGTAGGCCTAATCACTCACATCAAGATCTATGTGTGCAACGGTGCATCTCCATGCCTTATGATCGTTCATCTCGTCCTCGTCGGTTTCGTCGACATCTTAATGCATCTCCATGCATCACGATCGTCCGTCTCGTGGGTCCCGCTATCGCATTCACGCTCCTGTTGCGCCTCCTCATGTGATTACAACTTAATCATAGGCACGCAGGCCCGACAATAAACGAGAAATATAATGGAGGTTCGCAGACTTCAATAATAATAATCACAAGTACACACATCACACGGTCCATGATCATCCGTCCACACATCATACATCACATGTATAAATAATCATCATCATGTAGGACTACTAGATAATAATAAAAAATAATAATCAACTAAACCTTTTAATTAATTAATATTTTTCTGAAATCAGGGACATATAGGGAATTTTTCAATTCCTAAGGGTATTTTCATAATTTGGACAAAAGACAGAAACTGGAATTTCTCAAATTCCGAGGGGCAAAATTGTCTTTTTTCCAAACACCCTAATGCCCCTTTCCCCTTCGCTGCCGGCCGCCGCCACCACCCTGGCAAACGAATCTTGGGGGCGAGGGCATCGCCTCGCCGCCAGAAGCGGACGCCCATTGGGCGGCGATGCCGCGGTGGGCGTTTCTTCGGCGCCTTTGCCTCCTGGGCGGTGCTGTCCCGCCGGGGGCTGCCCCTATGGGGGTTTCGCCCATGGAGCAGCGGCGGGGTAGGCGTGCGTCGCTGCCCGGTGGCGGCGCCGCTTTCTTTTTCGGAGAAGGCGCCGCCTGCCATGGGCCTCGCGGTGGGTTGCCCGCCCGCCGAAGTTCAAGTCTGTAGCAGACCGCCGGGCCGGCCGCATTACGGCTGGCATGCGCATCGCATAGCCGTGGTGCCCGGCTGTGGTCTGGCTCAGCGGGCCGCGGTGGTCAGCAGCATGCAGATCGAGGGCAGCAACCTGTTGCTGCCCTTCCTCGCTTTTTTGTGTCAACGATTTTGACGTCAATATTCTTCCTAAATACAACACACGCAGTTCAAAACCAATCATTCGCACAAACAACCTGGCTCTGATACCACTGTTGGGAAATCATGGGGGCGACATCTTATGCGCAGCGGAAGAACAAGAAAACAAAAATCCCCAATTCCCAAAAAGATGTTCGTCATCGTGCGAAGATTAAAAAAAAATCCAGAAAACACAAAACCGCTGTGATAGAGATTGTGTTACCTAGGGAGATCGATATCCCCTGTTTCCCTTGCAGATCCTTAGGAGAGGGTGAAGGAGGTTAAGCGTCCTCCTCTCTAGCGGTGATCCACACAGCAGGGGTTGCGACGACCCTCTCAAAAACTCCAGGCCTCTAAGGTGGAGAGGGAGAGGAGAATAGGAAAGGCAAGCAAAGACTCGGCCTATGAGGCTGTGAATCCCTCCTATTTATAGAGATCCCGTGTCAAACCCTAATGGGTCCTTTCCTAGTGGGTATTGGATGCATCCAATAAGACAGGGCTCCGGCCGGATATCTCATATCCGAACCTCTACTCATCGCAATGCCTACCATATGTGTGTGACCCTCTAGGCCCAATATCGAGCTGGCCATGAGTCATACAATTTAGAACTCCTTCTAACTCGGTGAATTATTATCTCGTAATAATTCACTGACTCATCGACTACTATGGGCGTACTAGGCCACTACGTCAGTAGTCCCTGCAGACGATCTGAGGGAATCCAATCCATTGGACCTGTCTCGTCCTCGATTACCATGTACCTATAGTCCTCATCCATCTAATATCCCGTAGACCAGATATCGAAAGCATGGTGTTGTCGGACCCATACGGTTTCTACGAAGTCTCGCTTCTAATCGGATTCTCCCAGGAGAACTCTTTTCTCTCAACCCGAATGACCCCCGCCGGGGATTTATCTCGAGCAAGAACACATGGGATATTCCTCTCATGACACCGAGAGTGGATGATCCTCTATCGACACTCAATAGCCCTCGTAAGGTCGACTACCATTCCCAATGACCAGCTGTACTAGATCTGGGACAGCCAAACCTCTAAGTCTGGTATCAAAGAGTGGAGCACTCATATAAGACATCCTTGGTGTCTCAAGTCTAAGGACCAGATACACCACTAGGACTACGGAATCGCTGTTTGACAATAAGGCATCATCAACCATCTAGCATTCCGTAAGCGGATCAATCAGTGAACTCATTCTCCAATGAGCACACTGCATTGTATCCCTAGTGTCCCTACACGAAAGCAGCTATGAGACCACCTGCACCCATCATATGGACGGGTATACAAAGACACCGGTCTATCCGGTTATCACGATGTCCCTCTCGAAAGTAACCTATGACCAGGATTATTTAGGATATGTGTTTAAAGGTGAATCGATCTCATTATCGTGATCTCATCACGATCCGATTCCCATTGCACAAATCCAAGGACATCATAATATATATATGCATTTATGCAATAGTTATAAAGTGATATACGCCAAAATATAATAAGCAAAAAGATTCTTTATCAAGTCACACGTGCCATCACTCACGTGATTGGCTTGCTGGGCACCTATGACTAGCACTTTGAAGATACTGAACTTTGAGATATGTTTTGTAAATGCGCAGAAGGCAGTTTGCAGTTATAATTGGAGTCAAAACGTAAACGTAAACTGAAATGTAATGATCGTACGAAAACGCCGATTTACGTCTAAACGCAGATTCAGAAAGTTCTGAACTTAGAAACTCGTTCTTAAAAGCGCAGAAGGCAGTAGCTATTTAGGAGGTTTGCAGTAATGATAAAATGCTCAAAGTAAATGCAAACCGAGATTTAGAGTGGTTCGGTCAGTCTTGACCTACTCCACTTTTGGCTTCCTCCACCGACGAGGTCACCGACGTCAACTAGAGGCCTTCCTTCAATAGGCGAAGGCCAACTGCCCTTTTATAGTTTCACTCCTTTTGATGGGCTCAGGAGACAACCTTTACAGAACTTTTCTCTCCTCTCTTTACAACTCAAAAATTTGAATAATAGAAGGAGGAGAACTTTTGGCCTTTACAACAATTTTGAGCTCTAAGAATCACAGAAAAGATCAAGATTTCAGTGTGTGTCTGTTTCTCTTCAATGCTAAATGGGTGAGGTATTTATAGGCCCCAACCCAGTTCAAATTTGGAGCTCAAAACTATCAAATCCCGGAATTCCGGGATCAGGCGGTTGCACCTCTTGACTGGAGCGGTTGCACCGCCTGGCAGAACTCGAAGACTGAGCCCAGGCGGTTGCACCTCCTGACTGAGGCGGTTGCACCACCTGCCAGAGCTCGAAGACCGAGCTCAGGCGGTGCTACCTCTTTGTCAGGGGAGGTTGCACCGCCCAGTCTTGCTTGGAGACTGAGCCCAAGCGGTGCCACCTCCTGGCTGGGGCAGTTGCACCGCCCAGTCTCCCTAGGAGACTTAGCCCAGGCGGTGCTACCTCCTGGCTTGGGCGGTTGCACCTCCCACAGCAATCAGGGTCCGAATGGGTGGCTCCATTCGGCCCAATTTTGGTTTTTCAGGGGCCCAATTGCCCCAAGATTAAGCTAATGGGATCACCTCCCATTTCCAACTTAATAAATATGCTAACTATGATAAATCCTAAGACAATCTCTGCAGCTTACTTCGGTGCGTCAATCGCTTCTTCCGGCAAGTTTCCGGTGAACTTCCGTCGATCATCCGATGAACCCTCGGTGATACTCCTGTGGGCTTCCGGCAAACTCCTGGACTTACGTCGATCCACTTGGCGAGTTCCGACGAACTTCTTTTGGTAAGCTCCTGGACTTCTCGGATCTGTTCCCGCAGAACCTCCGACGACTGTCCGAACTTCCGTCGAACTCTCGAACTCCCAACGTGATCATTGTCTTGACTCCGGCGCAACTCCTGCTGCTTGTCTAACTTTCATCGTAGTTAATCCTGCACACTTATCTCAACATATAGATTAGACAACAAATGACAATTGACTTCATCATCAAAATCTGAGATTCAACAATTTTGAAATTACATGATGCTTTTCATGAGTTATTTTTAATTTAGTTTAATTATTTTTCTTGAAAATTGCATGTTTAATGATGTAATGAAAATGTTAAAAGTTTTAGGATCATATTTATCTTTCTAGTAATTTTGAAAATGATCATGAAAATGACATGTTTTATGATAAATAAACAAAAATGTTAGACTTAAATCTAATACTTAAAATAAATACTATGTATGTTTTAAGAAGCAATAATGTATATCTTGATGATTTTCGTATTGATTTTTGATTTTGTCTGAAAATGCCTTATGCTCAATGAAACCATGATTGATCAATATGCTTTATATTTAATGATTTCTTTAGTTTGTATGTGATGAATGTTTTGAAAATAAATGTTTGTATCATACTTGATGATTTTTATGCATGAGGACTTGAAGTAATGATTTGAAATCATATGTTTTGGAATTACGTGTTACACTTTTTTTATCTTGATGATTTTTGATCTTTTCGTTTTAAAAGTTGATGCATGGTTTTGACATAAGAACAAATATTTGGGCATACTAATATAAAGTCAATCACGTAAATTGAAACTAAAGAAGTTTTGATATCTTTAAGAATCATTCAACATTATGTTCAATGAAACCATGCTTGATATCTTAATGAAAATGTAATGATGATTTGAAAACATGCTTAATGAGTTTATATTTCAAACTTATACATGATAGTTTTTGCGATCTTTTGAAAGTTCTTTTTTGGTGTTAATGAATGATGCATGAATTTGAAAGAAAAGAACATGCATGTATGAAATCAATCAATAAGTTGAAACAATAGGAGGAAAGCATTTTTCTTGAATTTTTTTTTCTATCTTATCGATTTTTCACTAAGAGACTAATAAAATTATTTATGCCATTTTGAATCTCTTGAAAGAAATGTTGAGATTTTGATGATTTGAATTTGAATGAGTTTTATCAAAATCATGATCTTGGTTTCTTAAAATTATTTAATATTTTTTTTAATCAAGATCTCTTATTTGTATTCCTACGATTTTTTCTTGGTAATTTATTTAAAGAAGAGATTTACTATATGGATCATGTCTTTTGGTATTTAAGTGGTCTTAACTTTCATGACATGATTTCTTTGTATTTATGGCTTGTATGCCTTGAAATGATTGAAATATTTTATACCATTATGTTCTTCCCTTCTTCTTTCTTATTTACAATGATAAAAGGGGAAGAAGTTATGATCATGCATGGTAGGATGTAATTTAACAAATTGATACCATCATGATGTGAAATATTTATAACTCGGAATGATGCAAGTAATTCTATTGTTTGTTACTAAAATGATGAATGCTTGAGTATCATGTATGATATTCCCATAGTGATGATTTATTTTTGGTATCATGCATGAAAAATGAAATGTAAGGTTTTGAAATTGTGCATGTTTTAATGATGCACAAACATAAGAATGATATTTTACCCTTGTCATAGTTTAAAAATTGATGTAACGGGAAAAGAATTACAACTTTGTATTTTTTCCTTCTTCTAGACAATGACAAAGGGGAAGAAATATTGCTAGCTTGCATGATGATATATGAAGAAAGAATTGCTAGAAATGTAAAATTTTGCTAGCTTGCAATTTACAAAGGAAGCAAAAATCACACTTCTCAAAAGAGAAGAAAGAGCTTGCTATCTTGAACATCACCAAAATTTGCTAGCTTGCCTATCTTGAGAAGCAAAAATATAAATTTGTAAAATTTGTAATCATGTACATCTTTAAAATGAATGATGATTTGATATTATGTATACAATACTTCAACTTATGATAATGATGCATGTAATGATGAAATATTCATGATGAAAAATTGTTTTGACATTCATGACTTGATTTTTCATCTTTGTTATTTATCCTTTGTCATGCTTTGAAAATTATTGTAAAAGAAAAAAGAGATACAAAATTTTATCATTCCCTTCTTTTTTATAATGACAAAGGGGGAGATAGCTAGCTTGCTATCGAGCTTGCACAAGTCAAGAAGATGCAAAAACTTAAGCAAAAATTACAAACGTATATATTGCAAAGGAGGTAAAACTTATTAATTTGCTCATCTCACAAGCAATAGTGCTATCTTGCCTATCTCAAGAAGCAAAACTTGCAACTTACTTTGCAAAAGGAAGCAAGAATCACTAGCTTACACACTTTAACAAGAAAGCTATCTTACATTTGCTTTCGAAATTTTTGCTATCTTGTATGTTGTAAACTTGCTATCTTACTACCTTGCATATCTACAACTTGATAGCTCGCATGTTTTAACATGATATAGCACTTGCAAAATTTGCTAGCTTGCATGATGATAAAACTTGAGATTATGTCTATAATGTAATGATTTGAACTAATATCTCAAACATTTGATAGTTGCACTTCTCCTTTTTGTTGATGACAAATGGGGAGAAGTATGATGATGTTATGCATATGTTTATGATAACATATTGCTTGGATTTTTGAATCTAAGAGTTTTATCAATATGGCATATTGATAGGGGGAGTTTGTTTAAACTCTGGGAGTTAAGGTTAACTCCGTCATCAATTAGTTGTCATCATAAAAAAGGGGGGGATTATTAAGTCTCAGATTTTGATGATAAAACCAATTGATAGTATTTATGATTTGATCTTCGTTTTGAGTGACGTAGGATGCTTCGATCAGGTAGAGATAATTAAAGTAGGAAGAATCATGTTGGGCTGGAGGAAAACATGTCAGAAGATTGGACGTTGCACTAGAGGATCGGTTGACATATTGATAGAAGGTTTCGGTCTATGGATTTAGGCATTGGGCTAAGAAGAGTGGATATTGTACCAAGGATATCGGAGTTACAGAGGTCAACTAGCCGATTGGGCAATAGGCCGTAAGAGAAGACGATACACCAAAGAATTAGATGAAGCGTCGATGGACCAATGACATGTCGGATAACATGATTCATGCTTAGTAATAATAGTCTAAATCGAAGTGTGTTTTTATATGTGCAAGATTAACTACAATAGCAAGGCATAAAGCAAAATAAAGTCTTGTAGTCAAGAACACGATTTCATTGGGAGTTCGAGAGTTCGTCGAAAGTCCAAAAGTTTGTCGGAAGTTCTGTAGGAATTGACCGAGAAGTCCTGGAGCTTGCCAAAAGAAGCTCATCAGAAATCACCAAGAAGATCATCGTGAAGCCCAGAAGCTTGTTGGGAGTCCATTAGAACATTACCGAGAGATCGTCGGAAGTTCGCCGAAAGATCGTCAGAAGCTCATCGGAAGAAACCAGACTTATTTAGCTTATTATATACCTTAAATTTCGTAGTTAGCACATAACTAGAGTGTGATTTATGAGGTAATCCCATCAACTCTATTAGGGGCCAATTGGGCCCGAAGTTAGGCTAGTTTGGGTTAGATTCAAGGCCCAACCAGGATGCTGAAAGCCCAACTAACGGTGGCACTGCTTGGGAGATAACTGTTGGGAAATCTTCGGGGGTGACATCAGATGTGTAGCAGAAGAACAAGAAAATAAAATCCCTGATTCCCAAAGAGATGTTCGTTGTCATGCGAAGATTGGTGCGCAAAATCCGCGAAACTGAAAAACTACGTATAGAGTATATTGTGTTACCTAGGGAGATCGTATATCCCTGTTTCGTTATAGATCTTTAGGAGAGGGTGAAGGAGGTTAAGCGTCCTCCTCTCTAGCGGTGATCCACATAGCAGGGCTGCGATGACGCTCCTCAAAACTCCAAGCCTGCTTTGAGGTGGAGAGGGGAAGGAGAATAGGAGAGGCAAGCAAAGGCTCTTTCCTATGAGGCTCTGAATCCCTCCTATTTATAGAGGTCCCCTGTCAAAACCTAATGGATCCTCCCCTAGTGGGTATTGGATCTATATCCAATAACCCAAGCCTTTTAGATTAGTGGATCTCTATCCAATAATCTCTCATGGGCACTTATTGGATATCGTCCATGGGATCCAATAATTCAGGAGCTTATTGGATATCCAATAAGACAAGGGCTCCGTCGGATATCTCATATCCGAACCTCTACTCATCGCAATGCCTACCATATGTGTGTGACCCTCTAGGCCCAATATTGAGCTGACCGTGAGTCATACCTATCGGAACTCCTAACTTAGTGAATTATTATCTCTGTAATAATTCACTCGACTCATCGACTACGGACGTACTAGGCCACTATGTTGTAGTCCCTAAACGATATAGGGGAATCTAATCCATTGGACCTGTCTGTCCTTAGTTACCATGTACCTATAGTCCCTCATCCATCTAAAATCCTAGAGACCGTATATCAAGCATGGTGTTGTCAGACCCATACAGTTTCTACTCGAGTCTCGCTCTAATCAGATTCTCTCGGAGAACTCTTTCTCTCTCAACCCGAATGACCTTGGCCAGGGATTTGTCTGAGCAAGAACAAATGAGATATTCCTCTCATGATGCCGAGAGTTGATGATCCTCTATCAACACTCAATAGCCCTCATAAGGTCGACTACCACTCCCAATGACTAGCTGTACTAGATCTAGGACAACCAAACCTATAAGTATGGTATCAAAGAGTTGAGCACTCATATAGGATATCCTTGGTGTCTCAAGTCTAAGGACCAAATATATAACTAGGACTACAAAATCGTTGTGTGACAATAAGGCATCATCAATCATCCAGCATTCCGTAAGCGGATCAATCAGTGAACTCATTCTCCAATGAGTACCTGTACTATATCCCTAGTGTCCCTACACGAGCGGCTATGAGACCAGCTGCATCCATTATATGGACGGGTATACAGCACACCAGTCTGTCCAGTTGTCACGATGTCCCACTCGAGTAACCTATGACCGGGATTATTTAGGATATGTATTTAAAGGTGAATCGATCTCATTTTTGTGATCTCATCACGATCCGATTCCCATTGCACAAATCCAAGGACATCACAATATATATATATATATATATATATATATATATATATATATATATATATATATATATATATATATATATATATATATATATATATATATATATATGCATATGTGTAATAGTTATAAAGTGATATATACTAAAATATAATAAGCAAAAAGATTCTTTATCAAGTCACACGTGCCATCACTCACGTGATTGGCTTCTTGGGCACCTATGATTAGCAATCTCCCACTTGACCTAAAGCCAATCACCTATGTGTCTGATCCCCATCAGACCCCTGTGATGCTCAAAGACAATCTGAGACAACGACTTTGTCAGTGAATCTGCAATGTTTTCTTTGGATGGAACTCTTTCCACTGCTACATCTCCTCGGGTTACGATCTCTCTAATAAGGTGGAACCTCCTCAGAACATGCTTAGATTTCTAATGAGACCTAGGTTCATTCG
Organism: Musa schizocarpa; assembly: GCA_900464855.2. Lineage (NCBI taxonomy): Eukaryota > Viridiplantae > Streptophyta > Magnoliopsida > Zingiberales > Musaceae > Musa > Musa schizocarpa. The sequence goes on along the minus strand of LS990923.1, from coordinate 19,321,152 downwards.
CTTGAGCAGTCGCCCCGTTGTTGTCGCAATATAAGGAGATCGGCTCCTCCAAGAATGTGTTCCTTCTCAAGGAACACTGCTCTCTTAGCTACAAAGACCTTTTGATCCTCAAGATGATAGAAATAGTACCCATAAGTTTCCTTGGGGTATCCCACAAATTTGTATCGCTTTGTCCTTGATTCTAATTTATCGGGGTTGTGTCTTTTAATGTGGGCAGGGCAGCCCCAAATCTTAATAACCTTAAGATCATGCTTCTTCCCTTTCCATATCTCATATGGTGTAGACACTACCGACTTAGTTCGAACTCTGTTCAGAAGGTAAGCTACGGTTTCTATGGCATATCCCCAGAATGAGATGTGTAGGTTAGTGAAACTCATCATGGACCGTACCATATCTAATAGTGTACAATTTCTCCTTTCAGAGACACCATTGAGCTGAGGTGTATAAGGAGGTGTCAATTGGGATAATATCCCATGTTCCTTGAGGAACTGAGTAAACTTTGTACTTAAGTACTCACCTCCTTGATTTGATCGAAGAGTTTTGATACTCTTTCCAGTCTGGTTCTCCACCTCATACTTATACTCTCTGAATTTCTCAAAGGCCTCGGACTTGTACTTCATTAAGTACACATATCCATACCTTAAGAAATCATCAGTAAAGGTAATGAAGTAGGAGTAACCACCAATGACATGAGTTGACATGGGTCCACATACATCACTATGTATGAGTTCCAACAGCTCAGTAACTCTCTCTCCAGTTCCACTAAATGAAGAGTTGATCAGTTTTCCACGAAGGCAAGGCTCGCAAGTTGCATATGATACATAGTCGAATGGATCTAGATATCCATTATTTAGCAACTTTTGAATCATTCTTTCATAGATGTGACCTAGCCTACAATGCCACAGGTATGCACTGTTCATCTCATCTCATTTCCTCTTTGACACATTTACATTCATGATATGTGGAGTAGTGTCTAACATAAATAAACCATTATGCAATGTTCCTTTCGTGATGATCTTATCATCTAATAATATCGAACAACCATTGTTCTCAAAAACTAATTTATATCCACTAATTGTCAAACATGAAATGGAGATAATGTTTTTGATAATAGAAGGAACAAAATAACATGCATCTGATGCAATAAAAGCTCTACCAAGCAGATGTAGGTTAACCTCGCCAACAGCTACTACAGCAACTTTTGCTCTATTACCCATCTTAAGGTCCATCTCATCTCTCTCTAGTCTCGTAGGCCTTATTAGAACTTGCAATGAATTACATATATGATAAGCACTACCGGTATCCAATACCCATGTGTTATCATAAGAGTCTAACAAATGGAGACTGATCATGAATGTACCTGAAACTTTATCAAGCTTTTGTTTCGCCCTTTCTGCAAGGTACTCATTGCAGTTCCTCTTCTAGTGCCCATCTTTGCCACAGTGGAAGCACTGGCCTTTGTCCTTTGCTGGGTCTTTCTTAGCAACCTTTGCTTTACCTGGTCTACCCTTGCCCTTTCCCTTCTTAAGGGACCTTTCTGCTTTCCTTTTCTTTCTGGTCTCACCGGTGTAGAGAACTGGCTTCTCTTTCTTAATAGTACTCTCTACCTCCCTCAACATATTGAGGAGCTTTGGGAGAGTCACCTCAAGCTTGTTCATATTAAAATTCATTATGAACTATGAAAAGGAATCTGGTAGGGACTGTAGCACAATGTCCACACACAAGTTATCCTCTAGGACCATTCCTAGACCTGTGAGTTTTTCTATCCACTCAATCATCTTTAGGACATGGTTCTGAACTGATGTCCCCTCAGTCATCCTAGCACAAAGGAGGCTCTTGGATATCTCATATCGCTGAGTCCTTTCCTGTTCCTCAAATAATTTGCGGACATGTAGGAGAATGGATTTGGCATTCATATTTTCATGTTGTCTTTGTAACTCAGGAGTCATAGAGCCTAACATATAGCACTGAGCAAGAGTGGAGTCATCAATGTACTTCACGTAGTGAGCGATCTCATCCTCGCTTGCCCCTTCTTCGGGCGTAGGCATCACTATATCAAGGACGTACACGATTTTCTCCGCCATGAGAACAATTCTCAAGTTATAGAGCCAATCCATATAATTTGGACCAGTGAGGCGGCTGACATCAAGTATGCCACGTAAGGGATTTGAAAGCGATATTTTTTGAAAATAAATATGCAGTAGAAATGAATAACATGCAGATTTTGCAAGAAATAAACCATCAAGATATGGACTTCTATCTTAATATGCTTCCACTATTTTACTAACGAGTCACGCGACACCCTCAGCACATGAAACAGAAGTCTCTGGCAGACTTCTAGTGGGGATCAGGATCCAATCAGCGTTTTAGTGTAACCTCGAGGGACTCGACCAATCACACTAAGCCTAAAAGGTAGGCAACTCTTGTCGATCACAACTCGTGATTCCCATCCTGTTCGGCCTTCGAATCACCATGGTCTCGAGGGACTCGACCAACCATGATGCTCGGTTAAGTCAATACCTTCGTTACAAGATGAGTCTGATTTGATGATATACCTTCGAGGGACTCGACCAAGCATACCATATCCTCAGGTCACCGGTGACATCTCTATGTCATAAGGAAGATAGCGAATCACATTATAGGTGAGTCTCGAGGGACTCAACCAACTCAACCTACACCGGAAATCGGTTCCTACTTATAACGATGGAAGGCCACGTGGGTCAATCTAATTGCCTCATGTTTACCGACTTAATATTATGGAGAGAGATATTTCTATGATTTGGTCCCCTAATATGACATGTCACACATATACATATTTAATATATATCTACATCGCATGCAAATATATATATATCTAGTATGTGTATAAGCAATCACACCAGATGATCATGGACCACAACCAAATGTGATTAGGCCCGAGCCAGTAGGCCTAATCACTCACATCAAGATCTATGTGTGCAACGGTGCATCTCCATGCCCTGTGATCGTCCATCTCGTCCTCATCAGTTCCGTCGACATCTCGATGCATCTTCATGCATCGCGATCGTCCGTCTCGTGGGTCCTGCTATCGCATCCACGCTCCCGCTATGCCTCCTCATGTGATTACAACTTAATCATAGGCAGCAGGCCCGACAATAAACGAGAAATGTAATGGAGGCTTGCAGACCCCAATAATAATAATCATAAGTTCACACATCACACGGTCCATGATCATCCGTCCACACATCATACATTACATGTATAAATAATCATCATCATGTAAGACTACTAGATAATGATAAAAATAATAATCAACTAAACTTTTTAATTAATTAGTATTTTATGAAATCAAGGACATATAGAAAATTTCTGAATTCATAGGGGTATTTTTATAATTTGGACAAAAGATAAAAACTGGAATTTCTCAAATTCATAAGGGCAAAACTATCTTTCTGCCCAAAACCCTAAGCCCCTCTCCCTCTTCACTGCTGCTGCTACCACCGCCACCCGGCCGACGATAGTAGGTGCAACGGGGCCGGGGCGCCTCCCTTGCAGGTGGGCACCCTTGTGGGTAGCGGTCATAACATTTTTTGGTATAAAGATATGAATCTGTAATTTTTTGGTAATCTAATCTATATGCAATTTTTCGGTCATAACATTTTGTAGTAAACTCTGATTTAGACAAAACCTATTCCATTTAAAAGTAGACAAAAATATCTTTATTTTGACACTAAGATCGAATGATTTGGAGTTTAAAGGCCTACTAAGACTTCTGTTTAAATTAACCCTACAGATTTTGCAAACTAGGGACTGAAATTTCTGACCTCTTGTTGCTTAACTGCTTATAGCTTTCTGATGTGAACTCAGATTCATTTAAAGTATATTTATTCGAAGCTAGCTAAAAATGCTTTTTGAATATACCTGATTTGAAAATTTTGGAGTACAATTGCTAATTGAAACATCTGCTTTCATCGACCCTATGGATTCAGTAAAACAGAGCTAATATTTTCAGACCTTTCACTATGAAATTATCTGTAACTCCCTATTTTAAATTCCAATTCTTGTAAAATATGATTTATCTAAAATTAGATTAATAAAGCTTTCTAATGACACCTATTCTATATAAATTGGAGAATAATTGGTTATCCATATAGTTCATACAATGTTCCTATCAAATTCTGCCAGAATCAAGCTTTGGTCGATTTCAGCTTTCCTTGTTTCTTCTTATTGGAAATCGATTTTGGCAAAAACTCTTACTTCAGTTAAGCTTTATATTATTACCTTAAATTCCTGTATACTTTTCTCCTTTATTTATTTGTAGATCTATAGCTATTATCTAAAGATCATGTTTGCATCGTAATGATTCGGCACAAGCATCCCATTGTTCCGCATTTGCTTTTGATATGTGCGTCTTCTAGTTTCATTTCTTTAGATATTGAATTCATCTAACATTCTTATTTCAATTAAGCTTTATGTTATTTCTTGAAATCCTTGTATGCTCTTGCTTTTGTTTCCTTTCAAATCTGAATAAATTTGTGAATGATTATGTTTGTATCGTATTGACTCGAAAGGCATATGTACATTTCGTTGTTCCGCATGTGCTTCCAATATATGCTAATTTCATTATTCATACTGTCACTTTGTACTCTGGTGTTTGTGGGATAAATGTGAACCTTTGATAGAAATTATAAAGGGAGTTATGCTTAGAGCTCGCGATGCTCTGCCGGCCCTCTATGACTTCACTCAAACGTGAGTGGATGAAGCTCCCAGACCTGGGAGACTTATGTTTGGTGGTCATTCAGAAATGGATGGACCATATTATGTTATGATCCCACTTTACCTTCTATGTGTTTGATATGATATCCAAAGCTTTGGCTATGTTTCTATGCATGCTTTGGATAAGAATGAAATGAATGCATCGTCATGTGACATTGGAGCTTCTATTCATGTTTTGTTCTTTGATATGTTTCAGAAATGTTATAAGTCTTTGTTATACCTTGAAAACTACCATATGTCATCGATATGCTCCTTATGCCAATGATATGCTCTAATTACCTTTCCTCGATTGTATGAACAAAACGTACTTCGAATGATACGACATTGTAATTCTGCATTCAAACAAAACATGCTAATGTTTCATCTTGTATCTCTGCTTTGTATTTGGATATCTTATTTGTTTGAAATCTGTCCTCTTTGCTATGGATATGTTAGTCATTTGCTGAGCTTTATATGCTCACCCTATTGCTATATAAATTTTTCAGGATAGCTTATTGCTCGCTAAAATATGTAAATTGGGTTGAGGTAGTGGAAGGCTAGAAGATTTTGGGGCAAATATTTTGTACTTGATAGGTTGATGTTGTATAAGTTCATTTTGGGTGTAATGATATATCAATGACAAATCTAGATTGATATATCTTGTAAATAATTGAAAAGTACCTCTTACGTCAGGATTTTAGAAATGTGAAGTTTAAACTGTGTATTGATGTAAACATGTAGTACATGTTGGTTTTGTGATTGCATTAATTATCGCGCTTATGGATTTATGATATAATTATGGTTTAGTTAAGTTGCTTTTGGATTTTAAAGAATCATATAGTGACATGAAATATGATTATAAACTGCACAGGTTTTGTGAATTGTGGATTATAAAGGTAAATAAGTTGAATATTTTTCTTAGTGACCTCAAATGTATGATTGGATCCTGGATTGTTTGTTGAATTATAATTTTATCGATCTTGAGTTAGGTTCACACCTCCTAAATAAGAATTAAATTCGGGGGGGCGTGATAGAGTGGTATCAGAGCATGGTTTGAGGATCACTGAAATATTTGATATGTTGATGCGCAAAATATATTGAGGTCTAGTGAACTATAGTGATTGGTGAAAATTTTCTTTGATGCATTTTAGGAATCTAGGATGACGAGGACATTTAGTTCTCCTACTTCATTTGCTTTTGATTAATTAAGTGTGATAATAGGGTCTATCGGGGATATTAAATCAGAGTTGCGCAGTAGAAGCGTGGTGAACCTAATACATTGGTAGTAAAAAAATAGATGATTCGATTGGAGAAGATATTTGATGTACGAAATTGTCTAATGATCAAAAGAATTTCTAGAGATCAAGGATAGGAATAGCAAGGACAAGTTTACTAAAAAAAAAAAAAAAATTAGAAATGAATCAGAATGTGATAACTAGAGGGTCAAGACATCATCGATTTGAAAAGGGAAGTCACCACAAAAGATTCAATCCTATATACGATGCGAGTTAAATTATGAAATAAGTTTGTATTTGTAGGTGACTGGAGCCTATTTTGCTTGTGGATTTTTGGATCATAAAATAAAAAGACTACCCTTTGAACAAGAAGAAAGAATCACTACCTCATAAATCATCAGCCCATGTCAGAGTGTATGTTATCACGGAATATGATTCTAAAGCTTCTGAATTAGTGGTCGAAGGTACTATTCATGTTTCTGAAAGAATGCAAATATTTATTTGATCATATGTCTCATCTATGATTTGATTCACAATATTTTGCTTATCACATGGGCATTCAACCTAAACCACTTGATTATATGCTTTACGTAAATACGACTATTGGGGATTGTTTGATAACAAACTCGATCTGGTCATCTTGTTTGATTTCTATTGGAGAACACGAACTTCTTACTGATTTGGTTCTCCTAGATATTTGGAGTTTTGATATTATACTATGTATGGATTGACTATCTTCCAATTATAACAGTATAGATTGTTATACAAAATGATCACTTTTTGCATACTAGATCATCCCATCTTTTATATCGAGAGTATTGGCATGATTTACCTCCTTGCCTGATGTATTTCCAGATGACTTGCCTGGTTTACCTCCAGATAGACAGGGTGAATTTACTATTGATTTGGTCCCCGGAACAACCCCAATATCTAAGCCTCCTTACGAAATGGCACCACTTGAGCTAGAGGAATTGAAAAAGCAACTATAAGAACTATTAGATAAGGGTTTCATTCGACCCAGTGTTTCACCATGGGGTGACGATTGTGAGCAAAGTTTTTAAGAGTTAAAAAGGAGATTGACTAGTGCCCCTATTCTCACTATTCCAAGTGGTGATGAGGGATTTATGCTTTACACTGATGCCACAAGAAAGGGCCTTGGATGTGTTTTGATGCAAGAAGGGAAAGTGATTGCTTATGCTTCTAGACAACTAAAGAGTTATGAACTGAATTATCCAACTCATGATTTGGAATTGACAGTAATTGTTTTTGCTATAAAGATTTGGAGACATTACTTTTATGGGCGAACATTTGAAATCTTTATTGATCATAAGAGTTTAAAGTATATTTTTACTCAAAAAGAGTTAAACATGAGGCAGCAGAGATGGATAGAATATGTGTTCCAAATGTCTCAGATATCAAAAATCAAATCTTGAGGGAAGGTCATAATTCAAAGTACACCATGCATCTTGGTAGCACTAAGATGTATAGAGATCTTCAAAGATCTGGAGGTTTGTTGCAACCTTTAGATATTCCTGAATAAAAATGAGAATGTATTACCATGGACTTTATTTCAGGACTACCCCGAACTTCTAGAAAGCATGATGCTATTTGGGTTATCATTGATAGGTTAACGAAATCTGCACATTTCCTACCGATCAATATGACTTATTCTCTTAATAGGCTTCCATATTTATATATCAATGAAATAGTAAGACTTCATGGTGTTCCAAGGGAGATAATCTCTGATAGAGACTCCAGATTTCTATCTAGATTTTGGAGAAGGTTATAGGAATGTATTGGCACTAAAGTCAAGTTTAGCACTGCTTATCACCCTCAAACTGATGGTCAATTAGAAAGAACCATTTAAACACTTGATTGCTTTGAGCCTATGTTATGGAATGGAAAGGTGAATTGGATAAAGATATTTCTCTTATCGAGTTCACTTACAATAATAGTTATCATTCAAGTATTCAGATGGCTCCTTATGAAGCTTTATATGGGTGAAAGTGTAGGACGCCTATATATTGGGAAGAAATTGGCGATAGAAAGTTATTAGCACCAGAAATAGTACAAGAGACTACTGAGAAAATTCAACTTAAAAGAAAAAAGTTAAAGACTGCTCAGAGTCATCAAAGGAGTTATGCTGATAACAGAAGACAAAATATTAAGTTTCAAATCAGAGATTTTGTATTCCTGAAGGTCTCCCCTTCTAAAGGCATTGTAAGATTTTGGAAGAAAGGAAAGTTAAGCCCAAGATTTATTGGACCTTTTGAGATTCTTGAGAGGGTTAGTTCTGTCATTTACAGGATTGCCTTGCCATCATCATTGTGCCATATCCATGATATATTTTATGTTTCAATGATCAAAAAGTATATACCTGATCCCTCTCATATCATTAAGTATGAGCCGATGGTGATTGATAAAGACTTGTCTTATGTGGAAGAGCCCACTCATATTATTGATAAAAAAAAATATATATTGAGGAGTTGGGTCATCCCTCTAGTTAAAGTGATTTGGAGATATCATTTTGGAGAGGAAACAACTTGAGAGATTGAGGAAGAAATGATGAAAGTTTATCCTCATCTTTTCGTCGAATGAGGTATGATAAATTTAGAGGACTAAATTTTTTTTTAAGGAGGAGAGAGTGTAACATCCCCCATTTTTGAAAATTTAGTAAAAGGTTTGTTTGTAAAAATAAGGATTATTTAATAATTATTTTATATTAAATAATATTATATTAAAAGTATATGACTAGGGACCTAAGAGTAAATATTAGAAGTTTGATATAATTTATGAAAGATTCAGATTTAAGTTAAAAAAAAAAATAGTGGACATGTGTCACTAGCTAACCTAATGGTGTCACTTATGTTTACTCTAAAGATGACACCTAGCCCCTTTCATGTATGCATGACACCTTGCAACTTTTGCATTAGCCAAAACTCAAATAATTAGATGAAAGGTTAAAGAAAACAAACCTAAAGAGTTGCAGCCAACGTGAGTTTAAGAAAAGAAGAAGAAGAAGGAGAAGAAGAAGAAGAAGAGCTTGAGGTTTTTTCATCAATTTTCCCACATTTGGGATTCAAATAATTTTAAGGCAAGTGTTCTAACCCCATCCCACAGTAACCTTATTCTCTGTTTCCATTTTTATTCTGCAAAATTTGAAAGATTTCAACTGAGAACCAGACCTTCTTTCGTTTTGATATAAAGATATAAATCTGTAATTTTTCAGTAATCTGACCACTATGCAATATTTCGGTCATAACATTTTGTAATAAATTTTGATTTAGACAAACTATTCCATTTGAATGTAGACAAAAATATCTTTATTTTGACACTAAGATCGAATGATTTGAAGATTAAATGCCTACTAAGACTTCTGTTTAAATTAACCCTACAGATTCTGCAAACCAGGGACTGAAATTTCTGACCTCTTGTTGCTTAACTGCTTATAACTTTCTGATATGAACTCAGATTCATTTAGAGTATAATTCATTCGAAGCTAGACTCAAAATGATTTCTGTATATACCTGATTTGAAATTTTTGGAATACAATTGCTAACTAAAACATCTGCTTTCATCGACCCTATGGATTCAGTAAAACAGAGCTAATATTTTCAGACCTTTCACTACGAAATTATCTGTAACTCCTTGTTTTAAATTTCAATTCTTGTAAAACTTGATTTGCCTAAAACTAGATTGATAATAATTTCTAATGACTCCTATTTTAGATAAATTAGAGCATAATTGGTTATCCAAATAGTTCATAAAATATTCCTATCAAATTCTGCCAGAATCGAGCTTTGGTCGATTTCGGCTTTCCTTGTTTCTTCTCTTTGGAAATCGATTTTGGCAAAAACTCTTACTTCACTTAAGCTTTACATTATTACCTTAAATTTCTATATACTTTTGTCCTTTATTTATTTGTAGATCTGTAGCTATCATCTAAAGATCATGTTTGCATCGTAATGATTCGACATATGCATCCCATTGTTCCGCATTTGCTTTTGATATGTGCTTCTTCCAGTTTCATTTATTTAGACATTGAATTCATCTAACTTTCTTATTTCAATTGAGCTATATGTGATTTTTTGAAATCCTTGTATGCTCTTGCTTTTGTTTCCTTTCAAATCTGAATATATTTGTGAAAGATTATGTTTGTATCGTATTGACTCGAAAGGCATATGTACATTTCGTTGTTCCGCATGTGCTTCCAATATATGCTAATTTTATTATTCATACTATCCCTTTGTATTCTAGTGTTTTGTTTGTGGGATAATTGTGAACCTTTGCCAGAAATGGTAAAGGGAGTTATGCTTAGAGCCCGCGATGCTCTACCGGCCCCAAATGACTTCACTCAAACGTGGGTGGATGGAGCTCCCAGACTTGGGAGACTTATGTTGGTGGTCATTCATAAATGGATGGACCATATTATGTTATGATCCCACTTTACCTTCTATGTGTTTGATATGATATCCAAAGCTTTGGCTATGTTTCTATGCATGCTTTGGATAAGAATGAAATGAATGCATCGTCATGTGACATTGGAGCTTCTATTCATGTTTTGTTCTTTGATATGTTTCCAAAATGTTATAAGTCTTTGTTATACCTTGAAAACTACCATATGTCATCGATATGCTCCTTATGCCAATGATATGCTCCAATTACCTTTCCTCGATTGTATGAACAAAACGTGCTTCGAACGATACGACATTGTAATTCTACATTCAAACAAAACATGTTACTGTTTTATCTTGTATCTCTGCTTTATATTTGGATACCTTATTTGTTTGAAATCTATCCTCTTTGCTATGGATATGTTAGTCATTTGTTGAGATTTATATGCTCACCCCATTGCTATATAAATTTTTTAGACTAGCTTATTGCTCGCTAAAATATGTAAATTGGGTTAAGGCAGTGGAAGGCTAGAAGATTTTGGGGCAAATATTTTGTACTTGATAGGTTGATGTTGTATAAGTTCTTTTTGGGTGTAATGATATATCAATGACAAATCTAGATTGATGTATCTTATAAATAATTGAAAAGTACTTTTTACGTCAGGATTTTAGAAATGTTAAGTTTAAACTGTGTACTGATATAAACATGTAGTACATGTTGGTTTTGTGATTGCATTAATTGTCGTGCTTATGGATTTATGATATAGTTATGGTTTAGTTAAGTTGCTTCTGGATTTTAAAGAATCATCTAGTAACATGATGTATGATTATAAACTGCACAGGTTTTGTGAATTGTGGATTGTAGAGGTGAATGACTTGAATATTTTTCTTAGTAACCTCAAATGTATGATTGGATCCTGGATTGTTTGTTGAATTATAATTTTATCAATCTTGAGTTAGGTTCACACCTCCTAAATAAGAATTAAATTTGGGGGGGCGTGACAAAAAGTGTTGTATGAGTTAAAAGTTCTCCTTCCTCTTTTTTTCCAAGTTTTGATCTATCAAGATAATAAAGAAATTCTGTAAGGTTGTCTCCTAAGCCCATCAAAAGGAGTGAAACTGTAAAAGGGTGGTTAGCCTTCGCCTATTGAAGGCAGGCCTCTAGTGGACGTTGGTGACCTCGTCGGTGGAGGAAGCCAAAAGTGGATGTAGGTCAAGATTGACCGAACCACTCTAAATCTCAGTTTGCATTTACTTTGAGCATCTTATCTTTACTCCAAATCTCCTTAGTAGCTTACTGCCTTTCGCTTATTTACAAACGTGTTTTATAGTTAAGTATTTTCCGAATCGGTGTTAAGACGGAAATCGGTTTTATCGTACGAACATCATATTTCAGTTTGCCCTTACATTCTGATTTCCATCATAACTACAAACTGCCTTTATATATTTGCTTTAACTGCATCTCGCTTGATCATAAGTTAAAGTGATTTACGAATTAGCTTTCATACCGAAATTGCTTTTATCGTACAAACTTCGTATTCCAATTTGCTATTACATTATGTTGTCTATCTTAAACTACAAACTGCCTCTATATATTTGCTTTAACTATATCTCGCTTGATCATAAGTTAAAGTGATTTACGAATCGGCTTTCTTACCAAAATCACTTTTATCGTACGTATGCAGTTTTAATCGTCGAAAGTTTTCCGCTGCACTAATTCACCCCCCCCCCCTCTTAGTGCTCTTGATCCTAACAATTGGTATCAGAGCAGGGTTAACTCTCAAATGGATTAAAACCTAAGAGAGATGGCATACGCCGAAAACCAAGAGGGCCACTCTATTACACGTCCACCCATGTTCAATGGTACGGACTACACCTATTGGAAGACCCGAATGAGGATCTTCCTTATTTTAAATGGATTTTAAACTTTGGAATCTTGTCGGAAATGGATTTTCGAAGTCTTCTCTTCCAATGATCGATTGGAATGAATTGGAGAAGAAGACTTTCGCTCTTAATGCAAAGGCTATGAATGCCTTATTTTGTACGCTTGATAAAAATGAATTCAATCGTGTTTCGGTTTGTGAAACCGCGTTTAATATTTGGCATACACTCGAAGTGACTCATGAAGACACAAGTAGAGTGAAAGAGTCAAAAATCAATCTTTTGATACATTCTTTTGAACTTTTCTTTATGAAACTGAGCGAGACTATTGCCAACATGTACACCCGTTTCACGGATGTCGTCAATGGTCTAAAAGGACTCGGCAAAAGTTTTTCGGATTTTGAACTCGTAAATAAGATTCTAAGATCCCTTCCTAAGAGTTGGGACCCTAAAGTCACTGCTATTCAAGAGGCTAAAGATTTAAACAACTTCTCTCTTGAAGAACTAATCGGGTCATTAATGACCTATGAAATGACTTGCAAGGCTCATGAAGAGGAAGAAGACATCATTCCAAAGAACAGGAAGGATATGACACTTAGAACTTTAGATGATCACTTGAGAGAAAACTCAAGTGATGAGGACTGTGACGATGATTTGGCACTTCTAACAAGGAAATTCAAAAAATTCATTAAGAGAAACAAGTTTAAAAGTGACAAAAAATAAACTTGAACCCAAAAAGGACCAAGTTATTTGCTACGAGTGCAAAAAGCTGGGATACTACAAAAGTGATTGTCCCCAAGCCAAGAAGCGAATATCAAAGAAGAAGGCACTCAAAGCGACATGGGATGACTCAAGCACGTCCGAAGAAGAGGAGTCTAACATCGAGCAAGTTGCTCATTATGCCTTAATGGCCATGGAGAAGAGGTAACAAATTTAATTGATGCAAATTTATCATTTGATGAATTATTAAAAGCCTTCCATGACTTATTTGATGAATGCAAAACAATTAGTAAAAAATATAAATTGCTGAAAAATAAGCATGATAGTGTTGTTAGTAATTTTGATAAATTAAAAACTGAATATCATGATAATTTAGCTCAATGTGAAAAATGCCATGATTTAGAAGCTCTCCAAAAGGAATACTTGCTACTTAAAGACACCTTAAAGAAATTCGAGGTTGGTAGCAAGTCTTTGAATATGATTCTTGCAAACAAGGGTCACATTTCTAAAAGAAGTGGAATCGGATTTGTGAGAAGTCCTCACCAAAATCCAACCACCTTCATAAAAGGCCAAATCTTACATGTTCGACACTAAAGCAAATGCAACTTTTGTTGCAAACATGGACACAAAATGCATCAGTGTCCATTCAAGAAAATTAGTCCGAACAAATTAATTTGGGTTCCTAAAGGAACCGTGATAAACTCTATGCAACATGATAAACAATGTAGATCAATTTTTAAGGCACCCAAAAGCAAATGGGTACCTAAAAATTATCCTATCTTATAGAGACGTAAACCATCACAAGCTGGAAGCAAGAAATAATATCCTGCTCTTTGGATTCTCGATATTCATGACCCGAGATCCAAAAAAAACATGTGATGCTCCCTAGCCTAAATAACAAAAAGAGGATTAGAAAATTAAAATTACAAGAGCCATACGGATACAATCCTACTTGATCCCTTATAATTGGAAACTCATGATTCTCCCTTCACATATCCTCTGGAATTCCGAACCTATCAAATTGATTTGTTCGTTACTTTCGAATCCAACTATATCATGAACTTACATCTTATAAGCAAAGTTTGTCATGAAGTTGCAAAGCTTACCAACTTGGATAATCTGTCATAAATATGTGTACGACATTTGAAGTAGAGTATGCGTGTCACAAGATCTATCTTGTTCATGCAAAATTTCTCATCTTAAAATGAAAATTCTTACGTAATTACATAACTAAAGTTGATTGCTCCACAAATGAAAACTCTTCTCAAGTAAAAAACATTCAAATCAGACCACACAACCGTTAGAACAAGTGCTCACTGCCTGTAGGCGGTGGCACCGCCCAGCTGGTGGTAGCACCGCCGGCTGTCACGTGTTGCAAGCGGTTGCACTACCCCAGCCAGCGGTGCAACCGCCCACAATCTTACCCCCTTTTAAACCTAGCTAGGCCTGGCGGTGGAATTAACCCCAACTCACTCCCTTCCCCTTTTTACACCTCCAAAGCTTCTCCACCTCCATTTCTCCCCTCTTAGCATCCCAAATACTCCTCATTTCGAAGCAAAAGATCAGCAATCTCTCCTTCTCTTGAAGATCTCACTTAAGGTATTATGTAAGAAGCCTTTAAATTCTGTTTTTGAGTCATTTACTCTTGCTCATTACTATCTTCTTAAATAGCAGTAGTTAAGGGCTCTAGAAGATCCTCTAGGGACAAAGGGAAGAGGAGATTAGAAGAAGACTTTGATCTTACCCTTTTCGATTCAAAATATCATGCTAAAAAATTTTCTTCCTTCTAATTTAGAAGTGTCAATAAGGGAAAACATGTAGATGAACTAAGAGACTTAGAGACAATCCACTGGTTTACAAACTTAGATCTACTCCCAATTTTATAAATTAGTGAACCCATCTATCCAAGACTTGTTAGATTGTTTTACAACAATCTACAAGTAGATGAAGAAGAAAGAGTGTCTACCTATCTCTTAGGACAACACATCTCCATTACAGATAGATTCCTTTGCGACATGATAGGCATTCCCGTAAAAAATAGAGGTCTTTATTTTAGAGGATCGTGGGATAATGAAATAGTTGGGACAACATATGTTGAAGCCTTAGGAACAATTTTCGGTAATCCCAACTTAGTGATAGTTCCTAAAAGCTATAAACATCTACTACCACTAAACACTAAGGTACTTTATCATATCCTAACTCGCATCATTCTCTCTAAACAATGCCATCATGATAAAGTAAGTCAAATGGAATTAGGAACCATGTATTGGATCATGAAAGGACATAACATCTATTTTGGTTACCTTATCTAACAAAACATGATAGAACTATCTAAGAAAGACATGATGCTTCCATATGGTAGTATAATCACTAGAATACTTAAAGCCTACGATATTCCAATACCACTCGACGAAGAAGTGATGAAAGTAGACAGATTTAGCATAATAAATAAAAATCTACTTCACTAATTGAGATGTTTTTATAGAAACAGTAATTGGGTTATAATGCCTAGAAGAACCGATCCCCCTCAACCAGAACCAGAACCCGAAATACTAGTCTTTAGGGGTACTCAATCTCCTCCGATCTGTCTCTTTGAGGAAACACATCCATTTGAGCAAGCTCCTACATCATCTATTGAAGACATTGGGATTTGGATGGACCGATTTGAACAAAGACAAGATCGGCTTGAACATCGACAAGATCAAATCCTATCTGAGCTACAGCAAATTCATCGACAGTTTGACTCATTGTTTAGGCATTTTAATTTTCCACCTCCTGAATAAGCTTGTATATGTATATGTGGACACAATCATCTCTTGTTGTAACAATTACGTTGTTGTAAACTCTTTATGTTACTCACCTTGATCACAATGCCTTGATGACTTCTAATCTTTGATATGGTTAATTGAAATATTAATTGGTGAGCATATGCAGGGTTATGTTGTTTAATCTCGTTACTCATTGTCGGATTTCATGTTGAAATTAAATGTTTCTATAATGCCTACTTTGAAAACCTTGTGTCTTGGTTTCCATGATAAATATAATTTGAGAAAGTAATATAGCCATAAAATTGATGTGTCATTACCATGATGTTAATACGTCATGATATTACCATGATGTTGATATATTGCCATGATGTTAATGTGTCATTATATTGCCATAATACTAAACATCAATTAGCTGATATTTTTATAAAACCTCTAAGTGAAGAACAATTTGATTTCATAAGAAGAGAATTAGAAATGTTGATGTGTCTGAATGCATAAACTTGTTAAAATTATTTTTTGGACTTTATTGATTGAATGATCAAATCACTTGATTGCCATTACATGCCTAAAATTACATGTTGAAAATTATGTATTTTGGATACAAAAATTTCCATAACAATGAGCATGTTTTGTCTTCATGATTGTATTAAAAAATCTATAGTATAGTCTTGTCCAAATGCATGAAAGTGTTAATTTCATTTTCGAATTCTCTTAACTAGTGGTATCCCAACAATCGGATTTTCTCGATACATTATTCTCTTCCGAAACTTAATAAGCATATGACATATCGAGTTTGATTCTCATCATTGATTTTTCACATATGAAATCAACTAGCAAATACATATCTCATACACTTATCATGTGAAAAATATTTTTTGAGAAATGGATTTGATGAAATGATTCTTGCTTGTAAATTCCTTCTTGAAATATGGATGATAGTGTTTTTACTTACAAGGATTTGTTTCACATACATATCTTGATCCTTGTAAAAATGAAGTATGATTTAATCTCTTATCAATTTTAACTTCATTCAAAGTAAACTCACAAATAGCTGGTATCACAAATAGCCTTCCTCCTTCTTGCAAAAAGATAATAACAAATAAAAAGGAAGAAGTATTCAAAGCTATCTCCATGTCATGTTTTCCTTGAGATGTTTGCATAATTGGTATCCTATCACTCACTATTGGAAAATGACATGAGCTTAGTTATGGCATGAATAATTACTGCACTTATGCTTAAAATTTGCTTATATCGTTCTCCTTTTTGTTGATGACAAAGGGGGAGAAATATATGAATTGATACTATGAGTGCCATATTTGAATGAAAAATATATGAATTGATGCTATGAGTGCCATATTTGCACAATGTTATTGCCATATCATGATAAAATATCAAGAACTTGCATGGTAACTTTACTTGTTGATATCTTGCCATGTGATGCTACAATTGCTAAACACTTGAAATGTTTGCTTTACGTTAAGATATCAAAAGCTTAAATTGTAAATTTACATGTTCATATCTTATGTTAAACTACTACCATCATTCATATTTGAAATGTAAAACTTGAGAATGGATGTCAAGTCTTGACATCATTTTCAGTAAGATATATCATGATAGGAATCATGAAGGGAGTAATTGATAAGGTTAAGAGTTCTTAACTTATCAATAAGTCTATTGAATTCAAAGGCCTTGAATTCAAGAATGACTTATCTCAAGTATGGCATATAGATAGGAGGAGTTAAGGTTAACTCCGTTATCAATTGATTGTCATCATAAAAAAGGGAGAGATTGTTGAATCTCAGATTTTGATGATGAAATCAATTATCATTTGTTATCTAATCCATATGTTGAGATAAGTGTACAGGATTAACTATGATGAAAGTAAGATATGCAACAGGAGTTACGCCGGAGTCAAGACTATGATCACGTTGGAAGCTCGAGAGTTCGACGGAAGTCCGGACGGTCGTCAAAGGTTCTGCAGGAACAAATCCGAGAAGTCCAAGAGCTTGCCAAAAGAAGCTCGTCGGAACTCGCCAAGTGGATCGTCGCAAGTCCAGGAGTTTGCCGGAAGTTCATAGGAGCATCATCGAGGGTTCATCGGATGATCGACGGAAGTTCGCTGGAAGAAATGATTGACACACCAGAGCAAGTTACAGTAAATGTCTTAAGAAATATCATAGTTAGCACGATGATTAAATTAGAAATGGGAGGTAATCCCATTAACTTAATCTTGGGGCAATTGGGCCCTTGACAGACCCAAATTGGGCCGAATGGATCAGCCCATTCGGACCCAGATTTCTTGGCCAACGGTGGCACCACTTGGGTCGGCGATGGCACTGCATAGGGCTCAGTCTCCGAGCTAGGCTGGGCGGTGCAACCGCCCTTGACAAGTGGTGGAACGGCCTAAGCTCGGTCTCCGAGCTTTGCCAAGCGGTGCAACCGCTCCAGTCAGGTGGTGGCACCGCCTGGGCTCAGTCTCTGAGTGAGACTAGGCAGTGCAACTATCCTTGTCAGGCGGTGAGACCGCCCAGAGGCTCAATCTCCGAGCTGCCAGGCGGTTGTACCGCCCTAGTCAGGAGGTAGGATCGCTAGGACCCCGAAAATCCAGGAAATGACATTTTTAAGCTCCAAATTTAAACCAGTTTGGGGCCTATATATACCCCACACTTTCCTACATGAAAGGGCACCGAAAATCCAATCTTACTCTATGATTTTTAGAGCTCAAAAGTGTTGTATGAGTTAAAAGTTCTCCTTCCTCTTTTCTTCCAAGTTTTAATCTATCAAGAGAGGAAAGAAATTCTATAAGGGTTGTCTCCTAAGTCCGTCAAAAGGAGTGAAACTATAAAAGGGTGGTTGGCCTTCGCCTATTGAAGGAAGGCCTCTAGTGGACGTCGGTGACCTTGTCGGTGGAGGAAGCCAAAAGTGGATGTAGGTCAAGATTGACCGAACCACTCTAAATCTCGGTTTGCATTTACCTTAAGCATCTTATCTTTACTGCAAACCTCCTCAGTAGCTTACTGCCTTCTGCTCATTTACGAATGTGTTTCATAGTTAAGTATTTTCTGAATCGACGTTAAGACGAAAATTAGTTTTATCGTATGAACATCATATTTCAGTTTACGCTTACATTTTGATTTCCATCATAACTACAAATTGCCTTTATATCTTTGCTTTAATTGCATCTCACTTGATCACAAGTTAAAGTGATTTACGAATCAGCTTTCATACCAAAATCAATTTTATCATAGGAATGTCGTATTCCAGTTTGCTATTACATTATGTTGTCTATCTTAAACTACAAACTGCCTTTATATATTTGCTTTAATTGCATCTTGCTTGATCACAAGTTAAAGTGATTTATAAATCAGCTTTCTTACCAAAATCGCTTTTATCGTACGAATTCACACCCCCCCCCCCTCTTAGTGCTCTTGATCCTAACAACTGCCCTTCCTTGTTTTTGCGTCAACGATTTTGACATCAAAATTCTTCCTAAACACAACATACGCAGTTCAAAACCAATCATTCGCACGAACAACCTGGCTCCGATACCACTGTTGGGAAAACCTCGGGGGTGACATCAGATGCGTAGCAGAAGAACAAGAAAACAAAATCCCCGATTCCCAAAGAGCTATTCGTCATCGTGCAACGATTGGTGCACAAAATCTGCAAAACTGAAAAACTACGTATAGAGTAGATTGTGTTACCTAGGGAGATTGTATATCCCTATTTCCTTACAGATCTTTAGGAGAGGGTGAAGGACGTCAAGCGTCCTCCTCTCTAGTGGTGATCCACACAGTAAAGCTGTGATGACGCTCCTCAAAACTCCAAGCATGCTCTGAGGTGGAGAGGGGAAGGAGAATAGGAGAGGCAAGCAATGACTCTTGCCTATGAGGCTCTGAATCCCTCCTATTTATAGAGGTCCCTTGTCAAAACCTAATGGATCCTCCCCTAGTGGGTATTGGATCTATATCCAATAACCCAAGCCTTTTAGATTAGTGGATCTCTATCCAATAATCTTTCATGGGCTCTTATTGGATCTCGTCCATGGGATCCAATAATTCAGGGGCTTATTGGATATCCAATAAGATAAGGGCTCCGTCGGATATCTCATATCCGAACCTCTACTCATCGTAATGCCTACCATATATGTGTGACCCTCTAGGCCCAATATCGAGCTGGCCGTGAGTCATACTTGTCAGAACTTCTTCTAACTCAGTGAATTATTATCAATGTAATAATTCACTCGACTCATCGACTACGGACGTACTAGGCCACTACGCCATAGTCCTCAGACGATACAGGAGAATCCAATCCATTGGACCTGTCTATCCTTAGTTACCATATACTTATAGTCCCTCATTTATCTAATAACCCAAAGACCGTATATCGAGAATGGTGTTGTCAGACCCATATGGTTTCTACTTGAGTCTCACTCTAATCAGATTCTCTCGGAGAACTCTTTCTCTCTCAACCCGAATGACCCTGGCCAGGGATTTGTCTGAGCAAGAATACATGAGATATTCCTCTCATGATGCCGAGAGTGGATGATCCTCTATCGACACTTAATAGCCCTCGTAAGGTCGACTACCACTCCCAATGACCAGCTACACTAGATCTGGGATAGCCAAACCTATAAGTCTGGTATCAAAGAGCGGAGCACTCATATAGGACATCCTTGGTATCTCAAGTTTAAGGACCAGATATACCACTATGACTATGGAATCGCTGTCTGACAATAAGGCATCATCAACCATCCAGCATTCCGTAAGTGGATCAATTAGTGAACTCATTCTCCAATGAGCACCTATACTATATCCCTAGTGTCCCTACCCAAGCAGCTATAAGACCAACTGCATCTATCATATGGACGGGTATACAACATACTAGTCTGTCCGGTTATCACGATGTCCCTCTTGAGTAACCTATGACCAGGACTATTTAGGATATTTGTTTAAAGGTGAATCGATCTCATTTTCATGATCTCATCATGATCCGATTCCCATTGTACAAATCCAAGGACAACACAATATATATATGCATATGTGCAATAGTTATAAAGTGATATATGCCAAAATATAATAAGCAAAAAGATTCTTTATCAAGTCACACGTGCCATCACTCACGTGATTGGCTTGCTGGGCACCTATGACTAGCAATAGCATCCTAGGATTTCTAGGCAGTAGTACTGCCAATAATAAATGCTGCCAGCGGTGGTACCACCCCTATCAAACAGTGGTACCGCACAGTGGAAGACCAGCGATGGTAGCACCACCTAGTAGCGGCAGTGGTACCGCTAGTACCCAAGAAACCTGGGATGAGACCTTTTTAGGCTCCAAGTTTCAATCAACTTTAATCCTATAAGTACCCTTCTCATCCCTGGTTAACTAACACAAGCATAAAGAGTTTAAAAAGGTAAAAACTCACTGGAAGAATAGACATAGGGACTTGTTTTTCTTAGCAAATGTCTTAGGATTTCGTAGCAAATGTCTTAGGATTTCGTAGTTAGCACGTAATTGGGCTTGGGTTTGGGCCAACCCAATTAGGGGCCAGCTAAGTCCATGTAAGAACTATGTTG
Source organism: Musa schizocarpa (assembly GCA_900464855.2). Classification (NCBI taxonomy): domain Eukaryota; kingdom Viridiplantae; phylum Streptophyta; class Magnoliopsida; order Zingiberales; family Musaceae; genus Musa; species Musa schizocarpa. Next base: position 19,299,845 of record LS990923.1, on the reverse strand, counting down.
AGCCTAATAAGAAGCTCAAACAGTACCCCAAGAAATCTCATCGTCATGGCACAATCTTCGAGATTATGTCAGGCAGTGGTGCTGCCAGTTTGGACGGTTGTACCATCACTGGCAGAGTGTCAGGTGGTGGTACCGCTAGTCTAGGCGATGGTACCGCCCAACACTGCCCCCCAAGCGATGGTACCGCCCAAGGCAGTGTCAGTGTCAAACTGACACTAGGCGATGGAACTGCCCAATGCAGGCGGTGGTACCACCCGTGCCCGGGGAACCTGGGATGGGAAAGTTTTAGGCTCTAAGTTTGAATCAAATTGAAGCCTATAAATACCCCTCTCACCCCTGGTTAAAGCATACAAGCACAGAGTATTCAAAAGTGAGAAAACGCTACTGTAATTTCTTTAGAAATTCTCTTCTCCACTCTAAGTTTAGAATTCTATAAGAGGAGTGTGAGTACTTGTAAGGGTTGTCTCCTAAACGCATGAAAAGGAGAAGAGGGTTTTAAAATGTGATTGGCCTTCTCCTATTGAAGGAAGGCCTTTAGTGGATGCCAATGACCTCGTCGGAGGAGGAAGTCGAAAGTAGATATAGGTCACGTTGACCGAACCACTCTAAAATCTGGTTTGTATTTCCTTTGTGCACTTTACTTTAACTGCAAGCCTCCTTCTTATTACTTTCAAAGTTAAGCATTTCCGAAATCGGTTTTACCATACGAAACGAAATTTCTTAAATTGACGTTTTTTTTTTGCTACACTAATTCACCCCCCCTCTTAGTGCCGACCTCTTGATCCTAACAGTTACATGTTGGGTCTCTTATGAGAATCCTCCTCTTCTAGTCTAAGTGTTAGAATAGTTTGAGAGAGGAGTGAGTGCTTGTAAAGGTTGTCTCCTAAACCTATGAAAAGGAGAAGAGGGGTGTAAGAAGGAGGTTGATCTTCGCCTATTAAAGGAAGATCGATAGTGGATGTCGGTGGCCTCGACGGAAGAGGAATCAGCGGAGTGGATGTAGGTCACGATGACCGAACCACTATAACTTGGTTTACATTTACTTCTTGCAATTTACTTTTATAGCAAACTGCCTCTCCTCATTACTGTGCTTTTACTATGCCTACACTTGTATATGCTTTCAAGTTTTCAAAATTTGTTTTATCGTACGAAATGAAATATCCGAAACCGATGTAATTTTTACCGCTGCACTAATTCACCCCCCCTCTTAGTGTTGACTCATTCCTAACAATTTCATAGGTCATCAAAGACCCAATAAGTTCTTTAAGTTGAAAGTTATTTAGGTCCTTTGCTTCTTGTATTGCTATTACTTTTGGATCCCAATTTTTTGGAAGGATCTTAGTATTTTATTTACAAGTTCAAGGTTAGAAAAATTTTTACCAAGTGTTTTTAAACCATTGACGACATCTGTAAAATGGGTGTACATATCTCCAATGGTTTCGCTTGGTTTCATTCAAAACAATTCAAAACTATACATCAAAAGATTAACTTTAGAATTTTTAACTCTACTTGTGCCTTCGTGTGTGACTTCAAGAGTGTATCAAATGTCTTATGCAATTTTACAAGTCAAAATACGATTAAACTTATTTTTATCCAAAGTACAAAATGTTGAATCTTGGATTTTGATGATGAAACTAATTGATTATGTTTAGATGTTTAACTGCATTTTGAGTGATGCAGATCTACTCAATCAGGATTAGATAGTTGACGCAGGAGGAATTGACGTTGCGCAGGAGAAAATCACGTCAGGATATTGGACGACAGAAGGCTTCGGACGTCAGGCATCGGGCCAAGGAGAGCGGAATTGCACCAAGGATATCGGAGTTACGAAGGTCAACCACCGATTGGGCAACAAGCCGCAAGAGAGGACGATGCGTTGAAGAATCAGATGAAGTGCCAACCAATGACGTGCCGGGCAACAGAATGTCAATTTGCATTGTAATAATTGTCTAGATCGGAGTAGAATTTTAGTTTGTGTGTGCAGGAATAACTACGATAATGACAAAGACATAAAGCGAAACAAAGTGCGGAGTCAAGTGTGAAGGATTCGTTGGGAGTTCGAGAGTTCGACGGAAGTCCAAAGGTTCGTCGGGAATGTTGCCGGAACTAGCCAAGAATGAGTAGGAAGCTTGCCGAAGGGTTTTTCAGAAGCTCGCCGGAAGGTTCATTGGAAGTTCATGGAGCTCACCAAGAAAGATCGGAGCTTGCCGAAGAAGCTCGTTGGAACTCGCCAAGATCAAATCGTGAAGTCTAGGAGCTTGCCGGGAGTCCGCAGAATGGTTTCCGAGAGTTTATCATAAGACCGTCGGAAGTTCGCCGAAAGCACACCGAAAGAAGTCTTGACTTGCGGACTTTGTAATAGCTTAGGAAATATCTTTAAATTTATAGTTAGCATGTTAATTAGGCTTAGGATTAGGTATTAATCTTATAACCCAAGTAGGGGCTAATTGGGCCTGAGTTCGGACTGGTTTGGGCCAAGTTTGGAGCCCAACCAGTGAGCTGAAATAGTATAGGCGGTGGCACCGCCTAGAACCTGAGATCTAAGCGATGGCACCGCTGGACTGAGCGGTGGCACCGCCCAACACCCGAGAGATTCGGCGGTGGCACCGCCACCAACAGGTGGTGGTACCGCCAGCCTTGGAAACCCAAGAGAATTTAAATTTTAGAGCCCAAATTTGAATCCTCTTTGGGCCTATAAATACCCCTCAATTCTCAGTTGACAATATAACCTTTGGCAAAGCCATAGTTTGAGATAAGAGCCTTAGAAAAGTCTTAGCAAGTCTTGTTTTTCAAATTGCTTGAGTGTTCACCTCCTCCCATCTTGTTGAAAAGAATTATAAGAGTGTGAACCACTTGTAAAGGTTGTAAGAGAGGTATTAGTCCTTCTCCTACAAAGAGATTTGCTAGTGGAAGTTGGGAGCCTCTTCGAAGAAGGCTTCGCAAGTGGATGTAGGTCACTTTGACCGAACCACTTTAAAACTACTGTGTTATCTAGTTTGCATCCTACTCTTGCCATTTACATACTGTAAACTTCTTTACTTAGTCACTACGCTTCCATACACTTCTAAGTTATTTAGCTTCCAAAATCGGTTTTCATCGAAATTGGTTTTTATCGTACGAAAGTTTTTTAAACCAACGTTATTTTACCGCTATACTAATTCCCCCCCTCTTAGTGCCGCTTCGATCCTAACAATTGGTATCAGAGCCCGGTATTTCTCATTTCGGATTTACATCCGAGAGAAATGGCTCTTCATGGCTTTCAAGAGGGCTTTTCGATTGTTCGTCCACCGTTGTTTAACGGATTGGACTACACTTTTTGGAAAACTCGAATGAGAGTTTTCTTGATTTCTATGAATTTGGATTTATGGAATATTGTTGAAAACAGTTTTCAACTTCCCTCTAAACAGATGAACGAATGGTCGGATTTACAGAAGAAGTATTTTTCTTTAAACACAAAGGCTATGAATGCCTTATTTTGTGCTTTGGACAAAAATGAGTTCAATCGGATTTCTATATACAAAACGACTTTTGATATTTGGCGAACACTTGAAATCACACACGAGGGAACTAGTAGAGTCAAAGACTCGAAAGTTAATATTTTATTGCATGATTTTGAGCTTTTTCAAATACAACCAAGCGAGACTATAGGCGACATGTACACCCGTTTCACGGATGTCGTCAATAATCTAAGAGTTCTTGATAAATATTTTTTGAATTTTGATCTCGTAAGCAAGATCTTAGATCCCTTCCAAAAAGGTGGGATCCTAAAATAACCGCAATACAAGAAACAAAAGATTTAAATATTTTTCCACTTGAAGAACTAATTGGTTCGTTGATGACGTATGAAATGGTGCACAATGCACATGATGAACATGATGAATAAAATCACCTTCCAAAGAACAGGAAGGATTTGGAACTCCGGACAAATGAATACCACTTGAGCGATAACTCAAGTGATGAGGACAATGATGAACTTGAACTTCGAACACTAAATCTTAATAAGTTTATGAAACAAAAATTTAAAATAAATAATGAACTTGAACGGAGGAAGAGGCTAAAGAAAAGGAAGTCAACCAAGGATGAATCAAAAACTTCCAAAGGTGAAATGGCGAATTGGGCTTTGACAAGCTTCGACTACAAGGTAAGTAACTCAACTCTCTTGAATTATTTTGAAATTACATAATACTTTCATGAGTTATTTTTAATTTAGTTTAGGATTAATTTTCTTTAAAATTGCATGTGTTATGTTAATGCAATAAAATATTAGATATAAATCTAATGCTTATACACCTAGTAAGATTAATCTTATGTATGTGCTTGAGAAGCAAGAATGTATATTTTGACGATTTCCATATTGATTTTCAATGACGATGCATGGCTTTTGAAAGGAAGGCTTGATGATTTTTTTTTAACCTTGTCTTTGGTTTTCAAACATGATGTAGGGTTTTGACATATGAACAAAATTTGAGCATGCTAAGATAAAGTAAATCATATAAATTAAAACTAAAGAAGTTTTAGTTATCTATAAGAATCATTCAAAATTATGTTCAATAAAACCAATGCAAAATGATGGAATGAAAATATTAAATGTTTTGATACCATTTTATACATGAGATTTTAAAAGTTATACATAATGATCTTGATGGTTTTTATGATGAAATTTATTTTTCGATCCTAAATGATTGATGATATATATACTTTTTCTTTGGCACAAAAAGGACAAAGGCATGCTTATATGAAACAACTAAAAAGATAAAAGTATTTTTCTTGAAAATTCTTGGTTTGATGAATCTATTTTATCATCTTTTTATGAATATCTTGAAAATGATTTTGATTTGATGATTTGAATTTGAATGAGCTTTATTTTGATTTTTCAAGATTTATAACTTGAGATTTACTCTATAAAAATCAAGATCTTGTATCCTCAATATTCCTTTTTAGCATCTACTATCCAAATGAATTATGATTGGTATCATTGCACTAAAGAGAAAATTTTCCTAAATGAATCGTGATTTTTCGGAACCACAATTCTTTTTATGATTCATAATGAATTGAGATACTTTTTATGCTTGAATTAATATCTTGTTCTCTTATAAGATTGAATGAATTTTATATTGAATCTCGTATTTTGATGATGAAACTACTTGATATATGTTTATGATTTAATCTGCGTTTTGAGTGACGTAGGGTGCTTCGATCAGGATGAGACAATTAAAGCAGGAAAATCATGTTATGCCGAAGGAACATGTCAGAAGATTGGACGTCGGGCCGGTGGATCGGTCGACGTATCGACAAAAGGCTTCGGGCCGTGGACTCGGGCATCGAGCCAAGAAGAGTGGGTATTGTGCCAAGGATATCGGAGTTGCAGAGTCAACTGGCCGATTGGGCAATAGGCTGCAGGAGAGGACGATGCGCCGAAGAATCGGACGAAGCGTCGAGGGACCAATGACATGCCGGACAACTTGGTTAAATTGCTTAGGATTAATTGTCTCGATCGAAGTTTTGTTGTGCAGGATTAACTACGATGAAAGTTAGACAAGCAGCAGGAGTTGCGCCGGAGTCAAGATCATGATTACGTTGGGAGTTCGAGAGTTCGATGGAAGTTGGACGGTCGTCGGAGGTTCTGCAAGAACAGATCCGAGAAGTCCGAAGCTTGCCAGCGGCTTCGTCGGAACTTCGCCAAGTGGATCGTCGCAAAGTCCAGGAGTTTGCGGAAGTCCCAAAAGAAGAATCACCGAGGGTTCATCGGATGATCGACGGAAGTTCGCCGAAACTTCGCCCGGAAGAAGCGATTGACGCGAGAACAAAGCTGCAGAAATTGTCTTAGATTTAATCGTCGTTAGCACGTTGATTAAGTTGGAAAATGGGAGGTGATCCCATTAGCTTAATCTTGGGGCAATTGGGCTGAAAAAAGATTGAAATTGGGCGAATGGAGCTAACCATTCGGACCCTGATTGCACCGGAGGTGCAACCGCCCTAAGCCAGGAGGTAGCACCGCGCGGGCTATGTCTCCAGCCGAGACTGGGCGGTGCAACCGCCCAGCCAAGAGGTGCAACCGCCCGGGGCTCGATCTCGAAGCGAGGCTGGGCGGTGCAACCTCTCTGAGGAGAGGTAGCACACGCCCGAGCTCAAGTTTCGAGCTCTCGCGGCGGTCACAACCTCTCCGGTCAAAGCGGTGCAACCGCCTGAGCTTGGTCTTCGAAGCTCCTCGGAGAGGTGCAACCGCCCGACGAGAGGTGGCACCGCCTGAGGCTCGATCTTGAAGCTCGCCCGGCGGTGCAACCTCTCCAATCAGGAGGTGCAAAGCACTGATCCCGGAATTCCGGGATTTGATCGTTTTGAGCTCCAAATTTGAACTGGGTTGGGGCCTATAAATACCCCACCCATTCAGCACTGAAAGCAACAGCACATACACTCGAAATCTTGCTGTCTTTCTGTGTTTCTTAGAGCTCAAAACTGCTAGTTCTCCTCCTTCTATTCTTCAAGTTTGAATTGTAAAGAGAGGAGAGAAAACTTCTGTAAGGGTTGTCTCCTGAGCCCATCAAAAGGAGTGAAACTGTAAAAGGGCAGTTGGCCTTCGCCCATTGAAGGAAGGCAGCTAGTTGACGTCGGTGACCTCGTCGGAGGAGGAAGCCAAAAGTGGAGTAGGTCAAGACTGACCGAACCACTCTAAATCTCTGGTTTGCTTTTATTTCGAGTACCTTATCATTACTGCAAACCTCCTACATAACTACTGCTCTCTGCGCCTTTACGAATAAGTTCTAAGTGCTGACCTTTTCGAATCTGCATTCAGACATAAATCTGTGTTTTTCGTACGATCAGCTTATGTTTGTTTTTTGATTCTGCAAAACTGTCTTCTGCGCTTTTATGAACTAGTTTCTAAGTTTAGATCCCTTTGAAACTGCTTTAGGCGCAAACTGCGTTTAGGCGTAAAACGCGCGTTTAAATGTAAACACACATAAACTGTTTTTAAACATAAAATTGTGTTTTAGGCGTAAACTTCTTTTAAACGTTTAGGCGTAAAACTGCGTTTAGACGCAAACCGCGTAAAACTGCGTTTAGGCGTAAACTGAGTTTAGACATAAAACTGTGTTTTAGGCATAAACGCGCATAAACTGTGTTTTAGACATAAAACTGTCTTTTAGGCGTAAACTACTTTTGGCGCAAACTGTGTTTTTGACGAAAACTGCGTTTAGGCGTAAACTGAGTTTAGACGCATAACTGCGTTTAGGCGTAAAACTGTGTTTAGGCATAAAACCGCGTTTAGGCGCGAAACTATATTTAGACATAAACTCAGTTTAGGCGTAAACTGTGCTTAGGACGTAAACTGTGCTTAATCTTAAGTAATCTTAGAATCGGCTTTTACATGAAATCGTTTTTATCGAACAAACGCAGCTTTCGTTTTTAAATCGCTGAAAGATTTTCGCTGCACTAATTCACCCCCCCCCCCTCTTAGTGCTCTCGATCCTAACAATTGGTATCAGAGCGGGGTATTTCTCATTTCAGATTTACACCCGAGAGAAATGGCTCTTCAAGAGGGCTTTTCGGTCTTTCGTCCACCGTTCTTTAACGGATTGGACTACACTTATTGTAAAATTGGAATGAGAGTTTTCCTGATTTCTCTAAATCTGGATTTATGGAATATCATTGAAAACGGTTTTCAACTTCCCTCTAAACCTATGAACGAATGGTTGGATTTAGAGAAGAAGTATTTTTCTTTAAACACAAAGGCTATGAATGCCTTATTTTGCACTTTGGACAAAAATGAGTTCAATTGGGTTTCTTTGTGCGAAACGGCTTTCGATATCTGGCGTACTCTTGAAATCACGCATGAGGGAACTAGTAGAGTCAAAGACTCGAAAGTTAATATTTTACTGCATGATTTCGAGCTTTTTCATATGAAACCAAGCGAAATCGTTGTTGACATGTACACCCATTTTACGGATGTCGTCAATGGTTTAAAATCACTTGGTAAAAGCTTTTCGGATTTTGAACTCGTTAACAAAGTTTTACGCTCACTTTCTAAAACTTGGGATTCAAAAGTAATTGCTATTCAAGAATCGAAAAACTTGAACCAATTTCCACTTGAAGAACTAATTGGTTCATTGATCACATATGAAATGACGTGCAATGCACGTGAAGAACTTGAGAACCACCTTCCAAAGAACATGAAGGATTTGGGACATAGAACATTTGAAGACCACTCGAGCATAAGCTCAAGTGATGGTGAACTTAAACTACAAATGAAACAAAAATTAAAAAGTAAAAAGAACGGAACTACTTGCTTTGAATGCAAGAAGAAGAACAAAAATTGGGATGAATCGAGCTCCTCCGAAGACGAGGAGAAAATCAACAAAGGCGAGGTGGCAAACTACGCCTTTACGCCTTTCGACGCTGAGGTAATCAAAATGCCTTTAATTTACTTTGAAATTACATAATGCTTTTCATAATGCATTTTTCTTTTTTATTTTCTTAAAAATTGCATGTTTAATAATTTTATAATGAAAATAGAAAAAATTAGGAATCATGCTTATCATTCTAAGTAATTTTGAAAATAATCATAAAAATTGCTTGTTTATGATAAACAAAATGATTTTAAAATATATTATGAAATCATGCTATATGTGGTTGAGAAGTAATAATGTGTATCATGTTGATTTCCATTGTTATTTCTCGATTTTGAGTATATGAAATCATGTTCAATTTGAAGTTATGATTAATGAGTATATATTTTTGAAATTATGGTGATTATCGATTTTCATGATAATAACAGTGGCTTTAAAAAATAAAAAAAAATATATTTTGTTGATGCATGTTTTCATAAATGAAAAGGCATGCTAACATGAAATCGATCACTTAAAATGAAACACTTAAAAAGGGGGAAAATATATTATCAATAAAATCATGAATCTATTTATGTTTTGTGAGCCATAGAAATGATTTTGATGACTTAAAATTGAAATGAGTTTTATCAAAATCATGATCTTGATTTATCAAATTGAATGAATTGAAAATAAACAATAATTTTTCTCTTGAATGATTGTGACTTGTATTCCTTGTATTCATGATATGATTTTTATACAATTCCTTGTATTCATGAAACATTTATCTCATCACTCAATTATTTCTTTTCAATATTCCTCAAGTGATGATATGAATGCATGAGATATTCATGAATTTATTTTTTCGATCATGCACGGTAGGATGCAACGTGACAAACTAATACCATGATTATTTGAAATAATATGAATGATGATTTAGAATCATGCATATAATAATGAGTTTATATGTTTTAAAAAATGTGCATGTTTTAATTTGAAAATATAATGATGCACAAATAAGATTGATACTAATCTTTGTCATGATTTAAAAATTGATGTAAAGGGTTTTTCCCTTCTTTTTGACAATGACAAAAGGGGAGATAGCTAGCTTGCACAATTCAAGAAGAAAGCAAAAATTGCACTTCTCAAAAGAGAAGAAATTGCTATCTTGAACATCATTAAGAAGTGCTATCTTGCATATCTCAAGACACACAAATGCAATCATGCAAAATTTGTAATTTTGCACATCATTAAAATTTATGATGCTTTGGTGATTATGCATGTTCTAAAATGTTATAAAATTCACTTGCTTCCATGATGTAGAACTTAGCTATATTGAACATCACCAAGGAATGCTATCTTAACTATCTCAAGAAGCAAAAAGTTAACTTGCACATCTAGCAAAACTTATATTTCAAGAAGCAAGAGTTGCTTTCTTGAACATCTCAAAATTGCTAGCTTGCGGGCCTTAAAATGTAGAAATTTTTTGCTAGCCTGTATATGGTAAACTTGCTATCATACCACCATGATGATGAGCATGCCTTATCTTCATGATTATATTTGAAAAACTATGGCAAAAAATATGTTCGAATGATTAAACGTGTAAAAAAATATTTTTTCGGACTTTTTGATTGAATGATCAAATCACCGATTGCCATAATGATTTTACACAATTACTTGCCATGATTACATATTGGAAATTAGGTGCTTAAATACAAATTTTTATGATAATAAGCATGTTTTACCTTCATGATTGTAATTGAATATCTCTAGTAAAAACTCTGTCCGAATGTATGAAAGTGTCAAATTTCATTTTGGATTTTCCTGATCCTAACAATTGGATTTTCTTGATACATTATCCTCTTCCGAATTTAACAAGCATATGTCATATCAAGTTTAATTCACATCATTGATTTTTTTTGACATATGGAATCATCTAGCAAATGCACTTATCATGTGAAAAAATATTTTTTGAAAAACATATTTGATGATTCCCTCTTATAAAAGGAAGATATTTTTACATACAAAGATTTGACTCACTTACATATCTTAATCCTTGCAAAAAATGAAGTGTGCTTTAATATCTTATCGATTTGAACTTCACATATGGCTTTCCTCCTTCATGTAAAAAAAGATAACAAAAAAAAAGGAAGAAGCAATAAAAGCTATCTCCATGTCATGTTTTTCTCGAGATGTTTGCATTCTTGGTATCCTATCACTCCTTTGTTGGAAAATGACATGAACCAACTTATGGCATCGCGACTTATATTTAAAATTTGTTTATATCATTCTCCTTGTTGTTGATGACAAAGGAGGAGAAATATATGAATTAATATGTTTGCTATCACTAATGGTTGCTATCACCGATGTTGATATGTTTGCTATCACTAATGATGATATGGTTGCTATTATCGATGTTGATATGCTTGCTATCACTAATGATGATATGGTTGCTATTCTCGATGTTGATATGTTTGCTATCACCGATGTTGATATGGTTGCTATCATCGATGCTATGATTAGGCCATACTTGCATCACCAAGTAATATATGATTACTATCATTGCTATATGCCCTGTATCAAGATATCAAACAAAAATTTGCATTGCACGAGCTGATATCTTACCATGTGATGCAATGCTTGCTAAAATATTCGAAATGTGTACATCATGAAATGATATCAAAATCTTGCTTCACAGCTTTACATGTCGATATCATGCCATATGATGAAATACTACAATTGATAAACACTTGAAATAGTTGCGTTATGATATCAAAAGCTAACACTACAAAGGAAGCAAAAATTTGCTAGCTTGCAACTTGCATGTTTCAAGAAGCAAGAGTTGCCGTCTTGAATATCTCTAAACTGCTAGCTTGCAAGCTCTAAAATATTGTAACATTGCTAGCTTGCATGTGCTATCTTATATGCCGTAAAACTTGCATATCTAAAACTTGATAGCTTGAATGTTCTAAGCATGATGTAACATTTGCTAAATTTTCTGGCTTCAAAACTGCATGATGATAAAACTTGATATTATGTTTTTCATGCAATAAGTTAAACTTACATCACAAACACTTGATTGTGGGACTTCTCCTTTTTGTTGATGACAAAGGGGGAGAAGTATGTTGATGACATGACATGTGATGCATAAGTTTATGCATATGTTCATGTTGACGTGTTGTAAGTATTCATGATGAATATTGCAATGACTTGAATTCAGTTTGAATTCAAGGTTCTATCAATATGGCATATTGATAGGGGGAGTTTGTTTAAACTCTGGGAGTTAAGGTTAACTCCGTTTATGATGACATGCTGCTTAGATTTTTGAATCTAAGAGTTTCTATCAATATGGCATATTGATAGGGGGAGTCTGTTTAAACTCTGGGAGTTAAGTTTAACTCCGTCATCAAGTAGTTGTCATCATCAAAAAGGGGAAGATTGTGAATCTCGTATTTTTATGATGAAACTACTTGATATAGGTTTATGATTTAATCTGCGTTTTGAGTGACGTAGGGTGCTTCGATCAGGATGAGACAATTAAAGCAGGAAAATCATGTTATGCCGAAGGAACATGTCAGAAGATTGGACGTCGGGCCGGTGAATCGGTCGACGTATCGACAGAAGGCTTCGGGCCATGGACTCGGGCATCGGGCCAAGAAGAGCGGGTATTGTGCTAAGGATATCGGAGTTGCAGAGTCAACTGGCCGATTGGGCAATAGGCTGCAGGAGAGGACGATGCGCCGAAGAATCGGACGAAGCGTCGAGGGACCAATGACATGCCGGACAACTTGGTTAAATTGCTTAAGATTAATTGTCTCGATCGAAGTTTTGTTGTGCAGGATTAACTACGATGAAAGTTAGACAAGCAGCAGGAGTTGCGTCGGAGTCAAGATCATGATCACGTTGGGAGTTCGAGAGTTCGACGGAAGTTCGGACGGTCGTCGGAGGTTCTGCGAGAACAGATCCGAGAAGTCCAGAAGCTTGCCAAGCGAAGCTCGTCAGAACTCGCCAAGTTGATCGTCGCAAAGTCCAGGAGTTTGCAGGAAGTCCGCAGAAGAATCACCGAGGGTTCATCGGATGATCGACGGAAGTTCGCCGGAAACTTGCCGGAAGAAGCGATTGACGCATCGGAGCAAAGCTGCAGAAATTGTCTTAGATTTAATCGTAGTTAGCATGTTGATTAAGTTGGAAAATGGGAGGTGATCCCATTAGCTTAATTTTGGGGCAATTGGGCCCCTGAAAAGATTGAAATTGGGTCGAATGGAGCTAACCATTCGGACCCTGATTGCACCAGGAGGTGCAACCGCCTAGGCCAGGAGGTGGCACCGCCTGGGCTATGTCTCCCAGCGAGACTAGGCGGTGCAACCGCCCCAGCCAAGAGGTGCAACCGCCTAGGGTTCAGTCTCCGAGCGAGACTGGGCGGTGCAACCTCCTCTGTCAGGAGGTAGCACCGCCAGAGCTCAAGTTTCGAGCTCTGCTAGGCGGTGCAACCTCTCCAGTCAAGCGGTGCAACCGCCTGAGCTCGGTCTTCGAGCTCTGGCAGAGAGGTGCAACTGCCCCTGACAGAGGTGGCACCGCCCAGAGGCTCAGTCTTCGAGGTCTGCCAGGCGGTGCAACCTCTCCAGTCAGGAGGTGCAACCACCTGATCCCGGAATTCCGGGATTTGATCGTTTTGAGCTCCAAATTTGAACTGGGTTGGGGCCAATAAATACCCCACCCATTCAGCACTGAAAGCAACAGCACATACACTCGAAATCTTGCTGTCTTTCTGTGTTTCTTAGAGCTCAAAACTGCTAGTTCTCCTTCTATTCTTCAAGTTTGAATTGTAAAGAGAGGAGAGACAACTTCTGTAAGGGTTGTCTCCTGAGCCCATCAAAAGGAGTGAAACTGTAAAAGGGCAGTTGGCCTTCGCCCATTGAAGGAAGGCAGCTAGTTGACGTCGGTGACCTCGTCGGAGGAGGAAGCCAAAAGTGGAGTAGGTCAAGACTGACCGAACCACTCTAAATCTCTGGTTTGCTTTTATTTCGAGTACCTTATCATTACTGCAAACCTCCTACATAACTACTGCTCTCTGTGCCTTTACGAATAAGTTCTAAGTGCTGACCTTTTCGAATCTGCATTCAGACATAAATCTGTGTTTTTCGTACGATCAGCTTACGTTTGTGTTTTGATTCTGCAAAACTGTCTTCTGCGCTTTTATGAACTAGTTTCTAAGTTTAGATCCCTTTGAAACTGCTTTAGATGCAAACTGTTTTAAGACGTAAAACTGCATTTAAACGTAAACTGCGCAAACTGTGTTTAAACATAAAACTGTGTTTTAGACGTAAACTTCTTTTAAACGTTTAGACGTAAAACTGCGTTTAGACGCAAACTGCGTAAAACTGCGTTTAGACGTAAATTGAGTTTAGACGCAAAACTGTGTTTAGACGCAAACTGCGCAAACTGTGTTTAGACATAAAATTGTCTTTTAGACGTAAACTACTTTTAGACGCAAACTGCGTTTTGACGTAAAACTGCGTTTAGACGTAAACTGAGTTTAGACGCAAAACTGCGTTTAAACGTAAAACTGTGTTTAGACGCAAAACTGCGTTTAGACGCAAACTATATTTAGACGTAAACTGTGCTTAGACGTAAACTGTGCTTAATCTTAAGTAATCTTAGAATCGGCTTTTACATCGAAATCGTTTTTATCGGACAAACGCAGCTTTCGTTTTTAAATCGCTGAAAGATTTCCGCTGCACTAATTCACCCCCTCTTAGTGCTCTCGATCCTAACATTTTATCTATATCATGAACTCCTAAGATTTTCCCTTGATTACTTAAGAGGAGATTTTTCAAAAGAAAACGTGTCTTCTGTTATTATCTTTTCATGATATGATTTTTATGCAATTCCTTGTACTCATGAAATATTTATCTCATCACCCAATAACTCTTCTTGATATTCCTTATGTGATGAAACGAAATAATGCATGAAATACAAATAAGAAGTTAATGATCATGCATGATAGGATGTAATGAATTTTGACATCTAGATACTATCATTTGATAGCTATGATCATATTGCCAAAATGATATATCATGAATGCTTGAATATCATGTATGATATGCCCATATTGATGATTGAGTTATTTGTATCATGCATGAAAAATGAAAGATATAGTTTTGAAATTGTGCTTATTCGAATTTGAAAATATGATGATGCATGATGATGAAATTGTGTAATGAAAATATTAGACATTTTGAAACCATGATTTAGCATCATGCATAATGATCATGCTTAATAAGTTTTAAAATTATGCATGATGAATCTTGCAATTTACGGATGATTGATTTTTACTATAATGGAAGTGCCTTATTGATCTTTGTTATAATAAATCTTACACTATCAGTTTTAAAAATGATACATGTTTTTATTTGGCATAAATGAAATAAAATCATATGAATTGAAACAACTAAAAAGAGAAAAATATTTTTTCCTTGAAAAATTATTTTTCTCTATCTTATTGATCTTGATGATTATTATGATAAATCTATGTATACCATTTTGAATCTCTTGAAAGTAATGTTGAGATTTTGATGAATTTGACGATTTGAATTTGAATGTGTTTGTATTCAAATTATGATCTTGATTTCTTGGATATGCTACTTGAGATTCTTTTTTAATCGCAATATCTTCTTTGTACACCTACAATTTTTGTTATTTATAAAAGGAAGAGATTTGATAAAATGAATCATGTCTTTTGGTATTCAAATGGTCTTATCTTTGATGATATGATTTCTTTGTATCTATGATATAAATGCATCATGTGATGATTGAAATATTGATTGATGCAAAGTTGATGTAAAAGTCTAAATCATTGGTTCCTCTCCTTCTTTTTGACATTGACAAAGGGGGAGAAAGTTATTGCTAGCTTGCACACTTGAATGAAGAATTTGCTAGCTCGATCATTGTAATGAAGAAATTTGCTATATCAAACATCATAAATATTGTTACTTGCAAAGAAAAACAAAGTGCAATCTTGCACAAAAATTCAAGTGTTGAATTGCCATGATTGAACTTAAGAATCTTACTATGCTTTTGTGCTTATATGTTGTGATAAAAATCTATCTTCAAGTTGCAAAAAACTTGCATATCTTTTAAAATAGCTAGAGCTACTTCTCCTTTTTGTTGATGACATAGGGGGAGAAGTATATTGATGACTTCATGCATTGAATTGAATATTTTATATATATTTGTATGATGGTTTAAATATTTTTCATAATATGTGATGAATGTTACTTGGATTTGGGATAATCCAAGTGTTCTATCAATGACATATTGATAGGGAGAGTTTGGTTAAACTCCGGGGAGTTAAGGTTAACTCCGTTAGTCATCAATTAGTTATCATCATCAAAAAGGGGGAGATTGTTGAATCTCAGATTTTGATGATGAAACTAATTGATTGTGTTTAGATGTTTAACTACATTTTGAGTGATGCAGGTCTACTCGATCAGGATTAGACAGTTGACGCAGGAGGAATTGACGTTGCACCGGAGGAAATCACGTCAGGATATTGGATGGCAAAAGGCTTCGGATGTCGGGCATCGGGCCAAGGAGAGCGAAATTGCACCAAGGATATCGGGGTTGCGGAGGTCAACCGCCGATTGGGCAACAAGCCGCAAGAGAGGACGATGCGCTGAAGAATCGGACGAAGCGCCAACCAATGATGTGCCGGGCAACAGAATGTCAATTCGCGTCGTAATAATTGTCTAGATCGGAGTAGAGTTTTAGTTTGTGTGTGCAGGAATAACTACGATAATGACAAAAACATAAATCGAAACAAAGTGCAGAGTCAAGCGCGAAGGATTCATTAGGAGTTCAAGACTTCAACGGAAGTCCGAAGGTTCATCGGGAATGCTGTCGGAACTAGCCAAGAATGAGTAGGGAGCTTGCCGAAGGATTTTTCGGAAGCTCGCCGAAAGGTTCGTTGGAAGTTCGCGGAGCTCACCGAGAAAGATCGGAGCTTGCCGAAGAAGCTCATTGGAACTCGCCAAGATCAAATCGTGAAGTCTAGAAGCTTGCCGGGAGTCCGCAGAATGGTTTCCGAGAGTTTATCGGAAGACCGTCGGAAGTTCGCCGAAAGCTCACCGAAAGAAGTCTTGACTTGCAGACTTTGTAATAGCTTTGGAAATGTCTTTAAATTTGTAGTTAGCATATTAATTAGGGTTAAGATTAGGTGTTAATCCTATAACCCAAGTAGGGGCCAATTGGGCCCGAGTTCGGATTGGTTTGGGCCAAGTTTAGAGCCTAACCAGTGAGCTGAAACAGTGTAGGCGATGGCACCGCCTAGAACCCGAGATATGAGCGGTGGCACCACTAGACTGAGCGGTGGCACCGCTAGACTAAGTGGTGGCATCACCCAGCACCGTAGAGATCCGGCGGTGGCACCGCCATTGATAGGCGGTGGCACCGCCAGCCTCGGAAACCCAAGAGAATTCAAATTTTGGAGCCCAAATTTGAATCCTCTTGGGGCCTATAAATACCCCTTAATTCTCAGCTGAGAATATAACCTTTGGCAAAGCAATAGTTTGAGATAAGAGCCTTAGAAAAGTTTTAGCAAGTCTTGTTTTTCAAATTGCTTGAGTGTTCACCTCCTCCCATCTTGTTGAAAAGAATTATAAGAGTGTGAACCACTTGTAAAGGTTGTAAGAGGGGTATTAGTCCTTCCCCTACAAAGAGATTTGCTAGTGGAATTTGGGAGCCTCTTCGAAGAAGGCTTCGCAAGTGGACGCATGTCATTTTGATCGAACCACTTTAAAACTACTATGTTATCTGGTTTGCATCCTACTCTTGCCATTTACATACTGAAAACTTCTTTACTTAGTCACTACGCTTCCATACGCTTCTAAGTTATTAAGCTTCCAAAATCGATTTTCATCGAAATTGGCTTTTATCGTACGAAAGTTTTTTAAACCAATGTTATTTTACCGTTGCACTAATTCAGGCCCCCCTCTTAGTGCCGCTTCGATCCTAACACAAAATAGAGTGTTCATAGCTCTAGCATTAAAAGAAAAAAAAAATTTCTCCAAATTATTTCATTTGTTTATTGGATTAGGAGAATTTTCAAAACCACTTTCGACAATATTTCATAAATTCAAATTCATAAAAAGCAAGAAAACTCTTATTCGAGTTTTCCAATAAGTGTAGTCTGTCCCATTGATCATAGAAGGACGAATGATAGAGTGACCCTGAAATCTAGAAAAAAGCTATCTCTTTTGGATGTTAAACTAAATAGTGAGAAACATGGCTCTGATATCAATTGTTAGGACCGAAATTGGCACTAAGAGTGGGGGTGGGTGGGTGAATTAGTGCTTATGACAAAAACATCGAATTTATAAAATTACGTTCAATAAAAATCGATATCGGAAAAGAGTGCTTGACTTAGAGTAAGTGAACTAAGCAATTAACTTAGAAAGTAATAGCAATGATAATGAAAAGCAGAATAGAAATTGCACATCAAGTTTATAGTGGTTCGGTCATCGTGGCCTATATCCACTCCCGATTTCTCTTCACTTGAGGCCACTGGCTTTCACTACCGAACTTCTTTCAACAAGCAAAGATCAACTACCATTACGACTCTTTCTCTTTTTAATAGGCTCAGGAAAGAACCTTTACACCTCTCTTTCTTTTAAATCTCACTCCTCCTTTAGAAACCTTCTAACTCTAGGAGGAAGAGACTTATTAAACTTAGAGAGATTATAATACTATTTCAACTTAGAATTCTTTCTCCTTTTCGCTCAATTCTTGCATTTCCATATAGGAATACCTAGGATATTTATAGACCCCAAATGGCTTCAAAAAGGAAGCCAAAAAGGGTTTCATCCTGGGTTTCCCAGGTCCTAGTAGTACAATTGCCTAGACTAGCAGTACCATTACCTAACACAGTCTGGGAGATTGTGTTTGGGCAGTACCATTACCTAGTCTGGTAGTACCACTGCTTGACAACCTAGAAAAGTGTGCTCTTGACTTTTCTAGCTCATAGGTGGTTCCACCTAATCTTGGGTGACCGAATGGGCTTTCCACTTGGCCCCAAAAAAGTCCCAACTCAGGCCCAATGAGCCTCTAATTGAGTTGGCATGGTTACACCCCAAAATTGACTCAATTAGACTTTAAACTAACTTGATCTAGACATAATTGATTACAATCATGAATCCTATATTGTTCGGTATGTCATTAGTTCATTCGGCGTTTCGTTCGATCCTTTCAGTGCATCGTCCTCTCTTGCGGTGTATTGCCCAATTAGCATGTTGACCTCCACAACATTTGATCTCTTTAGCGCAATGTCCGATCCTTTTGGCCCGATGCCCGAACTCATGGCACAAAGCCTTCTGCCGATACGTTGACCGATTCTCTGGTTCATCATCTAATCTTTTCATCTGTTTCATTCCGGCCCAATGTTTGATTCCTCCTACTTTATTCAATTTACCTTTTCTGATTGATGTTAGTCTTGTGTCACTAAAAATATAGATTAGATCATAAACTCATCAATTGATTTCATCAACAAAATCCGAGATTCAACACATGCACCTTATCTCAGCAAGACAATTGATAAAAGGACTATAGTGACTTAACTTGCGAAGGCATAGTTGGAGTCAAAAGGCCTTAACAATAGGGCAAAAGGATGTAAAGGCAGGTACTCTTGAAGAGTATATCATTGTACTACCATTCGAGTTGTTGTAAATGGAAGCTATATGATATGGAGATTATGCTAGAGCAAAGGCTTAAGATCCAAAAAATGAAGCTAAAAAACCATTAATTTTTTAAATATAATTTTACCAAATAATACTTATGTCAATGTATATTTAAAATATAGATTTCATATATTATTTACCAAACACTTAAAATATTTTATAAGTGCACATTTGTTAGGAACGAGTCAGCACTAAGAGGGGGATGAATTAATGCAGCGGATAAAAATGTCAATTTCAAAAAATATTCGTTCATTGGAACCGATCTCGGAAGATGTTAACTTGAAAGCGTATGAGAGCTTAATGAGAGTAAGAAATCAGTTTGCAATATAAAGTATATTATAATAACGGTAAATACCAAAATAAAAATGTAAACTGATTTATAGTAGTTTGATCGTCATAACCTATATCCACTCCACCGATTCTTCTTCCATCGAGGCTGTTAGGATTGGAGCGGCACTAAGAGGGGGGGGGGGTGAATTAGTGCAGCGGTAAAATAACGTTGGTTTAAAAACTTTCGTACGATAAAAACCAATTTCGATGAAAACCGATTTTGGAAGCTTAATAACTTAGAAGCGTATGGAAGCGTAGTGACTAAGTAAAGAAGTTTGCAATATGTAAATGGCAAGAGTAGGATGCAAACTAGATAACACAGTAGTTTTAAAGTGGTTTGGTCAAAATGACCTACATCCACTTGCGAAGCCTTCTTCGAAGAGGCTCCCAACTTCCACTAGCAAATCTCTTTGTAGGGGAAGGACTACTACCCCTCTTACAACCTTTACAAGTGGTTCACACTCTTACAATTCTTTTCAACAAGATGGGAGGAGGTGAACACTCAAGCAATTTGAAAAACAAGACTTGCTAAGGTTTTTCTAAGGCTCTTATCTTAAACTATTGCTTTGTCAAAGGTTGTTTTCTCAGCTAAGAATTGAGGGGTATTTATAGGCCCCAAGAGGATTCAAATTTGGGCTCCAAAATTTGAATTATCTTGGGTTTCCG
This sequence comes from Musa schizocarpa, assembly GCA_900464855.2. NCBI lineage: Eukaryota > Viridiplantae > Streptophyta > Magnoliopsida > Zingiberales > Musaceae > Musa > Musa schizocarpa. Next base: position 19,279,798 of record LS990923.1, on the reverse strand, counting down.
AGGCTGGCGGTGCCACCGCCGGATCTCTCGGGTGCTGGGTGGTGCCACCGCTTAGTTCTCGGGTTGTAGGCGGTGCCACCGCCGACACTATTTCAGCTCACTGGTTAGGCTCCAAACTTGGCCCAAACCAATCTGAACTCGGGCCCAATTGGCCCCTACTTGGGTTATAGGATTAACACCTAATCCTAACCCTAATTAACATGCTAAATATGAATTTAAAGATATTTCCGATAAATTCTCGGAAACCATTCTACGGACTCCCGGCAAGCTCCTAGACTTCACGATTTGATATTCGCGAGTTCCAATAAGCTTCTTCGACAAGCTCCGATCTTTATCGGCGAGCTCCGCGAACTTCCAACGAACCTTTCGGCGAGCTTCCGAAAAACCCTTCGGCAAGCTCCCTACTCATTCTTGGCTAGTTCCGGCAACATTCCTGATGAACCTTCAGACTTCCGTCGAACTCTCGAACTCCCAACGAATCCTTCGCGCTTGACTTCGCACTTTGTTTCGCTTTATGTCTTCATTGTTATCGTAGTTAATCCTGCACATGCAAGCCAAAACTCTACTTCGATCTAGACAATTATTACAACGCGAATTGACATTCTGTTGCCTGGCACGTCATTGGTTGGTGCTTCGTCCGATTCTTTAGCACATCGTCCTCTCTTGCGGCTTGTTGCCCAATCGGCAGTTGACCTCCACAACCCCGATATCCTTAGTGTAATTCCACTCTCCTTGGCCCGATGCCCGACGTCCGAAGCCTTCTGCCGTCCAATGTCCTAACGTGATCTCCTCCGGCACAACGTTAATTCCTCCTGTGTCAACTGTCTAATCTTGATCGAGTAGACTTGTATCACTCAAAATGCAGTTAAACATCTAAACACAATCAATTAGTTTCATCATCAAAATCCGAGATTCAACAATCTCCCCCTTTTTGATGATGACAACTAATTGATGACTAACGGAGTTAACTTTAACTCCCCGGAGTTTAACCAAACTCCCCCTATCAATATGTCATTGATAGAACACTTGGATTATCCCAAATCCAAGTAACATTTATCACATATTATGAAAAATATTTAAACCATCATGCAAATATAAAATATTCAATTCAATGCATGAAGTCATCAATATACTTCTTCCCCTATGTCATCAACAAAATGGAGAAGTAGCTCTAGCTATTTTAAAAGATATGCAAGTTTTTGCAACATGAAACTAGATTTTCATCATAACATATAAGCACAATAGCATAGCAAGATTCTTAAGTTCAATCATGGCAATTCAACACTTGCTTCTTGTGCAAGATTTCACTTTGCTTTTCTTTGCATGTTCTAACTAGCAAAAGCTTTCTCCCCTTTGTTTTTGTCGAAAAGAAGGGAAGAGTACAAGCTAGCAAACATTTGCCTTGAGCTAGCAATCTTTCTCCCCCTATGTCATTGCCGAAAAGAAGGAGAGGAACCAATGATTTAGACTTTTACATAAATTATGAATTTGCATCAATCAATATTTCAATCATCACATGATACATACAAGACAACAGTGCAAAGAAATCATGTCATGAAAGACATCAATTGTTAAACATGATATGATAATAGTCTCAAAAATTTCAATTTGCGATACATGTGAAACTTTGCAATACACTAAAAAATTTAATGCGATGCTTTTGAGGATATTAACCTATTTTTGATATAAAGCATGGCAAGAGCAATTATATTGCAAGTTTTCTAAGTTTTACATTTTTTGCTTCTTTCGATATAGCAATTCTTTGCTTCTCTTTAGATTGCAAGATTTGTAATTCATTGGTAGTGTTCATGATAGCAAGTTCTTTCAATGAAATGATTGAGCTAGGAAATTTTTATGATATGCAAGTTTTACTATATAAAAGCTAGCAAAAATTTTGAAAGCAAATGCAAGATAGCTTTCTTGTGTAAGCTCATGATTTTTGCTTCCTATTGCAATGTACAAGTTGCAAGTTTTGCTTCTTGAAATAGGCAAGATAGCTCATTTGCTTGAGATTACAAGATAGCATTTCTTGCCTTTGAGATGAGCAAGCTAATAAGTTTTGCCCCCTTTTGCGATGTGTACGTTTGTAATTTTTTTTGCTTCTCTTGTCTTATGCAAGCTAGCTATCTCCCCCTTTGTCATTGTCAAAAAGAAGGAAAGACCCTTTACATCAATTATGACAAAGGTAAGTATCAATCTCATTTGTGCATTATTATATTTTCAAATTAAAACATGCACTATTTCAAAAACCTTATATTTCATTCATGCACGATATTGAATAAATCAATCAACATTATGAGCATATCATACATGATACATCATTTTGGTAATAAATCATAGCATTTATCAATATTTTGATCATGATACCAAGCACTCATCATTTAGAGCATTCATGATACACGTTATATGCATATATCATCACAATAAAAAGCAATTGCATGCATAATTTCAAATCATAAATGTTTCAAATCATGATGTTATTAACTTGTCAAATTTCATCCGACCATTCATGATCATAACTTTTCATTTGTATGCATCAAAATAATAACAAGAGTATTTCATGCATAATTTTATATCACCACATAAGGAATATCAAGAAGAAAGTAATTGGGTGATGCGATAAACATTTCATGAATATAAGGAATTGCATAAAAATCATATCATGAAAGATTAGAATATATGAATACCAAAAGGTATGATTTCTTTTTGAAAAATCTACTCATAAATAATCAAAAGAAAATCTTAGGAGATCAATTAATAAAAAAATCTTGATTCATAATAAATCTTAATTTGTAAATATCACGGAATCAAGATCATGATTTTGGATAAAACTCATTCAAATTCAAATCGTCCAAATCATCAAAATCTCAACATTTCTTTCAATAGATTCAAAATGGCATAAATAATTTTATTGGTCTCTTAGGTAGAAATCAATAAGATAGAGAAAAAGAAAATTTTTAATAAAAAAATCTTTCCTCCTTTTGTTTCAACTTATTGATTGATTCCATACATGCATGTCCCCCTTTTTTTTTTTTTTTTAAATCCATGCATCATTGTTTAAAACGGAAAGATCAAAAATCATAAAAAATTTATTTCAACTCATTACTTCAAGTCAAACATGATTTCATTTAATCAAAATTGAATAACTTCAAAACCAATAAACCATCATGTATAACAATCATCAAGTATGATACAAACTTTTCAAAACGTTTATCATGATAATATCCTTTTAATATCTTGATATTCATCATCAAGTATGATTTCAAAAAGTATGTTCAAGAGAAATCATTAAGACCAAATGCATGAAACACTCATTTATTTTCAAAATATTCATCATGTTTATTTTCATGAGATTCACAAGATTGGTAAAATAAATTCATTAATCTCAATATGATAGAAATTTCATTTCCATTTCATATAATTGATTTTATGTGAGGGTATACAAATCTTTTGTGAAAACATGTATCATCATTTAAACTTAAATCATAAGTTTCATCATGAAGCCATCAAGACCAAACACATCATGATATCACATCTATCATCAAAAGACTATCAAGAAATTCATACATAGATGTACATGCACTATGTCATCTTAATATGTCATTAGAATGTCATCTTAATTCGTCATAAAAACGATTAGACCAAAAACATGTTAATCTAAAATGAGAGTTTCAAATCAACATTTACTTCAAAAACTCATGCATAACATAAAATCATCAAGATACACATGCATGGATTAATCCTAAGCATTATCACATATCATATAATTATCATCCCTAATGTTGCATACATCATTCAACATTTTAAAACATAACATGCATGAAACATTAGCAATATACGTTTCATGATCAAATTTTTTATTTTTCAAAGATGCTAAAAAGAAAAACATGATATAATTTTTTAAAAATAATTTTTATTTCCTATTCCTACTATCTAAATTAAGCACTCATGAAAAACTTCAAGTAATTTCAAAATAATTCAAGAGAGTTGAGTTACTTACCTTGTAGTCGAAGCCCGTCAAAGCCCAATTCACCGTTTCACCTTTGGAAGTTCTTGATTCATCCTTGGTTGCCTTCCTCTTCTTTAGTCTCTTCCTCCGTTCAAGTTCATTGTTTATTTTAGATTTTTGTTTAATGAACTTATTAAGATTTAGTCTTCGAAGTTCAAGTTCATCATTGTCCTCATCACTTGAGTCATCGCTCAAGTGGTTTTCATTTGTCCGGAGTTCCAAATCCTTCCTATTCTTTGGAAGGTGGTTCAAGTGCTCATCGGGTTCAAAATATTACAAAAGTGTCATTTCATAGGTCATTAATGACCCGATTAATTCTTCTAATAGAAAATTATTTAAATTTTTTATCTCTTGTATTACGTTTATTTTAGGATCTCACCTTTTTGGAAGGAATCTTAAGATCTTGCTTACGAGATCAAAATTTGAAAAATATTTACTAAGAACTCTTAGATTATTAACGACATCCGTGAAACGGGTGTACATGTCGCATATAATTTCGCTTGGTTGCATTCGAAAAAGCTCAAATTCATGCAATAAAATATTAACTTTCGAGTCTTTGACTCTACTAGTTTCCTCGTGTGTGATTTTAAGTGTTCGCCAAATATCAAAAGTCATTTCGCACGTAGAAATCCGATTGAACTCATTTTTGTCCAAAGCACAAAATAAGGCATTCATAGCCTTTGCGTTTAAAGAAAAATACTTCTTCTCCAAATCCGACCATTCGTTCATCAGTTTAGAGAGAAGTTGAAAACCGTTTTCAATAATATTCCATAAATCCAAATTCATAGAAATCAAGAAAACTCTCATTCGAGTTTTCTAATAAGTGTAGTCCAATCCGTTAAACAACGGTGGACGAACAATCGAAAAGCCCTCTTGAAAGCATGAAGAGCCATTTCTCTTAGGTATAAATCTGAAATGAGAAATACTGGGCTCTGATACCAATTGTTAGGATCGGAGCGGCACTAAGAGGGGGGGGGTGAATTAGTGCAGCGGTAAAATAACGTTGGTTTAAAAACTTTCGTACGATAAAAACTAATTTCGATGAAAACTGATTTTGGAAGCTTAATAACTTAGAAGCGTATGGAAGTGTAGTGACTAAGTAAAAAAGTTTACAGTATGTAAATGGCAAGAGTAGGATGCAAACCAGATAACATAGTAGTTTTAAAGTGGTTCGGTCAAAATGACCTACATCCACTTGCGAAGCCTTCTTCGAAGAGGCTCCCAACTTCCACTAGCAAATCTTTTTGTAGGGGAAGGACTAATACCCCTCTTACAACCTTTACAAGTGGTTCATACTCTTACAATTCTTTTCAACAAGATGGGAGGAGGTGAACACTCAAGCAATTTGAAAAACAAGACTTGCAAAGACTTTTCTAAGGCTCTTATCTCAAACTATTGCTTTACCAAAGGTTGTTTTCTCAACTGAGAATTGAGGGGTATTTATAGGCCCCAAGAGGATTCAAATTTAGGCTCCAAAATTTGAATTCTCTTGGGTTTCCGAGGCTGGCGGTGCCACCGTTGGATCTCTCGGGTGCTGGGCGGTGCCACCGCTCAGTCCAGCGGTGCCACTGCTCAATTCTCGGGTTCTAGGCGGTGCCACCGCCTAATCTGGCGGTGTCACCGCCTACACTGTTTCAGCTCACTGGTTGGGCTCCAAACTTGGCCCAAACCAGTCCGAACTCGGGCCCTATTGGCCCCTATTGGGTTATAAGATTAACACCTAATCCTAACCCTAATTAACATGCTAACTATGAATTTAAAGACATTTCCTAAGCTATTACAAAGTCCGTAAGTCAAGACTTCTTTCGGCAAACTTCCGATGGTCTTCCGATAAACTCTCGGAAACCATTCTATGGACTCCCGGCAAGCTCCTAGACTTCACGATTTGATCTTGGCGAGTTCTAATAAGCTTCTTCGGCAAGCTCCGATCTTTCTCGGCGAGCTCCACGAACTTCCAACGAACCTTTCAGCGAGCTTCCGAAAAACCCTTCGGCAAGCTCCCTACTCATTCTTGGCTAGTTTCGACAGCATTCCCGACGAACCTTCAAACTTCCGTCGAACTCTCGAACTCCGAACGAATCCTTCGCGCTTGACTCCGCACTTTGTTTCGCTTTATGTCTTCATCGTTATCGTAGTTAATCGTGCACATGCAAGCCAAAACTCTACTCTAATCTAGACAATTATTACAATGTGAATTCACATTCTGTTGCCCGGCACGTCATTAGTTGGCGCTTCGTTCAATTCTTTAGCGCATCGTCCTCTCTTGCGGCTTGTTGCCCAATCGGCGGTTGACCTCCGCAACCCCAATATCCTTGGTGCAATTCCACTCTCCTTGGCCCGATGCCCGATGTCCGAAGCCTTCTGCCGTCTAATATCCTAACGTGATCTCCTCCGGCACAACGTTAATTTCTCCTGTGTTAACTGTCTAATCCTGATCGAGTAGACCTGCATAACTCAAAATACAGTTAAACATCTAAACACAATCAATTAGTTTTATCATCAAAATCCAAGATTCAACAGAGGCCACCGGCATCCACTAATGATCTTCTTTCAATGGACAAAGATCAACTACCCTTACAACTCAATTCTCCTTTTGACAAGTTTAAGAGAAAACCTTTACAACCTCCCTTACTCTTCACTCAAACTGCATTAACACTTATAGCTTTGAGAGGAGTCCTCACAAGATTATAATAGCATTTTTCTACCTTTTTGCTCTCAATTCTTATGTTAGTTAACCAGGGATGAGAGGGATATTTATAAGCCTTAAGTAGATTCAAACTTGGAGCCTAAAAGAGTCTTATCTTGGGTTTCCCGGGTCTTGCGGTACCACCGCTTGTCCTAGACGGTACCACCGTCTGCAGCATTGACACTGGGCGGTACCACCGCCTAGTATGTTGGTACCACCGCTTGGAAGACTGTGTCTGGGTAGTACTACCACCCAAACTGGTGATACCACCACCTGACATTGCCACTGAGTGGTACCACCACCCACTCTGGCGGTACCACCGCTTGACATAATCTCGGAGACTGTGTCATATTGGTGCCACCTATTAGGTCACTATTTGGGCCTTGCATTTAGACCAACATAGCCCAAACTTGGACCCAATTGACCCCTAATTAAGTTGGCCCAATTTCAACTCAATTATGTGTTAACTAAGATTTTTAAGACATTCACTATGCTAAATAAGTCTGTAAGTCTAGGTTTCTTTCGGCGATCTTCCAGCGAACTTCCGACGATCTCTTGGCAATGTTCTAATGGACTCCCGGCAAGCTCCTAAACTTCATGACGATCTTCTTGGCGAGTTTCCATGAGCTTCTTTGGCAAGCTCCTAGACTTCTCAATCAATTCCGACAAAACTTTCGACGAACATCTGGACTTTCGACGAACTCTTGAACTCCCAACAAAATCTCATTCTTGAATCCAGGATTTCATTTTGTTTTATGCCTTGACCACTATCATAGTTAATCTTGCACACTTAAAACCTACTTTGATCTAGACAATTATTACAAAGCTTGAATCAAATGTTGTCCGATATGTTATTGGTTCATCGATGCTTCATCCAATTGTTTGGCGGATCATCCTCTTTTACGGTCTATTGCCCAATCGGCTAGTTGACCTCCGCAACTCCGATTTCTTTGACATAATTTTCGCTCTTCTTGGCTCGATGCCCGAACCCATGGCCCAAAGCCTTCTGTCGATATGTCAACCGATCCTTTAACTCAACGTCCAATCTTTTGACATTTTTTCTCTAGCCCAAAATGATTCTTCCTGCTTCAATTATCTCTCTCTGATCGAAGCTTCCCGCGTCACTCAAAATGTAGATCAAATCATAAACACTCTCAATTGATTTCATCATCAAAATTTGAGATTCAACAACATTCACTTAAGTCCCTTTTTCTAATTGCATATTAAAAATATAAATATGTTCCTAAATACAACCATAATATTTTTATATGTTTATGTCTTTTGATTTTATTCATAGTTTGGATAACATATAAAGAGCTTATAATAGACTTAATAATCTTATTTTGATTGATATTTATAGTCGTTTAAGGCCTATAAACATAGGTTATATATAGTCATCATATAGAGACAAAACTATTCAAAAGGAAACCATCCAGATAGTCATTTTGGGTGATTTCCAAGTATGTAAAGCAATACAAAATATCAACCATCTCACAACCCTTAAGCTACAAGGTGGTACTAGATAAGCGTTTGGGAGATTGTATAAGACTGATTCGTTATATTATTCTATAATAATATTATATGGGTGCTAGTGTGGGCTTTTGACTATCGTGGATAACTGTTCAGAACTTGTGGGATCCCGAGCTTATTTTGACCCATCTTTTATTTTGTATGTCCTTAAGGAACTCTAAAAGATTGAAGAGGTTAATCTTTTATGCATTAACATGTAATTATGTTACATAACTTATGTTAATCCAACTAAGTCCATTATAATATATCGAATATGAGCAGCAAGGGATGTGCATGATGGTGAATGCAATCGAGGCTTAGGTTAGAATGCACGAGAACATAATATTTTAATTTTTTTATTTTGTAAGAGTAAAAGAAATCTAGACTTACAGGTGAGTCTAGACTCATTACCATACCCAGCTGTAAGTCTGTTTCGTAGGGCTTATCGAGCGGTAAGCTTGTATTGCACAATTGGATCAATCCATGTGTCAATCATAATCAGACCGATAAATACCATTCCGGATTAAACAAAATTGGATTCCTTCGTTTGGAAGACATAGAAAACATAAATAAGAAATCAAAATTCAACATGGGACTCCATGAAATCAAAATTTAAGAAGAAACTGTTTGACTACCAGGTTTCTAAATGGCTAAATGACATACACCATGTCCCTACAAAGTTTGCACCTTTAAGCATATAGATTGAATGATTTCTACGAAGCAGCAGAATAAAGCTATGTTTTCAAGACAGCTTTCTAAAAGGATATTGTGGTTTATTTTAGGGCTTTCTACACGAATGACTTTTTCATGAATGACTTTTTCATGCATATCTAAGTCATATTAGTTCCCATGATACTCTCAAGTCATACATAACTGGTGTACCTGACTTGAATTTATTTATTCCAAAGCATGTTTACCAAGAATGGACAGCCCTCAAGAATGGAGCAAACTGATATACTAAGTGTTGTGAATGCTTGGATAGTAGAATTCCGGATGTGCAAAGTTGTCCATGTGAATGCTTGGATAGTAGAAGTAGTTGTCGGGTCTCCTGAGTGCGATCTTCTCTCTTAGCTAGTTGCTTGCTTCTTTATCACCGAGTTCCTACATATAAGCCAAAGTCAGGAGGGGATTTTCTGACTTGACCGCTCCGAAGTTTAAGTTAGTGTCGAGTGGAGTTAGGGGGAGTTGAGTGCTTGAAGTCCGTCCCCTCCTGATGTTGCTCAGAGGATTGGCTTTTATATCTGCGAATGAAGATCAATCATATATGGTCCATTAATAGTTGCCAATTTCTTGCGCGACTGGCTTATACTTTACGTGTGAGCATCGACTGACCTGTACGGATCCGTGCTATGTGGCACTATTTCAAGCTTTCTGAAGTGACTCTATGGTATATAACGCCAACTTTACGACGCCGAACAGGCAAGCAGTCATCCTATTCGGGTCTGAGGTGTTGCATCGTGTTAACCTAGAACTCTTTTGTTGGCACTAACATAGTCACTGACTGCTACCACATGGACGGTATTGAAATATGCCATATCATTCTTCCCCTCCCCCAAAGAGGCATGCGCCAAGTTCCTTGTGGAGAGGCTCGAGGCATGTCTTGATGCCTCTTGTTGGCTAGGTCAACCATTATGCTGGGATTGGTGGTTCGGTCGTCGGTTGACCGAGGGCTTCCACTTGAGGGCTGAACTAGTTAAGGGACATAATCTAGGGTGGGGCCTATCGATCAACATAACTCGGATATAGGATTGGCTGAACAATACTGTTCAAACACTCAGTTGGTTAAGCAACACTGCTCGGGCGTGGACTTATCTAAGCAGCACCACTCGGATTGGTTGAGCAGCTATTCGGATAAAGGACTGAATCGAGCAACGACCCATACATGACTGAGTGAGCAGCACTACTCTAACACTAGGGACTAGGCTGACTGAGCAACGTAGCTCGGTCATTGACTTGGTTGAGTAACACTACTCTGGCCCATGTTTGCCGAGCAACTGCTCGGACATCGACTGAACTAAGCAGCGACTGATAGCAAATGACTAGCCGAGCAGCACTACTCAGGCACTAGGGATTGGACTGGCTGAGTAACATAGCTCGGGCATTGGCTTGGCCGAGCAACACTACTCGGGCCCATGTTTGGCTGAGTAGCTGGTCGGACATTGATTGAACCGAGCAATGACTAGCTACCCATGATTGGCCGAGCAATGATGCTCAGACACTAGGGACTAGATTGGCCGAGTAACATAGCTTAGGCATTGGCTTGGCCGAGAAACACTACTTAGGCCCATGTTTGGTCGAGCAACTATTGGTATATTGAATGAACTGAGCAAAGACTGATTGCACATGATTGGTCGAGCAACACTACTCGGGTACTAAGGAATAGACTGGTTGAGCAACGTAGCTTTAGCATTGGCTTGGCTGAGAAACACTACTCAGGCCCATGTTTGGCCGAGCAACTACTCGGACATTGACTAAACCGAGCAGCGACTGATTAACCATGACTGGCTGAGCAGCATTGCTCGGGCACTGAATTAACTAATCAGTGACTAATTGCACATTACTACTAGTCATAGTGTTGAATCCTAGATTTTGATGATGAAATCAATTGGTAAATTGTTTGACCTACTCAATGTGTTGAGATAAGTGTATAAGATTAACTACGATAGCGGTAAGGTGTAAAGCAGATGATGGGCCGAAGTTGAAGATTTGGATGATGTACCAGGAGCTCGCCGAGAGCTTGTCTAAAGATCACCGAGAGTTCATTAGAAGATCACCAAGAGTTTGTCGCCAAAAGGTCATCAGAAGTTCGCCGGAGGATCACCGAGAGAAAAATCGACATACCAGACTAATTGCTTGCCTTAATCGTAGTTGGAACATTAGTTGAGTTAAAATTGAAATATGATCCCACTAACTTAGTTAGGGGCCAACTGGGCCCTAAATAGGGCTGAATTGGATCGATTTGAATAGCCCATTCAGCATCTGAAATCAGGGCCGGCGGTGGCACCGCGAGGGACTTGGTCTCCCAAGTGTTCTAGGTGATGGTACCATCGACAGTTAATGCTATCAGGCAGTGGTACCGCTAGAGCTTAGTCTCTGAGCTCTGTCAAGTGGTCATACCACCTAGACTGAGCAGTGGTACCATCCAGTGTTAGTCTGCAGGCGATAGTACCGCCCAATAACGACGGTGGTACTGCCAGTACCCTAAAATCCGGGGAAGCGATACTTTTTTGCCCAATTCAGAAGCCATTGAGGCTAATAAATACCCTACCTTTTTCTGCATGAAAGGGCATGAAAGTGTTGGTATAATCTTGAATCTTTGGAGTGTTAAAGTGTTGTAAAAGTACTAGAGTCTTCCTCCTTACTTTCTAAGTGTTGAGATCATTTAAGAGAGGTGTGAGACTTGTAAGGGTTATCTCCTAAACCTGTGAAAAGGAGAAAGTGCTGTAAAGAGATGGTTGGTCTTTGCCTATTGAAGGAAGATCATTAGTGGACGTCGGTGACCTCGAAGGAGGAGGAATCAAAAGTGGATGTAGGTCACAACGACCGAACCACTCTAAATTCTAGTTTGCTTTTCTATTAGTGCAATTTATATTACTGCAAACTTCCTTAACCTTCTCTTTGCACTCTTACGAAAGCTTTCAAGTTCAATATCTTTCCAAAATGGATTGAATCAAATATTTTTTGAAATCAATGATTTTTTCGCTGCACTAATTCACCTCCCCTAGTGTTGCTCTTAATCCTAACAATTGGTATCAGAGCTCGATTACTTTCATTTGGTTTAAAACCCAAGAGAGATGACATTTGTTAGCAACCAAGAGGGTCACTCAATAACACATCCGGCCATGTTCAATGGAACAAATTACACATATTGGAAGACTAGAATGAGGATTTTTCTGATTTCTATAGATTTTGAGCTATGGAACTGTTGAATCTCGGATTTTAATGATGAAATCAATTGATGGGTTAATTGATCTAATCCATATTATTGAAGTTGAGTGTGCAGGATTAACTACGACAGCCGAAAAACATAAAGCAAGGATACCAGAGTCAAGTTCGATGGACGTTTGTGAGTCCGAAGATTCGTTGGAGATGATGTCGGAACCAACTAAGAAAGATCGGAGACTTGTCGGAACTTTCGGAAGTCTGCCAAAGAGATCGTTGGAGGTTCGTAGAGATCACCGAGAAGGCTCGACTACTCGTTGAATTCGTCACAATATCGGGAGCCTGCTAGGAGTCCACCGAAAGAAACCCGAGGGCATATCAGAAGTCCACCGGAAGAATGCGGGAAAGCTCGCCGAAACAAAACTTGACGTTGGCCGGTTAAACACTTGCTTAGGATTATATTTTTAGGTATGTAGTTCACATGTACTTAGGGTTAGGATTAAGGAACAATCCCATACCTTGGTTAGGGGCCAATTGGGCCCAAAAGTGACTTGGTTTGGGTCGGACGTGAAGCCCAACTAGAAATTTGTAAGGACGGGCGGTGGAACTGCCGGACTGGGCGATGGCACTGCCCATAATGCGAAGTGTCAGGCGGTGGCACCACCCAGCACCCGAGACCAGGTGGTGGCACAACCACCGACAGGCGGTGGCACCGCCACTACGCCTACCTGATAGACATTGACAGGCGGTGGCACCGCCAGTCTCGGAAACCCAAGAGGAATTCAAATTTGGAGCCCAAATTTTGAATCCTCTTGGGGCCTATAAATACCCATCAATTCTCAACAGATAAGACACCTTTTGCAAAGCAATAGTTTGAGATAAGAGCCTTAGAAAAGTCTTAGCATGTCTTATTTTTCAATTTGCTTGTGTTCACCTCCTCCCATCTTGTTGAAAAGAAATATAAGAGTGTGAACTGTTAGGATCGGAGTGGCACTAAGAGGGGGGGGGGTGAATTAGTGCAGCGGATTAAAACGTTGGTTTTAACAAATCTTTCGTACGATAAAAATCGGAATCGGAAGTGCTTAACTTGAAAGCGTATTCGCAAAGTTGTGCAGTAAAGGTAATGATGAAATAAAGCAAGTAAGAAGGTTTGCAGTAATGTAAATAGCAGTAATGAAATGCAAACCAGAGATTATGCTATTTTTGAAGTGGTTCGGTCAAGTGACCTACATCCACTTGCGAGGCCCCTCTTCGATGAGGCTCCCACCTTCCACTAGCAAATCTCTTGAAAGGGAAGGGTGAATACCCCTCTTACAACTCTTTTACAAGCGGTTCACTCTCTTACAGATTTTCAGTAAGAAAGAAGGAGGTGAACACTAGCAAATTGAAAACAAGACTAGCTAAGACTTTTTTAAGGCCTTTCTCTTAAACAATTGCTGCTCAAAAAGTTATAATCTCAACTGAGATTTGAGGGGTATTTATAGGCCTAAAGAGGATTCAAATTTGGGCTCCAAATTTGAATTCTCGTTGGGTTCCTAATGCTGGCAGTGCCACCGCCTGTCAGTGGCGGTGCCACCGCCTGTCAGTGTCAGACGCTGACAGTGCTGGGCGGTGCAACCGCCCAGTCTGGCAGTGCCACCGCCAGACCCTTCGGGTCACTTGTTTGGGCTTCAAATTTTGCCCAAACCAAGTCTAATTTTAGGCCCAGTTGGCCTCTAACCAGGATATAGGATTATCTCTTAATCCTAATCCTAATTACAAGTGAACTACATAACAAAACACATCCTAAACAATTTTTCAACCGTGAACGTCGAGTCTTGTTCCGGCAAGCTTTCCGACGAACTTCTTCCGACGGGCTCCCAGCAAGCTCCCGAACTTGTGATGACTTTAATGAGTAGCCGAGCCTTCTCGGTGATCTCCGTGAACCTCTAACGATCTCTTTGGCGAACTTCCAAAAATTCCGACAGGTTCCCAATTTCTTCTCAGTTGGTTCCGGCAGCATCTCCGACGATTCTTCGAACTCTTAAACGTCCATCGAACTTGACTCCAGTATCCTTGCTTTGTGTTTTATGGTTATCGTAGTTAATCCTGCACACTTAATTCAATAATATGGATTAGATCAATTAACCGATCAATTGATTTTATCATCAAAATCCGAGATTCAACAATCTCCCCCTTTTTTATGATGACAATCAATTGATGACGGAGTTAAACATAACTCCTCCTATCTATATGCCATATTATGGGAAGATAAAAACACTTGAATTTCATCCCATTGAATTCAAGCAGAAACCAATAAGTTCTAACCGTAGAACTTATCGTTATTCTCATCAAGCATAATGTAAATGCGAAACTTCGATGAAAATCCTTTTCAAGTCGAAAGATAAGAGACAAATTTTACTACGACAGGAGATAAAGATTTTCAATATGAATTTCATGATATACATGTTTGACATGCTTTCAATATGATCATTCGATCTTGCGATATTCTCAAAGATTTTGCAAGGCACATAAGACATTCATATCACACTAGCTTTTGTAATTCATATAAGTCATGCTATTAAAATGATACAAGTCATTACTTTTCTCCCCCTTTATCATCAACAAAAAGGGAATGAGACTTGAAGCACATAGTTTGTCATACAAAGATTTTATCATTCAAAATTAAGTATGCTAAAATATTTACGCAGAGTTCATCTTAAATGAAAATTCAGCATTCATCCATATTATCAAATCTCTTCATTCTATAAGTAACAAAAGTTATAGATATACAAGGAAGAGATTGGGATAAGACAAAAGACGTTTCAAGTAGTAACTCCAATAAGTCAAGATCATAATTCGAATACAAATTCATTCAAATTCAATTCGTCAACTTGAAACTCATAATCAAGCCATCAAAATCAATTTCGAGATTCAAAATATCATAAAATCATTAATCTTGATCAGATGGGAGCAGTGTTTGACTCAAGATAGGATAAGAAAATTTAACATGTCATTAGAATCGAAAGAGAAGGATCAGTTCACCGAGGAACGGAGAGAGAATGAAAAACTTTACGGAAAATCCATTCAAACAAGTTTATTATTTAGGGACAATTTAACACACCTAATTCCCTTCTAATGAATTCAAATTGGTCTTCATTCAAGGCTTTTGTAAATATATCTGCTAATTGATGCTTTGTGTCAATGAATTCTAGAACAACATCATTGTTAAGGACATGATCACGTATGAAATGATGCCTAACGTCGATGTGCTTAGTTCTAGAGTGCTGAATTGGAATTTTAGTAAGACATATGGCACTAGTATTATCACATTTTATGGGAATGTTTTTAAAGTGAATTCCATAGTCTTCTAATGTATTTTTCATCCAAACAACTTATGCACAGCATGCACTTGCAGCAATGTATTCAGCTTCCGCCATAGATAGTGCAACTGAATTTTGTTTCTTGAAAGTCCAAGAAACAAGTGCATGTCCTAAAAATTGGCATGTTCTGGATGTACTTTTTCTATCTATCCTGTATCCGCCAAAGTCGGCATCTGCATAAGCTATTAAATCGAATTTTTCAAATTTTGGATACCACAGTCCTAGATTTGGAGTTCCTTCAAGATACCTAAATATTCTTTTAACGCTTTTAAGATGAGATAATTTAGGATTTGATTGAAACTTAGCGCAAATTCGTACACTAAACATAATATCTGGTCTAGTCGCAGTAAGGTAGAGTAGACTACCTATCATTCCCCTATATGTTTTTTGATCGAAATTTTTACTATTTTCATCCATATCTAACTTAGTCGCAGTACTCATAGGGGTGTTTATTGCTTTTGAGTTATCCATGTTAAATCGTTTTAACAATTCTAATGTATATTTAGATTGGTTAAGAAATATACCATCCTTAAGTTGTTTGATTTGTAATCCTAAAAAGAAAGTTAATTCACCCATTAAACTCATTTCAAATTCATGACTCATAGATTTGGCAAATGATTCACATAGTGATTCATCCGAAGAGCCAAAAATAATATCGTCAACATAAATTTGCACAATAAGAAAATTATTTTCAAAATATTTAATAAACAATGTAGTATCAACCTTGCATTTGGTAAAATTATTTAAAATAAGAAAGGAACTAAGCCTTTCATACCAAGCTCTAGGAGCTTGTTTCAAGCCATAGAGAGGCTTAGTCAATTTGAATTCATGATTAGGAAGAAGAAAATTTTTAAATCCAGGAGGTTGTTCGACATATACTTCTTCGGAAATAAAACCATTCAAGAAGGCACTTTTGACATCCATTTGAAATAGTTTAAAATTATTACTACTAGCATAGGCAAGGAGCATCCTTATGGCTTCTAATCGAGCCACGGGAGCAAAGGTTTCTTCGTAATCAATACCTTCTTCTTGGTTGAAACCTTTGGCCACTAATCTAACCTTGTTTCTAACCACGATACCATTTTCGTCTTGCTTGTTTCTAAAGACCCATTTAGTACCAATGACTAAATGGTTACTAGGTCTAGGAACAAGCTTCCACACTTTATTCTTCTCAAATTGATTCAATTCCTCTTGCATTGCAATAACCCAAAAATCATCTTTTATGGCCTCGTCAATGCATATAGGTTCGATTTGAGAAAGGAAGGCGGCATTAGCACAAAAATTCTTGAAATAGGAATGAGTTTGAACCCCTTTTGATGTATCTCCTATAATTAGCTCCTTTGGATGAGTATCTATATACTTCCATTCCTTAGGTAAGGAAATTTCGGAAGAAGGTGCATCCAAGTTGCTATTTTGAGGAGGGGGTTCGTTTAAATTCAAATTATCAAAACCAAGATCATCATCAAAATTATTTTTCTTTAAATTAGAAATTTCATTAAAAACTACATGAATAGACTCTTCTATTATTAAGGTTCTTTTGTTAAAAACCCGAAAAGCCTTAGAAACGGAAGAGTAACCAAGAAAGATGCCTTCATCGGATTTAGCATCAAATTTTCCTAAGGCATCCTTTTCATTCAAAATAAAGCATTTACAACCGAAAACTTTAAAATAGGAAATATTTGGTTTTTTGTTATTCCATAATTCATAGGGAGTTTTTGATAGGGATGGTCTTATTAGGACCCTATTCATGATGTAGCAAGTCGTATTTACGGCTTCGGCCCAAAAATACTTAGGTAAACTTGTTGAATCTCGGATTTTGATGATGCAATCAATTGATGAGTTAATTGATCTAATCCATATTATTGAGTTAAATGTGCAGGATTAACTACGATAACCAGAAAACACAAAGCAAGGATACCGGAGTCAAGTTCGATGGACGTTTAAGAGTTCGAAGAATCGTCGGAGATGCTGCCGGAACCAACCGAGAAAAAAATCGGGAACCTGTCGGAATTTTCGGAAGTTCGCCGAAGAGATCGTCGGAGGTTCACGGAGATCACCGAGAAGGCTCGGCTACTCATTAAAGTCATCACAAGTTCGGGAGCTTGCTGGGACCCGTCGGAAGAAGTTCGTCGGAAAGCTCGCCGGAACAAGACTCGACGTTCGTGGTTGAAAAATTACTTAGGATGTGTTTTTGTTAAGTAGTTAACGTGTAATTAGGACTAGGATTAAGAGATAATCCTATATCCTGGTTAGGGGCCAACCGGGCCCAAAATTAGACTTGGTTTGGGCTAAGTTTGAAGCCCAACCAGTCAACCGAAGAGTCTGGCGGTGGCACTGCCAGACTGCACGGTTGCACCGCCCAGCACCCGAGAGCTGGGCGGTGGCACCGCCCAGTGCCAGAGAGCCAGGCGGTGGCACCACCTAGCACTGTCAGCGCCTGACACTGACAGGCGGTGGCACCGCCACTGACAGCCGGTGGCACCGCCACTAACAGGCGGTGACACCACCAGCATCGGGAACTCCACGAGAATTCAAATTTGGAGCTCAAATTTGAATCCTCTTGAGGCCTATAAATACCCCTCAAATCTCAACTGAGATTACAACTTTTTGAGTAGCAATTGATTGAGAGAAAAATCTTAGAAAGTGTTAGCAAGTCTAGTTTTCAATTTGCTAGAAAGTTCTCCTCCTTTCTTGCTGAAAATTTGTAAGAGGTTGAACTGTTTGCAAAAGGTTGTAAGAGTGGTATTTGCCCTTCCATTTCAAGAGATTTGCTAGTGGAAGGTGGGAGCCTCATCGAAGAGGGGCCTCGCAAGTGGATGTAGGTCATTTGACCGAACCACTCTAAAATCGGCATGATCTTTGGTTTGCATTTCATTATTTCTATTTACATTACTGCAAACCTTCTTACATGTTTTAGTTCCTTATTACCTTTGCTGCGCATATTTAAGAATACGCTTTCAAGTTAAGCTTTTCAAGTTACGTTCTTCTCGTACGAAAGATTGATTAAAACCGAAGTTTGAATCCGCTGCACTAATTCACCCCCCCCTCTTAGTGCCGCTCCGATCCTAACAATTGGTATCTGTTATAACCCTTGCAGATTCTAAACTTGGGGTTGATCTCTTTAAGGGATCGGCCTCCTTGGAACTCTATAGGGGTTCCTCCCTCCAAGTTGCTGCTCAAAGGCTGTAAAAAAGATTCATCTATTGCTTGTGAAAAGAGGAGGAATACATGGCTATTTATAGGGTTTCTAAACCCTAACTCCTAATAGGACTCCTACTCAAGACTCCTTCTTCTAACCAACTCCTATTAGACTTCTAATCAAGACTCCTATTTCTTTACAACTCCTAATTTATCTCTAAGAAACAATCTCCTAACCCTAGCCAGCCTCTTCGCCTCTTTAATAGGGGTCGGCTTAGGTAGGTTTTACATGAATGTCCCTCTCAATTAGGACTCTCCTAGCTAGAGTCCTAACAAACCCGCCCTCTTCAAATCAGCCTTGTCCTCGAGGCTGACGATTCATGAATTTTGGGAATTTGATCTTCAAGTCGTCATAGTTCTCCCAAGTGGCATCTTCTGTTGGTAGGTTCACCCATTGTATTAGCACTGTAGTAGTGGGTCGTCGTCGTCGAGTCACGATCCGTCGATCAATAATGACACTTGGCTGGGTCTGGAGTTCTCCTTGGATAGTCATATTTGGTGGGTGACTTTGGGCTGTCTCCAAGCACCTATTTACAAATTTTGTCTTGCCGTTGATTTGCGGGTGATATACCGTACTCCTTTTCAATTTAGTACCCTGTATATAGAATAACTTTGTCCAAAATCTGCTCGTGAAGATGCAAGTAGAATTTATCATAAGCACAATGCGTCCCTTATAGTGTAATTCTTTTGAGTCCCAATTGTAATAAGCCACGGAGCTTGGTGCTTCCTACAATTTTTTTATAATCTTACTTGTCTCTGAATCTTCCTGCCATTCCATCTTAATATCCTCAAGGAAGTCACTGGTCGGAAGTGAAACTTTTGAAACTTGACTTGTTCGGGGTAGGCTGAAAGCACATCTGCAAGAATATTCTCTTTCCCCTTTTTGTAAGTTATTTCATAATCAAATCCAAGAAGTTTTGTTACCATTTTTTGCTGCTCAAGGGATGATATCTTTCGCTCCAAAAAAGTACTTGAGGCTTTTATGGTCGATTTTAATTTGAAATCGTCGACCATTCAAGTAGGGGTCTCCACCTCGTTGTTGCTACAAGACAATGGCAAAGCATCTCCTTATCATATATTGACTTATTTTGATGGGAGGGAGATAGTGTCTTGCTAGTGTATGTGAGTGGTCGACCATCTTGCATGAGAGCGGCTCCAATTCTGACTCGGATCGTCGGCCTCAATGATGAAGGGTCTATTGAATGCGGTAGCGCCAAACACCGGTCGTCATTGTCATAGCTGCCTTAAGTTTGTCGAAGGCAGCAGAGGCTTTGTCCGACCATTGGAAAGCATCTTTTTTCAGTAAAGAAGTGAGTGGTGCACTAATCTTCCCATAGTCCTTAACAAATTTTTGGTAGTAGCCTGTTAGTCCAAGGAACCCCCGTAATAATTTCACGTTTGTAGGTTTCGGCCAGCCTTGCATTGCCTCAATTTTTGTTGGGTCTACTGCCACTCCTTTTTCTGATATTATATGCCCAAGGTACTCTACTTTTTGTTGGAGAAAGATGCACTTTGTTTGCTTTACAAAAAGAGTATTCTCCCGAAGGATCGTCAGAACAATCCGTAAATGCTGAAAGTGAGTCTCAAGAGAAGGGCTGAAAAATACCAGCACAAATTTGCGAAGATAGCTCTAAAAAATATTGTTCATGAGACTTTGAAAGGTTGAAGGAGCATTAGTGAGTCCAAAAGGCATTACTAAGAATTCATAATGACCATTATGTGTGCGAAATGCAGTTTTTGGAATGTCATCGTCACATACCCGAATTTGGTGGTAATCGGATCGAAGATCCAACTTCATGAAGACTCGAGCTCCTTTTAATTCATCAAGAAGTTCATCCACCACTGGTATTGGGTACTTGTCCTTGACAGTGATGCCATTTAAAGTTTGGTAATCAATGCATATTCGCCATGTTCCATCCTTCTTGCGTACAAGTAGCACCGGTGAAGAGTAGAGGTTGCAACTTGGCCGAATAACTCCTGTTTTGAGCATCTCTTTTACAATCCTTTCTGTTTCATCCTTCTAGAGATGTAGATATTGATATGGCCGAGTATTTGCTAGAGGTTTGTCTGAAAGAATCGTTATATAATGATCATGCCGACGGGTAAGAGGTAGGTTGTAAGGTTCGTCAAATATATCTGAAAATTCAGCAAGCAAAGGAAGTAGGTTTGGATCTTCAAATTCTATTGGCTCTCCCTTAGTTTGCTGCTCAAGTTGTACCAAAAATCTGCGGCATGCTTTATGCAAAATCTTCTCCATTTGTTGTGTGCAAATCATCGTTACGTCGCACCCATGTTTCTCGTTCAGTATCACCTGTTTCTCCTTACTGTAAAATTTCATAATTAGTTGCATAAAATTCCAAGAAACATCACCTAATATTGTCAACCATTTAATTATGAGCATGGCCTCATGATCATCAAGCAGGAGAAGGAAGAAATCTGCAATTATCTCTTGGTTCTGCAGCAATAGTTTCTCTTGCGGGCGCCTACGATCATACTTCAAAATCCGTCCGTCGGTGACCTTAACGTCAAACCTGCTGCAACTCTCAATAGGTAAAGCCATATAGACAGCAACCTTACTGTTTAGAAAGTTTATAGTACTGCCCATGTCGATGAGAACAGTGATCGGTTGTTGTTTGAGAAGGCCTCCAACTTTCATCGTTTGCGGGTTTGAGTAGTCGGCTAGTGCATATACCGTAACTTCGATTGATTGTGGCTCTTCTTCTGCATCTTCTTCTTCACGTTCAAGGCTCTCTTCTGAATGTTTAATGACTTCTTCTTCTATTGGTTCAATCATAAGAAGTCTCCCTTTACTACAGCGATGCTCACGGCTCCACGGCTCGTCACAATGCCAACATAACCCCTTCGCATATCGCTCTCGAAGCTCTTCTCCTGTTAACCTCTTTGGTGTAGGGACTTGGTTAATAGTAGGGGGGGCTGAGGGCTTCAATATTACTGGTTGAGGAGCGACCCTAGTCCTCCGAGCTTTATGGTTCAATTGCTCCTCTTGATGTCGTGCGAAAGAGATGGCTGCCATAAGCGTATACGGTTGTCGCGCTTTAACTTCTCCTCGGATCTCCGACTTCAAGCCCTCAATGAAGGTCCTCAATAGCTGTTTTTGAGACCAATCATGAGTTTGATTAGATAACCTTTCAAACCTAGTTTGGTACTCCTGAATGGTGGAGGTTTATCGGATCTTTGCTAGTTGTCCGTCAATATTCTCGTAATTGGTTGGTTTGAAGCGGATTAGCAGTTCTTCTTTGAATTGTCGCCATGAAAGAACTCCATAAGTATGTTCAAACCAATCAAACCACTGTATAGCATCCCCTTCAAGATATATAGCTGTAATTTTCACCATAGATGTATCTGCGATTTTGTGGTACCGAAAATATCGCTCCACGCGCGAGATCCAACCAATTGGGTCTCCTTCTTCCCATCTAGGGAAGTCCACTCTCATGCATGGATAGTTGAGGTTGATCATAGAGCTTCCCCTCTCTTGGAAGTCATATCTTTGGGCTTGGTGCGATTGGGCAAAGCCTTTGTTAGGAACGAGAGCACTAAGAGGGGGGGGTGAATTAGTGCAGCGGAAATCTTACAGCGATTAAAACCGAAAGGTGCGTTCGTTCGATAAAATCTATTATGATGCAAAAGCCGATTCACAGTTTGTATCTAAGTGCAGTTTACGTAGTTTGCGTCTAAATGTAGTTTTGCGTCTAAATGCAGTTTGCGTCTAAATGCAGATTACGTCTAAGCGCAGTTTGCATCTAAACGCAGTTTGCGTCTAAGCGCAGATTGCGTCTAAGCGCAGTTTGTGTCTAAACACAGTTTGCGTCTAAACACAGTTTGCGTCTAAGCGCAGTTTGCGTCTAAACACAGTTTGCGTCTAAACACAGTTTGCGTCTAGCGCAGTTTGCGTCTAAACACAGTTTGCGTATAAGCGCAGTTAACGTCTAAACGCAGTTTGCATCCAAACACAGTTTACGTCTAAACACAGTTTGCGTCTAAGCGCAGATGACAGTTTGCAGTTATGAATGGAAACAAAAAGTAAACGTAAACTGCAAAGAAACTCGTTCGTAAAAGCGCAGAAGACAGTTTGCAGTTATAAATGGAATCAAGACGTAAACGTAAATTGCATAGAAACTCATTCATTAAAAAGCAAAAAGACAGTTTGCGGTTATAAAAGAACTCAAGGCGTAAATGTAAGCTGCGATGTAAAGATGAAATGCGAAAACACCGTTTTATGTCTGAATGCAGATTCGGAAAGATTAGAACTTAGAAACTTGTTCGTAAAAGCGCAGAGAGCAGTAGCTATGTAGGAGGTTTGCAGTAATGATAAAATGCTCAAAATAAAAACAAACCAGAGATTTAGAGTGGTTCGGTCAGTCTTGACCTACTCCACTTTTGGCTTCCTCCACCGATGAGGTCACCGGCGTCAACTAGAAGCCTTCCTTCAATAGGCGAAGGCCAACCACCCTCTTACAGATTCACTCCTTTTTACGGGCTTAGGAGACAACCCTTACAGAAGTTTTCTCTCCTCTCTTTACAATTCAAACTTGAAGAATAGAAGGAGGAGAACTAGTAGTTTTGAGCTCTAAGAAACACAGAAAGACAGCAAGATTTCGAGTGTATGAGCTGTGCTTTCAGTGCTGAATGGGTGGGGTATATATAGGCCCCAACCCAGTTCAAATTTGAAGCTCAAAACGATCAAATCAATCAAATCCGAATTCGGGATCGGTGATTGCACCCTCTTGATGGAGAGGTTGCACCGCCTGGCAGAGCTTCAAGATCGAGCCTCTGGGCGGTGCCACCTCTGTCGAGGCGGTTGCACTTCTCTGCCGAGCTTCGAAGACCCGAGCTCGGCGGTTGCACCGCCTTTGGAGAGGTTGCACCGCCTGGCAAAGCTTCGAAGATCGAGCCTGGGCGGTTGCACCTCTTGGCTAGGGGCGGTTGCACCGCCGGTCTCGGCTGGGGAGACATAGCCTGGGCGATGCCACCTCCAACCCTTGCGGTGCCACCTCTTTTACTATTTCAGCTCACTTGGTTTGGCTCCAAACTTGGCCCAAACCAGTCCGAACTTGAGCCTAATTGGCCCCTACTTGGGTTATAGGATTAACACCTAATCTTAACCCTAATTAACGTGCTAACTATGAATTTAAAGACATTTTCTAAGCTATTACAAAGTCCGCAAGTCAAGACTTCTTTTGGCGAGCTTCCGGCAAACTTCCGGCGGTCTTCCGATGAACTCTCGAAAACCATTCTACGGACTCCCGGCAAGCTCCTAGACTTCACGATTTGATCTTAGCGAGTTCCAATGAGCTTCTTGACAAGCTCTGATCTTTCTCGGCGAGCTCTCGGTAGCATTCCGACAAACCTTCGGACTTCCGTCGAACTCTCGAACTTCATAACAAATCGTTTCGGCGCTTGACTCCGACACTTTGTTTTCGCTTTATGTCTTCATCGTTATCATAGTTAATCCTGCACAATTAAAACAAAACTTCGATCGAGACAATTAATCCTAAGCAATTAACCAAGTTGTCCCGGCATGTCATTGGTCCCTCGACGCTTAGATTCAATTCTTGAGATCGTCCTCTCCTGCAGCATATTGCCCAATCGCCAGTTGACTCCCGCAACTCCGATATCCTTGGCACAATACCCGCTCTTCTTGGCCCGATGTTCGAGTCCACGGCCGAAGCCTTACGTCGATCGTCGACCAATCCACCGCCCGGCGTCCAATCTTCGACATTTTCCTTCAAGACAACATGATTTTCCTGCTTTAATTGTCTCATCCCGATCGAAGCATCTGCGTCACTCAAAACGCAGATTAAATCATAAACATATATCAAGTAGTTTCATCATCAAAATTCGAGATTCAACAATCTCCCCTTTTTGATGATGACAACTACTTGATGAACGAGTTAAACTTAACTCCGAGTTTAAACAAACTCCCCTATCAATATGCCATATTGATAGAAACTCTTAGATTCAAAAATCTAAGCAACATGTCATCATAAACGGAGTTAACCTTAACTCCTCGAGTTTAAACAAACTCCCCTATCAATATGCCATATTGATAGAACCTGAATTCAAACTGAATTCAAGTCATTGCAATATTCATCATGAATACTTGCAACACGTTATCATGAACTTATGCATAACATGTCATGTCATCAACATACTTCTCCCCTTTATCATCAACAAAAGGAGAAGTACCACAATCAAGTGTTTGCGATATTGGTTTAACTTATTGCATGAAAATCATAATATCAAGTTTTATCATCATGCGGTTTTGAAGCCGGAAAATTTAGCAAATGTTACATCATGCTTAGAACATTCAAGCTATCAAGTTTTAGATATGCAAGTTTTCGGTATACAAGATAGCACATGCAAGCTAGCAATGTTACAATATTTTAGAGCTTGCAAGCTAGCAGTTTAGAGATATTCAAGAAGGCAACTCTTGCTTCTTGAAACATGCAAGTTGCAAGCTAGCAAATTTTTGCTTCCTTTGTAGTGTTAGCTTTTGATATAAATAGCGCCAACTATTTCAAGTGTTTATCAATTGTAGCATTTCATCATATGGCATGATATCGACATGTAAAGCTGTGAAGCAAGATTTTGATATCATTTCATGATGTACACATTTCGAATATTTTAGCAAGCATTGCATCACATGGTAAGATATCATTTCGTGCAATGTAATTTTTTGTTTGATATCTTGATACAGGGGCATATAGCAATGATAGCAATCATATATTACTTGGTGATGCAAGTATGGCCTAATCATAGCAATGATAGCAATCATATATTTCTTGGTGATGCAAGTATGGCTAATCATAGCATCGGTGATAGCAACCATATCAACATCGTTGATAGCAAACATATCAACATCAGTAATAGCAACCATATCATCATTAGTGATAGCAAGCATATCAACATCGATAATAGCAACCATATCATCATTAGTGATAGCAAACATATCAGCATCAGTGATAGCAACCATTAGTGATAGCAAACATATTAATTCATATATTTCTCCCCCTTTGTCATCAACAACAAGGAGAACGATATAAACAAATTTTAAATATAAGTGCGATGCCATAAGTTGGTTCATGTCATTTTCCAACAGCGAGTGATAGGATACCAGTAATGCAAACATCTCGAGGAAAACATGATATGGAGATAGCTTTTATTGCTTCTTCCTTTTTATTTGTTATCTTTTTACATGAAGGAGGAAAGCCATATGTGAAGTTCAAATCGATAAGATATTAAAGCACACTTCATTTTTGCAAGGATTAAGATATGTAAGTGAGTCAAATCCTTGTATGTAAAAATATCTTCCTTTGGTAAGAGGGAATCATCAAATATGTTTTTCGAAAAATATTTTTCACATGATAAGTGCATTTGCTAGATGATTCCATATGTCAAAAATCAATGATGTGAATTAAACTTGATATGACATATGCTTGTTAAATTCGGAAGAGGATAATGTATCAAGAAAATCCAATTGTTAGGATCAGGAAAATCCGAAAATGAAATTTGACACTTTCATACATTCGGACAGAGTTTTACTAGAGATATTCAATTACAATCATGAAGGTAAAACATGCTTATTATCATAGAAATTTTGTATTTAAGCACCTAATTTCCAACATGTAATCATGGCAAGTAATTGTGTAAAATCATTATGGCAATTAGGTGATTTGATCATTCAATCAAAAAAGTCCGAAAAAATATTTTTAACACGTTTAATCATTCGGACATATTTTTGCCATAGTTTTTCAAATATAATCATGAAGATAAGGCATGCTCATCATCATGGTGGTATGATAGCAAGTTTACCATATACAGGCTAGCAAAAATTTCTACATTTTAAGGCCATAAGCTAGCAATTTTGAGATGTTCAAGAAAGCAACTCTTGCTTCTTGAAATATAAGTTTTGCTAGATGTGCAAGTTAACTTTTTGCTTCTTGAGATAGTTAAGATAGCATTCCTTGGTGATGTTCAATATAGCTAAGTTCTACATCATGGAAGCTAGTGAATTTTATAACATTTTAGAACATGCATAATCACCAAAGCATCATAAATTTTAATGATGTGCAAAATTACAAATTTTGCATGATTGCATTTGTGTGTCTTGAGATCTGCAAGATAGCACTTCTTAGTGATGTTCAAGATAGCAATTTCTTCTCTTTTGAGAAGTGCAATTTTTGCTTTCTTCTTGAATTGTGCAAACTAGCTATCTCCCCTTTTGTCATTGTCAAAAAGAAGGGAAAAACCCTTTACATCAATTTTTAAATCATGACAAAGGTTAGTATCAATCTTATTTGTGCATCATTATATTTTCAAATTAAAACATGCACATTTTCAAAACAAATAAACTCATTATTATATGCATGATTCCAAATCATCATTCATATTATTTCAATCTTAAATTATCAAAATCATTTTTATGGCTCACAAAATTTATAAATAGATTCATGATTTCATCGAGAAATAACAATGGAAATTAACATGATACACATTATTACTTCTCAACCACATATAGCATGATTTCATAAGGTATTTTTAATCAAAATCATTTTGTTTATCATAAACATGCAATTTTCATGATTATTTTCAAAATTACTAGAATGATAAGCATGATTCCTAATTGTTTGTATTTTCATTATAAGATTATTAAACATGCAATTTTTAAGAAAATTAAAAAAAAATACTTTATGAAAAGCATCATGTAATTTCAAAGTAAATTAAAGGCATTTTGATTACCTCAGCGTCGAAAGGCGTAAAGGCGTAGTTTGCCACCTCGCCTTTATTGATTTTCTCCTCGTCTTCGGAGGAGCTCGATTCATCCCAATTTTTGTTCTTCTTCTTGCGTTCAAAGCAAGTAGTTCCATTCTTTTTGCTTTTTAATTTTCGTTTCATTTGTAGTTTAAGTTCACCATCACTTGAGCTTATGCTCGAGTGGTCTTCAAATGTTCTATGTCCCAAATCCTTTCTGTTCTTTGGAAGGTTGTTTTGTTCATCATTGTCCTCATCACTTGAGTCATCGCTCAAGTGGCATTCATTTGTCCAGAGTTCCAAATCCTTCCTGTTCTTTGGAAGGTGATTGTGTTCAACATGTTCATCATGTGCATTGTGCACCATTTCATATGTCATCAATGAACCAATTAGTTCTTCAAGTGGAAATTGGTTCAAGTTTTTTGATTCTTGAATAGCAGTTGCTTTTGAATCCCAAGTTTTAGAAAGTGAGCGCAAAACTTTGTTAACGAGTTCAAAATCCGAAAAGCTTTTACCAAGTGATTTTAAACCATTGACGACATCCGTAAAACGGGTGTACATGTCAACAACGGTTTCGCTTGGTTTCATATGAAAAAGCTCGAAATCATGCAGTAAAATATTAACTTTCGAGTCTTTGACTCTACTAGTTCCCTCGTGTGTGATTTCAAGAGTGCGCCAGATATCGAAAGCCGTTTTGCACAAAGAAACCCGATTGAACTCATTTTTGTCCAAAGCGCAAAATAAGGAATTCATAGCCTTTGCGTTTAAAGAAAAATACTTCTTCTCTAAATCCGACCATTCGTTCATCGGTTTAGAGGGAAGTTGAAAACTGTTTTCAACGATATTCCATAAATCCAGATTTAGAGAAATCAAGAAAACTCTCATTCGAGTTTTCCAATAAGTGTAGTCCAATCCATTAAAGAACGGTGGACGAAAGACCGAAAAGCCCTCTTGAAGAGCCATTTCTCTCGGGTGTAAATCCGAAATGAGAAATACCCCGCTCTGATACCAATTGTTAGGATCGAGAGCACTAAGAGGGGGGGGTGAATTAGTGCAGCGGAAATCTTACAGCGATTAAAATCGAAAGGTGCATTCGTTCGATAAAATCTATTATGATGCAAAAGCCGATTCACAGTTTGTATCTAAGTGCAGTTTACGCAGTTTGCGTCTAAATGCAGTTTTGCGTCTAAATGTAGTTTACGTCTAAATGCAGATTACGTCTAAGCGCAGTTTGTATCTAAATGCAGTTTGCGTCTAAGCGCAGATTGCGTCTAAGCGCAGTTTGTGTCTAAACACAGTTTGCGACTAAACACAGTTTGCGTCTAAGCGCAGTTTGCGTCTAAACACAGTTTGCGTCTAAGCGCAGTTTGCGTCTAAACACAGTTTGCGTCTAAGCGCAGTTTACGTCTAAACGCAGTTTGCGTCCAAACACATTTTACGTCTAAACACAATTTGCGTCTAAGGGCAGATGACAGTTCGCAGTTTTGAATGGAAACAAAAAGTAAACGTAAACTGCAAAGAAACTCGTTCGTAAAAGCGCAGAAGACAGTTTGCAGTTATAAATGGAATCAAGGCGTAAGCGTAAACTGCACAAAAACTCATTAAAGTAAAAGCATAAAAAAGACAGTTTGCGGTTTAAAACAACTCAAAGCGTAAATGTAAGCAGCGATGTAAAGATCGATGCGAAAACACCGTTTTTCGATGCGAATGCAGATTCGGAAAGATTAGAACTTAGAAACTTGTTTAAAAAAGCAGAGAGCAGTAGCTATGTAGGAGGTTTGCAGTAATGATAAAATGCTCAAAATAAAAGCAAACCAGATATTTAGAGTGGTTCGGTGGGTCTTGACCTACTCCACTTTTGGCTTCCTCCACCGATGAGGTCACCGGCGTCAACTAGAAGCCTTCCTTCAATGGCGAAGGCCAACCACCCTCTTCAGATTCACTCCTTTTTACGGGCTTAGGAGACAACCCTTACAGAAGTTTTCTCTCCTCTCTTTACAATTCAAACTTGAAGAATAGAAGGAGGAGAACTAGCAGTTTTGAGCTCTAAGAAACACAGAAAGACAGCAAGATTTCGAGTGTATGAGCTGTGCTTTCAGTGCTGAATGGGTGGGGTATATATAGGCCCCAACCCAGTTCAAATTTGGAGCTCAAAGCGATCAAATCGATCAAATCCCGAATTCGGGATCGGTGGTTGCACCTCTTGATTGGAGAGGTTGCACCGCCTGTGAGCTTCGGCCCGAGCCTCACGGGCGGTGCCACCAATGTCGAGGCGGTTGCACCTCTCTGCCGAGCTTCGAAGACCGAGCTCGGTGGTTGCACCACTTGGTTGGAGAAGGTTACCTTTGGCAAAGCTTCGAAGCCGAGCCCTGGGCGGTTGCACCTCTTGGTGGGGCGGTTGCACCGCCTAGTCTGTTGGGAGACATAGCACGGGCGGTGCCACCTCCAACCTTGGCGGTGCCACCTCTTTTACTATTTCAGCTCACTTGGTTTGGCTCCAAACTTGGCCCAAACCAGTCGAACTTGAGCCTAATTGGCCCCTACTTGGGTTATAGGATTAACACCTAATCCTAACCCTAATTAACATGCTAACTATGAATTTAAAGACATTTTCTAAGCTATTACAAAGTCCCGCAAGTCAAGACTTCTTCCGACGAGCTTCAGACAAACTTCCGGCGGTCTTCGATGAACTCTCGGAAACCATTCTGCGGACTCCGGCAAGCTCCTAGACTTCGATTTGATCTTAGCGAGTTCCAATGAGCTTCTTGACAAGCTCCGATCTTTCTCGGTGAGCTCGGTAGCATTCGGCGAACCTTCGGACTTCCGTCGAACTCTCGAACTTCATAACAAATCCGCCCGGGCTTGACTCCGACACTTTGTTTCGCTTTGGGTCTTCATCGTTATCATAGTTAATCCTGCACAATTAAAACAAAACTTCGATCGAGACAATTAATCCTAAGCAATTAACCAAGTTGTCCGGCATGTCATTGGTCCCTCGGCGCCCCGTCAGATTCTTGGTACGTCGTCTCCTGCAGCATATTGCCCAATCGGCTAGTTGACTCCGCAACTCCGATATCCTTGGCACAATACCCGCTCTTCTTGGCCCGATGCCCGAGTCCACGGCCCGAAGCCTTCTATCGATACATCGACCGATCCACCGGCCCGACGTCCAATCTTCTGACATGTTCCTTCGGCACATCATGATTTTCCTGCTTTAATTGTCTCATCCTGATCGAAGCATCCTGCGTCACTCAAAATGTAGATTAAATCATAAACATATATTAAGTAGTTTCATCATCAAAATTCGAGATTCAACAGCTCTCTCCTTGATGTGATTTCTTCGGGCTTAGTGGTCGGCCCAATCTGAGTTCGGTAAAGAGCATCTGAATCTTATCCTCCATTCGCGCCTCGAAGGCTTCGAATTTAGCATTGAATACCTCCTCAGATGTCATAGTATATGCCATCTAATCTGTGATATCAAGATCTCTCTTTTGTTGTCGGGTTAAAGGCATGTATTGGTTGAGAGAGGTGATGGTCGAAAGGGTTGGTAGATTGGTGGATGTAGGCTACGGTTTAGGCTTATTTTGTGGCTATTTTGGGTGCAGGTTGAGGGTGTGGTTTGGTAGAGTTTTAGGGCTGTAGATAAAAGTTTTGGATCTGTGGTAGATGGTAGCAAAGGTTTGATAGAAATCAATGAAAGTTGCAGCAAGTATGTGTTGTCTTGTAAGAGTAGAATTGTCGTCGAAGAAACAACGGTTTCTCGACGTAATTCCCACCAAAAATGTGAGAGAATTGAGGAGGGAATTGATAGCAAAATCACAATTTATATGACAGCAAGGATATCTAATTTAATCAAGAAAATTTCGGCAGTATAACAGCAAGGAAATTGGTGCAAGTTGCGATTGCAGAATTCTCGTCGAGAAATTCCAGCAGGTTACGATGAAAATTTGCAGCAACACAAAATCGTTTTTAGAGATGAATTTCTTTATAGATCAATCTTAGATGGAAGCCAAGATGATCTATGAAGTGTATAAGAAATTTCATTCAAAAAGATTGCAAATAGATGGGTTAAGGCAACAATATGCGGCTGAAATTTTCTGCAGCACAGATTTTTAAGTATAGCAGATTAGACATAAAAGATCAGTGGTTTATATTGAGAATTTTTTTTATGAAACTAAATGGAATCTGCTATTAGGAAATGTCAAAGATGTCATAAAAATTTCGTAGAGATTTGGATAGAAAAAACATAGTAGCAAAATCAAACAGACGGTGCTATACGGTTGGAATTCTGCAATGTATCTTTCGTCGTAGAGATAAAAACTTTATGATGAAAAGTATATGCAGCAATATAGGAATAATTTTTTTTTTTGGGATTTTCAAATAAGGATAACTAAATTGCAGCAACAGTAAGGTAGAAAACCAGAACTTGTTGCAGTTCACGGGGAGATCAAAGGATGATCCGTGGTGGTGGAGATGACACTGGAATTTGACAACGATCTCTTAAGCAATTGTGGGAATTGCTTTGGGCGGTTGTGGAGGGTTGATGGATGGCTATGGAAGGGCAGCGAGACGCCAAGAATGCTGCTCTGATACCAGGTGTTAGAACCCTTGCAGATTCTAAACTTGGGGTTGATCTCTTTAAGGGATCGGCCTCCTTGGAACTCTATAGGGGTTCCTCCCTCCAAGTTGCTGCTCAAAGGCTGCAGAAAAGATTCATCTATTGCTTGTGAAAAGAGAAGGAATACATGGCTATTTATAGGGTTTCTAAACCCTAATTCCTAATAGGACTCCTACTCAAGACTCCTTCTTCTAACCAACTCCTATTAGACTTCTAATCAAGACTCCTATTTCTTTACAACTCCTAATTTATCTCTAAGAAACAATCTCCTAACCCTAGCCGGCCTCTTCACCTCTTTAATAGGGATCGGCTTAGGTAGGTTTTACATGAATGTCCCTCTCAATTAGGACTCTCCTAGCTAGAGTCCTAACAGTATCAGAGCAGGTTCACTCTCATATTTGGTTTAATACCCACGAGAGATGGCTTACTCCAGCATGCATGAGGGACACTCTATCATACGTCCACCCATGTTTAATGGGTCGGATTACACATATTGGAAGACTCGGATGAGGATCTTCCTCATTTCTATGGATTTCGAGCTTTGGACTATTGTGGAAAACGGATTTCAAAAATCTTCTCTTCCGATGATCGAATGGAATGAATCGGAGAAGAAGGTTTTTGCTTTAAATGCAAAGGCTATGAATGCCTTGTTTTGTGCACTAGACAAAAATAAATTTAATCGTGTTTTAATTTGTGATTCGGCTTTTGATATTTGGTGAACTCTTGAGGTCACTCATGAAGGCACTAGCCGAGTGAAAGAGTCCAAAATCAACATTCTTGTGCACTCTTACGAACTTTTCCTAATGAAACCAAGTGAGTCCATCGGAGACATGTACACCCGTTTTACGGATGTCATCAATGGACTCAAAGCTCTTGGTAAAGATTTTACTAACTTTGAACTAGTAACAAAAATCTTAAGATCCCTCCCTAAAAGTTGGGATCCAAAAGTTACGGCCATTCAAGAGGCCAAAGACCTTAAAACATTCTCTCTTGAAGAACTCATTGGGTCTCTAATGACCTACGAAATGACATGTCAAGCTTATGATGAGCTCGAGAACCCTCTTCCAAAGAACAGGAAGGATATGGCACTCAAATCATAAGAAGACCACTTGAAAGGAACATCAAGTGATGAGGACAGTGACAATGACATTGCACTTTTGACTCAAAAATTCAAAAAATATTTAAGGAAGAACAAATTTAAAAATAATACAAAAAATAAATTTGAATAAAAGAAGGACCAAGTGATTTGCTATGAATGTAAAAAATCGGGATACTACAAGAACGATTGCCCTCAAGCCAAAAAGAGAACACCAAAGAAGAAGGCGCTCAAGGCAACATGGGATGATTCAAGCACGTCCGAAGAAGAGGAGCCCAACACCGAGCAAGTGGCTCACTACGCCCTAATGGCCTTTGAAGAAGAGGTAACGAATTTAATTAATGCAGATTTACCTTATCATGAATTATTAAATGTCTTCCATGAGTTATTTGATGAATGTAAGACAATTAGTAGAAAATACAAATTGCTAAAAAAGGAGCATGATAGTCTTACTTGTGCTTTTGATAAATTAAAAACTGAATATCATGATAGTCTAGCTCCATGTGCTAAATGCCATGATTTAAATACTCTCCAAAATGAGAACTTGGTACTTAAGGACACCTTGAAGAAATTTGAGGTCGGTAGCAAGTCCTTAAACATGATCCTTACAAATAAGGGTCATGTCCCTAAAAGGAGTGGAATCGGATTTGTGAGAAGTACTCACCAAAATCCAACCACCTTCATTAAAGGTCCTATCTTACATGTTCAACACCAAAGCGATTGCAACTTTTGTTGCAAATATGGACATATGACTTACCAATGTCCATTCAAGAAAATTAGTCCAAACAAATTGATTTGGGTTCCTAAAGGAACCATGATCAAGTCTATACAACATGATAAACAAGCTAGATTAGTTTTTGAGGCACCCAAAAGTAAATGGGTACCTAAAAATAATTCCTTCTTGTAGAAACATACACCATCACATGCTAGGAGCAAGAGATGGTATCTTGATAGTGGATGCTCAAGGCATATGACCGGAGATCCATCCCAATTCACTAAGCTCACTAGCATGGACGAAGGCTAAGTCACCTTCGGAGACAACAACAAAGGCAAAATCATTGGCAAGGGAACCATAGGCAACAAATCAAGTTTTTCCATTGATGATGTGTTACTAGTTGATGGATTAAAACATAATCTATTGAGCATTAGTCAATTATGCGATAAAGGTTATATCATTAGATTTGAATCAAATATGTGCATTATTGAAAAACCAAATCATAACATGACTATGATTGCTTTAAAATAAAATAATGTCTATACCATCAATCTTGATGAACTAAATAATGAAGTGTGTTTCTCCGCCATAAATGATGATGCTTGGCTTTGGCATAAGAGATTAGGTCATACAAGCATGAAAACAATATCTAAAATCTCATCTCAAGAATTAGTACGAGGGATTCCGAATATGAAGTTTATTAAGGATAAGGTATGCGATGCACGTCAACTAGGGAAGCAAATAAAAACAAGCTTCAAATCAAAAATTCAAATTAACACCACTAGACCATTACAATTGATCCATTTGGACTTATTTGGACCAATTGATACAACTAGTCTAGGTGGAAGCAAATATGCTTTCGTGATTGTGGATGACTACTCTAGATACACTTAGACCTATTTCTTAGCTCACAAAAGTGATTGTTTCAAGTATTTCTCTAAATTTTGTAAACTCACTCAAAATAAAAAAAAAGGGTTCATGATTTCATCAATTGAATTGATCATGGTGGCGAATTTCAAAACCGTGACTTTCAAAATTTTTGTGAAGTTAATGGATACAATCACAACTTCTCCACTCCAAAGAAATCCCCAACAAAATGGAGTAGTTGAAAGGAAAAACAGAAACTACAAGAAATGGCAAGAACTATGTTAAATGAACATAGTTTACCTAAATATTTTGGGCGAAAGTAAAATGACTTGCTACATCATAAATAGAGTCCTAATAAGATCATCCTTATCAAAAACTCCCTATGAATTATGGAATAACAAAAAATCAAATATTTCCTATTTTAAAGTTTTCGGTTGTAAATGCTTTATTTTAAATGAAAGGGATGCCTTAGGAAAATTTGATGCTAAATCCGATGAAGGCATCTTTCTTGGTTACTCTTCCGTTTCTAAAGCTTTTCGGGTTTTTAATAAAAGAACCTTAGTAATTGAAGAGTCTATTCATGTAGTTTTTAGTGAAGTTTCAAATTTAAAGAAAAATGATTTTGATGATGATCTTGGTTTTGATAATTTGAATTTAAATGAACTCCCTCCTCAAAATAGCAACTTGGATGCACCTTCTTCCGAAATTTCCTTACCTAAGGAATGGAAGTATATAGATGCTCATCCAAAGGAGCTAATTATAGGGGATACATCTAAAGGGGTTCAAACTCGTTCCTCTTTCAAGAATTTTTGTGCTAATGCCGCCTTCCTCTCTCAATTCGAACCTAAGTGCATTGACGAGGCCATAAAAGATGATTTTTGGGTTATTGCAATGCAAGAGGAATTGAATCAATTTGAGAGAAACAAGGTGTGGGAGCTTATTCCTAGACCTAGTGACCATTTAGTAATTGGTACTAAGTGGGTCTTTAGAAACAAGCAAGACGAAAATGGTATCGTGATTAGAAACAAGGCTAGATTAGTGGCCAAAGGTTTCAACCAAGAAGAAGGTATCGATTACGAAGAAACCTTCGCTCCCGTGGCTCGATTAGAAGCCATAAGGATGCTCCTTGCCTATGCTAGTTATTATAATCTTAAACTATTTCAAATGGATGTCAAAAGTGCCTATGCTAGGTTTTATTTCCGAAGAAGTATATGTCGAACAACCTCTCGGATTTGAAAATTCTCTTCTTCCTAATCATGTATTCAAATTGACTAAGCCTCTCTATGGCTTGAAACAAGCTCCTAGAGCTTGGTATGAAAGGCTTAGTTCCTTTCTTATTTTAAATAATTTTACCAAAGGCAAAGTTGATACTACATTGTTTATTAAACATTTTGAAAATAATTTTCTTATTGTGCAAATTTATGTTGACGATATTATTTTTGGCTCTACGGATGAATCACTATGTGAATCATTTGCCAAATCTATGAGTCATGAATTTGAAATGAGTTTAATGGGAGAATTAACTTTCTTTTTAGGATTATAAATCAAACAACTTAAGGATGGTATATTTCTTAACCAATCTAAATATACATTAGAATTGTTAAAACGATTTAACATGGATAATTCAAAAGCAATAAACACCCCTATGAGTACTGTGACTAAGTTAGATATGGATGAAAATAGTGAAAATTTCGATCAAAAAAAAACATATAGGGGTATGATAGGTAGTCTACTCTACCTTACATGACTAGACCAGATATCATGTTTAGTGTAGGACTTTTTGTGCTAGGTTTCAATCAAATCCTAAATTATCTCATCTTAAAAGTGTTAAAAGAATATTTAGGTATCTTAAAGGAACTCCAAATTTAGGTTTATGGTATCCAAAAATCAGAAAAATTTTGATTTAATGGCTTATCTTGGGATGCCGATTTTGGGGGATGTAGGATTGATAGAAAAAGTACATCCGGAACATGCCAATTTTTAGGACATGCACTTGTTTCTTGGACTTCCAAGAAACAAAAATTCAGTTAATACTATCTCTGAAGTCGAATACATTCTTTGTGAGTGCATCTTTGTGCACAAGTTGTATGGATGAAAATACATTAGAAGACTATGGAATTCATTTTAAAAATATCCCCATAAAATGTGATAATACTAGTGCCATATGTCTTACTAAAAATCCAATTCAGCACTCTAGAACTAAGCACATCGACGTTAGGCACCATTTCATACGCGATCATGTCCTTAACAATGATGTTGTTCTAGAATTCATTGACACGAAGCATCAATTAGCAGATATATTTACAAAAGCCCTAAATGAAGACAAATTTGAATTTATTAGAAGGGAACTGGGCATGTTAAATTGTCCCTTAGAGTAAGACGTTTGAATGTAGTTTACGAAGATTGGCTCATCCTTGTCCCGCTCGTTTGTGGATTTGATTTCATCCTCTTCTTTCGATTCCAAGTGATATATTAAAATACAATTCAATATCTCAACCCTTGCTTGCGTCAAAGACCTCTGGAAATCAAGAAGGAGGAAGAAAAAAAAATTTTCTTCTTCCGCGGCCAGCCAGCGGTGGCACCGCCAGAATCGGCGATAGCACCGCCTAAGCGCTCGGGCGCCAGGCGGTGGCACCGCCCGAGAGCTCTTTTAAACCCGAGAGGGTTAGGGCCAGCGGTGACACCGCCCCCAACCCGTGGAACTCTTGCTCCAACTCTCCCAAAATCTCTCAATCCCGCATTCTAACTTCTACAGACCTTGGAGAAGGAATATTGTTGGTCCAAACTCTCCATCATCTCAGAAACACTCTATAAGGTAAAATCTTCCCTTCACTCTCTTCTTGTGTCACCTATTCATTACAATTCATATTTCTCTTATCATTTTGTCTAGAAAATGGCTCCTAAGAGATCAAAAGGGAAAAGGATTGAAGAAGATTCATATGACCATAATCTTTTTAGATCCAAAGAAGATGCCCTTAGATTTCCAAACTTTGAAACAAGATATGTCCATAAGGGAAAATACGTTGATCTTGATGAACTAGGAGATTTAGAACCCATTAGGTGGTTTGCTCATCTAGAGGCCTTACCTCTCTTACAAATAGATGAACCAATTTATCCTAGATTAGTTAAGCTCTTTTATGCAAACCTATGGGTTGATAACGATAGCCCTAAGTTCTTACATGTTAGGAACACAAATTAGGATTTCGATAATTCTATTTGTGAACTAATAAACATCACTTGAAAAAAAAGATAGGGGCTGCTATTTTAGAGCAAAATGGGATGTGAACATAATAGGAACAACCCTACCTGTGAAGGCTGTCGAAACCATTTTTGCAAACTCAAACTTTGGAATAATACCCAAGAGTTGTGAACACTTACTACCTTTTAACTCTAAGGTTCTTCATCATATCATGACAAGCATACTTTTCCCTAAGCAATATCATCTTGATGAAATGAGTACAGTAGAGATAAGCACCATGTATTGGATCATGATTGGTCAACAAAACTGTTTTGGATACTCAATACGGCAACACATGCAGGAAATTACAGCTAAAGATATTATGTTGCCATATGGGGGGTTAATCACTAGATTTCTTCATGCCTATAACATTTGCATCCCACCCGATAAAGAAACAATTCAGAGTAATAGATATAACGTCATCAATAAAAATCTGCTAAAGAGACTTAGGTGCATATTTAACAATGGAATATGGGTAAGGCAACCTAGAAGGACAGATCCTATTCCCCCACTAGTAGAACAACCAGAAACACCAATTCTTATGGGAAATGAATCTCCTCCTACTAGTCCCTTTGATGCAGCGCCTTCAGCTCCTATTTCATCCTCTAAAGGAATCATTATGGCAGAACTATCTCAGATCAAATTCCAATAAGACCAACTCAAATCGCAGTAGGAACAAATTCAACTCCAGCAAATAGAAATTTTAAAGGAACTACGACAGCTAAATCAAAAAATAGATGTTATATATCAGCACTATGGATTACCTCCTACGGATTGATGTATCTTTATATTCTGTTTTGTTTTACTTTTGATCTCATGTTCAAAGCTGGTCGTCTGAACAAAAACTGAACTTTTGTTATTTAAATTCTGGATATATGCTTCTGGATGAATGCTGATTTTTCTCTTTGAACATGAATTTTTGATAGAATGACTGCTAAATTTTTCTGTAAAATAGTTTTTCCTTTTCATTGATGACAAAGGGGGAGAAAAGTGATGACTTATAGCATAACTTATATAAGCTAATGTGATATGAATGTCTTATGTGCCTTGCATAATCTTTGAGTATATCGCACAATCGATTGATCATACTGAATGCATGATCATATTGAACATCTTTATCTCTTATCTTTCGACGTGAAAAAGATTTTCATCGAAGTTTCGCATTTACATTATACTTAATGAGAACAACGATAAGTTCTACGGTTAGAACTTATCGGTTTAAGCTTGAATTCAATGGGATGAAATTCAAGTGTTTAATCATCTCATAATATGGCATATAGATAGGGGGAGTTATGTTTAACTCCATCATCAATTGATTGTCATCATCAAAAAGGGGGAGATTGTTGAATCTCGGATTTTGATGATGCAATCAATTGATGAGTTAATTGATCTAATCCATATTATTGAGTTAAGTGTGCAGGATTAACTACGATAACCAGAAAACACAAAGCAAGGATACCGGAGTCAAGTTCGATGGACGTTTAAGAGTTCGAAGAATCGTCGGAGATGCTGCCGGAACCAATCGAGAAAAAAATCGGGAACCTGTCGGAATTTTCGGAAGTTCGCCGAAGAGATCGTCGGAGGTTCACGGAGATCACCGAGAAGGCTCGGCTACTCATTAAAGTCATAATAAGTTTGGGAGCTCGCTGGGAGCCCGTCGGAAGAAGTTCGTCGGAAAGCTCGCCGGAACAAGACTCGACGTTCGCGGTTGAAAAATTGCTTAGGATGTGTTTTTGTTAAGTAGTTAACGTGTAATTAGGACTAGGATTAAGAGATAATCCTATATCCTGGTTAGGGGCCAACTGGGCCCAAAATTAGACTTAGTTTGGGCTAAGTTTGAATCCCAACCAATCAACCGAAGAGTCTGGCGGTGGCACTGCCAGACTGGGCGATTGCACCGCCCAGCACCCGAGAGCTGGGTGATGGCACCGCCCAGTGCCCGAGAGCCAGGCGGTGGCACCGCCTGAGCTGGACGGTGGCACCGCCTAGCACTGTCAGCGCCTGACACTGACAGGCGGTGGCACCGCCACTAACAGGCGGTGACACCGCCAGCATCGGGAACTCCACGAGAATTCAAATTTGGAGCCCAAATTTGAATCCTCTTGAGGCCTATAAATACCCCTCAAATCTCAGCTGAGATTACAACTTTTTGAGTAGCAATTGATTGAGAGAAAAATCTTAGAAAGTGTTAGCAAGTCTAGTTTTCAATTTGCTAGAAAGTTCTCCTCCTTTCTTGCTGAAAATTTGTAAGAGGTTGAACTGTTTGCAAAAGGTTGTAAGAGGGGTAGTTGCCCTTCCATTTCAAGAGATTTGCTAGTGGAAGGTGGGAGCCTCATCGAAGAGGGGCCTCGCAAGTGGATGTAGGTCATTTGACCGAACCACTCTAAAATCAGCGTGATCTTTGGTTTGCATTTCATTATTGCTATTTACATTATTGCAAACCTTCTTACATGTTTTAGTTCCTTATTACCTTTGCTGCGCATATTTAAGAATACGCTTTCAAGTTAAGCTTTTCAAGTTACGTTCTTCTCGTACGAAAGATTGATTAAAACCAAAGTTTTAATCCGCTGCACTAATTCACCCCCCCTCTTAGTGCCACTCCGATCCTAACAAAACTATGTTCATTTAACATAGTTCTTGCCATTTCTTGTAGGTTTCTATTTTTTCTTTCAACTACTCCATTTTGTTGGGGATTTCTCGGAGTGGAGAAGTTGTGATTATATCCATTAACTTCACAAAAATTTTGAAAGTCACGGTTTTGAAATTCGCCACCGTGATCACTCTGAATTGATGAAATCATGAAACCTTTTTTGTTTTGAGTGAGTTTACAAAATTTAGAGAAACACTTGAAACAATTACTTTTGTGAGCTAAGAAATTGGTCCAAGTGTATCTAGTATAGTCATCCACAATTACAAATGCATATTTGTTTCCTCCTAGACTTGTCGTATCAATTGGTCCAAATAAGTCCAAATGAATCAATTGTAATGGTCTAGTGGTGCTAATTTGAGTTTTTGATTTGAAACTAGTTTTTATTTGTTTACCTAGTTGATATGCATCGCATACTTTGTCCTTAATAAACTTTATATTTGGAATTCCTCGCACTAATTCTCTAGATGAGATCTTAGATATTAGTTTCATGCTTGCATGGCCTAGTCTCCTATGCCAAAGCCAAGCATCATCATTTAAAGCAGAGAAGCACATTTCATTACTTAGTTCATCATGTTAGGATCGGAGCGGCACTAAGAGGGGGGGGGGTGAATTAGTGCAGCGGTAAAGTGCGATAAACTTTTGACGATTTAAACACTTTTCGGAAACTTTGTATGATAAAAGTAATGTTTTCGTTTGAAACCGTTTCGATTGCGTTTTAACTTGAAGGGATAAGTAAAACGGAGACAAAGCAGTATAACATTATAGTGCAAATGGTTTGCAGTAATGAAAATGACAATAAGTAAATGCAAACGAGAGATCACGCTGATTTTACAGTGGTTCGGTCAAATGACCTACATCCACTTGCAAGGCCCCTCTTTAATGAGACTCCCACCTTCCACTAGCAAATCACTTGAAAGGGAAGGGTAAATACCCCTCTTACAACTTTTACAAGCGGTTCACTCTCTTACAGATTTTCAGCAAGAAAGAAGGAGGTGAACACTAGCAAATTGAAAACAAGACTAGCAAAGACTCTTCTAAGACTTTTCTCTCAATCAATTGCTTCTCTAAAAGTTGTAATCTCAGTTGAGATTTGAGGGATATTTATAGGCCTAAAGAGGATTCAAATTTGGGCTCCAAATTTGAATTCTCGTTGGGTTCCCGATGCTGGCGGTGCCATCGCCTATCAGTGGCGGTGCCACCGCCTGTCAGTTTCTGACCCTGATAGTGTTGGGCGGTGCCACCGCCCAGCCCAGGCGGTGCTACCGCCCAGCTCTCGGGCACTGGGCAGTGCCACCGCCTACAGTGTTTTCTGCCCACTACAGTGTTTTCAGCCCACCGCCTACAGTGTTTTCAGCCTACAGTGTTATAGGCCCCTACTTGGGTTATAGGATTAATACCTAATCCTAACCCTAATTAACATGCTAACTACGAATTTAAAGACATTTTATAAGCTATTACAAAGTCCATAAGTCAAGACTTCTTCCGACGAGCTTCCGGCGAACTTTCAGTGGTCTTCCGATAAACTCTCGGAAACCATTCTGCGGACTTCCGACAAGCTCTTAAACTTCACGATTTGATCTTGGCGAGTTCCAACGAGCTTCTTCGGCAAGCTCCGATCTTTCTCGGCGAACTCTGCGAACTTCCCACGAACCTTCCGGCGAGCTTCCAAAAAACCCTTCGGCAAGCTCCCTACTCATTCTCGGCTAGTTCCGGCAGCGTTCCCGACGATCCTTCGGACTTCCGTCGAACTCTTGAACTCCCAACGAATCCTTCGTGCTTGACTTCGCACTTTGTTTCGCCTTCATCGTTATCGTAGTTAATCCTGCACATGCAAGCCAAAACTCTACTCCGATCTAGACAGTTATTACAACGCGAATCGACATTCCGTTGCCCGGCACGTCATTGGTTAGCGTTTCGTCCGATTCTTCAGCGCATCGTCCTCTCTTGCGGCTTGTTGCCCAATCGGCGGTTGACCTCTGCAACCCCGATATCCTTGGCGCAATTCCGCTCTCCTTAGCCTGATGCCCGACGTCCAAAGCCTTCTGCCGTCCAATATCCTGACGTGATCTCCTCCGGCGCAACGTCAATTCCTCCTATGTTAATTGTCTAATCCTGATCGAGTAGACCTGCATCACTCAAAATGTAGTTTAAATGATAAACACATATCAAGTGGTTTCATCATCAAAATACGAGATTCAACAATCTCCCCCTTTTTGATGATGACAACCACTTGATGACGGAGTTAACCTTAACTCCCGGAGTTTAAACAAACTCCCCCTATCAATATGCCATATTGATAGAACCTTGAATTCAAGCAGAATTCAAGTCATTGCAATATTCATCATGAATACTTGCAACACATCATCATGAACATATGCATAAACTTATGCATATCATGTCATCAACATACTTCTCCCCCTTTGTCATCAACAAAAAGGAGAAGTACACAATCAAGTGTTTGTTATATGGGTTCAACTCATTGCATGAAAAACATAATGTTAAATTTTTATCATCATGCAATCTAGTAATTTTACAACATTTTAGAACTTGCAAGCTAGCAATTTAGAGATGTTCAAGAAAGCAACTCTTGCTTTTTGAAATATACAAGTTTTATAAGCTAGCAAATTCAAATATATGCAAGTTGGCATATTTGCTTTTCTTGAGATAAGCACGATGCACATTTTTGTATTTTCTTGATGTTTCAAGCTAGCAATTCTTGGTGATATTCAAGAAAGCAATTTCTTCTCTTTTGAGAAGTGCAATTTTTTCTTTTTCTTGAATTGTGCTAACAATCTATCTCCCCCTTTGTCATTGTCAAAAAGGAGGGAAAAAACCTTTACATCAATTTCTAAATCATGACAAAGGTAAGTATCAATATTATTTGTGCATCATTATATTTTCAATTTAAAACATGCA
Organism: Musa schizocarpa; assembly: GCA_900464855.2. NCBI lineage: Eukaryota > Viridiplantae > Streptophyta > Magnoliopsida > Zingiberales > Musaceae > Musa > Musa schizocarpa. The sequence continues at coordinate 19,236,280 of LS990923.1, read as the reverse complement.
CTATTTGACAAACCTTATATTTCATTCATACACGATATTGAATAAATCAATCAACATTATGAGGATATCATACATGATACTAAAATTTTTAACTATTTGTCAACATTTTGATCATGATACCAAACATTTATCATTTAGAGTATTCAGGATACAAAACATTAAATCAATATTTATAATACATCATTTTAGCAACAACCCATAGTATTTTAAATCATGATTTACAACATATATAATACATCACATCATAATTAGAAAGCACAAGTATTGCATACATCATTGCGAATCATAAATATTTCATATCATGATGGTATCAATTTGTCAAATTATATCCTACCATGCATGATCAAAACTTATCCCCATTTTATCATTGAAAACAAGAAAGAAGTAGGGAAGAGCATAAAAGTGTAAAATATTTCAATCATTTCAAGGCATTTGTATCATAGATATAAAGAAATCTTATCATCAAAGATAAGACCATTTGAATACCAAAAGATATGATTCATTTTATCAAATCTCTTCCTTTTATAAATAACAAAAATTGTAGGTGTACAAAGAAGAGATTGTGATTAAAAAAGAATCTCAAGTAGTAAATCCAAGAAATCAAGATCATAATTTGAATACAAACTCATTCAAATTTAAATTGTCAAATTCCTCAAAATCTCAACATTACTTTCAAGAGATTCAAAATGGTATATATAGATTTATCATAATAATCAAGGGAAAATCTTAGGAGATCATGATATAGATAAAATTCATTCAATCTTATAAGAGAACAAGATATTAATTCAAGCATATAAAATTTCTCAATTCATTATGAATCATAAAAAGAATTATGGTTCCGAAAAATCATGATTCATTTAGGAAAATTTTCTCTTTAGTGCACGATAAGAAGAAATATAGCAATGATACCAATCATAATTCATTTGGATAGTAGATGCTAAAAAGGAATATTGAGGATACAAGATCTTGATTTTTATAGAGTAAATCTCAAGTTATAAATCTCAAAAAATCAAGATAAAGCTCATTTAAATTCAAATCATCAAATCAAAATTATTTTCAAGATATTCATAAAAAGATGATAAATAGATTCATCAAACCAAGAATTTTCAAGAAAAATACTTTTATCTATTTAGTTGTTTCATATAAGCATGCCTTTGTCCTATTTGTGCCAATATATATATATATATATATATATATATATATATATATATATATATATATATATATATATATATATATATATATATATATCATCAATCATTTAGGATCGAAAAATAAATTTCTTCATAAAACCATCAAGATCATTATGTATAACTTTTAAAATCTCATGCATGAAATGGTATCAAACATTTAATATTTTCATTCCATCATTTTGAATTGGTTTTATTGAACATAATTTTGAATGATTCTTATAGATAACTAAAACTTTTTTTGTTTTAATTTATACGATTGACTTTGTCTTAGCATGCTCAAATTTTGTTCATATGTCAAAACCATACATCATATTTGAAAACCAAAGATAAGGTTCAAAAAAAAAATCATCAAGCCTTCAATTCAAAAGCCATGTATCGTCATTGAAAATCAATATGGAAATCGTCAAAATATACATTCTTACTTCTCAAGCACATACATAAGATTAATCTTACTAGGTGTATAAGAATTAGATTTATATCTAACATTTTATTGCATTAACATAACACATATAATTTTCAATAAAATTAATCCTAAACTAAATTAAAAATGACTCATAAAAGTATTATGTAATTTCGAAATAAATTAGGGGGATTTCGATTACCTCGTTGTTGAGAGTAGTTGAGGCATAGTTTGCCACCTCGCCTTTCTTGATTTTCTCCTTGTCTTCGGAAGAGCTCAATTCATCCCAATTTTTGTTCTTCTTGCGTTCAAAGCAAGTAGTTCCATTCTTTTTTCTTTTTAATTTTTGTTTCATTTGTAGTTTAAATTCACCATCACTTGAGCTTATGTCGAGTGGTCTTCATGTGTTCTATGTCCCAAATCCTTCCTGTCCTTTGGAAGGTTGTTCTCGAGTTTTCTTTTTGTCACATTGTTCATTTCGTAGGTCATTAGAAACCCAACAAGTTCTTCAAGAGGAAATGTTTTAAGGTCCTTGGCCTCTTGAATAGCCGTAACTTTTGGTTCCCAACTTTTTGGAAGGGATCTTAAGATTTTAGTGACTAGTTCAAAGTTAGAAAAACTTTTACCAAGAGCTTTGAGTCCATTGATGACATCCGAGAAACGGGTGTGCATGTCTCCGATGGACTCACTTGGTTTCATCCGAAAAAAATCGTAAGAGTGCACAAGAATGTTGATTTTGGACTCTTTCACTCGGCTAGTGCCTTCATGAGTGACCTCAAGAGTTCTCCAAATATCAAAAGCTGAATCACAAATCGAAATGCGATTAAATTCATTTTTGTCAAGTGCACAATATAAGGCATTCATAGCCTTTGCATTTAAAGCAAAAACTTTCTTCTCCAATTCATCCCATTCGCTCATCGGAAGAAAAGATTTTTTAAATCCATTTTCGATAATATTCCAAATCTCGAGATTCAATGAAAGTAAGAAAACTCTCATTCGAGTTTTCCAATAGGTGTAGTCCATCCCATTGACAAAGGGAGGACAAATGAGAGAGTGACCCTCTTGAAAGCCATAAAGAGCCATTTATATTTGGGTGTTAAACCAAAGTAGAAAACCGTGGCTCTGATACCAATTGTTAGGATCGGAGCGGCACTAAGAGGGGGGGGGTGAATTAGTGCAGTGGTAAAGTGCAATAAACTTTTGATGATTTAAACACTTTTCGGAAACTTTGTACGATAAAAGTAATGTTTTCGTTTGAAACCGTTTCGATTGCGTTTTAACTTGAAGGGATAAGTAAAACGGAGACAAAGCAGTATAACATTAAAGTGCAAATGGTTTGCAGTAATGTAAATGACAATAAGTAAATGCAAACCAGAGATCACGCCGATTTTACAGTGGTTCGGTCAAATGACCTACATCCACTTGCGAGGCCCCTCTTTGATGAGGCTCCCACCTTCCACTAGCAAATCTCTTGAAAGGGAAGGCTAAATACCCCTCTTACAACTTTTACAAGCGGTTCACTCTCTTACAGATTTTCAGCAAGAAAGAAGGAGGTGAACACTAGCAAACTGAAAACAAGACTAGCAAAGACTCTTCTAAGACTTTTCTCTCAATCAATTGCTTCTCTAAAAGTTGTAATCTCAGCTGAGATTTGAGGGGTATTTATAGGCCTCAAGAGGATTCAAATTTGGGCTCCAAATTTGAATTCCCGATTGAGTTCCGATCTTTGGCGGTGCCCCTTTGCTTTGTCGATGGCGGTGCCACCCTTTGTCGATTTCGACCACGACAGTGCTGGCGATGCCACCGCCCAGCCTAGGCAGTCTTACCGCCCAGCTCTCGGGCCTGGGCGGTGCCACCGCCCTGATGTTTTTCGACCCCACACGGTGTTTGACCCCCTCTGGTGTTATAGGCCCCTACTTGGGTTATAGGATTAATACCTAATCCTAACCCTAATTAACATGCTAACTATGAATTTAAAGACATTTTATAAGCTATTACAAAGTCCATAAGTCAAGACTTCTTCCGACGAGCTTCCAGCGAACTTTCGGCGATCTTCCGATAAACTCTCGGAAACCATTCTGCGGACTCCCGGCAAGCTCTTAAACTTCACGATTTGATCTTGGCGAGTTCCAACGAGCTTCTTTGGCAAGCTCCGATCTTTCTCGGTGAACTCTGCGAACTTCCCATGAACGTTCCGGCGAGCTTCCAAAAAACCCTTCGGCAAGCTCCCTACTCATTCTCGGCTAGTTCCGGCAACGTTCCCGACGATTCTTCGGACTTCCGTCGAACTCTTGAACTCCCAACGAATCATTCGTGCTTGACTCCGCACTTTGTTTCACCTTCATCGTTATCGTAGTTAATCCTACACATGCAAGCCAAAACTCTACTCCGATCTAGACAGTTATTACAACGCGAATCGACATTCCGTTGCCCGACACGTCATTGGTTGGCGTTTCATCCGATTCTTCAGCGCATCGTCCTCTCTTGCGGCTTGTTGCCTAATCGGCGGTTGACCTCCGCAACCCCGATATCCTTGGCGCAATTCCGCTCTCCTTAGCCCGATGCCCGACGTCTGAAGCCTTCGCCGTCCAATATCCTGACGTGATCTCCTCCTACAAGCATAGCGTCAATTCCTCCTACGTTAATTGTCTAATCCTGATCGAGTAGACCTGCATCACTCAAAATGTAGTTTAAATTATAAACACATATCAAGTGGTTTCATAATCAAAATACGAGATTCAACACATCAAGGTTGATGGTGTAGACATTATTTTGTTTTAATGCAATCATAGTCATGTTATGGTTTGGTTTTTCAATAATACATACATTTGATTCAAATCTAACGATATAACCTTTATCGCATAATTGACTAACACTCAAGAGATTATGTTTCAATCCATCAACTAGTAAGACATCATCAATAGAAAATTTTAATTTGTTACCTATGGTTCCCTTGCCAATGATTTTCCCTTGGTTGTTGTCTCCGAAGGTGACGTACCCTTCTTCTTAGCTAGTGAGCATAGAGAAATGAGATGGATCTTCAGTCATATGTCTTGAGCATCCACTATCTAGATACCATCTCTTCCTCCTAGCTTGTGATGGTGTATGTTTCTACAAGAAGGGATTATTTTTAGGTACCCATTTTCTTTTGGGTGCCTTAAAAACTGATTTAACTTGTTCATCATATTGCATAGAGTTGATCATGGTTCCTTTAGGAACCCAAATTAGTTTGTTCGGACTAATTTTCTTGAATGGACATTTATAAGTTTTATGTCCATATTTGCAACAAAAGTTGCAATGGCTTTGGTGCCGAATGTGTAAGATGGGGCCTTTAATGAAGGTGGTTGGATTTTGGTGAGGACTTCTCACAAATCCGATTCCACTTCCTTTAGGAACGTGACCCTTATTTGTAAGTATCATGTTCAAAGATTTGCTACCAACCTCGAATTTCTTCAAGGTGTCCTTAAGTAGCAAGTTCTCCTTTTGGAGAGATTCTAGATCATGGCATTTTATACATGGAGCTAAACTATCATGATATTCAGTTTTTAATTTATCGATATCACAAGTGAGACTATCATGCTCCTTTTTTAGCAATTTATATTTTCTTCTAATTGTCTTACATTCATCAAATAACTCATGGAAAGCATTTAATAATTCATGATAAGGTAAATCTGTATCAATTAAATCTGTTACCTCTTCTCCGATGGCCATTAGGGCGTAATGAGCAACTTGCTCGGTGTTGGACTCCTCTTCTTCGGACGCGCTTGAATCATCCCACATTGCTTTGAGCGCCTTCTTCTTCGATGTTCTTTTTTTGGCTTGAGGACAATCATTCTTGTAGTGTCCCGGTTTTTTATATTCATAGCAAATCACTTGGTCCTTCTTTTGTTCAAATTTATTTTTGTATTATTTTTAAATTTGTTCTTCCTTAAATTTTTTTAAATTTTTTAGTCAAAAGTGCAATGTCATTGTCACTGTCCTCATCACTTGATGTTCCTTTCAAGTGGTCTTCTTGTGATTTGAGTGTCATATCCTTCCTGTTCTTTGGAAGGGGGTTCTCGAGCTCGTCATGAGCTTGACATGTCATTTCGTAGGTCATTAGAGACCCAATGAGTTCTTCAAGAGGGAATGTTTTAAGGTCTTTGGCCTCTTGAATGGCCGTAACTTTTGGATCCCAACTTTTAGGGAGGGATCTTAAGATTTTAGTTACTAGTTCAAAGTTAGTAAAATCTTTACCAAGAGCTTTGAGTCCATTGATGATATCCGTAAACCGGGTGTACATGTCTCCGATTGACTCACTTGGTTTCAATCGAAAAAGTTCATAAGAGTGCACAAGGATGTTGATTTTGGACTCTTTCACTCGGCTAGTGCCTTCATGAGTGACCTCAAGAGTTCTCCAAATATCAAAAGCCGAATCACAAATTGAAACACAATTAAATTCATTTTTGTCTAGTGCACAAAACAAGGCATTCATAGCCTTTGCATTTAAAGCAAAAACCTTCTTCTCCGATTCATTCCATTCGCTCATCGGAAGAGATGATTTTTGAAATCCGTTTTCAACAATAGTCCAAAGCTCGAAATCCATAGAAATGAGGAAGATCCTCATCCGAGACTTCCAATACATGTAATCCGACCCATTAAACATAGGTGGACGTGTGATAGAGTGTCCCTCATGCATGCCGGAGTAAGCCATCTCTCTTAGGTATTAAACCAAATATGAGAGTGAGCCTCGCTCTGATACCAATTGTTAGGATCGGAGCGGCACTAAGAAGGGAGGGTGAATTAGCGCAGCGGATTAAAACGTTGGTTTTAACTAATCTTTCGTACGATAAAAATCAGAATCGAAAGTGCTTAACTTGAAAGCATATTCACAAAGTTGTGCAGCAAAGGTAATGATGAAATAAAGCAAGTAAGAAGGTTTGCAGTAATATAAATAGCAGTAATGAAATGCAAACCAGAGATTACGCCGTTTTTGAAGTGGTTCGGTCAAGTGACCTACATCCACTTGCGAGGCCCCTCTTTGATGAGGCTCCCACCTTCCACTAGCAAATCTCTTGAAAGGGAAGGGTGAATACCCCTCTTACAACTCTTTTACAAGCGGTTCACTCTCCTACAGATTTTCAGCAAGAAAGAAGGAGGTGAACACTAGCAAATTGAAAACAAGACTAGATAAGACTTTTCTAAGGCCTTTCTCTTAAACAATTGCTGCTCAAAAAGTTATAATCTCAGCTATGATTTGAGGGGTATTTATAGGCCTCAAGAGGATTCAAATTTGGGCTCCAAATTTGAATTCTCGTTGGGTTCCCGATGCTGGCGGTGCCACCGCCTGTCAGTGGCGGTGCCACCGCCTGTCAGTGTCAGACGCTGACAGTGCTAGGCGGTGCCACCGCCCAACTCTCGAGCACTGGGTGGTACCACTGCCCAGCTCTCGGGTGCTAGGCAGTGCAACCGCCCAGTCTGGTAGTGCCACCACCAGACCCTTCGGGTCACTTGTTTGGGCTTCAAATTTTGCCCAAACCAAGTCTAATTTTGGGCCCAGTTGGCCCATAACCAGGATATTAGATTATCTCTTAATCCTAATCCTAATTACAAGTAAACTACATAACAAAACACATCCTTAGCAATTTTTCAACCGTGAACGTCGAGTCTTGTTCCGGCGAGCTTTCCGACGAACTTCTTCCGACGGGCTCCCAACAAGCTCCTGAACTTGTGATGACTTTAATGAGTAGCCGAGCCTTCTCGGTGTTCTCTGTGAACCTCCGACGATCTCTTCGGCGAACTTCCAAAAATTCCGACAGGTTCCCGATTTCTTCTCGGTTGGTTCCGGCAGCATCTCCAACGATTCTTCGGACTCTTAAACGTCCATTGAACTTGACTCCGATATCCTTGCTTTGTGTTTTCTGGTTATCATAGTTAATCCTGCATAGTTAACTCAATAATATGGATTAGATCAATTAACTCATCAATTGATTTTATCATCAAAATCCAAGATTCAACATGAACCACTTATAAAGGTTGTAAGAGGGGTATTAGTCCTTCCCCTACAAAGAGATTTGCTAGTGGAAGTTAGGAGCCTCTTCGAAGAAGGCTTCGCAAGTGGATGTAGGTCATTTTGACCGAACCACTTTAAAACTGCTATGTTATCTGGTTTGCATCCTACTCTTGCCATTTACATACTATAAACTTCTTTACTTAGTCACTATGCTTCCATACGCTTCTAATTATCAAGCTTCCAAAATCGCTTTTCATCGATATTGGTTTTTATTGTACGAAAGTTTTTAAACCAACGTTAGTTTACCGTTGCACTAATTCACCCCCCCTTCTTAGTGCCGCTCCGATCCTAATAAGAACATTGTTGAAAATGTTTTTCAAAAGTTTTCTCTTCCAATGAACGATTGGAATGAGTTCGAGAAGAAGACTTTCGCTTTAAACGCCAAGGCTATGAATGCCTTATTTTATGCTTTAGATAAAAACGAGTTTAATCGAGTGTCTATTTGTGAAATGACTTTTGATATTTGGCACACGACTTTTGATATTTGGCACATACTCGAAGTTACTCATGAAGGCACCAATAGAGTAAAGGATCCGAAAATTAATCTTTTTGTCCATACATATGAGTTGTTTCGAATGAAACCGAGTGAGACCATTGGAGACATATACACCCAATTTACGGATATCATCAATGGTCTAAAAGGACTTGGTATAAGTTTCTCGGATATTGAACTTATTAATAAAATTTTAGGATCCCTTCCAAAGAGTTGGGACTCTAAAATAATGGTCATTCAAGAGACCATGGATTTAAATAACTTTCCTCTCGAAGAACTAATCGGGTCACTAATGACCTATGAGATGACTTGTAATGCTCATGAAGAGCTTGAGAACAATCTTCTAAAGAACAGGAAGGATATGTCACTAAGAACTCAAGAATACTACTTGAATGAAAATTCAAGTGATGAGAACTATGATGATAACTTGGCACTCTTGACAAGAAATTTTAAAAAATTCATAAAAAGGAATAAAATTAGAAATGATATTAAAAATAAATTTAAACCCAGGAAAAAATAAGTCATATTCTACGAATGCAAGAAGTTGGGACACTTCAAAAGCGAATGTCCTCAAGTAAAGAAGAAACAATCAAAAAAGAAGAAGACTCTTAAAGCAACGTGGGATGACTCAAGTATATCCGAAGAAGAGAGCAAACCAACACCGAGCAAGTTGCTCACTATGCGCTAATAGCTATTAGAGATGAGGTAAGCAGTTTATTAGATGCAAATTTATCTTTTGATGAATTACTAAATGATTTTCATGATTTATTCGATGAACGTATATTAGTTAGTAAAAAATATGAATTATTAAGAGAGGAGCATGCTTCTCTTGTTAGTGACTTTGATAGACTAAAAATTAAGCATGATGATAGTTTAGCTCCTTGCACAAAATGTGATGAATTAGAAATGCTTAGAAAAGAAAACTTATGACTTAAAGAAACCTTAGAAATGTTTGAGGTTGGTAGCAAGTCCTTGAACATGATCCTTGCTAATAAGGGTCACGTTCATAGAAAAGGCAGAATTGGATTTGTGAGTAGCTCTCACCAAAATCCAACCACCTTTGTTAAAGGTTCTACCTTACATGTTTCACCCCGAAACAAATGCAACTTTTATTGAAAATTTGGATATGTTGCCTACTAATGTCCATTCAAGAGATATAGTCCACATAAATTGATTTGGGCTCCTAAAGGAACCTCAAATGACCCAATGCAATATGATAAGTTGTGTAGATCGATTTATTAGGCACCCAAGGTCAAATGGGTACCTAAAAATAATCCTTTTTTGTAGAAATATTTATTATCACAAGCTAGGAGGAAGAGATGGTACCTTGATATTGGATACTCAAGGTATATGACCAGAGATATGTTAGGATCGGAGTGGCACTAAGAGGGGGGGGGGGGGGGTGTATTAGTGCAGCGGATTGAAACTTGTAAGTTTGATATCGATTTTGTAAATATGTAGAGATTTCGATTCGATGAAGGATGACTTAGTAAAAATTGTTAGGATCAAGAGCACTAAGAGGGGGGGGGGGTCAATTAGTGCAGCGGAAAACTTTCTGCGATTAAAATCGAAAGCTGCGTTCGAATGACAAAAACGATTTCGATGTAAAATCCGATTCTAAGACTACTTTAGCTTAAGATTAAGCGAGATGACGTTAAAGTAAATCTACAAAGTCAGTTTGTAGTTTATGATAAAAATCAGAATGCAAGCGCAAACTGAAATCCGACATTCGTATGATAAAACCGGTTTACATCTAAACGTCAACTTTGAAGATACTGAACTTTGAGATATGTTTTATAAATGCGTAGAAGCCAGTTTGCAGTTATAATTGGAGTCAAAACGTAAATGTAAACTGAAATGTAATGATGATAAATACTGAACGCCGATCGATTTCGTCAAAAACGCAGATTAGGAAAGTTCTGAACTTAGAAACTTCGTTAAATAAAAAAGCGAGAAGGCAGTAGCTATTTAGGAGGTTTGCAGTAATGATAAAATTCTCAAAGTAAATGCAAACCGAGATTTAGAGTGGTTGGGTCAGTCTTGACCTACTCCACTTTTGGCTTCCTCCACCGGCGTCAACTAGAGGCCTTCCTTCAATAGGCGAAGGCCAACTGCCCTTTATAGTTTTACTCTCCTTTTGGCCGGGCTCGGGGAGACAACCCTTACATAACTTTTCTCTCCTCTCTTTATAACTCAAAACTTTGAAGAACAGAAGGAGGAGAACTTTTGGCCTTTACAACAATTTTGAGCTCTAAGAATCTGAGAAAAGATCAAGATTTGGTGTGTGTCTATATCTTTTTTGGTGCTGAATGGGTGGGGTATTTATAGGCCCCAACCCAGTTCAAATTTGGAGCTCAAAACTATCAAATCCCGAATTCGGGATCGGTGATTACACCTCATTTGAGGGTGGCACACCGCCTTTGGTGAGCTTCGAAAAGATTGAGCCCAGCGGTTGCACCTCTCTGTCGGGGCGGTTGCATCGCCTCGATCGCTCGGAGATCGAGCCCAGGCGGTTGCACCTCCTAACTAAAGGCGATTGCACCACTGCCGAGCTCGAAGACCGAGCTCGAGGCGGTGCTACCTCTGTCAAGGGAGGTTGCACGTAATCTCCTTCGGAGAGGCCGAGCCTAGGCAGTGCCACCTCCTGGCTGGGGCGGTTGCACCGCCTAGTCTCCCTGGGAGACTTAGCCCAGGCGGTGCTACCTCCTGGCTTGGGCGGTTGCACCTCCCACAGCAATCAGGGTCCGAATGGGTAGCTCCATTCGGCCCAATTTCGATTTTTCAGGGGCCCAATTGCCCCAAGATTAAGGTAATGGGATCACCTCCCATTTCTAACTTAATCAATGTGCTAACTACGATAAATCCTAGGACAATCTCTGCAGCTTGCTTCGGTGCGTCAATCGCTTCTTCCGGCGAGTTTCCGGCGAACTTCCGTCGATCATCCGATACACCCTCGGTGATGCTCCTGCAGACTTCCGGCAAACTCCTGGACTTGCGACGATCCACTTGGCGAGTTCCGACGAGCTTCTTTGGCAAGCTCATGGACTTCTCGGATTTGTTCTCGCAGAACCTTCGACGACTGTCCGAACTTCCGTCGAACTCTCGAACTCCCAACGTGATCATTGTCTTGACTCTGGCACAACTCCAGCTGCATGTCTTTCTTCCAACGTAGTTAATCCTGCACACTTAAAACAAAACTTCGATTGAGACAATTAATCCTAAGCAATTAACCAAGTTGTCCGGCATGTCATTGGTCCCTCGACACTTCGTCCGATTCTTCGACGCATCGTCCTCTCCTGCAGCCTATTGCCCAATCGGCCAGTTGACTCCGCAACTCCGATATCCTTGGCACAATACCCACTCTTCTTGGCCCGATGCCCGAGTCCACGGCCCGAAGCCTTCTGTCGATACGTCGACCGATCCACCGGCCCGACGTCCAATCTTCTAACATGTTCCTTCGGCACAACATGATTTTCCTGCTTTAATTGTCTCATCCTGATCGAAGCATCCTGCGTCACTCTAAGCGCAGATTAAATCATAAACATATATCAAGTAGTTTCATCATCAAAATACAAGATTCAACAATCTCCCCCTTTTTGCTGATGACAACCACTTGATGACGGAGTTAAACTTAACTCCCGGAGTTTAAACAAACTCCCCCTATCAATATGCCATATTGATAAAACCTTGAATTCAAACTGAATTCAAGTCATTGCAATATTCATCATGAATACTTGCAACACGTCATCATGAACTTATGCATAAACTTATGCATAACATCATACTTCTCCCCCTTTGTCATCAACAAAAAGGAGAAGTACCACAATCAAGCGTTTGTGATATTGGTTCAACTTATTGCATGAAAAACATAATATCAAGTTTTATCATCATGCAAGTTTTGAAGCTATAAAATTTAGCAAGTGTTACATAATGCTTAGAACATTCAAGCTATCAAGTTTTAGATATGCAAGTTTTATAGCATACAAGATTGCACTTTTGGTAATGTTCAAGATAGCAAGTTCTACATCGTGCACGCTAGCAATATTGAGATGTTCAAGAAAGTAACTCTTGCTTCTTGAGATATGCAAATTTGTCAAGTTTTGCTAGATGTGCAAGTTAGCATTTTTGCCTCTTGAGATAGGCAAGATAGCACATTTGCTTCTTTTGAGATAGCAAGTTTTTGCTTCTCTTTAGACCACAAACTAGTAATTTTTACGATATACAAGTTTCACAATATATAAGCTAGCAATAATTTCGAAAGCAAATGCAAGATAGCTTTCTTGTGTAAGCTCTTGCTTCCTATTGCAATGTGCAAATTGTATGTTTTGCTTCTTGAGATGCTCAAGATAATGATGTTCAAGAAGTCAATTTTTGCTTCTTGAAATAAGCAAGTTAGCAATCTTTGCTACTTAAGATAGGCAAGCTAGCAATCAAGTTTTTGCATCTTCTTGACTTGTGCAAGCTAGCTATCTCCCCCTTTGTCATTGTCAAAAAGAAAGGAAGAATACAGTTTTGTAGTTCTTTTTCCTTTACAATGATTTCAAAATCATGACAAAGGATGAATAATCAAGTTATGAATGTCAAGACAATTTTTCATCATGAATATTTTATCATTGCATGCATTGTTATCATAGGTTGAAGTATTACATGCATAATTTCATATCACCATTGATAATTACATTAATGTTTCAATATAGCAATTTCTTCTCAAAGTGTGTAACTTAGCACTCATAGCATTTTAAATCATGATTTACATCATATGCAATACATCACATCATAATTAGAAAGCGCAAGTATTGCATGCATAATTGCACATCATAAATGTTTCATATCATGATGGTATCAATTTTGTCAAATTATATCCTACCATGCATGATCAAAACTTCTCCCCATTTTATCATTGAAAACAAGAAGGAAGTAGGGGGAAGAGCATAAAAGTGTTAAATATTTTAATCATTTCAAGGCATTTATATCATAGATCAAGTCATGATTCATGATTCATCATAAAGCAAGTTAGTTTTCAATCATCACATAAGGCATTTAAGAATTTTTTGAAACATAGGAGAATGATTAATTTAAGCATACAATGTTTCAATCCAATTCAAGTCATGAATATCAATGCTTTCATATTGTGAGTATCAATTCATGAATACCACAAGATATTATTTGTGACTTCAATTTTGCAAGATCAAGATTATGATTTAGATAAAACTTATTCAAATCAAATCGTTAACTTGAAATTCATAATCAAGTCATTAAAATTAATTTTTAGATTCACAAAATATCATGAAATCATTAATCTCGATCAGATGGGAAAAGCATTTTTTTAAGAGATTCTTTTTCATCTAAGCATGCCTTAGTCTTTATATGCCAAATTAAGATAAGCATGAAAGTTCAAGACATAAGGCAAAATCTTATAAAACAACTCATCAAGCATGATTCCATGATAATATCCTTTTAATATTCATCATCAAGTATGATTTTAAAAAGTATCTTAAAGAGAAATCATTAAGACCAAATGCATGATACACTCATTTATTTTCAAAATATTAATTATGTTTATTTTCATGAGATTCACAAGATTGGTAAAATAAATTTATTAATCTCAATAGGATAGAAAATTATTTTCATTTCATACAATTGATTTCATGTTAGCATGCTTTTTCATTTATGTTAAATAAAAACATGCATCAATGTTTAGGATCGAAAAATGAATTTCATCATAAAACCACAAGATCAATAGATTCTCAAAAATGAATTGTTAGGATCACGAAAATCCGAAAATGAGATTTAACACTTTTATATATTCGGACATGATTTTTGCTATAGATTTTGAAATTAAATCATGAAGATCAAACAAGCTCATGATCATGGATAACTTAAAATCTCATGCATAAAATTGTTAATCATTGTATCATAACCATTTAATATTACATCATTATGCATTACTTTAAATCAAACGTGATTTCATTCAACAATGTTAATCAAACATGATACACATTATTACTTCTTAACCATGATTTCATATTTTCAATCAAAATTATTTTATTTGTTTATCATGCAATATTATCATTTTCGAAATTACTAGCATGATCATAATTTTTGTATTTTTATTTTTAAACATGTAATTTTTAAGAAAATTAATTCTAAACTAAAAAAGAAAATACATCATGAAGGCATCAAGTAATTTCAAAATAAACCAAAGGCATTTTAATTACCTCAATGTCGTAGGCTATTCAGGCGTAGTTTGCAGCCTCGCTTTTGTTGACTTTCTCGTCTTCGGAGGAACTCGATTCATCCCAATTTTTGTTCTTCTTCTTGCGTTTAAAGCAAGTAGTTCCATTCTTTTTGCTTTTTAATTTTTGTTTCATTTGTAGTTTAAGTTCACCATCACTTGAGCTTATGCTCGAGTGGTCTTCAAATGTTCTATGTCCCAAATCCTTCCTGTTCTTTGGAAGGTTGTTTTGTTCATCATTGTCCTCATCACTTGAGTCATCGCTCAAGTGGCATTCATTTGTCCAGAGTTCCAAATCCTTCCTGTTCTTTGGAAGGTGATTGTGTTCAACATGTTCATCATGTCATCAACGAACCAATTAGTTCTTCAAGTGGTAAGTTGTTTAGGTTTTTAGCTTCTTGTATTGCAGTTACTTTTGAATCCCACTTCTTAGAAAGAGAACGCAAAATCTTGTTTACGAGTTCAAAATCTGAAAAATATTTTCCAAGAGCTCTTAAACTATTGACGACATCCGTGAAACGGGTGTACATGTCGCCTATAGTCTCGCTTGGTTGCATTCGAAAAAGCTCAAAATCATGCAATAAAAAGTTAACTTTCGAGTCTTTGACTCTACTAGTTCCCTCGTGCATGATTTCAAGTGTTCGCCAAATGTCAAAAGTCGTTTCACACGTAGAAATCCGATTGAACTCATTTTTGTCCAAAGCGCAAAATAAGGCAATCATAGCCTTTGCGTTTAAAGAAAAATACTTCTTCTCCAAATCCGACCATTCGTTCATCGGTTTAGAAGGAAGTTGAAAAATGTTTTCAATGATATTCCATAAATCTAAATTCGTAGAAATCAAGAAAACTCTCATTCGAGTTTTCCAATAAGTGTAGTCCAATCCGTTAAACAACGGTGGACGAAAGACCGAAAAGCCCTCTTGAAAGCCATGAAGAGCCATTTCTCTCGGGTGTAAATCCAAAATGACAAAAACTGGGCTCTGATACCAATTGTTAGGATTAAGAGCACTAAGAGGGGGGGGGGTGAATTAGTGCAGCGGAAAACTTTCTACAATTAAAATCGAAAGCTACGTTCGAACGACAAAAACGATTTCGATGTTAAATCTGATTCTAAGACTACATTAGCTTAAGATTAAGTGAGATGACGTTAAAGTAAATCTACAAAGGTAGTTTGTAGTTTATGATAAAAATCAGAATGCAAGCGCAAACTGAAATCTGACGTTCGTACGATAAAACCGGTTTACGTCTAAACGTCAACTTTGAAGATACTAAACTTTGAGATATGTTTTGTAAATGCGCAGAAGGCAATTTGCAGTTATAATTGGAGTCAAAACGTAAACGTAAACTGAAATGTTATGATGATCATTTAAAACGCTGGATTTTCGTCTAAGCGTAGATTCGGAAAGTTTGAACTTAGAAACTCGTTATGTAAAAAAAGAGAAGGCAGTAGCTATTTAGGAGGTTTGCAGTAATGATAAAATGCTCAAAGTAAATGTAAACCGAGATTTAGAGTGGTTCGGTCAGTCTTGAACTACTCCACTTTTGGCTTCCTCCACCGGCGTCAACTAGAGGCCTTCCTTCAATAGGCGAAGGCCAACCGCCCTTTACAGTTTCACTCCTTTTGGCGGGCTTAGGGAGACAACCCTTACAGAACTTTTTCTCCTCTCTTTACAACTCAAAACTTTGAAGAACAGAAGGAGGGAGAACTTTTGCCTTTACAACAATTTTGAGCTCTAAGAATCACAGAAAAGATCAAGATTTCGGTGTGTGTCTATATCTTTTCAGTGCTGAATGGGTGGGGTATTTATAGGCCCCAACCCAGTTCAAATTTGGAGCTCAAAACTATCAAATCCCGGAATTCTAGGATCAGGCGGTTGCACCTCCTGACTGGAGGCGAAAACGCTTTTGGCGAGCTTCGAAGACCGAGCCCAGGCGGTTGCATCTCTCTGTTAGGGGCGGTTGCATCGCCTCGGTCGCTTTCGGAGACTAAGCCCAGGCGGTTGCACCTCTGCCCGAGCTTCGAAGGCCGAGGCTTCGGCGGTGCTACCTCTGTCGGGGGAGGTTGCACCACCCGCCTCCTTCGGAGATCGAGCCCAGCGGTGCCACCTCCTCGGCTGGGCGGTTGCACCGCCCGGTCTCCAGGAGACTTAGCCCGGCGGTGCTACCTCTCGGCTTGGGCGGTTGCACCTCCCACGACAATCGTGGTCCGAATGGGTAGCTCCATTCAGCCCAATTTCGATTTTTTTAGGGGGCCCAATTGCCCCAAGATTAAGGTAATGGGATCACCTCCCATTTCTAACTTAATCATTGTGCTAACTCTCGATAAATCCTAGGACAATCTCTGCAGCTTGCTCCGGTCGTCAATCGCTTCTTCCTTCCGAGTTTCCGGCCGAACTTTTCGTCGATCATCCGATGAACCCTCGGTGATGCTCTGCGGACTTCGGCAAACTCACGGACTTGCGACGATCCACTTGGCGGTTTTGACGAGCTTCTTTTGCAAGCTCATGGACTTCTCGATTTGTTCCCTTGAACCTCCGACGACTGCCCGAACTTCCGTCGAACTCTCGAACTCCCAAGCGTGATCATTGTCTTGACTCGGCACAACTCCTACTGCATGTCTTTCTTCCATCGTAGTTAATCCTGCACACTTAAAAACAAAACTTCGATCGAGATAATTAATCCTAAGCAATTAACCAAGTTGTCCAGGCATGTCATTGGTCCCTCGGCCGCCCGTCCGATTCTTGGCGATCCATCGTCCTCTCTGCAGACCTATTGCCCTAATCGGCCAGTTGACTCCGCAACTCCGATATCCTTGGCAAAATACCCGCTCTTCTTGGCCCGATGCCCGAGTCCACGGCCCGAAGCCTTCTGTCGATATGTCGACCGATCCACCGGCCCGATGTCCAATCTTCTGACATGTTCCTTCGGCATAATATGATTTTTCTGCTTTAATTGTCTCATCCTGATCGAAGCATCCTGCGTCACTCAAAGCATAGATTAAATCATAAACATATATCAAGTAGTTTCATCATCAAAATACGAGATTCAACAAAAATAGCTCGAGTAAAGGAAGGAGATGAAAATTGAAAGTTTGCTGCTAAGTAAATAAATGTTTCAAAAAGTTAAAACACTCACACATTCAAGGAACACCATAATTTAAAGTGGTTCGGTCAAATGACCTACATCCACTTACGAAGCCTTCTTCGATGAGGCTCTCAACTTTCACTAGTAAATCACTTTGAAGGGGAAGGACCAAATACCCCTCTTACAACCTTTTTACAAGTGGTTCACACTCTTATAGATTTTTCAAAGAGAAAGAGGGAGGTGAACACTTAAGCTATTGAAAACAAGACTTTGCTAAAGCTTTTTCTCAATTTCTAACTTCTCAAAAAGGTCTTATCTCTGCTAAGAATTGAGGGGTATTTATAGGTCCCAAGAGGATTCAAATTTGGGCTCCAAATTTAAATTGCTTTTGGGTTTCTCGGTGCTGGCGGTGCCACCGCTTGTCAATGTCTAACACCGATAGTATACTAGTAGTTCCACCGCCGGTCCTCTCGGGTTCTGGGTGGTGCCACCGCCCAGTCCAGTAGTGTACTGGTGGTGCCACCGCCCAGCCGGTGGTGCCACCGCTTGGACTATTCCAGATCACTGGTTGGGCTTCAAACTTGGCCCAAACCAATCCAAACTCGGGCCCAATTGACCCCTAATCGGGTTATAGGATTAACCCTTAATACTAACCCAAATTATATGCAAACTACGAAATTAAGACATAGTCTTAAGCAAATTTTTAAGCGACAATGTCCAGTTTCCTTTCGGCGAGCTTTCCAGCGAACTTCCGACGGACTTTCGATACACCCTCGGATTTCTTCCAGTGGACTCTCAATAGGCTCCTAGTCTTGTGGTGAGTTCAACGAGTCTTTGGCAAGTATCTAAACCTTCTCGGTGGTCTCCATGAACCTCCGACGATCTTTTCGGTGGACTTCCGAAAACTTCGGCAAGTCCCCGATTCTTTCTCGGTTGGTTCCAGCAACACTTCCAACGATTCTTCGGACTTTCGATGGACTCTCGAACACCCATCGAACTTGACTCCAGTAAACTTACTTTATGTCTTCAAGCTATCATAGTTAATCCTGCATATGTAAAACACACTTCGATCTTGATAATTAATCCCAAGTATCTAATCAAGTTGTTCGGCATGTCATTGGTCCCTCGATGCTTCATCCGATTCTTTGGCGCATCGTCCTCTCTTGTGGCCTATTGCCCAATCGGCCAGTTACTCTGCAACTCTGATATCCTTGGCATAATCTCCACTCTTCTTGGCCCAATGCCCGAATCCATGGCCCGAAGCCTTCTGTTGATACGTCGACCGATCCACCAGCCCGACGTCCAATCTTCTGACATGTTCCTCCGGCCCAACATGATTTTCCTGCTTTAATTGTGTAATCTTGATCGAAACATCATGTGTCACTCAAAATGCAGATTAAATCATAAACACATATCAAGTGGTTTTATCATCAAAATACGAGATTCAATAAGATACATCTCAATTCTCTAAGCTTACTAGCCTAGACGAAGGATATGTCACCTTCGGAGATAACAACAAGGGTAAAATCATTGGCAAAGGAACCATAGGTAACAAATCTAACTTTTTTATTGAAGATATGTTATTAGTTGATGGTTTCAAGCATAACCTTTTGAGCATTAGTCAATTGTGTGATAAAGGATATATCATTAGATTTGAATCCAATGCTTGCATTATTGAAAAACCACACAAAAACACATATATGATTGCCCTAAAATAAAATAATATATATACTATCGACATTGATGATCTTTATAATGAAATATATTTTTGGTTTTGAATGACGATGCTTGGCTTTGGCATAGGAGATTAGGTCATACTAGCATGAAACTAATCTGTCAAATCTCATCTAAAGAACTTGTAAGAGGAATTCCTTACATTATGTTTGTTAAAGACAATGTGTGTGATGCATGTCAACTAAGAAAATAAATAAACAGTGGTTTCAAACCAAATAAGCACCTCTATACCATTACAATTTATCCATATGGACTTGTTCAGACCAATTGCTACATCAAGCCTAAGAGGTAGCAAATACGCCTTTGTCATCATAAGTGATTATAGTAGATACACATAGACTTACTTCTTGGCACATAAAAATGATTGCTTTAGGTATTTTTTTAAGTTTTATAAACTTGTTCAAAATGAAAAAGGTTTTATGGTTTCATCAATTCGAAGTGATCATGCTGGTGAATTTCAAAACCGTGATTTCCAAGATTTTTGTGAATCTAATGGATATAACCACAATTTTTCTACTCCAAGAAATCCTCAACAAAATATAGTAGAAAGAAAAAATAGAAACTTACAAGAAATAACAAGAATCATGTTAAATGAACATAGCCTATCCAAATATTTTTGGGCCGAAGCCATAAATACGACATGCTATGTCATAAATAGGGTTCTAGTAAAATCATTACTTTCCAAAACAAAAAACCCAATGTTTCATATTTTAAAGTTTTCGGGTGTAAATGTTTTACCTTGAATGAAAAAGATGCCTTTGGAAAATTTAATGCAAAATTCTATGAAGGGATTTTTCTTAGCTATTCTTCTATTTCTAAGGCCTTTCGTATTTTTAACAAAAGAACTTTGGTTATAGAAGAGTTTATTCATATTGTTTTTAATGAAGTTTCTGAAGTTAAGAAAAATGATTTTGATGATGATGTTAATTTTGATGCTTTGAATTTAAATGAAACCCTTTCTCCATCTAGCAAATTGGATATATCTTCTTTCGAAACATACTTACCCAAGGAATGGAAGTATGTAGATGCTTATCTCAAGGAGCTAATCATAGGAGACACATCAAAAGAGGTTCAAACTCATTCTTCTCTTAAGAATTTTTATACCAACACCACTTTTCTCTTCCAAAATGAACCTAAATGCATTGATGAGGATTTGAAAGATGATTCATGGGTTATCGCAATACAAGAAGAGTTGAACCAATTTGAGAGAAATGAGGTATGGAAGCTTATTCCAAGGCCAAATGACTATTTAGTTATTGGTACTAAATGAGTCTTTAGAAACAAACAAGTTGAATTTGGTATCATGGTTAGAAACAATGCTAGATTAGTGGCCAAGGGTTTCAACTAAGAAGAAGGTATCGATTATGAAGAAATCTTCACCCTTATGGTATGATTAGAAGCCATAAGGATACTTCTTGCCTATGCTAGTAGTAATAATTTTAAGTTATTTCAAATAGATGTTAAAAGTGTTTTTTTTAATGACTTTATTTCCGAAGAAGTTTATATTGAACAACCTCCCAGATTTGAGAATGATAATTTTCCTAATCATGTATTTAAATTGACTAAAGCTCTCTATGGATTGAAACAAGCCCCAAGGGCTTGGTATAAGAGACTTAGCTTTTTTTTTATCCAAAATAATTTCTCTAAAGGCAAGGTCGATACCATATTATTTATTAAAAATTTTGAATATAATTTTCTTATTGTTCAAATTTATATTGATGATATTATTTTTGATTCTACGAATGAATCTTTATGCGAATCATTTGCCAAAAGTATGAACCAAGAGTTTGAAATGAATTTAATGGGTGAATTTACTTTCTTTTTAGGCTTGCCAATCAAACAACTTAATGATGACATTTTTATTAGTCAAACAAAATATGTATTAGACCATCTAAAATGATTTAATATGGATAGTTCAAAGGCTATCAATACTCCTATGAGTACCTCCACTAAGTTAGACATTGATGAAGGTGGAGAAAGCTTTGATCAAAAAACATATAGGGGTATGATAGGTAGTTTACTATACCTCACTGTTGTTGAATCTCGGATTTTGATGATGAAGTCAATTATAAATTATTTGTATCTAATCTATATGTTGAGAAAAGTGTGCAGGATTAACTACTATAGCAGTAAGACATAAAGCAGGTGTTGTGCCGGAGTCAAGATCGAGATCTCATTGGGAGTTTGAGAGTTCATCGGAAGTCCAGATATTCGTCGGAAGTTCTGCCAGAACCAACCGAGAAGTCCAAGAACTTACCAAAGAAGCTCATCGGAACTCACCAAGAAGATCATTGTAAAGTCCAGGAGCTTGCCGAGAGTCTGCCGGAACATTATCGAGAGTTCGCCGGAAGCTCGCCGTAAGAGCAATTGATGTACCGGAATAAAAACTGATGTGATTATATCTTAATTATCATAGTTAGATCATAAATTAAGTTAGATTTGGGAGATAATCTCACTAACTTAATTAGGGGCCAATTGGACCCTTAACAAGGCTGAATTGGGCCGAATTGAGCAACCAATTCAACCCCTAAAAACATGGTCGGCGGTGGCACCGCTTGGAAAGCAATGCCCCAGGTTATCTGGGTGGTGGTACTACTGGCAGTGAATGCTGCCAGCGGTGGTACCACCCCTGTCAAGTGGTAATACCGCCCAGTGTCAAACCAACGACAGTGGTACCACTCAGTAATAATGGTGGTACCGTCAGTACTTTGAAATTCGGGGATGTAACACTTTTTGGCTCCAATTTTGAAGTCATTGGGGCCTATAAAAACCCTACCATTTTCTGCATGAAAGGGCATGAAAGTGTTAAACATACTCTTAAATCTTTAAGGTGTTAAGTGTTGTAAAAGTTAGAAAGAGTCCTCCCCTCCCTCTCTTAGCTTTGTAAACATCCTAGAAAGAGGAGTGAGGGTTGTAAGGATTATCTCCTAAACCTAAAAAAAGGATAAAGCATTGTAAAGAGATGTTCGGTCTTCACCTATTGAAGGAAGGCCTTTAGTGGACTCCAATGATCTCGTCGGAGGAGGAATCCGAAAGTGGATGTAGGTCACATTAACTGAACCACTCTAAATTCTAGTTTACTTTTCATTTGTGTAATTTATATTACTACAAATCTCCTTAATCTTCTCTTGCATTTTTACAAAAGCTTTCAAGTTCAATTTCTCTCCAAAATGGATTAAATCAAAACCATTTTCGTCGGAATCAGTTTTAATCGAAACAAAGACTTTTGAAATTGGAAAAGTTTTCTGCTACACTAATTCAACCCCCCTCTTAGTGTCGCTCTTGATCCTAATAGTTGGTATCAGAGTAAGGTTCACTCTCATTTGGTTTTAAACCCAAGAGAGATTGCATTTGTCGGCAACTAAGAGGGTCATTCAATTGCACGTCCGCCCATGTTCAATGGGACGAATTACACATATTGAAGGACTAGAATGAGGATCTTCCTAATTTTTGTTAGGATCAAGAGCACTAAGTGGGGGGGTGAATTAGTGCAGCGGAAAACTTTCGATGTTTAAAACTGCGTTCGTACGATGAAATTGTTTCCAATGTAAAACCGTTTTCAGAAACTTAACTTGAAAGCGAGTTCGTAAAGGAGTGCAGCAAAAGTAAAGAGGAAGTAGAGCACATATGGAGGTTTGCAGTAAGGTAAGCAGCAAGAATAAATGCAAACCAGAGAGCACCGTAATTTTAGAGTGGTTCGATCAATCTTGACCTACATCCACTTTTGGCTTCCTCCTCCGACGAGGTCACCAACGTCCACTAGAGGCCTTCCTTCAATAGGCAAAGGCCAACCACCCTTTTACAGTTTCACTCCTTTTGATGGGCTTAGGAGACAACCCTTACAGAATTTCTCTCCTCTCTTGAAAGCTCAAAACTTGGAAGAAAAGAGGGAGGAGAACTTCTAGCCTTTACAACACTTTTGAGCTCTAAAATCACATAATAAGATCAAGCTTTCAGTGCCTTTGGTTGCCCTTTCATTGCTGAAAGGGTGGGGTATTTATAGGCCCCAAACCAGTTTAAATTTTGAGCTCAAAACTGTCATCTCCTAGAATTTCGAGGTATGGCGATTGCACCGCCTGGTAGAGCTCGGAGACTAAGCCTTTGGGCAATACCACCTCCTATCAGGAGCAGTTGCACTGCTTGGCAAAGCTCAGAGACTGAGCCTCTAGGCGGTGCCACCGCCTGACAAGGGCGGTTGCACCGCTTGGCAGAGCTCAGAGACCAAGCTCAGGCGGTTCCACCGCCTGATAGGGGCGGTTGCACCGCCCAGCCTAGCTCGGAGACTAAGCCTTAGGCGGTGCCACCGTCGACCCAAGCGGTGCCACCGCTAGCCAAGAAATCTGGGTTCGAATGGGCTGATCCATTCGACACAATTTGGGTCTATCAAGGGCCCAATTGCCCCAAGATTAAGTTAATGGGATCACCTCTCATTCCTAACTTAATCTATATGCTAACTATGATATTTCTTAAGACATTTACTGTAACTTACTCCAGTGTGTCAATCGCTTCTTCTAGCGAGCTTCCAGCGAACTTCCGGCGAACATCCGACGAACCTTTGGCGATGCTCCGGCGGACTTCCGGCAAACTCCTAGACTTACGATAATCCACTTGGTGAGTTCCAACGACCTTCTTTGGTAAGCTCCTAGACTTCTCGGATTTGTTCCCGTAGAACCTCCGACGACCGTCCAAACTTCCGTTGAACTCTCGAACTCCCAACGTGATCATAGTCTTAACTCCGGTGCAACTCCTGCTGCATGTCTTACTTCCATCGTAGTTAATCCTACACATGTAAAACAAACTTCAATTGAGACAATTAATCCTAAGCAATTAACCAAGTTGTCCGGCATGTCATTGGTCCCTCGACGCTTCGTCCGATTATTCGGCGCATCGTCCTCTCCTGCGGCCTATTGCCCAATCGGCCAGTTGATTTTGTAACTCCGATATCCTTAGCACAATACCCGCTCTTCTTAGCCCGATGCTCGAGTCCATGGCCCGAAGCCTTCTGTCGATACGTCGACCGATCCACCGGCCCGACGTCCAATCTTCTGACATGTTCCTCCAGCACAACATGATTTTTTCTGCTTTAATTATCTCATCCTGATTGAAGCATCCTACGTCACTCAAAACGCAGATTAAATCATAAACATATATCAAGTGGTTTCATCATCAAAATATGAGATTCAATAATTTCAATGAATTTTGAATTATGGAATATTGTAGAAAATGGATTTCAAAAGTCTTCTCTTCCGATGAACGATTAGAATAAATTGGAGAAGAAGACTTTCACTTTAAATGCCAATACTATGAATGTCTTATTTTGTGCCTTAGATAAAAACGAGTTTAATCATTTGTCCATTTGTGAAATGACATTTGATATTTGGAACACACTCTAAGTGACTCATGAAGGCACTAGTAGAGTAAAGGAGTCAAAAATTAATCTTTTAGTGCATACTTATGAGTTGTTTCGAATGAAACCAAGTGAAACTATTGAAAACATGTATACCCGATTTACAGATGTCGTCAATTGTCTAAAAGGACTTGGTAAAAGTTTCTTAGATTTTGAGCTTGTTAATAAAATTTTAATATCCCTTCCAAAGAGTTGGGATCCTAATATCATGACAATTTAAGAGGCCAAAGACCTAAATAACTTTTCTCTTGAAGAACTAATCCGGTCACTAATGACCTATGAGATGACTTGTAATGCTCATGAAAAGCTTGAGAACAACCTTCCAAAGAACAAGAAGGACATGACTCTAAGAACTCAAGAAGACAACTTGAAAGAAATTTCAAGTGATGAGGACTTTGATGAAGACTTGGCACTCTTAATAAAAAGGTTTAAAAAATTTATATAAAAAAATAAATTTAAAAATAATACTAAAAATAAAATTAAACCTAAGAAAGAATAATTAATATGCTATGATTGCAAGAAGTCGGGACATTATAAGAGCGAATATCTCCAAGCAAAGAAGAGACAACCAAAAAAGAAGAAGGCTCTTAAAGCAATATGAGACGACTCAAGTTCATTCGAAGAAGAGGAGCCAACCAATACCGAGCAGGTTGCTCACTATGCACTAATAACTATTGGAGATGAGGTAATAAGTTCATTTGATGTAAATTTATCGTTTGATGAACTATTAAATGCCTTTCGTGATTTATTTGATGAATACAAATCAATTAATAAAAAATATAAATTGTTAAAAAAGGAGCGTGATTCTCTTGTTATTGATTATAATAGATTAAAAGTTAAGTACAATGATAGTTTAGCTTCATGTACAAAATGTGATGAACTAGAAATACTTCAAAAGGAAAACTTGCTACTTAAGAAAACCTTAAAAAAGGTTTGAGGTTGGTAGCAAATCCTTAAACATAATCCTTGCCAACAAGTGTCATGTTCATAGAAAAGGCGAAATCGGATTTGTGGGTAGTTATCACCAAAATCCAACTACCTTTGTTAAAGGCCCTACTTTACATGTTTCACCCCGAAATAAATACAACTTTTGTTGTAAATTTAGACATATAGCTTATCATTATTCATTTAAGAAATGTAGTCCACACAAATTGATTTGGGTTCCTAAAGAACCTTAAATGACTCAATGCAATATGATAAGCTATGTAGATCAATTTTTTAGGCACCCAAGGTTAAATGGGTACCTAAAAATCATCATTTTTTGTAGAAACATTTACCATCATAAGCTAGGAGCAAGAGATGGTACTTTGATAGTGGATGCTTAAGGCATATGATCGGAGATCCATCTCAATTCTCTAAACTCACTAGCATAGACGAAGGATATGTCACATTCGGAGACAAAAGGGTCAAATATTGGCAAAGGAACCCTAGGTAACAAATCCACCTTTTTTATTGAAGATGTGTTGTTAGTTGATGGCTTAAAGCATAACATTTTTAGCATTAGTCAATTATGTGATAAATGATACATCATTCGATTTGAATCCAATGCTTGCATTATTGAAAAACCATACAAAAACACATCTATGATTGCTCTAAAATAAAATAATGTATACACTATTAACATTAATGATCTTTATAATGAAATGTGATTTTTGATTTTGAATGACGATGCTTGGCTTTAGCATAGGAGGTTACAACATGCAAGCATGAAACTAATCTCTTAAATTTCATCTAAAGAACTTATGAGAGGAATTTCTCACATTAAGTTCGTCAAAGATAATGTGTGTGATGCATGTCAACTAGGAAAGCAAATAAAAAGTAGTTTCAAACCAAATAATCAAATAAGCACGTCTAGGCCATTGCAATTAATCCATATGGATTTATTCGGACCAATTGCTACATCAAGCCTAAGAGGTAGCAAATATGCATTTGTCATCATGGATGATTATAGTAGATACACATGGACTTACTTTTTGGCACACAAAAGTGATAGCTTTAGGTATTTCTCTAAGTTTTGTAAACTTGTTCAAAATGAAAAGGGTTTTATGATTTCATCAGTTCGAAGTGATCACGGTGATGAATTTCAAAACTATGATTTCTAAGAATTTTATGAATCTAATGGATATAACCATAATTTTTCTCCTTCAAGAAATCCTCAATAAAATGTAGTAGAAAGAAAAATAGAAACTTACAAGAAATTGCTAGAACCATGTTAAACGAACATATCCTACCCAAATATTTTTGGGCCGAAGCCATAAATACAACATGCTATGTCATGAATAAAGTTCTAGTAAGACCATTACTCACCAAAACTCCTTATGAGTTATGGAACAACAAAAAACCCAATGTTTTATATTTTAAAGTTTTTGGGTGTAAGTGTTTTATCTTGAATGAAAAAGATGCCTTAGGAAAATTTGATGCAAAATCCGATGAAGGGATTTTTCTTGGAAATTCTTCTATTTCTTAAGCATTTCGTATCTTTAATAAAATAACTTTAATTATAGAAGAGTCTATTCATGTTATTTTCAATGAAGTTTCCGAAGTCACGAAAAATGATTTTGATGATGATGTTAATTTTGATGCTTTGAATTTAAATGTAAACCCCTTCTCCATCTAGCAACTTGGATGCATCTTCTTTCGAAACATCCTTATCCAAGGAATGGAAGTATATAGATGCTCATCCTAAGGAGCTAATCATATGAGACACATCAAAAGGGGTTCAAACTCATTCTTCTCTTAAGAATTTTTGTGCCAACGCTGCTTTTCTCTCCCAAATTGAACCAAAATATATTGACGAGGCATTGAAAGATGATTCATGGGTTATCACAATGCAAGAAGAGTTGAATCAATTTGAGAGAAATGAGGTGTGGAAGCTTGTTCCTAGGCCTAATGACCATTTAGTTATTGATACTAAATGGATCTTTAGAAACAAGCAAGATGAATTTGGTACCGTGGTTCGAAACAAGACTAGATTAGTG
This sequence comes from Musa schizocarpa, assembly GCA_900464855.2. NCBI lineage: Eukaryota > Viridiplantae > Streptophyta > Magnoliopsida > Zingiberales > Musaceae > Musa > Musa schizocarpa. Next base: position 19,208,704 of record LS990923.1, on the reverse strand, counting down.
GCCAAGGGTTTCAACCAAGAAGAGGGTATCGATTATGAAGAAACATTCGCTCTTGTGGCACGATTAGAAGCCACAAGGATGCTCCTTGCCTATACTAGTAGTAATAATTTTAAGTTATTTCAAATGAATGTTAAAAGTGCTTTTCTCAATGGCTTTATTTCCGAAGAAGTTTATGTTGAACAACCTCCTAGATTTGAGAATGATAATCTCTCTAATCATGTGTTTAAATTGACCAAAGCTCTCTATGGATTAAAACAAGCCCCAAGGGCTTGGTGTGAGAGACTTAGCTCATTTCTTATCGAAAATAATTTCTCTAAAGGCAAGGTCAATACTACATTGTTTATCAAAAATTTTAAAAATAATTTTCTTATTGTTCAAATTTATATTGATGATATTATTTTCGGTTCTATGAATAAATCTCTATGTGAATCATTTGCTAAGAGAATTCTTAGATATCTTGAAGGTACTATGAATCTAGGATTATAGTATCCAAAATCTTAGAACTTTGAACTAATTGTTTATGTTAATGCAGATTTTGCTGGATGTAGATTAGATAGAAAAAGCACATCCGGAACATGTCAATTTTTAGGACACGCACTTGTTTCTTGGTCTTCCAAGAAACAAAACTCGATTGTACTATCTACAACCGAAGCTGAGTACATTGCAGTTAATGCATATTGTGCACAAGTTGTGTGGATAAAAAATATTTTAGAGGATTATAAGATTAATCTTAAAAATATTCCCATAAAATATGATAACACAAGTGTAATATGTTTAACAAAAAATCTCATTTAACACTCTAGAACTAAATATATTGATATTAGGCATCACTTTATATAAGATCATGTTAATAATCATGATGTAATCTTAGAGTTTATTGATACGAAACATCAATTAACCAATATTTTTACAAAGCCTTTAAGTGAAGAATAATTTGATTTTATTATAAGAGAATTAGGAATGCTAATTTGTCTGAATGCATGAATTTGTTAAATTTTATTTTCGGACTTTCTTGATTCTTTGGGTCACACACTTAAATCATGATCTTATAGTATGTGTAATGAGCAATATGCATTTTCCTATACGAGTTTTATATGATGTTTGAGTACGAATCTTCTCCTCTTATGATGCAAATTTTACATGATGATGTAAATAAGGTTGTGTGCTTCACGACAATAAAATGCTTACTTCGATGTTATAACTCTTACTTTTATGTCAAAACTCTGTGTTAAAAATGTTATGATGTTGTGATCTCTTTATCATACAAATGATGCATTATCGGATTCTTAATATTGTGAACTTTTGAATGCTACAATGCAATAATGATATTTCATGCAAAGAGTGATGAAAGGCTAAGCCGAAATATTTTATCATACATAAAGTGATTGTACATTTAAATATCTTGATGTTTGATACATGGAAGTCATTGGAAAATGCATCTCTCACGATTTTCACTCTTATGAATTTTTAATAAGAAATGGATTTGATGTAATGCTCTTCTCACTATGAAGTTTTATTCATGAATTTCTCCTTCATGTGATACTCCTCTCCCATGAATTCTTCCTTATTCTTCTCATGAAAGATGAATTTTATGAATTCCAATGGATATCTTAATCCTTGAAAGATGAATTTTTGTGTGTGATAATTATTTGCAAGATTGAGGATTTGATTTCATATGAATATCTCGATCATTTTCATGAATCCCTTCTCTTTATCAAAATGAAAGCATGTTTTAACAAAAACTCATTTTTGACTTGATTCAAATCATTTCACAAATTTAGTCCTTAATAGATTCCCTCCTTACATTCTTTCCTCTTCTTCATGCAAAATGTGATGACAAAGGGGGAGAAGTTGATGGAATCTATCGCTTTAATATTAATAACATTTAATGATGAGAACTTTTGAGTGTGAAACTTGCTTGAATTTTTTTTTACCACACTTGCATTGTTGAATTGTTCACATTTTTGTTGATGACAAAGGGGGAGAAATAATACCAAAATGTGATAAATTGATAATAAATGTATATAATGTATTTCATTATATATACTTGAAATGTTTGTTTGATAAATTTCTTTCATTATGATAAGATATCTAGAGTTTAACTTGCTATTTTACAATTGATATCTTGTCATAGAATGATGAATTGCTATCTTTGTCATCTTTCATATTTGAAATATCATACTTGAAAATGGATATCATGTCTTGACATAATTTTGAGAAATACTTGGCATCATATTTTGAGAATGTTAGATATGATAGGAATCATGATAGTGAAGATATTTTAGCCTCAATAATCTTCATTTTGAATAGTGGAGATTTGATTTGGTGGTCTTCTTCATAGGGTTTTGGCTTCTTGAATAGAAACCATATTGTATTATCATCTATCTATTTCCTTCTGACTCTTTGCTAGGCAGTATTCAACTGTTGGATTTGGCTGAAATTTTGTTAACAGGTGTAAGGCTTTTGGTTGTGCATTCTGAACAATGAAGATCAGGTTTGGAATTTTTTTAAGTATCTCTTTTGCTGCTTCATTGGAGACTATGTTGCTGGTTTTCTACTTCTAACAGTTTCATCTCATTCAGCATTTGGACTGTCATTTGTGGTTTGATTTAGCTAATTTTTGGTGAGCATGTTTAGACTAGTGTTTCTTTAATCTGAATGATGGAGATTTTCTTTGGATATGGTAAACACTTTCTAATACTTAAAAGTAACTATCCTTTGACGAGTATTTGAGTTATGGATTTTGAATTTGTTGTGGAACAAATTCATTTATAGATCTTTGCTACTATGAATAATATTTCATAGTAGAGAGTTTGATTTAGACTAGGAAAAGTTTCATAGTTTTTATCATTCACATTGAATAAGTTTTTCATGAAAATAATTGTTAGTATTCTTATGTGCTTGATTGTGATTTAATTGTTCGTTACTCATATATTCATATAAGTGAGGAAAAGAAATTTTGATAATTAATTTTCTATATCCGCATATATTTTTATCCATTTTTCCTAACAAACATGACAAATTTCTTTCTCCCAAAAAAATCCAAGAGGAACTCATGCCTCCAAGAGCTTTCCCCTGCCAAATCTAGAGGTGTTCGATGGGAAGCACTAATTCAATGTGGTACACGTTGATATTCAATGCACAAAATTATTTTATATGTAATTTTTCTGATGTGTCAGTCATTTCTCACCCCTATGAGAAATATAGAAGAATGATATTCCAATCCATCTCTTCTTTCCATTATCTCCTTTGAAAAACTTGTGAGTGAATTAAACCTTCGTTTCATTAGCTGTCATCATATGAAATATTAGACATTATTTACCCTTCATTACGTACTTTAAGAAATTTATATAATATATATTTTGAGACCTTCGAATTTATAGTCTACATTAAAATTAGTTAACAAGTGCCTCAAGAGCTTTTGTTCTCGAGGTGGATGCATCCCGACATGGAGATGTCTTTGTTCTCGAAGGCCATATTTGTTGCATTGAATATATTGCCCAATTATTGCATATCGACTGTTTTAGCCCCAAAGATTGTTTTGGTATATTGGATGCTTTGCCCAATTAGAATCTTCTAGCACAAAGAGACGCTTTGACCATGAAAGCCACACATCGAACAGTTCACATGCTTTGACCATGAGTACATGCTTTGGCCATAGAAGTTGTATTTGATGTGTCAAATGCTTTGCTCAAGTAGTGTATCAAGTGTGAAGAGCAAGAGTAGCATTGTCTTCCAGACGGATATATCATAATCAAAATCTAAAAATCAATCTTAGTTGGATTATTAATTACTTGAACAGTGCAATAGTTAGGAACATCACTATCTCGCTCAAAGTAATTGTGGAGTTGAGCTTGGATCACGTGATTGATCTTCAACACATCAAACACTTTATCTGATTAGGATGCATCAAGCATACCAAGATAGTTTGATCACAAAATATTGAAAAAAAATCTGGTATACCGGAATAATTTTTTTCCCTCTTTGTGTATCAAAATGGGTTCTTTATCAAAATATCAACTTAATATCGAAAACACATATGAACCAAAACAACATAAATAGTAGAACAATGAATCAATCACAATGTAAGTCCAAATTTTAACATAGAAAACCCAATGCGGGAAAAATCACGAGACCATAGTTCACCTCAAACTTTCACTAACAATAATAATAATAACAAGTTTACAATAAGTTTCTCTAAAATAATAAAAGGATCATAATAACATCAATACCACATATCTTGGCTCAAGAATAGCATATCATCATCGTATGGATCGATCTCATCAAAGGAAAAGTTTAAATCTCACCAAGTGAGTATAGTAGAAAAGTACCTCAGAGAGTGTAAACTACAATTTAGCATATTAAAATTGTAGAACTTGCTGCAAGGATTCTTCACATATAATTTGGGCCAAAACTAATAATGTTTGGCTACTATTGGTCAAGCAGCAAAACTCAAAATCCTATTTTTCCACTCTTCTCTTTCTCTCTCTGTTCTTTTCTCTCACTGTGCGTTGCCACCGTTCGCAGCACACCAATCCCTTCCCTGCCCTCAACTACGCACATCTCCTTTTTTTTTCTTTTTCTTTTTAATTGATGATTTATGCTCAAAGACCCAATTGTTTAGTCCAAGCCCACATATGGGCTGGACCCAATAATTCTTCCCCTCCAGCTTATATAGTGGGTTGTACTAAGCCCGCTCTTTGCCTACATACTTCAAGTTTTTCTTTAAGCAAAGATTTTGTTAACATATCTAATTCATTCTCATTGGTATGCATCTTTTCTAATTGTAATTTTTTCATCTAAGCACATCATGAATCCAATCACATCAATATGCTTGGATCTAGAATATTATGTTAAATTCCTAGAGAGATGAATGATATTTTGACTGTCACAGTAAACAGTATATCCTTCCTGTTTCAAGCCCAATTCCTATAGAAATATTTTCATCTACAAAGTTTCCTTACAAGCTTTAGTAATTGCTATATATTATACTTCTATGGTTGATAAAGTAACATAATTATGTAACTTAGACTGTCAAGAGATTGCTACCCCTGCAAATGTCATCAAGAATCCCGAAGTGGACTTCTTGGAATCAGTATCACTTGTCATTTTGCATCTGTGTACCTTTCTAATACAGATTCATCATTGTCAAAACATAAACACAACCTGGAAGTACATTTTAGATATTTTAATATCCATTACACTACTGCCTAATGTTCCTTACCAGAATTAGAGAGAAATTGGTTGATAACTCCAACTGCATGAGCTATATCTGACCTAATACAAACCATAGTATACATCAAACTACCTACTGCAAATGAGTAAAGCACTCTAGATATTTCTTCTTTTTCTTTCACACTTGTAGGATATTATTTTGAACTAAGCTTGAAATGACCTACAAGTAGAGAACAAATAGCTTTGTCTTTACTCATGTTGAATCTTTTAAAAACATTTTCAATGTAAGTCTCCTAAGATAGTCAAATCTTCATTTTCTTCCTATCATGAAGAATCTTCATGCCAAGTATTTATTTCACCGATCCTAAGTCTTTCATGGCAAAAGACTTACTTAGCTCTCTTTTAAGCTTTTCAATTTTACCAGCATCATGGCCAACAATTAGCATATCATCAACATATAGCAAAAGAATAATAAAATCATCATCTAAAATTTTTTTCATAAACATCAGCTATGGTTCTATTATATCATTGGCTCAACATAAAGGAATCAAACTTCTTGTACCACTGTCTAGGTGCCTGTTTGAGTCCATATAAGCTTTTCCTAAGCTTACATACTAGATTTTCTTTTCCCTTAACTTTAAAACATTTTAGTTGCTTCATGTAAATTTCTTCTTTTAAATCACCATGAAGAAATGTTATTTTCACATCAAGTTACTCAACTTCTAAATTCAAGTGGGTAGCCAAACCAAGAATAACTCGGATAGAGGATATTTTCACCATAGGAGAAAATATTTTTTGAAAGTCAATACATTTCTTCTGATTGAATCCTTTCACAACTAGTCATGCCTTGTATCTTTGTTGTGAGTATTTATTTTCAGTCTTCAATTTATAAACTCATTTATTCTTGAGAACTTTCTTCTTTTTAGACAACTTTACCAAATCATATATGTGGTTCTCAAGCAAGGATCTATCTCTTCTTGCATGGCTTTAACCCACTCATTCTTATGCTCATGTAGAATAGCTTCTTGGTAAGTTTCTGTCTCTTCCACATCAATAAGCATAACATACTCATGTGAAGGATATCTAGTATATGATTATCGCTCTCTTGTGGATCTTCTTAATGAAATCTCAACTAGTAGTAGAGGTGCTTATTCAATTGGTTCATCATTATCAATTATAGGAGTATCATCATTGGTATTCTCATCATAATCTTCTTGTTTATCTCCCCCATGATTATCATGAACTACAAGTGAAGGAATTGGACCCAAACTCCAAGGAATATAAATAGAGGTTTTCGGCTTCTCAACATTATCACCATCATCAAACAATTAGTCTTCAAGAAACACAACATCTCTGCTTTTAATAGTCTTCTTATTCATTGGATCTCATAATCTATGCCCAAACTCTTCATGATCATATCCCAAGAAGATACATGCTTTTGCCTTATTATCAAGCTTGAACCTCTCATCTTTGGGAATATGAACAAATGCTTTTCACCCAAAGACTCTCAAGTGATTATAAGATATATCTTTTCCTTTCCATACTCTCTCTAGAACATCACATTTTAGAGGAACTGATGGAGAAAGATTTATCAACTCAACTGTAGTTCTGATAGCCTCCCCCCAAAATAACTTAGGTAATTTGGCATGGGAAAGCATACATCTAATACTTTCTTCAATGGTTTTGTTCATCCTGTCTGCCATATCGTGTTGGGCTGGCAGCCCACAGATTCAACCCATAGTAGGCTTGGGCAGCCCACAGCCCACACCCCCTCTTAACCTAACCCTAAATAATATAGGAGGGGTGTGGTGGCTACGTTTTGGAGACAGAAAAAGGCATAAATAGGGCAGCAACGTGGGAGAAGAGAGAGCCACGGGATTCCAAAGAAAGAGAAGAAAACAAGGTAGAAAAGGAAGAGAAAGAAAGGGAAGAAGATAAGGACAACGTAGAGAGGCTGTTCTCAATCATCTAGTAGTGTTCTCATCTCAGGTTAGATCAAATCTATAGTAGACTCTTACTGTGATTACTTAGGGAGGTTTTAGATATTGTGGGCAGTGACATGATCATTGTATCCCAGTTTTTCTCTTGTGATTGTTGCTAGGGTTTAGGGCAAGAGATTGAGATTTGTACATTCATTATTCTCATAGTGGATTATCTCTAGTTTGCCCCGTGATTTTTACCCTTCATATTGAAAAGGGGTTTTCCACGTATATCTTGGTGTTCTGTTCTGTTTGATTGTGATTCCATTTAATTTCGCTGCATATCATGGTCTTTTAGTATTTGTTCATATACAAAAGTTATTCCTAGTTTATATCCCCCATCAATTGGTATCAGAGCTTGGGGTTTTGGTGATTTAATTTTGTATTTGAACATGGAGGCCATTAATGTTTCTCGCATGATTAGTTTAAATGGAAACAATTGGATGATATGGAAACCAAGAATGGAAGATCTCTTGTATTGCAAAGATTTGTATGGACCTTTGCAAGGGGATAGTGCAAAACCCACAACTATGACAGATAATGAGTGGAAGATGTTAAATCGAAAAATAATTGGATTTATTCGATAGTGGCTTGATGATAGTGTCTTTCACCATGTTTCTACTGAAATTTCTGCATATTCTCTTTGGAAAAAGTTGGAAAGTCTCTATGAAAGAAAAATAACTTGCAACAAAGTTTTTTTTATCAGAAAACTTGTGAACCTAAAATATAGAGAGGGTGCTTCTATTGCTGAACATTTGAATGAAATGCAAAGTATTACTAACTAGTTATCCTCTATGAAAATGTCTCTTGATGATGAGTTGCAGGTATTGTTACTTCTCAGTTCATTACTAGAAAGTTGGGAGATACTGGTGGTTTCCCTCAGTAATTCTGCGCTAGATGGTGTTGTCACTATGAGTCAAATAACAAGCAGTTTACTGAATGAGAAGTTGAGAAGAAAGAGTTCGGCAACATCTCAGAGAACAGAGGAAGGTCAAAGTCTAGAAGTAGTTCATGCATAGGTAGAAGCAAGTCAAGATCAAGAAAAGATATTGTTTGCTATAACTGTGGTGAGAAAGGACATTATAAGAACCAATATAAGCAACCTAAGAAGAACAAGAAAAAGGGAAAAGAAGTGGAGTCTACAGAGTCAAAGGATAATACTACAGCTATAGTGTAGGGTGGTAATTATTTGATTTTGTCTTCTTCTGATGATATTTTTTCTTGTGTGTGTCAGGATCTTGAGTGGGTGATTGACACAGGTGCTTCTTATCATGCTACACTACGAAGGGAGTTTTTTGCTACATATAGGTCTGAAAATTTTGGTGTTGTCAAGATGGGCAACTATGGCATAGCAGACATCATAGGCATGGGTGATATCCATTTAAAGACCAACCTAGGCTGCAAGTTAGTGCGTAAGGATGTGAGGCATGTAGTTGACTTGAGACTGAATTTAATTTCAGTTGGAAGGCTAGATGATGAAGACTATGATAGTAGATTTCACAAAGGGTAATGGAAGCTCAGTAAGAGTTCTCTTGTTATAGCTAATGGAAAGAAATTTCATACTTTGTACAAGTTGCAGGCTAAAGCTTATTATGAGCAGTTAAATGCTACAGAAAAAAACTTCAGCATAGAGTTGTGGCATAGGCGACTGGGACACATGAGCGAGAAGGGGCTGCAAGCTCTTTCCAAGAGAGAGGTATTACCAGACCTCAGAGGTATACATCTGAACCCTTGTATTGATTGTTTGGCAGGTAAACAACATAGAGTTTTATTTACTAGTTCTGCTTTGTCTAGAAAAATGTATACCTTAGACCGTGTTTATATAGATATATGTGGTCCTTTGAGGACAAAAACTCCTAGTGGATCTGTTGATGTTCTTGGTATAAGTGGTGCACTTTATTTTGTCACTTTTATAGATGATTTTTCCAAGAAAGTTTGGGCATATGCTTTGAAGACTAAAGATCAGGTGATTAATATCTTCAAAGAGTTTCATACTAGGATTGAAAGGGAGACAAAAAGGAAATTGAAATGCATAAGATCAGATAATGGTGGTGAGTATACAGAATTGTTTAATGACTATTGCAGGTCATATGGGATCCAACATGAGATGACAGTTCCTAGTACACCTCAGCATAATGCAATTGCAGAGAGGATGAACCGCACCATCATGGAAAAGATCATATGTATGCTTTCACAGGCTAAGCTATCCAAAAGGTTTTGGGATGAAGCTTTGAGGACTGCAGTTGATCTGATCAACTTATCACCATGTACAGCCCTAGATGGTGATGTTGTAGAGCATGTATGGTCAGGAAAAAGATGTTTCCTACAAGCATTTGAGAGTGTTTGGTTGTCGTGCATTTGCATATGTTCCAGATAATGAGAGGTCCAAGCTGGATGGTAAGACTAAATAATGTATTTTTCTTGGTTACTCACATGATCATTTTGGTTACAGGCTTTGGGATCCAAAAAAGTAGAAGGTGTTTAGAAGTAGAGATGTAGTCTTCTTTGAGGATCAAACTTTTGAAGATTTGAAGAAGAAGGATTAGTAGATTATGACCCAGTTATTCTTCCAGTATATCAGGGTGATGGGGGAGATGTGCAGGAAGATGGTGTAGAGTCTGATGTTGATCTACCTGCAGGATATGTTGAGCAAGAAAAAGTAGGAGAGCAAGTTTCCGCAAAACCTCAATTGAGAAGATCTTCTAGACAACGTCAACCTTCCATAAGATACTCTACAGATGAGTATGTGATGCTTACTGATGCAGGTGAACTAGAGAGTTACCAGGAAGCAATTGAAAGTGAGCATAAAGAGAAGTTGTTAGTTGCTATGCAGGAAGAGATGGATGATCTTCATAAGAACCACACTTATGATTTGGTACTACTACCAAATGGAATGAAGACTTTACCAAAAGAAAGGCAGGAGATATGCCGACAACTGGTCGACATGGCTTCACATTGAGGAGTCATGGGACGGCCTCCTTTATGGGCTGAAAGAGGAGGTTGTTGGGTTGGCAGCCCACAGATTTAGCCCATAGTGGGCTTGGGCAGCCCACAGCCCACACCCCCTCTTAACCTAACCCTAATTAATATAGGAGGGGTGTGGTGGCTGCGTTTTGGAGGCAGAAAAAGGCATAAATACGGCAGCAATGTAGGAGAAGAGAGAGCCACGGGATTCCAAAGAAATAGAAGAAAACAAGGCAGAAAAGGAAGAGAAAGAAAGGGAAGAAGACAAGGACAACGCAGAGAGGCTGTTCTCAATCATCTAGTAGTGTTCTCATCTCAGGTCAGATCAAATCTACAGTGGACTCTTGCTGTATTTGCTTGGGGAGGTTTTAGATATTGTGGGTAGTGACGTGATCCTTGTATCTCAGTTTTTCTCTTGTGATTGTTGCTAGGGTTTAGGGCAAGAGATTGAGATTTGTACATTCATTATTCTCATAGTAGATTATCTTTAGTTTGCCCTGTGGTTTTTACCTTTCACGTTGAAAAGGGGTTTTCCACATATATCTTGGTGTTCTGTTCTATTTGATTATGATTCCATTTAATTCCGCTACATATTATGGTCTTCTAGTATTTGTTCATATACAAAGGTTATTCCCGGTTTATATCCCCCATCATATCGTTCTACTAAGGAGTTTTATGAACTATTTTTTCAAGCCTGATACCATGGACCCTGTAGTAATTCTCAAAAGAACCCTTGTACTCAACACCATTATCTGCTCGAACACACTTTAGCTTTTTGTTAGTTTCTCTTTAACACTGACATGAAATTCTTTAAAGACTTTGAGTACCTGGTATTTAGATTTCAAAGCAAATGCCCAAACTTTTCTAGAATGATCATCAATAAAAGTAATAAAATAAAGAGCACCTCCAAGAATTTTAGTTTGCATAGTATAGACATCAATATGAACTAAATCAATAACATATGATCTTCTAGATGATGGATATGTATGAAATGCAACTCTATATGTTTTTTCAACTAAGCAATGATCACAAGATTTAAGAGATGTACCTTGCAACTCTAGTAAGAACTGCTTTCTAACAAGAGTTTGAAGTCCCTTATCGCTAATATGACTAAGCCTCTTATGCCAAAGATCTATACTTTCACCCTTTTGAATTGCATTAATCTCTCCTTTGTATAGATTAGCTTCCATGACATAAAAAGAGTTAAGCTTCTTTCCACTTGTCATAATTAGAGAACCTTTAGTGAGTTTCCATTTGCTTTCATCAAAATAGTGTGTAAATCCCTCATCATCAAGTCTACCTATAGATATCAAGTTAAGACGAATATCTGAAACATGTCTGACATCTTTGAGTATCAATTTGCTCCAAATACTAGTCTCCAAGCAAATATCTCTAATACTCACAATTTTAGATGAACCACTGTTCCCATTCTGACATTACTAAAATCACCAGCAATATAAGATATGAAGAAATCACCATGTGAAGTAACATGAAATGAAGCACCAGAGTCAATTACCCAGTTACTGTCCTGAGCTACAAGACTGACATAATTGTCATCACAAATAATAATGATATCACCTTCAGCAGCAATTGTATTGATCTCTTTCTCATTTTTCTTTTATTTTATTATGTTCTCGTTTACAAAACCTACACTCTTTCTTCACGTGACCTGACCTATTATAGTGAAAATATTTGATATCTCTTCTAGACTTGGATCTTTCTCTATAACCATGTAAATTTCTACCATAACTTCTTCCATATTTTTCTTATTTTTCAGTAACAAATGCATGAGAAGAATATTCACCCTGTTCTTTCCTTCTGGCATCTTCATTTAGCAAATTGTCTTTAACCATATCTATAGTTAGAGTTTCTTCTAGCGTGGAGTTATAAATTATCACCACATACATTTCTCAACTTTCTAGTAAAGAGTTGAGAAATAATAATCCTTGCATCTCATCATCTATATTCATTTTCATAGTAACCAGCTTGTTTGCAAGACTCTAAAATAGACTTATGTGCTCAACAATGTTACCACCATCTTTATACTTCAAATTTATTTCCCACTGTCTTTTTCGTAAAGAGGTTTTCTAACCTTTGCCAAACAACATCAGTTCTGGTTTCATAAAAAATATGCTCATGCAAATTTATATTCATCCATCTTTTAATATAAGTAATAGCTTTTCTATATTAAATTTCTCATTCCTCATCGTTCATAGTAGAAGATTTATCTTTAACTTTGATGGACTTATACAAATTTTTACAATAGAGCAAATCTTTGTAATAAGCAAGACTCTGAAATAGACTTATGTGCTCAACAATGTTACCACCATCTTTATACTTCAAATTTACAAGTCTTTTGAGGAGGAAAATTTTATTTCTCACTGTCTTTTTCGCAAAGAGATTTTCTAATCTTTGCCAAATAATATCAGCTCTGGTTTTATCAGAAATATACTTATGCAAATTTATATTCATCCATCTTCTAATATAAGCAATAACTTTTCTACGTTGAACTTCTCATACAAATTTATATTCATCAATCTTCTATGTTTAATCTTGATGGACTTATACAAATCTTTGCAATAGAGCAAATCTTTTATCATACGACTCCAACTCTAAGTAAAATAATTTGATGAGTTCAATTTAATCATACTATTTGACTATTCTATTTTAATTGCATAAGAAAAAAAATTAGCATTAAACAATCCGTTGCTCTGATATCACTGGTTGGAAAAAAACCCTATTATAACGGAATAATTTTTTTCCTTCTTTACCAACATAAACAAGAATCAATTAGAAAGTAAGACCAAATTTTAATATAAAAAATCTAATGCGAGAAAATTTAGAATCGTAACTAAAGAGGATAAACTACATATTAGCATATTAGAATCGTAAAATTTACGATAAACTATAAATTAGCACTTACGGATTCTTCACGTGTAATTTGATTTGAATGACAAATTTTGACTGTTCGCAGCGTTCAAAACTAACAAAACTGATCAGATTTTGACCGTTCAAAACTGACAAGATTCTTCACGTATAATGTTGGGTAAACTCAAAATCTTTTTTTTTTCTCTCTCTGTTTTTTTCTCTATTGTGCGCCTTCACCGTTCGCAGCACGCCAATCCCTTCCCTACTACCCTCAATTGCACACATCTCCCTTCTTTTTTTTAATTATTGATTTAGGTTGAAAGATCCAATTGTTCAGTCCAAGCGGCCGGACCCAACATAAAAGCAGTGTTAAGGGATTCAAACACTTCACCTAGTTAGATCATATGGAGTGCTAGGAAATGGTAATGTCATGGTCATGTCAAGTGTCTTTAAGACATTTTATCCTGTTAAAGTGCGTCGAACACAAAAAGATGGTAACTCCCAGCTCGGGCCCAATACTGATGGTTGAATGCAAGAAAAAACAGTCTTATCTTGGATGTGGATGAGCCATAATTTAATGGGCACGGATTGGTGTTGGTTATGTTATCGATGACTCAAACAGTGCAACGATCCGAAACATGGGCTGCCCCAGTCTGAGTTGTGGCAGTCGAGCTCAGATCACGTGACAGACTGCAGCTGCTCACCTTGGCCGACTTGAGCTCGGGCAGTGCGTGCCATAAACATATCTTTATAATGGAGAAATCGAGTCCTCACATACAGAGCCATAAACATATCTTTTTGGCATGCTACAAAGAGAGATTTGTAGTACTCAATTCATTTAGGTTTGAGCATATGCATGTCATTTCATAATGACCTTGACTCATGGACCATCCGGTTGATGGCTCCACTTTGAACAGTAAACAGTCGCTTAATTTGTCCTTCACCAAAAGCTTTCCGAAAACAATGTTTGTAAGCTGTGTTGACTTCGAAGAGAAACTTCCAACGGAGATGCTGATTTCAAGACCACCGCATCTAGCTGCGACTTGCATGGGAACACATCAGGTCTGACTTGTACGACAAGCTTTAGTTTTCTTTTGTTTGAACAAAATGCCAGCCGCAGATTGAGGAAGATTGTCTACGGACGCATTCAAAGGAAGAAAATAGTGAGAAATTTTGTGTGTCGCAAGCACATCCTTTGCCCATCCAATCCGATTCAACATGCTCGGATATCAAGTCAAAGTTATAAAGAATCATAACTTGACAATATAATTCAGAAATCCAGTCAAAGTTATAAAGAATCATTCAAAAGAGAATGGATACAAAAAACAAAAAACCAAGCTTAGGTTTCAAAGGCGTCAGGCTAGATCAAGCTGTCAATCTACATCTGTTTTGACTGCTGACCCAGTCACATTATTAGCCAGACACTGAATCATCTCTTTCATGACAGCAAATGCTTTCCGGGTCAAAGAAAAGGACAACAAATTAAGGGCTGTACTTTGATTGGTAAGATGAGAAGGTGAAAGAATTGATGCTGCTTGGTTTGAACAGAGAGCCATAAAGTATCACCACCTCAACCGTTTTTGGGTAAAGTCGGAAAAAGGAGCAGCCTTGTTTGACTGCAGAATTGTCCTAAGCAGAGTGTGAATGAAGCTGCTTCATTGGATGTGAATGCAATTTGGCAGATACTGTGTCACTGAGATGCCCTACTGGAAGGTTTTCTGAGGGTAAAATAGTGAAATAGTAGTTTACTACCCACACGAGCACGAGCACGAGCACGAGCACAAGCATAAGCTTTAATCGTGATCATTATTTCATCTAGCTTTAGGAACCACCTTCCCCGGTAATGTATGGTTTCAATTGTGTGCTGAAGTGGATCATATTTAAGACAACAATTAGGGTACAAAATCCAAGTCAAGTTAAGCACACTTGAGGATATCAATCCTTATCATAGTAATGTTGACAGTCCTCGACACCCACCTAATTTTGCTATCGTAGCTATGGACTTGTCGATGATAGTTATGGCAGAGTGGTCCATTGCATAGATTATACAAATCTCAAGCTGTACTGCTGAGATTTGTTCACATTTTTGGCCTCTTGTTAGTTTGGATAAGAAAAGGTTAATTGTTTGGGCTCTGAAGTTTCTCTATCTTCCTTCCCGACAAGTGCTTTGGTACCAGTTATTTAAAATTGATGGATGAGTGCTGATGGAATATTGCTAGTAAGATCAGGAGCTTACTGTTTGGATTTGGAGAAGAAAACATGTGTAAAATGGACAAGAGAACTTATCGAGTAGAAGACAAGAGAACTTAGAGATCAATATGATGCCAATTAATCTGATTGCCAACTACCAAGAGTTTTTATCAGCATGCCCTTCTTCTTCACAAGAATTTTAGTCTCCACCGAACAAGTTGTTAAGCATTTTTACTATATACTTAGTGGAAAAAAGAAGTTAAAAAATCAAATTTACTTATCTCATTAGAGGAAAATTTTCCTGATATCCAATTAATCACAAACAGCAGTTATGCATTTGATATGGGACATCTTAACTTGAAGTAGAAGTTTTGGCAATGGCTTGCTTGTCGATTCTGATCGAGGTCTCCTTTGTTCAGAATAACCGCAGTGGGTGACCCACCCACCCCTTCAACGCCCTATCTTTTCTTCCGTAAGTGGTTGGTGATTGCCAAGCAAAAGTTAAAAAGTAGGCTTGCTTTCATTCGATTAACAAACAGTCTTGCGATTAAATAGTTCAGCAGATTCCATCAAAAGAATGAAAGAAATGTTGTCTATTTCAAACAAAAGTGAAAAGGTCGCTTCACCATGAACCATACAACGAGGAGGGGCCTCACCCTTGGATGAGGATTGAGAACAATCAGAACAAAAAGGATAGCATGCAAACGCCCTGACACAATCAGAAGAACACCACAGCTAAACCAGAAGAATTCGTGTGAAGATAGATGACCTACAATGGACCATATTCACACTGAAATGAGGACCACTAGATTCTCCGTAGATGAAGCCTTCGAGAAAACATTCAAAACCAGTCTATTTACCAGCATCGTCACGCAATGGATTTGCGTGGGCTCTTTTGGATGGTTGACCTCAGTTTGTGTAAACTTGTTAAGGTCTGTTTGACTTGAGACATCAAATAGGCTTACTTATGGATCCGTAAAATTAAGTTGATCTGCAGGCCAACTGATAAGCAGATAAGATTTCCTCAAGACAGTTGAGGAAATCTCTCAGCAGTTAAGAAGCAGATAAGATTTCCTCAAGACAGTTGAGAAAAATCCTCTATGAATATGTATAAGTGTATAAATGGCATCCTTGGTTCAGGGCCAAAACAAAGACAACATTTATGAGTGGCCATCCACTTCACAAATTACCCTTCCTACTGCTCACTCCTCAATCGCAGCTCCGGTTGATGTATGGCATCGTCGTCTTGGTCATCCCTCCTCTTTTATTCAGCAAAAATTACTTTCTCGTTATTCTCTTCCTACCTTGAAAATCAATAGCACTATTAATCATTGTGATACTTGTCTTTGCAATAAAAGTCATAAACTGCCTTTTGGGACAATCTCCATTTCTTGCTTTAAACCATTTGAAATCATTTATACCGACGTGTGGGGCCCTGCCCCAATTCCTTCTTTTGACAAGTTTCATTTTTATGTCATTTTTTTAGACTATTTTACTAAGTACACATGGTTATATCCTCTCCATCATAAGTCCGATGTTTCTACAAAGATTTACCAACTTTCAAAGTTGGTCGAGAATTTTTCAAACTTCCATTAAAACTGTTTACTCGATGGTGGCGGTGAATATCAAGCCCTCACATCCTGTCTCTCTGCTTGTGGTATATAACACCTCAAGTCACCCCCACATACTCCCCAATTGGTTGGTTCTGCCGAACGTAAACATCGGCATATCGTTGAAACTGGTCTCTCCCTTCTACATCAAGCATCCATGCCACCATCTTTTTGGTCAGTAGCTTTTCAAATTGCAGTTTATCTCATTAATCGTATGCTCACTCCAGTCTTACAATACCAGTCATCATTTGAAAAATTATTCCACAAACTTCCAAACCTTCATAAAAACTCGAGTTTTTGGTTGTTTATGTTATCCATGGCTCGGCCCCTATCGTCGTCGTGATAAGCTAACACCACGATCTAAGCCTTGCACTTTTATAGGCTACTCTCTTGAACATAATGCTTTTCGATGCTATGAACCCCAAACTAAAAGGTCTTTATATCACGTCATGTTATCTTTGAGGAGTCCTGTCTTTCCTTTTCAAAATAATCCTACCATGCAAACTACTCGATAAACATACATCATTTGGAATATCCCTCCGATCTCATCACACGAACCTCCAATGACACTATCCAGTCCTTTCTCTCAAGATTCACATACTACTATTACTCCAGTTCAACAGCTTCTCACTCCCTCTATTCCTCCACTCCCTTTCTCACAAGTTTCCCCTATTAATGAAGTCATACCCTCGACAACATTGCCACTGGCTTTACCTTCTCCTAGATCTAGTGACATTGTTGTGCCGACGGTTGGCCCGGTCCATGACAGTGACTCGCCCTCGGCTATACCACCAACACAATCTACCACTTCCACCCCTTCCAGACATCCAATGACAACACACTCCAAAAGTGGTATTTTCAAACCACGTTAAGTCCTTGACTTACATGCTATAACAAATTCCTCCACTGAGTCTAGTGAACCCACTACAATCACTCAAGCTCAAAAATCTTCTCACTGGCGTAAAGCCATGTGTGACGAATATGATGCTCTCCTCCATAACTCTACATGGACCTTAGTACCCTTTCATCACACACAAAATATCATCGGGTGTAAATGGGTCTTTCGAATTAAGCGGAACCCAGACGGATCCGTTGCTAGATACAAAGCACGTCTAGTCGCCAGAGGGTTTCATCAACGACCTGGTATCGACTTCACAAAGACATTTAGTCCCGTTGTTAAACCCACAACAATTCGTCTTATCCTGAGTTTGGCTATCTCAAAGGGCTGGCACATACGACAATTGGATGTTAACAATGCCTTTTTACAGGGGTCACTTACTAAAGATGTCTTTATGCAACAACCTCCTGGTTTCGTTCATCCTCAATATCCGAGGCATGTCTGCAAACTTCAAAAAGCTATTTATGGACTTCGTCAAGCTCCACGGGCTTGGTATAACGAGCTTGGCTCGTTTTTGACCTCAATTGGCTTTATCAATTCAAAGTCTGATACCTCGTTATTCATTTGCCAGCACAATGGAGGCATAATATATCTTTTAGTATATGTGGATGATATTATTGTCACAGGAAATGATCCTTTGAAGACTCAGGCATTTCTAAAGTACTTGGCCGATCGATTCTCCCTCAAAGATCTAGGAACTTTAAGCTACTTTCTGGGAGTGGAAGCAACATTTACGTCTTCAGGTCTCTTCCTATCACAAAGAAAGTATATTCAAGATTTATTATCAAAGGCAAACATGCAGGATGCTAAAGAGGTTACAACTCCTCTTTCTACCAGTGAATCACTTAAATTATGTGATGGAAGTCCATGCATGATTCGACTTCAAGATCGACAAGTCCTTGGCTCCTTACAGTACTTGGCTCTCACCCGTCCAGATATTTCATTTGCCGTCAATAAGTTATCGCAATTCATGCATCGACCATCTACTACGCATTGGTGCGGTCAAACAATTTTTTGCGGTATCTTAAAGGGACTCTTAATCATGGCATTTTTCTTCATAAAAATACTTCACTCCATCTCCATGCCTTTTTGTTGATGCCGATTAAGGTGGAACTTTGATGATAGAACATCTACGTCCGGGATACATTGTCTTCCTTGGAGCCACTCCAATCGGTTGGAGTTCTAAAAAAAAAAAGACGGTTGCATGATCTACAAAAGCGAAATTGAATATCTTGACCGCCGCCACCGCCATTTCTTTGAACTCAATTGGGTCACAAATTTGCTCAAGGAACTCAACGTCAACTCCACGGTTATTCCTACAATATATTGTGATAATATTGAGCTACTTATTTATGTGCCAATCCGGTGTTCCATTCCGCATGAAACACATAGCCATCGACTTCCATTTTGTGCAAGATCAAGTTGTGGGACATCAACTCCGAAGTTTTCACGTACATACTGACAGATCAACTAGCCGACTCACTCACAAAACCTCTCGCCCGGAAACTATTTTCATCTCATCGGTCCAAGATCGGCATCCTTGATGGAAGCTCAATCTTGCGGGGGCATGATAAGCAGATAAGATTTCCTCAAGGCAGTTGAGGAAATCTCTCAGCAGTTGAGAAGCAGATAAGATTTCCTCAAGACAGTTGAGAAAAATCCTCTATGAATATGTATAACCTCCCTACTGAGTGTGTATAAATGGCTATCAAGAGCTCACTATCAAAATGTATTAGGCAATTATATCTTATACATTTCATAGTTTCTTCTATCATTTTTATCTTTCTATCTTCTTCGTACAACCAGTAGGACTTTCTTGCCAGGCAGTACGATTGAAGTGTCAGGCCGGGTTAGGTGTGTGGACATTGAAGTCATTGAGGTGCTCATGTCTTTTTCTTCAGCTAATGGCTGGACTTACGTTCTGATTTTTGTAGCTTGGCAACCGGAGCAGGGAGGAAAACAATAGAAAAGGAAGGCTGTAATTAAACTGAATCATGGATCTTCTCTCGTGAAGTATAAATTAACAAGCCTTGAATGGGCAGGTGAAGAAAGAGTATAGACCTTGAAAGCCGGATGAGACCAGTTGTTTGTTTATCTCTGGATTCAAACTTCCAACTCCAATTTGTGAATTTAGACTCCCAAGTCAAACCATGCAGGCAGCAACCAACCTTCTTCCCCCGAGCAAAAGCCACTCAAACCCACTTCCATCCATGAATGCACCATCTGCTATCTAGGCCAACCTCTCTCCATTTCTGGATTAAGCCATGGAGCTGATCTCAGCCCAATATCCTTGCCTTTTCCTTCTCTTCTTCCTCTCCTGCCTTGCTCCTCTGCAAGCCAAAGCAGAGACAGAAGAAGCACAAGCTCTATTGAGATGGAAATCTAGCTTGGTTCAGCCCGACTCTCTTAGCTCATGGTCTCTCGCCAACTCCAGCAGCCCATGTAGATGGTTCGGCGTCCGCTGCGACTACAGCGGCCGAGTGCTGGAGCTAAGCTTGCCCAACTCCAATCTCAACGGCTCCCTCGACGACTTCAACTTCTCTACCATGTCCAACCTCGTCAGGCTCGATCTCAGCAGTAACCTCCTCTATGGATCCATCCCCTCGGCCATCTCTGCTCTTTCCAATCTCAGCTCATTAAATCTCAGCGGCAATAGCTTTGATGGATCCATCCCCCCCCAGATCGGGCAGTTGTCGGAGCTTCTCGACCTTCGTCTCTACAACAACAACCTCGCCGGTGTGATCCCGTACCAGCTTAGCCATCTGCACAAGGCACGGTATGTCGATCTCCAGCTAAATTACTTGGAAACACCAGACTACTCCAAGTTCGCTGTCATGGCTGCGCTGACGTACCTTTCGCTGGCCGTCAATAGCCTGACCGACGAATTCCCTCCCTTCGTCCTGAACTGTACCAAGTTGGTTTACCTCGATCTCACCTACAACAACCTCACAGGCCCCGTTCCTGTTTCCCTTGCAAGGCTTCGAAGGCTCCGAGACCTTCGCCTCGGAATTAACAACCTAACCGGAGGTATCCCGCCGATCCTTGGATCGATGTCTGAACTCCGAACTCTCGAACTGTTCAACAATTCTCTAGGCGGGCCAATCCCTTCTTCTCTGGGCCAGCTTCGGTACCTCGAACGCCTCGATATGAAGTCGGCAGGACTGAATTCCACCATTCCTACTGAACTTGGAAACTGTACTCGTCTCAACTACATTGAGTTGTCCTTCAACCAACTCACTGGCAGCTTACCGCAATCCTTTGTGAGACTCACCAAGATGAGGGAGTTTGGGATCTCCAGCAATTCTCTCTCCGGCGAGATACCGCCTGACTACTTCGGTAGTTGGCCTCAGCTTATATCCTTTCAGATACAGAACAATCTAATAACTGGACGGATTCCACCAGAGATCGGATTCGCCACAAACTTGAGTTACCTGTATCTCTTCGGCAGCAACATATCTGGTCTCATTCCACCTGAGATCGGGAATTTGGTCAACTTGGTGGAGTTGGATCTGTCGGTGAACTCACTGACAGGTCCGATTCCTCGGACGATCGGCAACCTCAAACAGCTGACTGCCTTGTCTCTCTTCTACAACAGCCTCACCGGCAAGATCCCACCGGAGATAGGGAACATGACGGCATTGCAGAAGCTAGACATTAACACGAACCAATTGGAGGGGGAGCTGCCGAGCGCCATCGGACAGCTTCCGAACCTCCAATACATATCGGTCTTCGACAACAAGCTCAGGGGTCGTGTACCGAACGACCTCGGCCGGAATGGGCTACTATACTATGTCAGCTTCGCGAACAATACCTTCTCAGGGGAGTTGCCACCAGGATTATGCGACGGCTTCGGCCTTCGGGTGATCACTGTCAACTACAACAACTTCTCTGGCGCACTGCCGGCCTGCTTGCGCAATTGCACTGAGCTAGTTCGAGCCCGGTTTGAGCTGAACAACTTCAGCGGAGACATCTCAGAAGCTTTCGAGGTGCATCCTGAGCTTGTTTTCTTGGATCTCAGTGGGAATCAGTTGACCGGGACCCTCTCGCCGGACTGGGGGGAGTGCAAGAATCTCACTCACTTTTACGTCACCGGAAACGACATCTCCGGTGAGATACCTGCAGCAATCGGCAACATGACCAACCTACGGGAGCTTGGCTTGGCCGCGAACTATCTGAAAGGACATATCCCACCTGAATTGGGGACCTCAAAGTTTCTATATAAGCTCGATCTGAGCAACAATCTGTTGTCGGGGTCAATTCCTCCACAGCTTGGTGCCGTATCTCTACTCGAAAATCTTGATCTGTCGGGGAATCAGCTCACTGGTCGGATCCCTGGTGAGCTGGGCAATCTGAAGAAACTACTGCTGTTGAATCTACGAAAGAATGATCTGTCTGGGGAGATACCTTATCAGCTTGGCAATTTGGACTCACTTCAGATCCTACTAGATTTGAGCAGCAATTCTCTCACCGGAATGATCCCTTCCAATCTAGGGAAGCTGACAAAGCTGCTGAAGCTCAATGTCTCCCACAACAATCTCTCTGGGCCAATCCCAGCAGCATTGTCCAGTATGTTCAGCCTAGAATCTGTGGACTTCTCCTACAACAATCTCACAGGGCCCATTCCAACGGGGAACGCTTTCGAGAAAGCCTCTGCCGAGGCCTACGCCGGTAACCCAGGGATCTGTGGTAATGCGACAGGTTTACTTTCTTGCAGCTCTAATTCTTCTGGCAACATGAGTTCTCACAAGAATCACAGGAAGCTCATCATTGCCATTGTTGTACCAATCGCTGGGGTTTTGGTGTTGGCAATCATTGTTCTTATAGTCATGATAGCTTGCAGAAGGAAAGAGGAAGATAAGTCTGAGACGGAGAGTAGTAGTAATTGGGAGACCTCTGAGTCTTTGATTTGGGAAAAGGAACGCAAGTTCACCTTCCTTGACATAGTGAATGCCACAGACAACTTCAACGAGGTCTTCTGCATCGGGAAAGGTGGCTTCGGTAGCGTCTTCAAAGCCAAGCTGTCGACCGGCGAAGTAGTTGCCGTGAAGCGCATACATGTCTCGGGTGCCGGCGACGTGTCAGAGATAAACCGGAAGAGCTTCGAGAACGAGATCAGAGCCCTGACGGAGGTGAGGCACCGGAACATAGTGAAGCTGCACGGCTTCTGCATGAGAAGCGGGTACATGTACTTGGTGTACGAGTATCTGGAGAGAGGCAGCCTCGGGAAAGTGCTGTATGGGGAGGAAGGAGGAAGCAAGCTGGACTGGGCCAAGAGGGTGAAGGTGGTGCAGGGGGTGGCTCACGCCTTGGCCTACTTGCACCACGACCGGTCGCCGCCCATCGTCCACCGAGACATCTCGGTGAACAACATCCTGCTTGAGTCCGATTTCGAGCCTCGTGTGTCGGATTTCGGCACTGCAAAGCTGCTGAATCCTGGTTCTTCTAATTGGACCTCCGTTGCCGGATCCTACGGCTACATGGCCCCAGGTAACAACTCTTCTTGTGACAACAACGATTCTCTCTGTACATCCTCCATTCTTTCTCATCCTCTACTGACCTGCAGAAGAATGAGTACCATTATAGTTCTTGTCCAAGTTATCAATCCTAATGAAACCTCTGCTTTTTTTCTCTTTGCAGAATTGGCTTACACAATGAGGGTCACAGAGAAGTGCGATGCGTATAGCTTTGGTGTAGTGGCACTAGAGGCCATGATGGGGAAGCATCCAGGGGACCTCCTATCCTCCCTGCAAGCCTTGTCGCGGCCGTCAGAGGGGGAGGAGGAAGGAAGTGATCCATTCTTGAAAGATGTGTTGGACCAGAGGCTGCCTCCTCCGACAGGGCAATTGGCGGAGGAGGTGGTGTTCGTGGTGAAGGTGGCGCTCGCCTGCGCACGGACCGATCCCGTCTCTCGACCTTCGATGCGCTCTGTGGCACAGGAGATATCTGCTCGAACACAAGCGTATCTCAGTGAGCCGTTCCGGACAATCACGCTCAGTAAGCTCACCGGCTATCAGAAATGAACCAGTGCTCATTGGTCATTCGAGTTCCAACAATAGGTGGACATAGATGGGGAAATGGAGGCAACCAGGCTCCGAAAATTATGAGAACAGAGAGAGCTTGACATGTTTGGATCATTTGAGGCACTCCCAACACTTGGATCCATAAACAGAGCAGACGTGTCTGTCTAACATATCGACTCATAGCTGTCCTCTATAATTTAGATCATGTTGTTCAGTAAGCTATAGTTTTCTTAAATAAACAAGTTTTGCGGAAATCCAGGGGGGGTGGCTGTGTTCTGCTATTAAGATTTTCAGCGAATTTTTTTCAAAAAAAAATTATTTCCTTAAAAAAAAATTAATTCCTCATTTTAAGTTTTTCCCCAAAGAGTCTCTCTCTCTCCCTTTTAGTTTCTCACAAACAGTACTCATAAATTTCAAAAAAATTGGCCCCCTCTTTGGATTATTGTGTAATTTTTGTTTCTCTATCATTCGATGTGTCACTTTACATATATTTTTGGCATGTATGACACATACATCACACATTTTGTATGTTTGGCAAATAAACTACGCACAACCTATCAAGACTTAATAAAGGTTTTGAAATAAAAAAAAGACATTAATAAACGCTTTCTCTAGATCTTTATAGTCTTTTTGAACTAGCTTTAGAGTGTTTTTGTAATGTTATTGAAAACATAGTTTCTCCAATACTTTTTTATAGTGTTCTTGAACTAGCTTTATTGTATTTTTATGATGTTATCCAAGGCACTATAACAATTTCTTAAATATGCTAACGATATCGGCATGTTTTCTAAATACTATAAATCACTCTACAACTATGAGATAGTAATACAATGGTTTCGCATTAAAAAAATAATATTCGTTGGGTTTGGCATTTGATAGTATTTCTAAACTAGATTTATAGTGTTTTTGTGACGTAAAGTCACAAAAAAACACTATTAACAACATCTTACGAACATAGAACAGTTTTTGAACCTGTCGAAGATACACTATAAACAATACTGTAACAACGAAAACATTGTATCACAATGACCAAAACATCATTAGAACAGTAGCAAAACAAAACACTACAAGGCACGGAGCAAAATACTGTAACACAAATATTATCTCCTAACTAACAAATTGTTTTACCAAACACTACAAATGCAAACAAACACACTATAACAACCAAAAGCACCGTATCACAATGACTAAAACACTTTAACAACAGCAAAGCACTATATCACAATTATTAATTGCAACCAACAAAGCCATATGCCAAATGAAAACACTAAAACGACCGAAAGCATTATATCACAATGACCAAAACATTGTAACCAAGGCAAAACACTATAACACATATACTAAAACAATGTAACACAAACGAAAACACCATAATGATATCAAAACAGTGCATTTATATATCAACCTACACCCACCTACCGTACATAGTAAAATTTACAATAGTTATTATATTTGCACAAGACCACTTCTTAATATTTGCTTACAACCCATATAAAAATCATATGGGCCCTCTGGTCTATCAATATAATATGCATTGCCAAATTCATTTTCAAGAATTGTTTGTGCAATCTCAAGCCAATACTGACACATGTTGTCTTATTTAAAATCTAAAAGTCAATTATATATCGGCTCCTCTATGAACTTCTTTGCAAATATGATCGTTGAGAAACAAAATATTATAATGTATTAGTAATATAAAACATGAAAATTACTTTAGTAATGCAGAGTTCAATACTCAGTTTGCATATATAGCTTTTGTTAGAGCTAGCCCTAGGATATTTACCAAAGGATAATTTTGGCAACCCGACAAGACAATAAAACGGAAAGAATAAAAGCGAGACAAGAACACCAGATATACGTGGTTCGGTCAATTGACTTTGACCTACATCGGACGAAAGAAAAGCAAATTACTACTATAAAAGAGGGACACTTACAAATGCCATGTTCCTATGCCATAAAACACCTTCAGCCTACTAAACAAGAAAAACCCAAACCGTAAGCAGGTTTTCTTATGGTGCCTCTTGTGCTGCCTGTGGTACACCTGACTTCAAAGCCTAGGCCCTTATTTATAGTTCTAAGACGAGACAACAAGTCTAATTTTCCCGATGTGGGACTATGGGACTTGCCAAACTAACAAATCTCCACCTTGGCATGTCTCAACAAAACTTACTCCACTTTCTTCATAAAAGCCCCAACGGGCAATCACCAACAATTAACACCAACCAAGTCCAAGCACTGCTTGAACTTGTAAACCGGAAGAGGCTTCGTAAGCATATCAGTTGGATTGTCCTTCGTATGAATTTTCTGAACAAGGACCTTTCCCTCAGCAATGATATCCCATTTGAATCCAACAATTTTCTTATCCGAAGGCGGCTTCACAAGATCCCCAGTTCTATTCTGATGAAGAGATTCTATTTCTTCATTCATCGCAATCAACCACTTAGCGGAATTATCACAAGAAACTGCATTTGAGTAAGAAGTAGGCTCACCAACTTCACTTGTCTCTTCTGCAACAAACAAAGCATATGCAACCAAATTTGCATATCTTTGTGGTGGTCGAATATCTCTCCGTGGACTATCCTTGGCTATGGAATATTGCTCTTCCTCTGGATCATCTGCGTCAGTAGACTCGGGACCACCTACTGGCATTCTTTGAGTAGAAGAGTTCGACTTAAAAGAATCTGAACTACTAATCTCAAGCTCCACATGCTTCTGCGTACTATCATTTGTACAACTAGTAGATTCCTCTTTAGAAGATAGCATAGATAATTCATCAAAAGTAACATCTCTACTGATTACAAATTTTGGGGATTTGGGATCAGGACACCATAATCTGTATCCTTTCACCCCAGAAGCATACCCAAGGAAAATACTTTTTTTTAGCCCGAGGCTCTAATTTTTCTTCATTTACATGCATGTATCTTTGGACACCAAAAAAATTTTAAATCGAGTAATCGGTAGGGAGTACCACCAAACTTCCTCTGGAGTTTTAAAGTTAAGTGTCTTGAAGGGCGTGGTTGACAACGTAACGAGCCATAATAATCGCCTAAAAAAAAGTCCTTTGTTAACCCGCATTTGAGATCATACACCTCGCTCTTTCCAAGAGTGTTCGTTTCATCGTTCCCACGCCATTTTGCCGAAAGGCCATCATCCTAAAGGCGATGCCAAACGATTCCTTCATTTTTGTAAAATTCATTAAAGTCACCTTCACAAAACTCCATGCCATTATCTGTTCGAAGCCGCTTAATCTGTTTACCTGTTTGCTTCTCAATCAAAGCCTTACATTGTTTAAATGTTAGAAAAACATCATTTTTATGCTTCAAAAAATAAACCCAAACTTTTTCTGGAATAATCATCAATGAAAGTCAACATATACCGGCACCACCCTTAGACTGAACTTGATTTTGGACCCCAAAGGTCCGAATGAATATAGTCAAGAGTACCTTTCGTTTTTTGTGAACTGCCGGAGAAGTGAAGTCGACTCTTTTTCGCTTTCCAAAAAATGCAGTGTTCACAAAAAATCAAGTGGCCCAAGACTCTGTCATGAAAGTAGACCCATTTTGCTCAATATACTCAAACCTTTTTCGCTCATATGACCCAAACGCATATACCATAATTTGGTGATGTCATAATCAGACAATGATGATGACGAGACTGCAACTGATCCTGTGATAGTAGTTCCCTGTAGAATATACAAGCTACCAGACCTACAAGCTTTTATAACAATAAGGGCACTTCTAGAAACTTTAATAACTCCACCTTCAGCTATGTATTTATACCCAAGAGCCTCTAGGGTGCCTAAAGAGATGAGATTCTTTTTTAAATCAGGAACATGTCTAACATTAGTGAGCGTCCTCACAATACCATTATGCATTTTAATTCGGATTGTGCCTCTACCAACAACATCACATGCGGCATTATTGCCCATCAAAATAATTCCACCATTACAAGATTCATACGTGGAAAATAAATCCCTATTGGGACACATGTGATAAGAATAACGTGAATCTAAAATCCATTCATTTTTAGACCTCATCCTGTCATCAATAGCAGAGAAAATATTTCCAACATTCTCATTAGTTGCTACACTAACTTCAGCGGATTCAATAGTTTTCTCAACAAAATTTTCCTTTTGCTTCAATTTATTTTTCAATTTAAAGCAATTTAATGTGCCCCATTTTATGACAATATCTGCATTCCAAATTTCTATGTCTGGATTTAGATCTAGATTTAGATCTACTACTGTCAAATTCTCTTTTATCCATTCTCCCCCTAACAACCAGACCCTCAGCCTGATTCTCTCTACTTTCCCCAGTGATATTCCTGTCTATCTGCTCCTTAGATTTCAGTGCAGATTTAATTTCTTGATACAAAACTGTTTCTTTTCCATAAATCAAAGTATCACGGAAATGCTTAAAAGATTGGGGAAGAGAACACAAGAGTAACAAAGCCTTATCCTCATCATCAATTTTTGCATCTATATTCTCCAAATCCATAACCAAAGAATCAAACTTATCAAGATGTGAGAGTATAGATGTACCTTCAATCATCCGAAGCATATATAGACTCTGCTTCAAGTAGAGACGATTCTCCACTGTCCTCTTCATGTACAAGGCTTTAAGCTTGTCCCACATGCTCTTAGTCGTAGTCTTCGTAGCTATCTCCCATAAAACCTCATCAGAGAGATTTAGAATGATGCTTGATCGGGCCTTCTTATCCATACCCGCAAGCTCTTCTTTTGACATATCATCTGGAATGCTCTCGGCTCCCTATAGTACCAAATCAACTCCGTCTTTAACCAGAATGACCTCCATCTTAAGTTGCCACAAGCCGAAGTTGACATTTCTGTCGAATTTCTCGACAACAATCTTTGTTATTGTCATCGTTGCCAAAAGATCCCGAAACCAGGCTCTGATACCAGTTTGTTAGAGCTAGCCCCAGGATATTTACCAAAGGATAATTTTGGCAACCCGACAAGACAATAAAACGGAAAGAATAAAAGCGAGACAAGAACACCAGATATACGTGGTTCGGTCAATTGACTTTGACCTACATCCACGAACGAAAGAGGAGCAAATTGCTACTATAAAAGAGGGACACTTACAAATGCCTTAGGAAGATGTTCCTAGGCCATAAAACACCTTCAGCCTACTAAACAAGAAAAACCCAAACCGTAAGCAGGTTTTCTTATGGTGCCTCTTGTGCTGCCTGTGGTACATCTGACTTCAAAGCCCAGGCCCTTATTTATAGTTCCAAGACGAGACAACAAGTCTAATTTTCCCGATGTGGGACTATGGGACTTGCCAAACTAACAGCTTTCGACATTTTATCTCTTTGATTTTTCATTCGACATATGGGTGATTAGTGACAATATACTTACTCAAGCACCCTAGCTGATTCATAGTCATTCATGATAAGTTTTTTTTTTGTTTTTTATCATGATTATAATAAAGTTAGAAAACTAAAATACCAAAGAATATAATTTGCGTGAGTAAAAACCACCTTACCTCTTGTTAAATATCACCCTATATTTCTTGAAAACTTTTTAGAGTGAATGACTATAAGTTTGTAAAGGAGTGAAACCACCTTACCTCTAAATCATTCCAATCTTTCATCGAAAGAGAAAGACCTTTTAAAATCAGATTCAACAATGTTCCGTAAGTTCAAATCCAAAGAAAGCAAGAAAACTCTCATTCGAGTTTTCTAATAAGTGTAGTCCGCCCCAATGAAAAAGAAGGATGAATGAGATAGTGACCCTTTTGAAAGTCGTAAAGAGTTATTTCTCTTTGGGTGTTAAACCAAATGAAAAAACGAGACTCTGATACCAATTGTTAGGAAAAGAATCGGTACTAAGAGGAGAGGGGGTGAATTAGTGCAGCGGTAAATTACGTTGGTTTCATAAAACCTTTTCATATGTTAAAAACCGAACTCAGAAAGATAGCTTGAAATCTCATTCGTATATGAAGTGAATACAATAGACAAGTAAAGATTCAGTTTACAGTAATGTAAATTGCTTAAATATAGAAATGCAAACCAGAGAAGAATACACCAATTTTATAGTGGTTTGGTCATCGTGACCTACATCCACTCCTCCGATTCCTCTTCCATCGAGGCCACCGGCATCCACTATCGATCTTTCTTTAATAGGCAAAGATCAACCTCCTTACACCCCTCTTCTCTTTTTACCGGGTTTAGGAGATAACCCTTACAAGTACACACACTCCTCTCTAAACAGAATTCTAAAGTTAGATCTAGAGGAGGGATTTCTCAAGTGATTTCTATAGCGTTTACTCACTTTAAAACTCTTTGTGCTTGTGTATCTTAACCAGGGATGAGAGGGGTATTTATAGGCTTCAAGTTGATTCAAACAATGAGCCTAAAAATATCTCATCCCTGGTTTCTTGGGTTTGGGTGGTACCACCGCCTGTCCTAGGCGGTACTGTTGAATATCGTATTTTGATGATGAAACCACTTGATATATGTTTATGATTTAATCTATGTTTTAAGTAACGCAGAATGCTTCGATCAGGATGAGACAATTAAAGCTGGAAAAATCATGTTGTGCCGGAGGAACATGTTAGAAGATTGGATGTTGGGCCGGTGGATCGGTCGACGTATCGACAGAAGGCTTCGGGCCGTGGACTCAGGCATCGAGCCAAGAAGAGTAGGTATTGCGCCAAGGATATTAGAGTTACGGAGTCAACTGGCCGATTGGGCAATAGGCCGCAGGAGAGGACGAAGCGCCGAAGAATCGGACGAAGCGTCGAGGGACCAATGACATGCCGGACAACTTGGTTAATTGCTTAGGATTAATTGTCTCGATCGAAGTTTTGTTTTACATGTGCAGGATTAACTACGATGGAAGTAAGACATGCAGTAGGAGTTGCACCGGAGTCAAGACTATGATCACGTTGGGAGTTCGAGAGTTCGACGGAAGTCCGGACGGTTGTCAAAGGTTCTACGGGAACAAATCCGAGAAGTCCAGGAGCTTGCCAAAGAAGCTCATCAGAACTCGCCAAGTGGATCGTCGCAAGTCTAAGAGTTTGTCGGAAGTCCGCAGGAGCATCACTGAGGGTTCATCGGATGATCGACGGAAGTTCGCCGGAAACTCGCCGGAAGAAGCGATTGACGCACCGGAGCAAGTTGTAGTAAATGTCTTAAGAAATATCGTAGTTAGCACGATGATTAAGTTAGAAATAGGAGGTGATCCCATTAACTTAATCTTGGGGCAATTGGGCTCTTGATAAACCTAAATTGGGCTGAATGGATCAGCCCATTCGGACCCAGATTTCTTGGCCAGCGGTGGCACCACCTGGGTCGGCGGTGGCACCGCCCAGGGCTCAGTTTCCGAGTTAGGCTGGGCGGTGCAATCGCCCCTGACAGGCGATGGAACCGCTTAAGCTCGGTCTCCGAGCTCTGCCAAGCAGTGCAACCGCCCTAGTCAGGCGGTGGCACCGCTTGGGCTCAATCACCGAGCGAGATTGGGCGGTGCAACCGCCCCTAACAAGCGGTGGAACCGCCTGAGCTCGGTCTCCGAGCTCTTCCAAGCAATGCAACCGCCCCTGATAGGAGGTGGCACTGCCCAGAAGCTCAGTCTCCGAACTCTGCCAAGCGGTGCAACCGCCAGACCCCGAAATTCCGGGAGATGATAGTTTTGAGCTCAAAATTCTAACTGGTTTGGGGCCTATAAATACCCCACCCTTTCAGCAATGAAAGGACAACCAAAGGCACTGAAAATCCAATCTTACTCTGTGATTTTTACAACTTAAAAGTGTTGTAAAGGCTAGAGTTCTCCTCCCTCTTTTCTTCCAAGTTTTGAGCTTTCAAGAGAGAAGAGAAATTCTGTAAGGGTTGTCTCCTAAGCCCGTCAAAAAAAGTGAAATTGTAAAAGGGTGGTTGGCCTTCGCCTATTGAAGGAAGGCCTCTAGTGGACGTCGGTGACCTCATCGGAGGAGGAAGTCAAAAGTGGATGTAGGTCAAGATTGATCGAACCACTCTAAAATTACGGTGCTCTCTGGTTTGCATTTATTCTTGCTGCTTACCTTACTGCAAACCTCCATATGTGCTTTACTTCCTCTTTACTTTTGTTGCACTCCTTTACGAACTCGCTTTTAAGTTAAGTTTCTGAAAATAGTTTTACATCGGAAACGATTTCATCGTACGAACGCAGTTTTAAACGTCGAAAGTTTTCCGCTGCACTAATTCACCCCCCACCCCCCCCTTAGTGCTCTTGATCCTAACAATTGGTATCAGAGCCCGGTGTTTCTCATTTCGGATTTGCACCCGAGAGAAATGGCTCTTCATGGCTTTCAAGAGGGCTTATCGGTTGTTCGTCCACCATTGTTTAACGGATTGGACTATACTTATTGGAAAACTCGAATGAGAGTTTTCTTGATTTCTATGAATTTAGATTTATGGAATATTGTTGAAAATGGTTTTCAACTTCTCTCTAAACCGATGAGCGAATGGTCGGATTTGGAGAAAAAGTATTTTTCTTTAAACGCAAAGGTTATGAATGCCTTATTTTGCGCTTTGGACAAAAATGAGTTCAATCGGATTTCTACGTGCGAAATGGCTTTTGATATTTGGCGAACACTTAAAATCACGCATGAGGGAACTAGTAGAGTCAAAGACTCGAAAGTTAATATTTTATTGCATGATTTTGAGCTTTTTCGAATGTAACCAAGCGAGACTATAGGCGACATGTACACCCGTTTCACGGATGTCATCAATAATCTAAGAGTTCTTGGTAAATCTTTTTCGAATTTTGATCTCGTAAGCAAGATCTTAAAATCCCTTCCAAAAAGGTGGGATCCTAAAATAACTACAATACAAGAGACAAAAGATTTAAATATTTTTTCACTTGAAGAACTAATTGGTTTGTTGATGACATATGAAATGGTGCACAATGCACATGATGAACAAAACAACCTTCCAAAGAATAGGAAGGATTTGGGACATAGAACATTTGAAGATCACTCGTGCATAAGCTCAAGTGATGGTGAATAAGAACTACAAATGAAATATAAAAAGTTCATAAAATAAAAATTAAAAAGCAAAAAGAACGGAACTACTTGCTTTGAACACAAGAAAAAGAATACAACTTGGGATGAATCGAGCTCCTCCGAAGACGCGGAGAAAATCAAGAAAGCCAAGGTGGCAAACTATGCCTTAAGGACATTCAACGATGAGGTAATCGAAACCCCTTAATTTATTTTAAAATTATTTGATATTTTTCATGATATATTTTCTTTTTTTTTGTTTAGAATTAATTTTCTTAAAAATTACATGTTTTATAATGCAAAAATTAGGAATCATGCTTATCATTCTAATAATTTTAAAAATAATCATGAAAATTACATGTTTATGATAAACAAAATGATTAAAAAATACCTTATGAAATCATGCTATATGTGGTTAAAAAGTAATAATGTGTATCATTGATTAACATTGTTGAATGGTATCATGTTTGATTAACTAATTTCTCGATTTTGATTAAATGAAATCATGTTTGATTTGAAGTAATGCATAATGATGTAATGAAAATATTAAATATTGATACCATGATTGATGATTTTATGCATGAGATTTTAAAAGTTATACATGATGATTTGGTCTTGATGGTTTTTATGACGAAATTCATTTTTCGATCCTAAACGTGGATATATATTTTTATTTGGCATAAAAGAAAAGAACATGTATGCATGAAATAAATCACATTAATTAAAACAACTAAAAAGTGGAAAGGTTTCTTCTTGAAAATTTTATTTTTCCAACTTTATTGATTTTTTAAGAAAAGAAATTAATGAATTTATTTTATCAATCTTGTGAATCTCATGAAAATAAACATGATGAATATTTTGAAAATAAATGAGTGTATCATGCATTTAGTGTTAATGATTTCTATTAAACATACTTTTTGAAATCATACTTGATGATGAATATCAAGATATTAAAAGGATGTTATCATGGAATCATGCTTGATAATTTGTTTTATAAAATTTACCTTTCCATCTTAAATGTTGACACTTGTTCTATTAAAGGTAAAGGCATGCTTATAAGAAGTAAATCACATAAATAGAAATTTATAAAAATGAAATGCGATCCTCTATCTTATTGACTTTTCAATAAATCTATGCTTGTCATGTATGAATTTATTGAATGTGACTTTGAGGATGATTTCGGATTTCACAAATGCTTGATTCATACTTATGACATGAGACACATTTTAAATATGAATCATGTTCAATGCTTCAATCATGTTATATCTCTCTTAATTCATTTTGTTCTCTTAGATTTATTTACCAAAGAGGAGAATCTTCCGAATGAATGAAATGATACAAATGAATCACTTATCGATATATCTTTTTGAAATATCTTTTTAATGTGATGTTGATAATTTGAGATGCCTATTGGAATTCATGACATGAGATAATTGAATCCTTGACTTACTCTTTATATGGCTTGAAAATATATGTTTAAAATCTTGCTTGATGAGTTGTTTTTATAAGATTTTGCATTTACGTCTTGAACTTTCATGCTTATCTTGATTTGGCATATAAAGACTAAGGCATGCTTAGATGAAAAAGAATCACTTAAAAAATACTTTTCACATCTGATCGAGATTAATGATTTCATGATATTTTGTGAATCTTGAAATTGATTTTGATGACTTGATTATGAGTTTCAAGTTAACAATTTGATTTGAATGAGTTTTATCTAAATCATAATCTTGATCTTGCAAAATTGGAATCACAAATAATATCTTTTAGTATTCATGAATTGATACTCACAATATGAAAGTATTGGTATTCATGACTTGAATTTGATTGAAACATTGCATGATTAAATTAATCATTCTCTTATTTTTCAAAAATTCTTTAAATGCCTTATGTGATGATTGAAAATTAATTTGCTTTATGATGAATCACGAATCATGACTTGATCTATGATATTGATATATTTTAATCATGATCCTTGGTTGTATAATTCTTTTGCTCTATTAAAAAGATTTGTAGAATGAATCATGTCCTTGAATTTTCTTGATATCATGACATGATTTTGTAATATGGCTTGTATAATGATTAAAAATTTTTTGTCATTGATTTCTCCCATCTTTTCGGCAATGACATAGTGCTAGTCATAGGTGCCCAGCAAGCCAATCACGTGAGTGATGGCACGTGTGACTTGATACAGAATCTTTTTGCTTATTATATTTTGGCGTATATCACTTTATAACTATTGCATAAATGCATATATATATTGTGATGTCCTTGGATTTGTGCAATGGGAATCGGATCGTGATGAGATCACGATAATGAGATCGATTCACCTTTAAACACATATCCTAAATAATCTCGGTCATAGGTTACGAGAGGGACATCGTGATAACCGGATAGACTGGTGTCTTTGTATACCGTCCATATGATGGATGCAGCTGGTCTCATAGCTGCTTTCGTGTAGGGACACTAGGGATACGATGCAAAGTGCTCATTGGAGAATGAGTTCACCGATTGATCCGCTTACAGAATCTTTGGATGGTTGATGATGCCTTATTGTCAGACAGCGATTCCGTAGTCCTAGTGGTGTATCTGGTCCTTAGACTTGAGACACCAAGGATGTCCTGTATAAGTGCTCCACTCTTTGATACCAGACTTATAGGTTTGGTTGTCCAAGATCTAGTACAGCTGGTCATTGGGAATGGTAGTCGACCTTACGAGGGCTATTAAGTGTCGATAGAGGATCATCCACTCTCAGCGTCATGAGAGGAATATCCCATGTGTTCTTGCTCAGACAAATCCCTGGCCAGGGTCATTCGGGTTGAGAGAGAAAGAGTTTTCCGGGAGAATCCGATTAGAGCGAGACTCGAGTAGAAACCGTATGGGTCTGACAACATCATGCTCGATATACGGTCTACGGGATATTAGATGGATGAGGGACTATAGGTACATGGTGGCGAGGACGCAGACAGGTCCAATGGATTGGATTCCCTTGTATCGTCGGGGACTTCTGGCAGTAGTGGCCTAAATACGTCCAGTAGTCGATGAGTCGAGTGAATTATTACAGAGATAATAATTTTCTTGAGTTAGAAGGATTTCTCGATGGTATGACTCACGGCCCATTTCGATATTGGGCCTAGAGGGTCACACACATATGGTAGGCATTGCGATGAGTAGAGGTTGGGATATGAGATATCCAACGGAGCCCTTGTCTTATTGGATGCAGATCCAATACCCACTAGGGAAGGACCCATTAGGGTTTGACACGGGATCTCTATAAATAGGAGGGATTCTGACCTCATAGACTAGAGTCTTTGCTTGCCTTTCCTATTCTCCTCTCCCTCTCCACCTCAAAGGCTTGGAGTTTTTTGAGGAGGGTCGTCCATAACCCCTGGCTGTGTGGATCACCGCTAGAGAGGAGGACGCTTGACCTCCTTCACCCTCTCCTAAGGATCTGTAAGGAAACAGGGATATACGATCTCCCTAGGTAACACAATCTCTATACGCAGTTTTGTGTTTTACGGATTTTTACGCACCAATCTTCGCACGACGACGAACATCTTTTTGGGAATCGGGGATTTTTGTTTTCTTGTTCTTCCGCTGCGCATATGATGTCGCCCCCCATGATTTCCCAACACATAGGGGGAGAAAGATTGCTGAAAAGAAGCAGTTACATCCCTATTTATAGAGTTCCACCCAGAGTTCATAAGGACTTAAACTCTAATAATAAATAAATATTAAATAAACATCTACTTAACTCTAACTGAACCAAACCGACTCAATAAACAACTGGACTAAACAGACTCAATAAACATTATTCAAAAGCTCAGAAAAAGGGTCCTAACAGTTCCTCCCTCTTCAAATCAGCCTTGTTCTCAAGGTTGAGTAGCATTAATCTCGAGGAGCTTATCTTTTAGCACTTCAGTCATAGGCTATCTGTAACATCACAATCCATTGATCAAGTAAGTATGGTCTCCACTTTTTGACAGTGCAAGAAATAGGTCGATCTTTCAGTGTAGTAATCGTTGTAAGAAATTTCTGGCCTTTGCTATCATAAGTTAAAATCTGTCCATCAGTAATATTTACTTCGAATCTATCACAGCCTTCAATGCGGTAAGCTAATCGAGCTGCAACTTTCCTGTCCATAAAATTATTAGTGCTGCATGTATCAATCAGCATAGTGACAGGCTGATGCTTCAAAGTTCCTCTGATTTTCATAGTTTGTGGGTTAGCATAGCTAGCCAATGCATGCACTATATGTGTGATGGCTTCAATATCTTCATCAGTTTCCAAACCTTCATAATCGGAGTCCAACTCTTCTACTTTTGGTTCCTCTCCAATTGGCTCAATCATCATATGTTACCCTTGTTTACATTGGTGCTCCATACTCCACTTTTCATCATAGTGCAAACCCTTTGCTGATCTTTTATTGAGTTCTTCTTGGGTTAGTCTTCGGGTGTCAAGGCTTTGGTTGGGAATAGATGGAGCCAATGGCTTACTAATCATCTGGTTGTTGTCACTTATATTTCCATGATTTTCCCTGTTGATTTTTTTCTCATGTAGATGTGCAAATGAGATCGCAACTATCATAGTGCGGGGTTGACGAGCCTTAACTTCACACCGAATCTCTGGAATAAGCCCTTCAATAAATATATCCAGAAGTTGTCGTTCCGACCAATCTCTAGCTTGATTTGATAATCTTTCAAACCTACTCTGATATTCCAACACTGTAGAAGTCTGACAAATTTTGACGAGCTGTCCATCCACCTTCGAGTAGATTGTATCACAATCTTGGAGCCATTTTTTAGAATTTGAGCTCCCACCTTGTTGAAATTTACTAAGACTCCCCAATAAGTCCTTTTTGAAATCATTAAGTACTTCTTCTAACCGGTTCTCAATTCTGATTTCCAATGCTTCCATTTGTGCTTTCACCGAGTTATCAGTGGCCATTGCATAAGACTGCAAATCTGTAATCTCAACTCTTGTTTTTGGTGTCGGTCAAGGGCATCAACACTGTCGATGCGAAGTTGCTAAGGAGGTGGACGCCAAGGACAGTGCTGCGGTCGTTGCGTTGGAGGAAGAGTAGCTGCCTTGTTTCTATCGCTGCGTGGGGTGAGAGCGCAGGGGTTGGAAGGCGACTGCATTGATGTGGCCGTAGTTGCTGCGACCCAAGGGGCGATCGCCGAGCAACGGGGTTGAGGCTGCGGTGATGGCAACCTGTGGTTGTGGCAGAATATGCTAAGCAAGGGGGAGGCGGCGTTGATGCGGTCGAGGTTGAGAAGAGGAATCGATGTTGCGTGCGCTGCTAGGGTTGAGGCAAGGCAGCGTACTAGTTGCGGTTGCTACGTTCGCTGTTGGAGGGTGGCTGCTGCAGAACGAGGGGTTGGTCGTTGGCCCGGAGCGACGACAGTGGTTACAATCGGCAGCTACGGCAGCAGAGGGGTGCCACTATTTTTGTTGCTGCGTACTCTGTTTTTGTCGCACCACCGAAGGAGTTGGCCAGAAGGATCACGAGCGGTTGAGGAGAAGGCTGTGGTGGCTGGCAGCAGCGGTGGTCGTTGGCCGGAGCGCAGCGTTGGCGGTGGAGAAAAAGGCTGGAGATGGGAAACAGGGTGCTCTGTTTCTATCGCACCACAACCGGAGCCGATGGCGATGCTGGCAACGGTGGTGCGGCGGTGATCGTGCGGCCGAGAAGTAGCGACAGCGGTGGAGAAGGAGGAGTCGGCGGTGTCACGGTTGCGAACAAGGGCAACCGGTGAGTTGCCCTGTTTCTGGCACTACGGATGCAGAGCAAGGAGGATCGGCTGCTGGGAGGCGTGCGGCGGTCGTCGCACGGTGGCCCACAGCGGTGATGGGTCGGGCTGGTGGACGGCGGAGGGAAGAGGAGGCTTTGGAGGCGGGCTTGGTGGTGGAGAGGCGGTTTGCGATCGACGAGGGCCTGCGGCAATAGAGGAACTGTGTTTTGCGCCATCGTTACAACGAGGGGTCGCGGCAACAAAGCGGCTGCGGTTGCGACCAAAGGGGAGGGAACGCGGCTAGGGTTGAGTGGAGAAGCAACGGTGGTGGGCGGTGGGAGCAAATCATCACCAATGATCGCCGAGGGCGAGAGTCGAGCGGCGGCAACAGAGCTGGGATGGACACTGGCGGCGTCGTCTCCTAGTCGGGAACAATGGCGGTGGTGGTCGCCCGCCGAAGCTGGCGATGGTGGGGCCGGCGAGGAGAGCAGCGGCCTGGTGGGTGGGTTGGCGGAAGCGAGGGGGTGGCTTCTTCTTCCTCTCGTGTTTCTTCTTTTCTTTTATTTTTTATTTTTTTATTTTTTTGGAACGAGATGAGACAACGAGGAGGTCGAGCGATGGTTGAAGGTCGCTGGCCGGGGAAACAGCGATAACGGTGAAGAAAGAGTTGCCTTGTAGTGGTGGTGGGGAAGAAGGGAAGCAAGGTTGCGACGAGTTGTGCCAAGGAACATTGCTCTGATACCAAATGATAAGACCCTAAAGTCTTATCATCACTCTGTTACCAAATGATAAGATCCTAAAGTCTTATCATAGGCGGGGAAGAAGGGAAGTAAGGTTGCGATGGGTTGTGCCAAGGATCATTGCTCTGATACCAAATGATAAGACCCTAAAGTCTTATCATCATTCTGTTACCAAATGATAAGACCCTAAAGTCTTATCATAGGCTCTGATACCAATTGGTAAGACCCTAAAGTCTTATCAACGAAGAAAGGGGAGAAATGGGGATGATAATGAGCCTCCTTGATCCCTCCTTAATCACTTCGAGGGGATCGGCCCTCCTTGATCGCTTCGAGGGGATCAGCCTCTTAGGGTTTGTCAAAAGACAGAATAATATTTTTCATAGATTATTGAAAAGAAGCAGTTACATCCCTATTTATAGAGTTCCACCCAGAGTTCATCAAGACTTGAACTCTAATAATAAACAAATATTAAATAAACCTCTATTTGACTCTAACTGAATCAAACCGACTCAATAAATAACTATACTAGACAGACTTAATAAACATTATTCAAAAGCTCATAAAAAGGATCCTAACATACTCAAACAGGTTTCATCTAAGATTAATTCACCCATAAAAAGGATCCTAACGTACTAACGTACTAAAAAGGGGCTTGCTCCACAACTGTTGTTTACATCAATCATTGCCAAAATAAAAATGGCCATTGTATATGACACCCAACATTCAAAACTCTATCCTATAATTTCATCACCAAACTCAAAAAAAGTTGTTAAATAAATTTCAAGCTCAAAATTTGAGTTTGATAATCCTCTCAAATTTTTTTTATCTTAGTAATAATTTCTCTCCTTATTGATTATACTACTATCGCTAACTTAATCCGTAGATGGAGAAGTTTCATACATAGTTTGTTGTCTACTATAATTTGCACCACAATACTCATATAAGTTAATTGTTTGGAGCTTACGAGCCTCCATTTTATTTCTCGTTTATTATCGGACCTGTATGCCTACGATTAAGTTATAATCACATAAGGAGGCACAGTGGAAGTGTGGAAGAGATAACGGGACCCAAGAGGTTGAGACGGACGATCATGATACATGGAGATGCGTCGAGATATCGACAGAATCAACGAGGATGAGATAGATTATTATAGGGCATGAAGATGCACTACTACATACATAGATCTTGATGTGAGTGATTAGACTCATTGGCTCAGGCCTGATCACATTAGGCTATGGTCCATAATCATATAGTGTGATTGCTCATGTGATGTATGATTGCTTGTACACCTACTATATATATATATATATATATATATATATATATATATATATATATATATATATATATATTTGCATACGATGTAGATATCTATTAAATATGTATGTGTGTGACACGTTACATTAGGAGGCTAAATTAAAATCCCCTCTCTCGATAATATTAAGTCGGTAAACATGAGATAATTAGATTTACCCATGTGGCCTTCTATCGTTATAAGTAGGATCAATTCTAGATGTAGGTTGAGTTGGATGAGTCCCTCAAGGGTTACCTATATTACGATTTGCTAGCTTGCCTATGACATAGAGATGTTACTAGTGACCTGAGGACATTGTATGCTTAGTCAAGTCCCTCGAGGGTATATCATCGAATCAGACTCATCTTGTAACGATAGTGTTGACTTAACCGAACATCATGGTTGGTCAAGTCCCTCTAGACCATGGTGGTTTGGAGGTCGAACAGGATGAGAATCATAAGGAGTTGTGATCGACAAGAGTTGTCTACCTTTTGGGCTTAGTATGATTGGTCGAGTCCCTCGATATTACACTAAGACGCTAATTGGATCCCGATCCCTACTAGAAGTCTGTAGGAGACTTCTGTTTCATGTGCTAAGAGTGTCCTATGACTCGCTAGTAAAATAGTGGGAGCATATTAAGATAAAAGTTCATATCTTAATTGTTTATTTTTTTAAAATATATATACTATTTATTTCTACTATATCTTTATTTTCAGAAAGTATCGCTTTCAAATCCTTTACATTAAATACTTGATGTCAACCGCCTCATTAGTTCAAATTATACGGATTGGCTCCGTAACTTGAGAATTGTTCTCACGGCGGATATAGTGATGCCTACGCCCGAGAAAGGGGTAAGCAAGGATGAGATTGCGGATATAGTGATGACTCCACTCTTACTCAGTGATACATGTTGAGCTCTATGACTCCTTAGTTACAGAGACAGTATGAAAATATGGATGCTAAATCCATTCTCTTAAATGTCTGCAAACTATTTGAAGAACATAGAAGGACTCAACGATATAAGATATCCAAGAGCCTCTTCAATACTAAGATAACTAAGGGAACATCGGTTCAGATATATATATATATATATATATATATATATATATATATATATATATATATATATATATATATATATATATATATATATATATATATATATTTTTTTATATATATATATATATATATATATATATATATATATATATATATATACTTGTTTATATATATATATATTCATATACATATAAATACATACATATATATATATATATATATATATATATAGGGCTACATCAAAAAATATATCTGACCTGCTTTCTTAGAAGGAAAGCAACACAAGGGATCATTCTTCCAAGACTGTATTTTTCTTTTTGTTCCCGAAAAGAAACTTCTGATACATCAGAAATATCACACATTTTTGCTTCCTATTTTCTGTACAAGGATTATATAAACATTATCTGATAACTTGGGGTCTGCTCATCTCCACTAGGCCCCAGTTTTAGTAGCACTAAGTGGATCTTGCAACAGCATCAGTTTCCATGAACTGCCACTCGATTGCCTGCATTGATTCCGAAGATCCTCACTTTGTGCATGTTTGGCCATTTAGCAACGACCAACACAATCACCGCCACCGTGTTCAGGGAAAGCATTGGATGTCGATAATCAGTTGTGTGAGAGGCTATCAAGTACCTGGAAGAACAAATTGACAAATCACTGCTTAACCTTTCAATTAGCAGATCAAGGTTATAAACAAGTATTGCAAGCAAGACATCACATGTAAATTTTGACAATTGCTATTCAGGAAATTGAAGAGGCTCACACGATCCTTACAATGAGATATTAACGACAACTGCAATTTCGATATGAAATCAAATAAGCAACTGCAAATTAGTTGTTCTCTCCAGTCTATAGAAAACAGGCATCTATCATCATGGTTTGCCAGTTTGTCATATTGTACTTGTATATTGTGGCCGATAGGTAGACACTTGACATCAAAAGCATGTATATCTACTAGATAACTTGTATTATTGAGTATAACAAACTATGGATAGAACATTTTAAGACCTAGAATCTGTACACATTGCATTTTGAATTAATCACGTCTTTAGATGATACCTATGCTATATTACTAAGTGTGAAAGAGTTTCAGCTAAAATGCAAATCTCAAGGTTAAGTCAATATAAGAAAGGGTTCTCAAGGAAAATATAAAAAATACAAAATTTCAAATCATGGATTGACGTTTCGCATACCAAACCCATGATGCTCCTTGGCCATATCAATATGGGTCTAGTAAATGCCGGGCATACTGATACACGACACACCAACACATGATCTACTACTCATCTTTTGAGGGTTTCTGCCATCCAAAAACCTTTAAAAAGAACCTATTAAATGTTTGTTCCCTGTCTTGATCCTTACAGGTCTGGCTGGGACCCATATGGTTTGGGGCTTGATTGTTGTAGATCTGGTTTAGGTGTAAACCAAACATGAATCTTAGCTTAAGCCCCCATATTAAGTTATTAAGATAAAAAATAAGGGTTCAGATTTATCTGATTTTGAAGAGATTAACTGCTGTATATTCTATTTGAATGTTCTTGAGAACAACTTTTACTTTAATAAAGTTTTGAATATATAAGAGATTTGAATGGGAGGGAGAAGATTTGGGAAGAGGGTTGACATGAGAGAAGGGAAAAAGAGATAGAAGTGAAAAGAGGGCCTATCAGCAATCTTTTACATCCCCAAGGAGACCTCAAGGGGTATCTTTGTGGTCTAAAGACATGCAGGTAGGCTTGACACCTTACACGCATACAGATCGCTCAGCACCGGTCCGAGTGAAACAGCAAACTATGTTTCAAATTTGATAAAAGTAAAACTGAGAAAAAATTGGCAATTTCAATTTTTTTAAGGTTACACTGAGAAATTAATAAAAATATCATGGAGTTCTGAATTTATTTTTATCATGAATCAAATATGTATCAGGAACCATATTCTTTACATTATTTTTTCATTTAATTGTTATCATTATTTATATTTTTATTCAAGGTTTGCTGTACCGTACCATACCGGTATTTCGACTCGGGCTCGATATGATATGGTACTGGTGTACCAGGTGGTACATCAGGGCGTACCGAGCGGTACACCCTGGTGTACCGAATACTTTTATACTTTTTTCATACTCTAGCAATGCTACAGTATTATATTGTAGCACTGTAGCGGTGCCGGACGATCCACGTACTGATAACCTATCGGACCGATACGTGCCGCTCGATACGAGCGGTACGCTTCAGTATGGCAAACCTTGTTTTTCTCATGAATCGTATTTTTTTTTCTTTTGACGGAAACTTTTTTAAGCTTGGCTTTTTGTGGTGATGCGAATCACAATGTTTTATCTCTTATTCCACCAAAAGAAATACTTTTTTCTGCCCATTACTTCCCCAACTAAATTAGGATTTGAAGCAATTGGAGAACGGTATGTCCCACAGGGAACCTCCTAGTGAGGACCCACACTGCCTTTCTGATTGCCTCCCATTCTCAATGGCAGGAAAAGAAGTGGGTAAGAAGGCATTTTTGTCTCATCAGTAATCCATACCACAAGGTATACATGGGAACGGCAATTTGGTAAGACAAATAAATGTCAGCCACAAAAGTTTCCTTAATACAACTTTGCATAGGCACACAACACTCCTTTAAGAAACCAAACCAAGTCAACATGATGATCATGGATCAGAAGAATTCGATATAGGCAACATCAGGTTAGGCACAGACCTAATTTTGTATCAT
This sequence comes from Musa schizocarpa, assembly GCA_900464855.2. Classification (NCBI taxonomy): domain Eukaryota; kingdom Viridiplantae; phylum Streptophyta; class Magnoliopsida; order Zingiberales; family Musaceae; genus Musa; species Musa schizocarpa. The sequence goes on along the minus strand of LS990923.1, from coordinate 19,164,446 downwards.
GCATTTCTTACTGTGCCAGATTCTGATCAGAGACCAGAAAAGCTCAACATGAAAAAAGAACACAAAGTGAGTCATTTTCTCAGTCCACTGTTCTTGTGAGAAGCCATTTTCTCAGTCCATTGTTCTGGTCAGACATGTATGCCAGCACTGCTTGAAGCCTCTCAGCACAATCTGTCTCAAAATAATATCTTTTCTAGAGAAGCATGATGTTTATTGCCATATGATTCCTAAATGCTGCTAAATGCATAGATTCTCTCAATCCACCATTCAGGATACGCCCATTCTCACCTATTTCTAATCTAGACCATGAGCCTTTCTCATGGATTATAAAAGCACCAACTAGGCATGGTCAGTCAAATATGTTTATCGATGTGGGAAGAGGTGGTAGATCACCTAAAAATTGGTATCAGAACGCAGATGATGGCTCTTAATTTAACCAGTGATATTGCCCTCAACAACAAGGAAAATGATCCATGCAGCCAAATCGAATTAACTAATGATTTGTAATTCATCTAGATGAGTCTTTCTCATGGATTATAGAAGCACCAGCTAGGCATGGTCAGTCAAATATGATTATTGATGTGAGAAGAGGCAGTAGATCACCTAAAAATTGGTATCAGAACACAGATGATGGCTCTTAATCTAACTAGTGATATTGCCCTCAATAGCAAGGAAAGTGATCCATGCAGCAGAATCGAAGTAACTTATGATTTGTAATTCCTCTAGATGATTATGAAACTAAAATGTTAAATTCCACGAGCACCCGATTGTCTCTTCCTTCAATTTTAAAATTTATAGGTCCTTAAAGTGCTAACTTGATCTTTAGCTCTCCAGAACCAAGAAGCATTTATGATTCATGACAGACATTTTGTTCCACTAACAAAATTTATCAAAAAATTAATGAGACATTAAAGTTCAAGAAAGCCTGAATGACGAGAATCATGACTACCAAGGAAATATCAGCTAACAATCATAGCTGTCGATTATAATGTTCACTTCTGCACAAAAGTTTTTTATTTTTTAGTGAGGATCTGGCTATTAGTTTCTTCTTATTTACATAACAAACATGTAAAAGCTAATGAAAACCAACTAATCTGTTGCCTTCACCTACATGATACCAAAAATTTGCACTATTTTAAAAAGCATGAAATTCTACAAAGTCTTACCTTATAAGAATAAGAAAACTATAAAGTAAAGAATAGCCCTTATCCGACACATTTTAAAACTAAATAGGTGAGATGGTTCAGCAGAGTCCAGGTACTATTTACAGCTTTTGTAATATATACAGAAAGTAGACCAAGCAGTAACAATCATCAATAATGGCAACATCCATTCTATGTATTATTTAAATGTTTGATTGTCGCAAGATTATTGGCCCTTTTGTGAGCTTGGTATTCATCATTGAATAATGCAGTGGAAAAACCAATGACCCGAAAATTAAACAAACAGGTCAGACTGCATCTTGGGTAGATATCTCAATTGTCAGCGTCATAAAATCTTCACAAACAGTTTGGTGAGTGAAAAAGTAATAACCTATATTACCATCAAAGCTAATTTGTGTGAAGATTAAGAAAAAATTAGACACATATATAGATATACAATATCAAGCTTGGCCATCATATCTGCATAAACATTGAATCTAGATAATCCCCAGTCATGAACGAAGGTATATTTCATAATCTGATTTATATTTAACAAGCATGAATCCTTCACTTCAAACATTTGGGACCTCATAATTCCTCATTACCAACTACTTGTAATCCTCTCAAGCATGATACTTTCCAAGGCCCAACTGAATGTATTCAGTCATCTTCTGGTAGAACGAATGAACTTTGGTACTAGAAAGCTGATTCAAAAACACATTCTTCTTAAGGGAAATCATTGGTTCTGTATAAAAACAGGCAAATACATCATCAAACCTGTTATTCTTCCATATAGGTTTTAATATACTTATGATTCATCAATCAACCACAACCGATCAATAGTTTATTCCTCCATTGTTCCCATTCTCTTTTACTGAGAGTATGTGTCATACCAATCCAAAAACTATAACATATAATTCCTACAGGAAGAGTGTAAGATGTTCAACATCACCATGAAACAAATGACATATGCAGTTGGCAGATTTAAATTAAATTGTTTAATATAATTGGTAACTATTATTTACTTAATGGCCGTAGTTTTCCAATATTGTGAAAGTTATACTCTACATTATCAACAATAGAGAAGTCACCATAGCAACCGCAAATCCTAACATTTAAAACCAGATGTTTACAAAAGGACTTGGATGACAATTGCCTAACTACAAGAGCATTGAACATATGCTTCTATTAAGGACAAGTCAAGCCTTCCCTAACAAGGCCAAAGAGAAGGTCCTGCATATTAAAGAAATTGGAATAACTCTACTTGGTGCATGTGTGTCACACATGTGGATAAGGAATAAACATTCATTCATTAGCTTATTTTTGCCTTTTCTATAAGTATTGCCCCCTATGTCCAGGATTATTGTTTTCCCTGTAGTCTAAAGGGAATTTTGAAGGTTCATGAATCATGAGGTTGAGCTACAAGCCTACAACGATAGAGGTCTTTTGCTCATTAAGTAGCATTTTGGGTTTTCCCTTTTTAGACCCATTATTTGGGAAAAATGGCTTGCTACTGATGTCATTTGTTATTGCAGTAGGCAAGTTCCACTCAAAAAAGTTACTTGGAGAGGTGCCATTTTGTGAGGACTAACATCAAAGAAAATAGATTCCGAATTTTGTTATATGTTTGATGGAGTCTTCTTGGTTTTAGTAGTGTCCCATAGCCAACTCCATGTGGGAAAATAAAGTCATACCAGGTTGAGCTTCAGAATACTCGTTAGAGGCCCATATGACAATCAGGTCACAGGCTAAGCTCTGCGTTCTTCAGCATATCAGCTTAACAGCTATCAAATGTGAATATTATAAATTAGCAATTTCACATTACAACATGGACACTGAAGTCCCATACCTTAACAATGGTGCAAATGGCAGATCAACAACTAAGGTTCAACTTAAATTTAATGAGCATTTCATCTGTAAGAAAATTGAGAAACTTGATTATTTATGGTGTACGATAATTTCTTCCTTCAAAAACTTCAATCTTGATGTCAACTTCTGGAGTCAAGTTCAAGATAATAATTTCAGAAATATCAATCCAGTCATCAGCCAAATATTAAGGATCATGGAAGAGGTGGCAATATCAAACCGGACTTATCATGCATTGGTCCATCCATTGATCAGCTTTGTCTGGGTACTGCAATGAGGTTGGTATAATTTTCAAAAAGCCAATTGAGACCCAGTGTGGAGATAGTATCACTTGTCTCTGCCCTAAAGCCAATTCATCCTATCCCAGAAAAAAAGATCCTAGTAGTTTCATATAGATATAACTAGTCATATTGCAAACTTCTCCATATAGGCAATTCATATTGGGACAATAAAGGAAAAACTCAAAATAGTTAATTTTTCAATGAGCAATGGATGGTAGAATATTTATTGACTAGCTATACATGGTCAATTTTTAATAACACTGCCAATGTTGGTATCAAACCCAAATGAAAAGATAGAGGGTTGTATTAGGTCACTTACAAATAGCACAAAATTTACTATGTAAGATATTATGAACATTGATCCCAATCCAATTTCAGTATACAACTAGGTCATTAATAGAAGTGATGCGAGGTACCTTCACCGCCAAAGTGTCCTGAAGTGTAAAAGGTGGGTTAGGAGGTTGCTCAGAAGTGGCCCATCACATCGATACTTGAATGTGCGAATGTGGTGCAAAGTAGACAAAGTTTATCTTATTGTTTGAGACCAATGCAAGTAAAAAAGTTAATCCAAAAATAGAGAATTAGGTTAGTAACTTAAAACGTAGGAATACTATCAGGAAAAGGGCTAGAATTGGTAGACACTATGATTAGAAGAAGAATAAATATTATTGGATTACAAGAAACTAAGTGGGTAGGAGAAAAATAAAGAGATTGACAATACTGGATTTAAAATTTGGTATATTAAAAAAAATTAAGCACAGAAATAGTGTAAGAATTATTATTCATAAGGATCTTCTGAACAATATTGTAGATGTGAAAAAATTTAGAGATAGAATTATGGTTCTAAAATTAGTCTTGGGAGAAGAGGTCTTGAATGTTATAAGTGCTTATGCCCTTAAGTTAGACTAGATGATTACACTAAAATGAGTTTTAGAAAACTTAGATGATATCATTTAGGAAACACCTATAATTGAAAAACTTATAATTGGAAGATATTTGAATGGTCATGTTATAAAAAATGTATGGTGAATTTTAAGGGATGCATGGGGCTTTCCTTATGGGAGAGAAATAAAGAGGGTGGTATGATTTTTTATTTTGCTCATTTATTTAATCTCATAATTACAAATATTTAATTCGAGAATAGAGATAATATTTGATTATTTATAAAAGTGATCATAACTATAGTTCATTTGACTTTTTTTCACGCTAGAAAGTTATATAAAGTTATATATAAGAATTATAAGGTTATACCTGGTGAAAGCTTGACAAATCAACATCGATTGATGGTATTAGACATTTGTTGTAGACAATGGTTGAAAAAAAAGATAGTAAAAAAATTTACTAGGATTAAATGGTGAAAATATAAAGATAATAATGCAAGGATTTTTAAGGATATGAGGGAAAGGGAGACAGCTTGGAAATTAGATTATTTGGCTTACGATGGCAATATGATTAGTAGCTTCACCAAGATTCTTAATCTCGTACAGTACCAGTGTACCGAGATTTTCTCGGTACAGCATGATACAATGTACCGAGCGGTATGCATAAAATAGACATAAAACCCTCCGAAAATATCTGAAAATAGAAAAAAAGTTAGGATATGGTTTTTTAAGTTAGAAATAAATATACATTTAGTATAGTTTTAACAAAACTAATGTAAATTAGGTAAGAATAGTGTCACATATTTTTTTCGAGCTTTGAGGAGAGTGCAAGGTTTGCAATTTCGATCCGTTCTGGATCGTCCTTCCATTAATATTGAATTATCTACAGAAAAATTATTTGAATTGTTAGATTATTTTGTATACAACTTAAATTTTAAGATTCAAATGAATTAAATAATCACATGTGTATATATACCTGATTCTACTACCAAAACGAATGACGGGCCTCCATTGATGGTGGATCGGGGTCCTTGATCCTATGTATCTTATCAATATAATATATTTGTCAGATCCAATCCTGAAATTGATCTCACGATATAGTGTATTGATATACCGTATGTCATTAGCGCATTAATGTGGTGATGGTCATAGGTTGATCGTCATGAATCATGTATCCGAGAAGGCTCCTAAGGCATGTATTGGTGAATGTCAGAACTTCTACTTTCACTACTGATTTGCTGCTCCATATTATACTGCTGCTCAGAGAAGTATGACCAACTATTACGATATTATTGTTGGCCATAAGATTCTTCATAATACGACGGTTATAAATACGATAAGCTTTGTTTTGTGTCTATGTCGTGTAAGCTCTATCGCATTTGCTCAAAATCACCCATTGGCTTCCTCTTCCCCTTCCATGCATAAACTTGACCAGTATCTCGTTGTGTATCGGTCGAAAGTATCTTGTCAAGTATCTTATCGAAATTGACCGGTACCAATTGGTATAGGTTGGAAACGATCAAAATCGATTGGTACCGATCGGTACAGGTCAATAACGGTTGAAATTTCTATCATTACTACCCGGTACAACTCCGTATCACCCGATATGAGGCCAAATTCCTACTATCGCCCGGTAGCGAGCAGTCCGCATGTCGATCTGCTAGCGGACCGATACATACCGCCCGTACTGGGCGATACGATACGGTATTGCAAACCCCGAGTTTAATAAAGATATTCTTAGTAAAACGAAAGGTAAGATAAATTTGGTGGGGACACGAGAAAGTTTAAAAACTAATTATTAATAAAAAAATCATGTTTTAAAGATTGACAAAATTATAAAAATAAGAAGAAATTTTAAAGAATATCTAAAAAGGAGGCTAAAAGTACTATTAGTATAACAACTAGTGCTTTTAAAAGTGATAGGCGTCTAAAAGCGCCAAGGTCCCAAAATGCCCAAGACGCTAGACGCTCACCTAGTCCCCAGCCCAAGCGAAGCGAGACGCTATGAAATATTAAAATATTAAAAATATATAATACAATTGATACATATGATATATAAATAAAAATAAAACATTAAATGGAAAAGATCTAAAGTACCAAGTCATATTATGAATCTTTTAATAACAAAAATATCAAAAGACTCAAAACAATAAAGCTTTACATCAAATTCAATCATCATCATAATCAATATTGTCATTCTCAAACTTATCATCATCTTTCTCTTTCTCTTATCCATCTTCATCAAAATATGTTTCCTCCTCTTCAACAATAGTAGGAGATGAACTTAAGGCTTTTGCACTCACTTTTGCCTTCGTCATTTGTCTTGTATATGTCTATAATTCTTTAACACATTAGACTCTCATCGCAAATTCCTATATCAAGCTGTCATCTTCAAATACAAGCTCATCTTTAGCATCTTGCAAGTTTGCATCCATTTTCCCCACCAACTATTTACTTGAATTATCACTATCTTGTAATAAGATTAGATCAATATTATTTCACAAATTATGATGAGCCTTCAATGCTTGATTATATTTTGTATAAATCAGATCATATAATTATTAATGCTCTAATTGATTTTTTTCTCTTTGTGTGAATTTGCTAAGTCATATGAATTAAAAATATATTAATACATCTGTCTAAAAAAGAATAGATTAATTGAAACCAAAATATTTTATGATTCTTACATGCTAAAAAATACTTCAGTTTCGCTCATAACTCATAGCATTACAAGTCAAATTAAGAATTTTGATTACCAATTGCTACAAGTTCGAGGTAGAATTTTCAAATAGACTCCACCATTTAGCTACAAAATTTAACTTTATTATTAATAATAACGTACTATATATAAAATTAATTATATATATTTATAAATACCTAGGGATGTAGTTGTCCTAGATCGAACTACTATAGGAATTCCAAAAAGACCATCGACATTCATATATAAAGATAATTCACATATGATTTTATCTTATGCCTTAAGCTTGGAACCAATCTTGCAATACACTTGTATAACCCATGTATAACTTTTGCATCAAACTCAATGGAGATGTTCTTATAAAAGAATTCTAGGTTTAAATAATATCCTGCTGTATGTAATGGACAATAAAGTTAACAATCTCATCTTTCCATCAAAAGAATTTTGAATCGTTTCCTTTGCTCTATTCGAAACCTCATAAATATATCTCATTATAGACTACTTTTCATTATCTACCAACTGAAGGACTTAAAAAAGAGGGCTCATTACCTTTAATGTATAAACTATAAGATTCCAAAAGAACGACATTAATATGATATCATTAACCCTCTTGTCTTTCCCTTCTTTTGTCCATTTACTTGTCACTCATTTATTTGAGATAAACATATTTCTTATATTGTATTTTTAATGATGCATGCTCTATAATATCAAGAAGGAAATAACAAATCAGATAACACCATATCTCACCAATTCATTGTTATCTATGAATTCTCTCATCATATTAAAAGCCTCAATATGATTATAGAGAAATCCAACGACAAAGATTGTCATTTCTAAAGTCTTTTTGATGTCAGAAATATTTCCAATATCCTCTAACAGTAGATTAATGCAATATCCCATGCATAGAGTCTAATACAAGTGTTGTTTTTTTGCTTCAAGTATTTACCTAAGACAAAGGATAACAAAATTGATAAGACTAAGGAGTCACATAGTTCTTCCATTTAAATTAGAGATAGAGTAATTAAAATGTTAAAAAATTTAAAAGATAAATCTTACCAACTAACACATAGTTACTTCTATTGTCAATCATAACTTGGACGATATTCTGTTCACCAATTTCTTCCACAAACTTGTCAAGCAACTCACATATCTTTTCTTTATATTTTATAAAAAAAGATGCATCTATTAACTTCATAAACATGATTCTCAAAGAATAGTTAACCATAAATTAATTATACTCCTATATCTCCTATCGGTCTAAGCATCTAACAAAATAAAGCAACCATGCCTTACCCATGTTTCTTTATGGCCCTTCAATAAGTCATTTGTATAATCCAACTCTTTCTTCAGTAATAAAATTAGTAACTTATAATAACTTGAGGGTTTTAATCTCTCACCATATCTTCCAACTATCAATCATCTCTTTAAAACTATCCAAACGACAAGCATTAAGGGGAAGTCAAACTTGATAGAAGAAGCGAGCAATGTACTAAATTATTTTTCCCCTTAGTTCCTTATCAAAAGCATCACTTATATTTGTTTGTCTTAAGTTTGCTCTTGTTTAACCTTGTTGCTTCTATGATATATATATATATATATATATATATAAGTTCATCGGTCCCTTTTTACCCTTCTTAACAATCATAGCTTCTTTTCCTTTTTTGTCATATACTCTTTTTCCACTAGTATTAGCACTTTCTAAATAATTTTCTTCATCTTCATCTCTAATATATTGAACATTATCCTTAAGTAAAATCCTATAAGATTCGATCTTTTGTGTCCTTTTTTAGTCATATAAGCTACCAACTCTTCTTTTACAGTGAACATTTTTTACATTCTGATGAATTCTTAAAGTACCCTACTTGACATTGTTTTGCATGGAAAATGTCGTCTCTAGTAGTCATATCACAAAAGATGTAAGTAACTGCATTAAGATCTTTAGGATCCTTTAGATAATTGTATTTCCAAACAGGATCCTTTCTTAATTTTTTTATGAATTTTTTTGAATTGCTTTGTACACTTGCTATTAATCCTGAAACCCTAATAATAATTCTAAATAAATAGAGATTAACAATGCTAAATAAAGAAATAATAATTCTAAATAGCAATTAACAATGCTAAATAAAAATTAATAATTCTAAATAAGAATTAGTTTTAAATAAATCAATAGTTCTAACTTCTAAGGATTAATATCAGTTTTAGTTTATTATATAGTAACAATAGTTAACACTTAACAATAGTTTTAATATCAGTTAAGGAATAATAATCCACTATTAACAATATTTAATCCACTATCAATGGCAGTCATAATAGTAGAGGGGGAGGAATCACCGACGGTGGAACGTGGGGAAGGAGAGGGTGGCGATGATGGAGGAACCTTCGGATGATGACAACAGTGATGGAGGAAGCTTTAGATGTGTCCGTCGGTGGTGGAGGAAGTTACAGTCCTATCCCTCTACGATGGAAGAAGTTATACATGGAAGCAACGATAATGAAAGAAACTATGCACGAAAGCTACAACAATGGGAACTTCAAACATGTCTGTTAATGACAGAGGAAGTGTCGGACTTGTGCGTCGGCGATGGAGGCAACGACTACGCACAAAGGCAGCAACGGGACTAGAGGTGAGTTAGGCAAGCGAATATTTAGGGTTTATGGGTCGAGGGTCGCACAAGAGGGGGGTTTGCTATTTTGCTCAGTTGTTTTGATTGGATAAACTAAGTTACTGTTTAACCGAAATATAGTAGACCATCTGGTTCAATTGCTCATCTTCAATCGTGCGGTTGCCCAAGGCACCCGACGTTGGGTTCACGCGAACGCCTAGGCGACACTTTATTAAAATGCATTGCTCAACAACTATTTGAGGCACTCGAGCGAGCCTAAGCAACACTTTATTTAAGCGCATCGCCAAACAACTGTTCGAAGTTGTTAGAAAAGATAGGCAAAGAAATACTTTTATTTATGAACAACTAGGCATTGCTTCGGTAGAGGATAAGATGAGAGAAAATCGTTTAAAGTAGTATTAGCATATGCCAAAAAGATTTCCGGATACGATAGTCAGAAGAGGTGAAATAATTAATATTTATGGTATGAGAAGAGATAGAGGAAGACCTAAAAAAGTTTCAATAGAAACTTTAAATAAAGAATTAAGTACTTTTAACTTAACTAAATATATAATTTTTTATAGGTCTCGATAGCGATAAAAAATCTATACAGCTAACCCCAAATATTTGGGACTTATGACTTTGTTGTTATTGTTGTAGGACTAAACCTGAATATATGAGATAGATAGCAAGATATAGTGAGGTTGGATGGGTAGAGGCTCCATTAAGTGAAAGAGGTATCATGTATCAATTATATAATAAAATGAAGAGATTAATGAAGATATTATTTATAGATTAATAAAAATATTATTTATAGAGTAAAAAAAATTAAAAATTGAGGATTATTAGGATTCTTATGTATTCATAAGATACCTTTGAGATTAAAAAAATTATAAAACAATTATTAGATTAGCTATGTTTTATGAATTTGGCTATTGGACAATTAAAACATAACATATACAAAAATTTTATATTATTGAGATGAGAATGTAGAGGTGCATGTGTGAAGTTATTAGACCAGATAGAAAAAAATTTTCATTCGTGAACAATTAGATATTGCTTTGATAGATGATATAATGAGGAAAAATAGTTTAAGATAGTATGAATATGTACTCAGGAGACTCATAGATGTACACTTAAAAGAGGTGAAATGATTAGTATGAGGATAGATTGAGCAAGACCTAATAAGAAGACCTTAATAGAAATTATAAATTATGATCTAAATACTCTTTACTTAACTAAACAGATCTTAATGATGACAAAAACACCTATGTAGCCATTGGGACTTTATAGCTTTTCTTTTGTTGTTGTTTGCTTACTAATGTATAAAAGACCTAATAAGAAGACCTTAATAGAAATTATAAATTATGATCTAAATATTCTTAACTTAACTAAACATATCTTAATGATGACACAAAAACCTATGTAGCCATTGGGACTTTATAGCTTTGCTTTTGTTGTTGTTTGCTTACTAATGTATAAAAGTGCAACCAGCTATATGAGTCCATTGTAAAGCATAATTCCTCATCATCATTCATTTCATAAACTAGCAATCAAATGAGGGCATGATTAGCAGCATACTTACAAAACCACAGGGACTACAGTCAAAAACTTCCGATTACGTGTGAGTTGCTTGCCATTGTCAATCTGTTCCCACCAAGTCAAGTTATTGTAGATACCTTGGTCCTCAGAAAAGGGTGTTCCCTTCTTCCAATGAAAGAAGTGATAGGTTATCTGAAAGAAAACAAATCATGAAGCATAATAAGGATTTATGAGATGAAAAACCAATCAATATGTTGAACCATTAACAATGAAAGAAGTGATAGGTTATTTGAAAAACAACAAATGATGGAGCATATTAAGGATTTATAAGAGAAAAAACAATCAATATGTCGAACCATTGACTGCCATTAATAGAAATGTGAGGTGGAATAGTATTTAGTCTTGCATTTCTCACAAAAAAAGAGAAGCTCTGTAACTGAATCAGGCATAATACTGAAGAAGACTCTATGAGAATATGCAATAGGATACATGAAAATCAAATTTGACATTATCTTAGATAATCATTTAATTCTAGACAAAAATGGTAGAACACTCTGTAATTATTAAACCAAATAAGACAGTTAAAATCCAAAAAATAAGCCAAGTCCGTAATATACAAAAAATATTAAAAACTTAAAATGAAACACAGATGATATTTCACACTAAAGCCCTTGAGCTTAATCTCTGAAGTAGAATCACGTCTTTATAAAAATGTTACCAAGAGTAGGAAAAGTTAGTGTTAGTAATCTTTGAAAATCATTGTCTTTTTCACCATTTGCTTTGTTTTGCAAAGTTATATAACTTTTCCAATTAATCATGCACAAGCAGCTCAATTAGAAAGCCAAATACTCCTCCAGGTATAACCCAGATGGCCTAGAACTTCTTTTCCTTCTTACACTTATAAGATCAAAGCTAATTCTATCGTGCAAAAGCTATTGCTTTGAGCTTTTAATAATCATCCTTAAGCTCCCAAATTGATTAGCAAAAAAGGGAGGATCTCAAGCAAAGCCGATAAGCATCAAATAAGGCATTTTTACCCTTTGTTAATCTTTCCAAAGCCCAAAAAAGCCGAAGTTTTTGTGTTGCATAATCTGCTCCGATAGGGAAATCACTGGTTGTAGTCGCAATTATCACACGAACAAAACCATAAAAAGAAATCCTTGGATTCTCCGAATGACGATTCCAAACCTAGGACGAGAAACCCAAATTCAACGTCCAAGGGAGACGCTCGATTTTCGGAACACAAACCCAATTAAAACACAGGACTCAACAATTAATTCAAAATCATTATCAAAATCACAACTTCTGTTCTCCTGGTCGCCAAGCAACGATCACCAGATATATTTAACTCCTGAAACGAGGATAGAGAGGCCATACGGCAAAGTGGACAAGATTGACGACAGTCCACGCCGTCCCGGGGTTGCAGCCGAAGACGGAGAGGACGAGAAGCCAGGAGAAGAATAGGATAAGGATGTAGGTAGTCCAAACTCCAGGGTACATGAACCACTCCGTGTTCTTGTTCAGATCCGCTGGCGGCACCGCCTCCACGTAGAGCTTCGCCATCTACCGTAGCCGCTACCTCGATCCCTTAACCTCGGGGAATTGGGTTCGAACGAGTAAACTGGAGCGATTTGGATACTTCAAGAGATGTCGCCCATCGAAGAATCGCAAACCAAGGGGTGGAATCAAGACGAGAACGTTTCGGATAAGGTAGGGAATAGCGTTTCAACGAAGAGATACAGAGGTCAGACAGAGAGAGAGAGAGAGAAAGAGAGAGAGATTATAGGGACGGATTTTCCCGCGACTTAAGTTACGACGATTGCAGTGGAAGCACAAGAAAACGTCGTCGGAAGTTAATATCCAAAACTTGCAGTACCTTCGACTGCAGCTCAGCTGGCTCTCGGGATGAAGGGAACACCGTTCCTTTTTCACACATGACGTCTGACGGTCTCCCTGACGCCCAGCTCTGCCGGTGAGGCCCCGTACGCGTGTGTGGTCTGCGAAGAGGGGTGCAATCGAGTTCCCTGAGTGAGGCACGCCAGGAAACCGTCTTCCCTCACCTTCGATGGAAGGCAAGCACAGCGCCAATCCAACAAATTTAAGAAATTTACGTATTTAATTCATGTTTTTCTAATGTTTTTTGGAATTCTATTTCCTTGGAATCACGGTTACTCCACCACCTCGCCATGCAAAATCTGCGAACATTTGGGTGGGTCATGGGTTTGTGATGCTCCTTCACGGATTCCGTTGCTCTCTATTGTTTCATTTTTTTTCTCTCTGTTCTGCTCTCTTTCTTGTATGTTTCCTGTTTTTTTATTTTTATCTGATTTACACTTTTTCTATCTGCTTCTCCTTGCATTGCTATTAACTCTCCGTACACCCTTCGCCATCACCTCCCTGCATCGCCACACGATCGAGCATAAGTTACATAAGCAGAGTATAAATCTCTTGAGGTATAAGCAGTGCTTAGTAAATCAACTATGCTTTGATTGAAGCAATGAGTAGGAACAGCCAGCAGCCCCCCTAGAACTGGAGTTCGGAGCAAATCAGATTGTATTTAGTCATGGAAATCCACGATTGGTAAGAAAAACACTTTCGCCCCTTCTGTTGGATTTTTTCAAGTCCTCGGTTTCGAAGCTTTGGAGTCGTTCCTCTCCCCCCTTTGATCCTCGATCTGGCCGGAGGTTACTTTCTCTTTCGCTTTTCGTCAGAGGAACACGTTGGACGCGTTTCTAACCGACGGCCCTTCGACTGGTTCCGGTGCTTAGAACGACTGCCGATTTGGATCTTACTATCGGGTCCTTCAACTGCCGCCGCTTTCTGATGCGTCGGACCTTGTGGATGCATCTCAGCCATCCACGTCTGCCGAGTTGGCCAACCGTGACTCTGGGTCTTCGGGTCACCCAGCCTATGACTCATCCTTCCCCGGGCGAGACTGCTCTCACACCTGCAATCGGTGTCAAATTTCTCACCGCCCATGACTCAGCCCATGCCATCCACGGCTACTGGTCTAGCCAACAGCGGTCAATCTGAGTCTTCGGTCGACTCCGAGTTGCGTGTGGACTTGGGAACTGCAAGAGAATATTTGATCGCCGATCCAGCTTCTGACCCAGCTGCCAGCTACAACTCCCTCGATGTTGCCTGCGGCTCCCCCCAATAGCTCCAGAAGCCATTCATTCCTGGGCTAAGCTCTCCACCTCCCATCAGGCCTCGGTCTCAGCCTCTCCATCCTGTGGCGATGGCTTTGCAATGGGCCTTTGCTCCTCGGCGAACCTATCATGGCTCTATGCTGCATGGCTTAGAGCCCGATTCCGTTGGCGATGAGATCGTTGATGTTCCACTTCGATATGAGGAATCTGCTGCCTCCAAAACCCCCAATCAACATGGTGGGGAGGCCTTCTCCTTGTATAGAATTCTTTCACCGCAACAGTCGAAGGACCATCCCTCCATCCTCGATGCATACATGCTAGTGTTATTGTCGATCGTCTCGGGTGGTCAATGGATTAGGAAATAGTTGTTTTATTTTCAGAATTTTTGAATTGAGAATCAAGGATTGATTCCATGATGACATTAGAGCCAACTGGTTGACTCATAATCACCCCACTTGTATCCATCCCTCTAACCTTGTGAAGAAGATCTTGTTGGAATTGGCAGCAGTTTAGTCACTTGGACCAACGGGTTGCTGATGTTCAAATTTTAATTTCTAATTTGGTTAGAGTCTAAAGATGCTCCTTGTTGGGCTTGATGATAGTGAAGCTTCTCAGCTCTCCTGTTTGTACAACCAGTTTAATATTATCCATCCTTAGGCAAATCAATTTAAAAGTGATGGCCTTTAAGCCAAAACTAATTTGATCGATTATGGTGATCGCAACACTCAATTATTACTATAATCTGATTACTTTACTTGTAGATGTAGGCAAAACTTTATCCACTCTCTTTGAATTCGGTCTGCTATCTTTATAGATCTATCTTAGTTAACTTGTTGTATACAGAGCTCTGGACTCAAACCTTGTATCTCTGATTTTTGCTCCTTGGAGTGGTGACCTTCGATGCCTGGTATTATTGATGATTCGGCTCCTTGGTTCCTCCCTTTGATCATTTTGAGATTGGCAATCTATGAGAGGAGTCTCAGTTCTCACGGTCGAATTTTATCATGGGTTCTTCCCTTCTATCCTACACAAAACTTTTTTCGTCTTTATTTCTAAATGAAATAGTTTTACTTCGATATATTAACATATTTTCTCTTTTATTTATATAAATTAGGAGAAAGGATTTCCCTAAACAGAATAAAGGATTTTTCTCAACAGAATAGAAAGATTTCCTCATATAGTTAGGAAAATCTTATCTTCTATCAGTTCCAACCAGTCGATTATTCCTGAATTACCAAATCTTTCTAAACATTTGACCAACCGCATGAATGTCGGCTGCCTCAACTCAGTTGATTTTTAATTGACCGATTAGCCTTTCTTAAGTGGCACAAGAGGTTGCATATTTTTTTGTTTAGGTCTTAAGAAAGAAACAAAAATCTATATGTTATTATCAAGATTGACCTCGAGAAGACTTATGACCCCATCACTCAACTCAGCTTCTCTCTTTCATGATTCTCGACTTACTCTCTTTTTGTCTTAAACACGAATTGTATTTTGTCTTTTTGTGTTTTAGAGCCAAATCAAATACCCTATGCTTCCATTAGTTATATTTTTGAATGATATGAATGGTCTTACCAATCAAAAGATTAACCTTACTAAATCTAATATTTCCTTTCCTTGGTTTATTCGATTCGTGCTCAGATCAAACAAACGTGATGTTTGCAATTTCTTTAACAATACTCATGTAACTACTTTCCGTTTAAACACTTAGGCACGTGGATCTCCTTTGGCCCTTACCTGCTTCCAACTTTGAATTCCCACATCACTTCTGTTCAGCATAAGCTCGACGGGTGGCAGTCCACTCATCTTTCCCCGGCAGGTAGTCACACTAATTAACTCTATTTCACTTGCCTCTCCTATTCATAAATTTATCTATAACTTGGATGTCACAATCACTAATTAAGTCTATTTCACTTGCCTCTCCTACATCTCATTTGTTGGAACTAAGGTTATTATTCTTAGGTGTTAGTGTAAACAACCTTAAGTCGTGACTTCGGGATCGACGCAACTGGGTTCGAGTCCGAATGATTGGGGGTCTTCCTGGAACGACCTTTGAGATTGCTGAGGTGGCCGATCACAGCGGGTTAGCCGTTTCCTCTAGGAGGGGACTCTTCGCTTGGGCACGCGATGGGAGGCGGCTTGTCTTCGTCCCTACACACAGGTCGGGTCGGGAGGCTTGACCCGACCCCTCCGACGATCAAGTTAATGAAGAGTAGTAGGGGTTGTCTTTTTGTCATCCTCTTCCTTTTTCGGGGCGCGAGGGTTTTTATAGTGAGAATTACCGTTACCTGGTGTACTCGCCCGTAGGGAGCAGGATCGTACTCCTAGTGGCGTCTGACATCGTCGTTGGTGTGTCGTGAGGGATCGAGCCGGAGGGGAGTGTTAATGTGCCTTGGTAGGTGTTCCGGTCCGTGTTGACCAGGTGCTGTCAGCCCATGGGGCGTCATCTGGGCCAGTTGATGTCATGCGAGTCTTACCTTAATTATTACCCTCATCATACTCCCCACCCCCCCAAAGGAAGCTATGCGTCGGTTGCCGCGAGAGGGGTTCGGGGCATGGCTTCGGTTTTAGGAACTATCTCAGTCGGGCGAAGGCTGGTTCGTTGTAAGGGGTGTGGGAATCGTGGAGCTTGGCAATTGATGAGGATTGGATGTAGTGGTGGCTCTGGGTAGTGCGTGACCGCGGAACCTCAAGGAATGGTTCGTCGGTCAAATTGGGCTTGGTTGTAGGAGTGGTAGGCCTCTTAGGCGGGTAGGCTGCGCAAGAGTGGTCTTGGGCATCATGGGGCCGAGGAGCACGACGCAGGCGGACGGGCCGCGCAGGTGTGGTCTCAGGCAACGTGAGGCTGAAGGGCACGACGCAGGCAGATTGCAACTGAGGAGTTGGTCTTGGGCGAGCAGGCCGCACAGGTGTGGTCTCGGGCACCATGGGGCCAAGGAGCACGACGCAGGCGGGCAAGCCACACAGGTGTGATCTCGGGCACCGTGAGGCCGAGGAGCACGACGCAAGCGGGCAAGCCGCGCAGGTGTGATCTCGGGCATCATGGGGCCGAGGAGCACGATGCAGGCGGGCAAGCCACGCAGGTGTGATCTCGGGCACCGTGAGGCCGAAGAGCACGACGCAAGCGGGCAAGCCGCACATGTGTGGTCTCGGGCACCATGGGGCCGAGGAGCACGACGCAGGCGGGCTGCGGTTGAGGAGTTGGTCTTGGGCGAGTAGGCCACACAGGTGTGGTCTCGAGCACCATGGGGCCGAGGAGCACGACGCAAGCGGGCAAGCCGCGCAGGTGTGATCTCGGGCACCGTGAGACCGAAGAGGACGACGTAGGTGGGCAAGCCATGCAGGTGTGATCTCGGGCACCATGGGGCCGAGGATCATGACGTAGGCGCGCTGCGGCCGAGGAGTTACTTTGGTCGGCTATGTTTGTGCTGCGTTGTGGGAGGCGCAGGTGGCCAGGTAGTCTTTGGTTTGAGCGGGAGTCCAGGGGACGAACCCTGCCAGTTTTCGAGAAGGGCGGTGCTTCAAGCCTGTTGGTTGCCATGCGTAGCGCACCCGTTGATTGCCACGTCAAGCCATATTTAAGGTGGAATGACGTTTGGTCAACCTGACGTGACATGCTTCAGGAGAGGAAAGGTCACTGTTTTGGCGGGATTTTGTTTATAAGTAGCGTGCAGTTGGTCCCCTGAAGGTCTCGCTCATTTTTGTTCTGCTGCTTCGGACTCCATCATTTTGTTCGCATCGACCATTTTCCTTCTCTCACTAAAGGTCAGTAAGGATGGCGTCCTCTTCCCGTTCCCCTTCATCTTCATCCCCTACTTTAGGTAAAGTCGAAAAAATGATGACTCTATCGAGCCCCAATTCGTTGTCCGACGAAAAAGCAGCCCGGGCCCTTGAGATTCTAATGTGGCCGCACAATCTCGATTCCACCATGAACGAGTCGTTGCTCGGTCGCCTTCGGGATCGCTACGGCATCCCGGAGGAATTCGTCCTTCTTGCCCTAGAGCTCGGCCAGCGGGCGTACGACCCGATTCCTAAGGGTTTCGCCCTTACCCTCGATGCTTTTGAGGCCGGGCTACGTCTCTCCTTGCATCCCGTTATTACTTGATGCATTTTGTGGTGGCACATTTCCTCGTCTCAGATGGCGCCCAACTCCTAGCGCTATCTTGTGGCGTTCTTAGGGGAGTGCCATTACGCCAACATCACCCCGACCCAGTCCATATTCCTTTCTTGCTTTCGTCTTTCCAAGGGGTCAAGAGGGTACTATTTGTCTACCCGAATGGGCTTCCGGGTTAGCGGGGCTCCTTCCAGTAATAAGGGGTGGAAGGAGCATTTCTTTTTCATTCGCCGCTCGGAGGATTGGGGTTTCGGGCTCCGATGGGTGGCGCGCGCAATTGACAACACCGCCCCGGCTTTGGTCGATGAGGAATGCCGGGAGCTCGAGAGGCTTAAAGAAATCCTTCCAGCCTCAAGGGCCATCAGAAGTATGTCCGAGCAATGGCTGGTCGAGGCGGGTCTTAGCCCGATGCCTCGAGGTATGCCATAAGGGGTAGTTTTTGGGCTTTTCGTTAGGGGTTATTCAGCTAATTAACCAATGTTGGTATCTTCGTGCAGAAATGGTGAATCTCCGAGCCCTGTGCGAGGGTAAGGCTTCGTCGGCCCCATCCACTTGTTCGCCAGCCGAAGCGAGGGTCGGCTCGAGGGAGGCACCAGTGGACATCGAGGCCGGTCGGCCTCGGAAGAGGGCAAAGACTTCCGCGACAAAGGCCTCTAAGGCGGTCGCGGCCCAGCTAGCGGGGGCCGTCGTCGTACCGGCCGACCGTGCCGAGAGGAGTCTCGGGAGAGGGGAGGTCGGCACCAGTAGGGAGGCGGTAGGGAAGGCGCCTCGGGAGCCTTCCATCCGTGATCTTTGCCGCCTTCCGGCCGGGGGGGGAGGACGAGCCCTACCAGACGCGGGTGATGGGCGATCTCCCGCAAGGCCAAACTTCCGACCCGCTGATGGCCCGTTGGGAAGGCCTCACCCAAGGTAGCCGGGTGTGGGCCGATGGGGACTCCGCGGCCTGGTTTGTCTGCGGGGGGCTTCACCCCGACATAGCCCGGGATCTGTACACACTGCCCTCCGAAACCCTTCTTGGCAGGTCTGCCAAGTCGCTGTTGTGGGTAAGCGTCACAGCCCTAGTTTGGTTGTATGTGCTTGGGCAGTACCATCCTGACTCGCTTTTCTACAGGGCAATCATTATGCCGTGGCGCTGATGGACCATGTTCACGATGCGGGGCGGGTCATCGGTATTTTAAGCGACCGCAACGCCGAGCTCCGGAAGCAGATTAAAGAGGCCCGTGCCGGGGCGGCTCCTGATGCAATCGCGACGGCCGAGCAGCGCGCCTCAGATTTGGATGCGAAGGCGACGCGCCTCCGATCCGAGCTCAAGGCAACCGAGGAGCAGAACAAGGAGATCCAGACACATCTAAAGGCGTCTCTGGCCGAAGCCTGTACAACAAGGGAGGAGTCGAT
Organism: Musa schizocarpa; assembly: GCA_900464855.2. Classification (NCBI taxonomy): domain Eukaryota; kingdom Viridiplantae; phylum Streptophyta; class Magnoliopsida; order Zingiberales; family Musaceae; genus Musa; species Musa schizocarpa. Next base: position 19,144,775 of record LS990923.1, on the reverse strand, counting down.
CGAGCTGATCCGGAGGTTGGAGGAGGTGTGCGTCGAGGTGCGGGGGGCTTCCGGGCCCTCGCTATCGAGATCCGTGAGAGGTCGGAGAAGGACAAGAAGTTGATCGAGGACTACAAAGAGTCCTCGGGCTTCCAGCTTGGCCTAGTTCGGACTGGGCGGGTCTCGTACGAATATGGGTACCGGATCGCTCTAGCCCACTTCCAAGTGCGCTATCCTGACCTTGAGGTTGCGGATGACCCTTTCGACTCCTTCCCTAAGGATTTGAGTGTCGACATGCCCGATGAAGTCCCATTTGACGACAGCGTCGACGCTCCCGAGAAATAATGTAATCGCTTTTGTAGTTTCCTTTTTCTTTTCTATCTTGTTGTTCGAGTGTTATAATGTGTCATCTAATGCAATAGCACAACTCTAACTTTTGTCAAGTCTCTGTTCGTCATATTACCGAAAAAACCTTTTGAGGTTTTGTGCATTCCAAGTTCTTGTCAAGGGGTGTCCCTGCATTGTCGTGAGTCTGTATGCACCGACCCCAACAACGTCGATCACCCGATAAGGACCTTCCCAATTGGGAGCTAACTTACCCCGTGTTCCGGTCGGGTCGCTGACTTCGGCCTTGCGTAAGACCAAGTCGCCTAGCTTAATTGGTCGAGGTCGTACCCTGCGGTTATAGATTCTAGCGACGGCCCTCTTGTAAGAGAGGTCCTTCAAGTGCGCGTCAGCACGTCGTTCCTCGAGCAGGTCGAGATCAGCTCGTAGTCCCTGGGCCGATACCCCTTCGTCGTAGGTTGCCGTCCGCAGAGTAGGGAAAACCCTTTCGGGGGGCAAGACAGCCTTGGTCCCAAATGAGAGGCTGTAGGGGGACTCTCCGGTTGCAGTCTTGGGGGTGGTCTACAGGGACCACAAGATACTAGGGAGCTCATCTATCCAAGCCGATCGGGTCGTAGACACCCTTCTCCTGAGTCCGTCCAGAATAGATCGGTTGGTCACTTCGGCCAACCCGTTCGTTTGGGGATGGGCCACAGAGCTGAACTTCAGCTAAATCCCGTAGTTCGCGCAGAACTCCTAGAACCTTGCACTGGTGAACTGGGATCCGTTGTCCATGATGATGGCTTCAGGCAAGCCGAACCGAGTCATGATGTTTTTCCAAACGAATTTCTCCACTTGCCGCTCCGTGATTGTTACTAATGGCTCGACCTCTGTCCACTTGGTGAAGTAATCTACGCCCATGACGATGTATTGCCGTTGCCCCGAGGCTGGTGGGAAAGGGCCGAGGGGGTCCAATCCCCATTGCGCGAATGGCCACGCACAGTCGATGGGGGTTAGGGGAACCATCGGCTGCCGGGGCATTCATGCGTGCCTCTGGCATGGGTCGCACCGTCGTACGTAGGATCTCACATCTCGGGACATGGTAGGCCAGTAGTATCCTTGGCGAAGGATCTTGTAGGCCAAGGTCCGACCAGCGATATGCTCTCCACAAATCCCCTCGTGGACCTCGGCCAGGACCGTCTGAGCTTCTTCCAGCTCGAGGCACCGTAGTAGAGGTTGCGAGAAGGACCACTTGTAGAGCCGTTCGTTTACCTCGGAATACCATGCCTACGTTCGGCGAACATGCCGAGCCGTGGCCTCGTCATCGGGAAGAATCCCGTCGCGTTTGAAGAGCAACATCTCCTATACCCACGTGGCGCGCGCATCGGCGGGAGCTATAGCCGAAACCGAGATGGCACGGAATGGGAGCTCTCTAACCTCGGAGTGGTTTCTGTGGTCCAGCCCTGAGGCCAGCTTCGCCAACTCGTCGACTCATTCATTTTGGCTCCTCAACACCCTGGATATCGTAAAGTGAGAGAAATTGGAGGCTAGACTTTTTACCTCCACTAAGTACTTCGCCATGGTCGGTTCCCTAGCCTCGTACCCACCGGTGAGTTGCTCGGCCATGAGCTGCGAGTCGGTGAAGACGTGGATGGCATCCACCTGCATCTCGAGGGCCAGCTTGAGTCCTGCCAGGAGCGCCTCGTATTCGGCTTCATTGTTGGTTGCTCGGAACCCGAAGCGGAAGGAGCGTTCGAACGAGCGTCTGTCGGGGGTCGAGAGTACCAATCCAACGCTTGCGCTACTCGAGGTAGCCGAGCCATCCACGTGTAGTAACCACGCCTTCTCTGGCTGCTCGAAACTTCCATTCTCGTTCTGAACAAGTTCCGCGATGAAGTTGGCCACGGACTGGGCTTTGACAGTAGTCTTCAGTACGTAACGTATGTCGAATTCTCCGAGTTCTACCGACCACTTGAGGAGCCGTCCTGCGACATCAAATTTAGATAGAACCTACCGGAGCGGTTGGTCGGTGGTTACCTCAATCAGATGAGCTTGAAAGTAGGGGCGTATCTTCCGGGATGCTAGCACGATCGCCAAAGCAAGCTTCTCGATTGGCGGATACCGCTCCTCGGGCCCATTTAGGACATGGCTGATGTAGTAGACCAGTAGTTGCTCCCCAGAGGCCTCTTTGGTTAGGACGGAGCTGACCGTGTGCTTGGAGGCGACTAAATAAATACTGAGCTTTTCCTTGAAAGCGACCGAGGCAAGGCGGGGGAGGTTGACCAAGTGTTGCTTGACTTGTCCGAAAGCCTCTTCACACTGCTCCGTCCATCGGAAGTCCTTCGGGTTCTTCAACGCCCGGAAGAAGGGGAGGCAGCGATCACCAGACCGAGATAGAAATCGGGACAAGGCAGCAAGCCTTCCGTTCAGTCACTGCAAGTCCTTGATTGTCCAGGGGGCCTGCATGTTGATGACCGCCCGAACCTTTTCCGGATTCACGTCGATTCCTCTTTCATGCACGATGAATCCGAGGAACTTTCCCGAGCTGACGCCAAAAACGCAGTGGTTTTTGTTTTACCGGTTGGGCATCGGGTGATATGTTCAAGTGATGCTGGGCGGTCGCTGGGTTGACGCCCGTCATGTCGGATGGCGACCAGGCGAAGATGTCGGCATTCTTCTGCAAGAAACCGACGAGCCACTCCTGCTCTTGCTCGGGGAGTTCGAGCCCGACCTTGACCGTCCGATCCAACTGATCCTTTATCAATGGCACGTCGCAAGTGGGCGTCGTCGGCTCCGGATGTGGCATCGACCGCTTCTTTTCTCTTGGGTCCTCCAGAGGTTGGTCGGTCTTCACCCTTTCGTGTAGCGAAACCATGGTCAGGTAGCATCGTCTGGACTCTTGAGGACTTCCCCAGACTTCCCATATCCCGGCGTGGGTCGGGAACTTCACCGTCTGGTGGTAGGTGGAAACCACGGCTCTGATCCTATTGAGGGTGGGGCGGCCCAGGATGGCATTGTAGGCAGTGGGTAGATCCACCACTAGGAAGGTGGACATCACCGTCTTTGTCTTGGGAGGCGCTCCCAAGGTTAGAGGCAAGGTGACCGCCCCCACCGGGGAGATTGAGTTGCCGATGAATCCTGTGAGCGCTGAGTAGATAGGCTTCAAGGACTCCTTGGCTAGCCCAAGCTTTTGGAAGGCGTCAAGATAGAGCACGTCAACTGAGCTCCCAGTGTCGATCATGATCCTTCTCACCTGGGCATTAGCAATTCGAGCCATTATCACAAGCACGTCATCATGCTTTGGTCGCACAGCATCCTCGGGAGGGAACGCGACCTCGGGGTTAGGACCGCGTTGGAGAGCATTAGCCCTCGCGGAATAGGCGTACGCCTTCCTCCCGGACATACTGGTCCCTCCGGCCGTCGGGCCTCCGGTGATGACGTCGATGTGGCATTCCACGGGGCCCTCCGGATGGGGTGAAGGTTCCCTGTTCTATCGAACGTACCGATTGAGGTGCCCCCTGCATACAAGCTCCTCAATCTGCCTCTTCAGCTCGCGGCACTCTTCGGTGTTGTGCCTGCTTTTCCGGTGAAAGTGGCAATATTTGGACTGGTCGGCTAGTTCTCGCGGGTTTTTCATCGGGACGGGGGCCCTGAGCAGCCCTTTATCTCTTATCTAGAGAAATATCTCTATCTGGGACGCACCCAAAGGGGGCAGAGGAGGTCTTATCACGAGCGGGTCAGGTCGGTCCAGCTTGCACCTGGTCGCGGCAAACTGCTGCTCGCGAGCTGGCTCTGACCTGACCCTCTTGTGTTCTTCCCACTTCCCGGCCATCCAAGCCTCAGCCGCGACGAACTGGTTCGCTCGCTGAAGCATCTCAGGAACCATGGCGGGGGGTCTCTCGACGAGGGACCAAAAGAATCGGGAAGGTCGCAAGCCCGCCATGAATGCCTGCTTCAATAGAGAGGGGTGAGCATCAAATAAGCCTCATATCTGCATTGCAAAACGGTTCACAAAATGGGAGAGGGATTCGTCCTCCCTCTGGTGTAGTCCGAGAAGCAGTGCAACGGATGGTTTTGACCGTGCGTTGGCCAGGAAGTTGAGCTCGAAATCTCTGACGAGCTGGTCAAATGAGCCGACCATCCCAGTCTTCAGGTCACTATACCACGCACGGGCTGGCCCTCTCAAAGTTGTGGGAAACGCCTTGCACATCAAAGCGTCAGAGGTTCCATACAACACCATTTAGGCACAAAAGGCTGCTACATGGTCCGCTGGGTCGGTGGAGCCATCATAGGGATCCAGAGAGGGGAGACGGAAGTTGAGGGGTATTGTCTGGTCCCGTATTTCAGGGATGAATGGGGATCCCTGGCATGCATCCTCCCCAAGCTCTCCTTTTGGCCTGTGGACCTCCTTCTGCACCTCGTCAAGCCGTTGGCTGATGAGGAGCAATTGGGCTCGCAGGGAGTCCGTTGAGTCTGAAGAAGGTGCCTCGGGTTCCGTGTGGCCCCTCCGGTTTGCCGTCACACGATCCCCGAGTGGGCATGATGGGACACGAGGCGAAGCGGGAAGCTCCAGGGGTGACATGCGAGCCTGAACGGGTGGCTCCTATTGTCGCAACGGTTGAGCGATCGGCGGGTGCAGCGGATGAGAAACGAGTGGGATGATGGATTACACCATATCAGTTAGAACTTGGACTTGATGGGTGAGGTCGAGAAAGGCCTCAGACAAGACGGGGGATGGGTCGGCAGAGGGGGCGTCGGGTGGTGACAAGCCCAGGTCGTTGAATATCCGCCAATAGCGCTCTGAGGTAGTGGCGGGGTGTTTGTTGCGGGGACCCCTATGCGGGGAATGTTCCCCTGGGGCTCCGATCGGGTGCGACCCTACGACTGCGGGTTCGATGGAGTCGGTCTCGTGATCCCTCGACATTCGAAGGTTCAGACCCTCCTTCTAGCACCAAAATGTTAGTATAAACAACCTTAAGCCGTGGCCTCAGGGTCGACGTAGCTGGGTTCGAGTCCGAATGATTGGGGATCTTCCTGGAACGACCTTTGAGACTACTGAGGTGGCCGATCACGGTGGGTCAACTGTTTCCTCTAGGAGGGGACTCTTCGCCTGGGCACGCGATGGGAGGCGCGCCCCGTCTTCGTCCCTGCACATAGGTTGGGTTGGGAGGCTCGACCCGACCCCTCCGACGATCAAGTTAGTGAAGAGCAGTAGGGGGTTGTCTTTTTGTCCTCCTCTCCCTTTTTCGGGGTGCGAGGGTTTTTATAGTGAGAATTATCGTTACCTGGTGTACTCGCCCGCATGGAGCAGGATCGTACTCTTGGTGGCGTCTGACATTGCCGTTGGCATGGCGTGAGGGATCAAGCCGGAGGGGAGTGTTAATGTGCCTTGGTAGGCATTCCGATCCGTGTTGACCAGGTGCTGTCGGCCCGTGGGACGTCATCTGGGCCAACTGATGTCATACGAGTCTTACCATAATTATTACCCTCATCACTAGGCATCTTGGAGGTCTGGGTATTCCTAACATCGACCTTTCTTAGTTGGCTCTTCAGACCAAAAATAGTTGTCTTTATCTTTCTAGAACCGATAATATTTGGTTTCGTGATGTGGCTTAGTATGGCTTTACTCATCATAGGAGGGTTGTTTTTCAACATAATATGATATGGTTTGGGTGCTTATTTCTTAAAGCTTTGGATGCATTTAAATTTGGTTTCTCGTTGTCGATTGAAGATGGTTTGTCTATTGATGTTTGGAATGATGATTGGTTTTTTGATGTTCCAATGAATCTCAAACCAATTTTTCTGTATATGGATTCTTTTTATGGAATTTCTTCTGTTTCTGATCTGATTACTAATGAATGGTTCTTGGAACTAATGATTTGTTGCGCTCCTTGTTTGGGGAGGTTTCTACTGGTGTAATTTCTTTTGATAGATATGTCACTTAATCCCTTTGATGATAAATGGAAATGAAACCTTACAACTAAACCATCAGAAAGTACTTACATGTATTTATCTCAAAAGTATGCATCCTCACTTGTGGAAGTCTGATTGTATTCCCCGGATTACTTGTTTTTGTGAAAATTTCTGCATCAACCTCTTCCTACTAATTATATCATACAATTTGGTATTTTGGAGGCTAAAACTTGGTTTCTTTGCCATCAACAATCCGATAGTGTACATCACATATTATTTAACTATGCTTTTACTGAATGTGTCTTTGCAATTCTTAGTCGTAAACTTGATGTTTCTTTTCAATTTTCAAACTTATGGCATGCCGGTAAGTAGCTCCTCGAAGGTAAGGGTTTGGATAAAAGGCGATCTACTACACTCGGGGTATGATCATGTGTGCTTTCTGGTTGGTTTGGAATGTTGGGTTGACGATCCATTTGTTTAGCCCAAGGTGGACTTTATCAGCCCACAGCCTATCCTTTTGACCTAACCCCTTGATCAAAGTTAAAGGGGTGTAGGGGCTGCATTTTTTAATGCATAGGGCATCAACGAGGGCAGTAGATGAGATCTTTATAGTAACAAAAAGGAGAAGAAAAAGATAAAAATCCAAGGAGAAAGAAAGGAAAGAAAACAAGGACAACGCAAATAGACTGTTCTTAATCATCCAGTAGTGTTCTCATCTCAGGTTAGATCAAATCTACAGTAGATTCTTACTATGATTACTTGGGGAGAATTTAGGGGATTTAGAATTTTGTGTACAGTGACATGATCCTTGTATCATAGTTATTTTCTTGTGATTGTTACTAGGGTTTTAGACAAGAGATTGAGATTTGTATATTCATTATTCTTATAGTGGATTATCTTTAGTTTGTTCCGTGATTTTTATCCTTCACATTGGAGGGGTTTTCTACATATATCTTGGTATTCTATTTTATTATGATTTCATTTAATTCCGTTGTGTGTTAAGGTCTGCTAGTATTTATTCATATACAAAAGTTTATTTCTCTTTATATCCCATCAACTCGTATCAGAGCAAGGTTGTGGAGAGCAACTTCCCGCAAATCCTCAATTGAGAGGTTCTTCTAAACAACGTCAACCTTCCAAAAGATACTCTACAGATGAGTATGTGATGCTTACTGATGCAGGTGAACCAGAGAGTTACCAAAAAATGGTTGAAAGTGAGCAGAAAGAGAAGTGATTAGTTGCTATGCAGGAAGAGATGAAAGCTCTTCAGAAGAACCACACTTATGATTTGGTACTACTACCAAATGGAATGAAGACCTTGAAGAATAAGCGAGTTTTTAAGTTGAAGACTCAAGAATATTGTTCTCAACCAAAGCATAGAGCTAGATTGGTTGTGAAAGGCTTTGGTCAAAAGAAAGGTATTAATTTTGAAAAAAAAAATTCTCATATTATTAAAATGTCTTCTATTCATGTTGCTCTTAGTATTGCTGCTAGCCAGGACTTGGAGGTTGAGTAATTAGATGTGAAGACAACTTTCCTTCATAGTGATTTGGAGGAGAAAATTTATACCAGAAAGCTTCAAAGTCAAAGGTAAAGAGAACTTTATCTGTAAGTTGAAGAAAAGCTTGTATGGGCTAAAGCAAGCTTCAAGATAGTGGTATAGAAATTTTGATTCATTTATGACAGAAAATAGATATAAAAGAACGACTTCAGATCATCGTGTGTACATTAAATAGTTTGGTGAGAATTTTATTATTCTCTTACTTTATGTTGATGACATGCTTATTCTTGGGAAAGATATGTCTACAATTGACAGGTTGAAGAAGGAAATAAGTGAGTCTTTTGCAATGAAGGACATGGGACCAGCAAAGCAAATACTGGGTATGCAGATTTTCCGTGATAGGAAAAATAAGAAGATTTGGTTGTCATATGAGAAATACATCGAAAAGGTATTGGAAAGATTCAGTATGAGTAATACAAAACCAGTTGGTTCTCCACTTACAGGTCATTTCAAGTTGTGCTCAGAATAGAGTACGTCAAGTGATGAGGAGAAGGAGAAAATGCAAAAGGTTTGTTACTAGCAGATGGTATGTATGAGGCCGGACATCACATATACAGTTGGTGTTACTAGTAGATTTCTTGCAAATCTAGCCAAAGAGCACTGGGTAGCAGTGAAGTGGATTTTTAGATATCTCAAAGGGAGCTCTAAGGTTTGTTTAAGCTTTAGAGGTAGACCACTTGTGTTGACAGATTATACAGATGTAGATATGATAAGAGATATATATACGAGGAAGTCCACATATGGTTATATACTTACTTTTGTAAAGGGAGCTGTGTCATGGCAATTCAGATTGCAAATGTATATTGCTCTCTCGACCATAGAGGCATAATATATTACTGCTACAGAGGTTTACAAAGAAATATTATGGATGAAAGAATTCTTACAAGAATTGGGTCTAAAACAAGAAAACTATGTGGTGTATTGTGATAGTCAAAGTGTCATTCATTTGTGTAAGAACCCAATGTTTCATTCTAAGTCAAAGCATATAAATGTCAGATACCACTGGATTCGAAATGTATTTGAAGAAAAGCAGTTGCAGCTTTAGAAAATTCACACAGATGACAACAGAGCAGACATATTGACAAAAACCTTAGCAAAAGAAAGATTGAAGATATGCCGACAGCTGGTCGGCATGGCTTCACATTGAGGAGTCTTGGGATAGTCTCCCTTATGGGCTGAAGGGGGGGGTTGTTGAACTGACGGCTAAGCCCATTTGTTCAGCCCAAGGTGGGCTTTATCAGCCCACAGCTCACCCCTTTTACCTAACCCTAGATCAAAGTTAAAGGGGTGTAGGGGCTATATTTTTTAGTGCATAAATATGGCATTAATGAGGGTAGTAGATGAGATCTTTGCAGTAGCAAAAAGGACGAGAAAAAGATAAAAATCCAAGAGGAAAAAAAGGGAAGAAAATAAGGACAACGCAGAGAGACTGTTCTCAATCATCCAGTAATATTCTCTATCTCAGGTTAGATTAAATCTATAGTAGATTCTTACTGTGATTACTTGGGGAGAATTAGGGAGGATTTAGAATTTTATGCATAGTGACGTGATCTTGTATCCTAATTATTCTTTTGTGATTGTTGCTAAGATTTTGGGCAAGAGATTGAGATTTATATATTTATTATTTTTATAGTAGATTATCTCTAGTTTGCCCCGTGGTTTTTATTGGGCTGACAGCCAAAGGTGGGCTTTATCAGCCCACAGCTCACCATCTCTTAACCTAACCCTAATTTATATTAGGAGGGGGTGTGGTGACTATAAAAAGAAGTAGAAAATGGCAGCAACAAGGCAGTTTTTGGTAACCACGGGATTCTAAAGAAAAGGAGGAGAACAAGGCAGAAAAGAAAGAGAAAGAAAAGGAAGAAGATAAGGACAATACAGAGAGACTGTTCTCAATCATCTAACATTACTTTCAACTCAGGTTAGATCAGATCTATAGTAGATTATTACTTGGGGAGAATTTGGGAGGATTTAGATATTATGTACAGTGACATGATCCTTGTATCCTAGTTATTCTCTTGTGATTATTGCTAGGGTTTTGGGTAAGAGATTGAGATTTGTATATTTATTATTATTATAGTAGATTATCTCTAGTTTGCCCTATGGTTTTTACCCTTCACATTGAAGGGGTTTTCTATATATCTTGGTGTTATATTTGATTGTGGTTCCATTTAATTCTGCTGTGTGTTATGACCTACTAGTATTTGTTCATATACAAAAGTTATTTTCCTTTATATCCCATTAATGAATATCAGAGTAGGGTTGTAGTGATTTAATTTTGTATTTGAACATGGAGGCCAGTAATATTTCTCGCATGATTAGTTTAAATAAAAATAATTGGATGATATAGAAACCAAGAATGGAAGATCTCTTGTATTGCAAAGATTTGCATGGACTTTTGTAGGGGGATAGTGCAAAACCCACAATTATGACAGATGATGAGTGAAAGAGGTTAGATAAAAAAATAGTTAGGTTTATTCGATAATGGCTTGATGAAGTGTCTTTCACCTTATTTCTATTGAAAGTTCTGCATATTTTCTTTGAAAGAAATTTGAAGGTCTCTATGAAAGAAAAACAACTGGTAACAAACCTTTTTTGATTAGAAAACTTGTGAACCTAAAATATAAAGATGGTGCTTCTATTGCTGAGCATTTGAATGAATAACAGAGTATTACTAACTAGTTATCCTCTATGAAAATATCTCTTGATGTTGAGTTACAGACATTATTACTTCTTAGTTCATTACCAAAAAGTTGGGAGACATTGGTAGTTTCTCTCAGTAATTCTGTGTCAGATGGTGTTATCACCATGAGTCAAGTAACAAGCAGTTTGTTGAATGAGGAGTTGAGATAAAGAATTTAGCAACATCTCAGAATAATTCATAAGCACTTATCTTAGAGAACAGAGGAATGTCGAAGTCTAGAAGCAATTCATGCATGGGTATGAGCAAGTCAAGATTAAGAAAATATATTGTTTGTTATAATTATGGTGAGAAAGGATATTACAAGAACCAATGTAAGCAAAGAAGAGCAAGAAAAAGGGAAAAGAAGTGGAGTCTATAGAGTCAAAGAATAATACTATGCAGGGTGGTGATTATTTGATTTTGTCTCCATTTGATGATATTTTTTCTTGTATGTGTCAGGATCTTGAGTGGGTGATTGACATAGGTGTTTCTTATCATGCTACACTACGAAAGGAGGTTTTTGCTACATACAGGTCTAGAAATTTTGGTGTTGTCAAGATGGGCAACTATGACATAGCAAACATCATTGGCATGGGTGATATCCATTTAAAGACCAACATTGGCTACAAGTTGGTGTTTAAGGATGTGAGGCATGTGGTTGACTTGAGAGTGAATTTAATTTCAATTGGAAGACTAAATGATGAAGACTGATAATAGATTTTACAAAGGGCAATGGAAGCTCAATAAGGATTCTCTTGTTATAGCTAGTAGAAAGAAATCTCATACCTTATATAGGTTGCAGGTCAAAGCTTGTGGTAAGTAGTTAAATGTTATAGAGAAAGGCTTCAGTATGAAGTTGTAGCATAGGCGATTGGGACATATGAGCGAGAAGGGGCTGCAAGCTCTTTCCAAGAGAGAGGTATTGCTAGACCTTAGAGATACACATTTGAACCCTTGTATCAATTATTTGGCTGGTAAACAACACAGAGTTTCATTTGCTAGTCCTACTTTGTCTAGAAAAATGCATGCCTTAGACCATGTTTATATAGATGTATGTGGTCCTTTGAGGACAAAAACTCCTAGTGGATCTATTGATGTTCCTGGTATAAGTGGTGTACTTTATTTTGTCACTTTTATAGATGATTTTTTCAAAAAAAGTTTGGGGCTATGCTTTGAAGACCAAAGATCAGGTGATTAATATCTTCAAAGAGTTTAATACCATAGTTGAAAGAGAGATAGAAAGGCAATTGAAATGCATAAGATCAGATAATGGTGGTGAGTACACATGATTATTGCAGGTCACATGAGATCCAATATGAGATGACAGTTCCTGGTACACCTTAGCATAATGCAATTGCAGAGAGGATGAATCGCACCATCATAGAAAAGATCATATGTATACTTTCACAAGTCAAGCCATCCAAAAGGTTTTGGGATGAGTCTTTGAGGACTACAGTTGATGTGATCAACTTATCACCATGTACAACCCTAGATGGTGATGTTGCAGAGTATGTATGGTCAGGGAAAGATGTTTCCTATAGGCATTTGAGAGTATTTGGTTGTTGTGCATTTGCACATGTTCCGAACAATGAGAGGTCCAAGTTGGATGGTAAGACCAAATAATTTATTTTTCTTAGTTACTCACATGATCTGTTTGGTTACAGGCTTTGGGATCCAGAAAAGTAGAAGGTGTTCAGAAGCAGAGATACAGTCTTCTTTGATGATCAAACCTTTGAGGATTTGAAGAAGAAGACACAAGTCAAGACTTCTGTAGAAGGATTAGCAGATTGTGACCCAATTACTCCTCCAATATATCAGGGTGATGGAGGAAATGTGCAGAAAGATGGTGTAGAGCCTGATGTTGATCTACCTGCAGGACATGTTGAGCAAGAAGAAGTTGGAGAGCAACTTCCTATAGAACCTCAATTGAGAAGATCTTCTAGATAACATCAATCTTCTATAAGATACTCTATAATGAGTATGTGATGCTTACTGATCTATAATGAGTATGTGATGCTTACTGATGCTAGTGAACTAGAGAGTTACCATGAAGTAGTTAAAAATGAGTAGAAAGAGAAGCAGTTGTAGCTTCAGAAAATTCATATAGATGACAACGGAGTAGACATATTGACAAAGACCTTACCAAAAGAAAGATAGGAGATATGCCAATAGCTGGCCGGCATGACTTCATATTGAGGAGTCATGGGATAGCCTCCCTTATGGGCTGAAGGGGGAGGTTATTGGGCTGACAGCCCATATTCAACCCACAGCTCACCCCTCTTAATCTAACCCTAATTTATATTAGAGAGGGGTGTAGTGGCTATAAAAAGAGATAGAAAAAGGCAACAACAATGTAGTGTTTGGTAGCCACAAGATTCCAAAGAAAAGGAGAAGAACAAGGCAGAAAAGGAAGAAAAAGAAAAGGAAGAAGACAATGACAACACAAAGAGACTGTTCTCAATTATCTAATAGTGCTTTCATCTCAGGTTAGATCAGATCTACAATAGATTCTTACTATGATTACTTGGGAAGAATTAGGGAAGATTTATATATTATGCATAGTGATGTGATCCTTATATCCCAGTTATTCTCTTATGATTGTTGCTAGGGTTTTGAGCAAGAAATAGAGATTTATATATTTATTATTATTATTAAAGTGGATTATCTCTAGTTTGCCCTGTAGTTTTTACCCTTCACATTGAAGGGGCTTTCTATATATATCTTGATATTCTATTTGATTGTGGTTCCATTTAATTTCGTTGTGTGTTATGACCTGCTAGTATTTATTCATATACAAAAGTTATTTCTCTTTATATCCCATCAGTTTTTACCTTTCACATTGGAGGGATTTTCCACATATATCTTGGTATTTTATTTGATTATAATTCTATTTAATTCTATTGCGTGTTATGACCTACTAGTATTTGTTCATATATAAAAAATTATTTATCTTTATATCCTATCAGTTAGAATACCTTTAATGGCAGGTCTCTCACTTTTAAATATTATATAAAATTGTCACCTCAGTTAGTTTACTTTATGGTAAATAAGTGGGAATGCAGTCTTAATCATATCATGTTATAGTTACTTGCCAAAAACCGATTATTGGATGGGCAAAGTTGAATAGGTCTTGAGATGTAGGAACACACTCTAATTTTAGATTACTGTTAATTAATTATGTTTTAGAGTCTCGTTGTTATGCGTTTTTTCATATTTTTTGGTCATTTTATTGCTTTTATTAAGAGCTTTTTTAGTAAGTAGTGCGTTGATTACTTGGGAATATGGATTTTTCTTATTGGGATGTGTTTGTCATTATTGTAGAAACTCAAAGGTCTCCTTTGTGAAATATATACGGCAATTAAGGAAGACAATTTTGGTTTTGCTTCTCTAAGAATCTACATTTCATTCTTAGCAAGTTTCATTTGAATTGAATCTTCTTATCAAGCTATTAACTTGATCACGTCGAGTGGCATTCGCAATTAGTGATGTCGAGTGACATTAGTCGCCCCCAATTGAGCAGCATCCAGGAACATATCCTACTTAGTCGAAGTGTCCATATTTTGTCTAAATTCATAGGCACCGGTCGATGTCAAATTGGTTCTATAGTATGTTACACTTTGTTGTTTTGAACTTTATAGATTAAACTGCCTCTATTGGCAAGGAGTCTAGAGGTTCGTCATATATCATTGGGAAGCTTTGTCTGTCCATTATCTAACAAAAACAACAATGTGTGATTTTGAGTTCTGTACTGAAAGTTATCATTAAATTATTGGGTGTCTATCAAGTTGTCATGATTTAATTTTTGGATCCTTAATCCTCTATCAATGGCTCGTCTACCATGATGAAATTAATTTACAAGAAGAGATGTTTGAGATAAGTCGATCTCATGAAACCCTATAGTAGATGATTGATCACGTCCAAAGAACTTTTGCTAATCCTACTCAAGGCCAATTGAGTAATTCAATAGGTGCAAGAAGTGAGTATGATAATGATGTGATTAATTCTTCCAACTCTACAGTAAATTTTGTGGCTCCTATTGATGATCATTGGGCCATGAATCAATTGATGAGAACTCTCGAAGGAACAAATAGGAGTATTCAAGTTATGTGGTGGAGTTTATAGGGTGGGTCAATCCCAAGGAATATTGTGATTGGAGTGTGTCTTTGGAATTTTATTGCCACAAAATGTACAGTTTGTGGCAATAAAATTAAAATGGCAAAAATATCAATGAGGACGTGAGCGAAGAGGTGTTCTACAGGTTAACACATCGGTTAAAATAAAACTAATGTTAGATAAGAAATTTTTCTCTTTGAATTATCCTCAAACTCTTTATCGTAAATTTTACTAATTACATTAGAAGAATGATCAATCTGTTGTTAACAATAATGAGTAATTCTATAAGCAAATGAGTCGAATTAGCTTGAATGAAAATGATCAACTTGTGGTTAGATACCTAAGTGGACTGAAGTTCAACTTGCATGGTTAACTTTTGTTGTATTCATTTCCTCTCTTTTTGAGACTTATCAAATGACAATTAAGGCTGAAAATAATAGTAAATGGGGACTGTTCGAGAAGGTTGAAAACTCTAGAACTACAAATGAGAAAATGATATTTCAAAAAAAGAATGGTACAACATGAACAAGGAGAAAATAAAAATTAGCAAAGGATGGTTTTTTTTCAAGTAAAGTGTTTTAAATATGGTAAAGCTCATCATCATGCTTATGAGTGTCATAGAAGGAAAGCTAAAGTTAATCTTATGAAAAAGGAGCCTAATGGAGAAGATAATGAGCCCATCTATGATGAGGAACTTGAAGATATCATTGAAGAAGGAAGCTACAAGTCAGGTGAGGGTGTGACAATTGAAGAAGATGATGAATGGCTTAGAAATAATATTTTTAGGATATATTACTTATCTTATGGAAAGAAATGTCTTCCAATGATTGGTTTATGTAGTGTAAAGAATACGATTTTAAAGCTTATAGTGGATAAACTAAAGGTGAGTCATTTGAAGCAATATAATATTTCATGCTTCAAGAAGGGTGGAGAGATCTTAGCATCTCAAAGATGCAAGATCAAATATTCTATTAGGAAGTACAAAGATGAATTTTATTTTGATATACTTCCTATGGATGCATGTCACTTGCTACTACTTGATAGGTCATGACAATTTGATCAAAATGCTCACCATAATGGGAGAAAGAACCCTTATTCTTTAATTAGAGATGGGGTGAAGTTTCTTTTGCCATCATTAAAAAGAGCTCCTACCACTATACAATATAAAATTTTAGGTAATTTGATGATTTAAAAGGAGTTTGAGCATTCCTACAAGGAAAAGAATATTTCTTATATATTGGTGGCTATTGGAGATGATCAAGAGAGAGTCAAGAAGATTCCAAAAGAAGTGAAAAGTATGCTAGACCAGTTTGAAGGGTTGGCTCTCGATGACTTCCAACTGGTTTGCCTCCTCTTAGTGATATCCAATATTGATTTCATTTCAATTACTATATTTCCTGACCTTGCTAATTATCGTACATCATCAAAAAAATATACTAAATTATAAAGACAAAAATAGAGTTTATTATCTAAAGGATTGAGTGAAGAATCACTTAGTTCTTGTGTCGTGCTCTCTCTTTTAACACCTAAAAATGGAGGATGTGCATTGATAGTAGGGTAGTAAATAAAAGAATAATAAAGTATGGATTTTTAATCTCTTGTGTTGATGACATGTATAATTTTTAAGGTAATTTTTAAAATTGACTTTTATAGTGGTTATCATGTATTAGACTAGTTGATGAATAAATGATGATGTTTAAAGTTAAAAGTGGTTATACTAATAGTTTGTCATTTGGGTATTTTTATGATATAGAGGACTCAAGTCTTAAAGCGATTCATGGGAGTAAATAACAATTCCAGGAAAGTAAGAACTCATACATTCAAGTAATACACCAATTTAAAGTGGTTCTGTCAAAATGATTTACATCCACTTGCAAAACCTTCTTCGAAGAGGCTCCCAACTTCCATTAGCAAATCACTTTGATGGGGAAGGACAAATACCCCTCTTAGTGGTTCACACTCTTACAAATTTTCAAAGAGAAAGAAGAAGGTGGACACTCAAGCTATTGAAAATAAGACTTGCTAAGGACTTTGCTAAGGCTTT
The DNA here is from genome assembly GCA_900464855.2 of Musa schizocarpa. Classification (NCBI taxonomy): domain Eukaryota; kingdom Viridiplantae; phylum Streptophyta; class Magnoliopsida; order Zingiberales; family Musaceae; genus Musa; species Musa schizocarpa. Next base: position 19,128,158 of record LS990923.1, on the reverse strand, counting down.
ATCTCAATTTCTTACTCATCAAAAGGTTGTGTTCTCTACTGAGAATTGAGGGGTATTTATAGTCCCCAAGAGAATTCAAATTTGGGCTCTAAATTTTGAATTCTCTTGGGTTTCTGAAGCTGGCGGTGCCACCGCCTGTCAATTTCAACATTGACAGAGTTTTGACGGTGCCACCGTCGGAACTCTCGGGTTCTAGGTGGTGCCATCGCCTGTCAATTTCAACATTGATAGAGTTCTGACGGTGCCACCGTCGGAACTCTCGGGTTCTAGGCGGTGCCACCGCCCGAACTCTCGGGTGCTGAGCAGTGCCACCGCCTAGTCCGGCGGTACCACCGCTTGATACTTCAGGCTTTGGGCGGTGCCACTGCCTAGTCTGGCGGTGCCACTGCCTACATTATTTCAGCTCACTGGTTGGGCTCCAAACTTGGCCCAAACCAGTCCGAACTCGGGCCCAATTGGCCCCTAACCGAGTTATAGAATTAACCCCTAATACTAACCCTAATTAACGTACTAACTATGAATTTAAAGATATTTCCTAAGCTATTACAAAGTCCGCAAGTCAAGACTTCTTCCGGCGAACTTCCGGCGGTCTTCCGATAAACTCTCGGAAACCATTCTACGGACTCCCGGCAAGCTCCTAGACTTCACGATTTGATCTTTGCGAGTTCCGACGAGCTTCTTCGGCAAGCTACGATCTTTCTCGGTGAGCTCCGCGAACTTCCATCGTACCTTCCGGTGAGCTTCCGAAAACCATTCGGCAAGCTCCCTACTCATTCTCGGCTAGTTTCGGCAACATTCCCGACGAACCTTCGGACTTCCGTCGGACTCTCGAACTCCTAACGAATCCTTCGCGCTTGACTCTAGCACTTTATTTCGCTTTATGTCTTCATAGTTATTGTAGTTAATCCTACACACACAAGCCAAAACTCTACTCCGATCTAGACAATTATTACAACGCGAATTGACATTCTATTGCTCGGCACGTCATTGGTTAGCGCTTCATCCGATTCTTCAGCGCATTGTCCTTTCTTGTGGCTTGTTGCCCAATCGACGGTTGACCTTTGCAACCCCAATATTATTGGCGTAATTCCGCTCTCCTTGGCCCGATGCTCAACGTCCGAAGCCTTCTGCCATCCAATATCCTAACGTGATATTCTCCGGTGCAATGTCAATTCCTCCTACGTCAACTGTCTAATCCTGATCGAGTAGACCTGTATCACTCAAAATGTAGTTAAACATCTAAACACAATCAATTAGTTTTATCATCAAAATCCGAGATTCAACAATCTCCCCCTTTTTGATGATGACAACTAATTGATGACTAACAGAGTTAACCTTAACTCCCTGGAGTTTAACCAAACTCCCCCTATCAATATACCGTATTGATAGAAACTCTTGGATTAAAAAATCCAAGTAACATGTCATGATCAAATCATGACATGACCTCAACATACTTCTCCCTCTTTGTCATTAACAAAAACGAGAAGTCCCAACTCTTATGTGTTTAGAAATATCTAAGTTCAATACATTGCATGAAAAACATAGTATCAAATTTTATCATCATGCAATCTAGCGATTAAAGATGTATAAGTTTAGCATGTTTGGTTTTCTTGAGATAGCAACTGATTGCTTTTCTTAGACTACTAGCTATTAGTTTTCACGATATGCAAGTTGCAAGCTAGCAAATTTTTGCTTCCTTTGTAATGTTTGAGCTAACAATTTTGCTTCCATTGCAAGTTAGCATATTTTGCATTTTGAGATAGCAACTATTTGCTTCTCTTTAGACTATAAGCTAGCAATTTTTACGATATGCAAGTTTTACTACATACAAGCTAGCAAAAAATTATGAAAGCAAATACAATATAGCTTTCTTGTGTAAGCTCATGATTCTTGCTTCCTATTGCAATGTGCAAGTTGCAAGTTTTACTTCTTTTGCAATGTGCAAGTTTTTAAATTTTTCATCTTGAGCTAGCAATATTTCTCCCCCTTTGAAAAGAAGAATACAGTTTTGTAGTTCTTTTTTCTTTTACAACGATTTCAAAATCATGACAAAGGATGAATAATCAAGTTATGAATGTCAAGATAATTTTTCATCATGAATATTTTATCATTGTATGCATCATTATCATAAGTTGAAGTATTACATGTATAATATTATATCATCATTCATAATTACATTAATGTTTCAATATAGTAATTTCTTCTCAAAATGTGTAACTTAGCACTCATTGCTTATCTTGAGATTTGCAAGCTAGCTAGCAAAATTTGCTCCCCCTATGTCATTGTCAAATAGAAGGGAATAACAATACAATAGTGTAATTCATTTCCCTTTACTATAATCTTCAAATCATGACAAGGGTTAAGTGTCAATCTTATTTGTGCATCATTATATTTTTAAATTAAAATATACATATTTTCAAAAACCTTATATTTCATTCATGCACGATATTGAATAAATCAATCGACATTATGAGGATATCATACATGATACTAAAATTTTTAACTATTTATCAATATTTTGATCATCATACCAAACATTCATCATTTAGAGCATTCATGATACAAAACATTAAATCAACATTTATCATTTTAGCAACAACTCATAGCATTTTAAATCATGATTTACATCATATGCAATACATCACATCATAATTAGAAAGCACAAGTATTGCATACATCATTGCAAATCATAAATGTTTCATATCATGATGGTATCAATTTTGTCAAATTATATCCTACCATGCATGATCAAAACTTCTCCCCATTTTATCATTGAAAACAAGAAAGAAGTAGGGAAGTGCATAAAAGTGTAAAATATTTCAATCATTTTAAGGCATTTGTATCATAAATACAAAGAAATTATATCATCAAATATAAGACCATTTGAATACCAAAAGACATGATTCATTTTATCAAATCTCTTCTTTTTATAAATAACAAAAATTGTAGATGTACAGAGAAGAGATTGTGATTAAAAAAGAATCTCAAGTAGTAAATCCAAGAAATCAAGATCATAATTTGAATACAAACTCATTCAAATTCAAATTGTCAAATTTATCAAAATCTCAACATTACTTTCAAATGATTCAAAATGGTATACATATATTTATCATAATAATCATCAAGATCAATAAGATAGAGAAAAATAATTTTTCAAGGAAAAAATATTTTCCTCTTTTTAGTTGTTTCAATTCATATGATTTTATTTCATTAATGCCAAATAAAAACATGTATTATGTTTAAAACCGTAAGTGTAAGATTTCTTACAACAAAGATCAATAAGGCACTTCCATTATAGTAAAAATCAATAATCCGTAAATCGCAAGATTCATCATGCATAATTTTAAAATTTATTAAGCATGATCATTATGCATGACACTAAAACATGGTTTCAAAATGTTTAATATTTTCATTACACAATTTCATCATTATGCATCATCATATTTTTAAATTCAAACATGCACAATTTCAAAACTATATCTTTCATTTTTCATGCATGATACAAATAACTCAATCATCAATATGGGCATATCATACATGATATTCAAGCATTCATGATATATCATTTTGGCAACATGATCATAGCTATTCAAATGATAGTATCTAAATGTCAAAATTCATTACATCCTATCACGCATGATCATTAACTTCTTATTTGTATTTCATGTATTATTTCGTTTCATCACATAAGGAATATCAAGAAGAGTTATTGGGTGATGAGATAAATACTTCATGAGTACAAGAAATTACATAAAAATCATATCATGAAAATATAATAACAGAAAACACGTTTTCTTTTGAAAAATCTCCTCTTAAATAATCAAGGGAAAATCTTAGGAGATCATGATATAGATAAATTTCATTCAATCTTATAAGAGAACAAGATATTAATTCAAGCATATAAAATTTCTTAATTCATTATGAATCATAAAAAGAATTGTGGTTCCGAAAAATCATGATTCATTTAGGAAAATTTTCTCTTTAGTGCATGATAAGAAGAAATATAGTAATGATACCAATCATAATTCATTTGGATAGTAGATGCTAAAAGGAACATTGAGGATATAAGATCTTGATTTTTATAGAGTAAATCTCAAGTTATAAATCTCAAAAAATCAAGATAAAGCTTATTTAAATTCAAATCATCAAATCAAAATCATTTTCAAGAGATTCATAAGAAGATGATAAAATAGATTCATCAAACCAAGAATTTTTAAGAAAAATACTTTTATCTATTTAGTTGTTTGCATGCCTTTGTCCTTTATGTGTCAAAATATATATATATATATATATATATATATATATATATATATATATATATATATATATATATATATATATATATATCATCAATCATTTAGGATCAAAAAATAAATTTCTTCATAAAAACCATCAAGATCGTTATGTATAACTTTTAGAATCTCATGCATAAAATGGTATCAAAACATTTAATATTTTCATTCCATCATTTTGCATTGGTTTTATTGAACATAATTTTGAATGATTCTTATAGATAACTAAAACTTCTTTAGTTTTAATTTATATGATTAACTTTATCTTAGCATACTCAAATTTTGTTCATATGTCAAAACCATACATCATGTTTGAAAACCAAAGACAAGGTTCATAAAAAAATCATCAAGCCTTCCATTCAAAAGCCATGCATCGTCATTGAAAATCAATATTGAAATCATCAAAATACACATTCTTACTTTTCAAGCACATACATAAGATTAATCTTACTAGGTGTATAAGCATTAGATTTATATCTAACATTTTATTGTATTAACATAAAATATGCAATTTTCATTGTCATGAACATATTTTTGTATTTTTATTTTTAAACATTTAATTTTTTAAAAAAATGATTCAAAACTAAATTACAAAAAAAATGCATTATGAAAAGTATTATGTAATTTTGAAGTAAATTAGGGGGATTTTGATTACCTCATCATTGAAAGTGGTTAAAGCGTAGTTTGCCACCTCCCCTTTCTTGAATTTCTCCTCGTCTTCGAAGGAGCTCGATTCATCCCAATTCTTGTTCCTTTTCTTGTGTTCAAAGTAAGTAGTTATGTTCTTTTTGTTCTTAAAATTTTATTTCATTAACTTTTTAAATTTATTAGTGCGGAGTTCAATTTCACAATCACTTGAGCTTATGCTCAAGTGGTCTTCATGTGTTCTATGTCCCAAATCCTTCATGTCCTTTGGAAGGTTGTTTTTGAATTCTCTTTTTGTCACATTGTTCATTTTGTAGGTCATTAAAGACCCAATTAGTTTTTCGAGTGGAAATGTTTTAAGGTTCTTGGCCTTTTGAATGGTCGTAACTTTTGGATCCCAACTCTTTGGAAGGGATTTTAAAATTTTAGTTACTAGTTCAAAGTTAGAAAAATCTTTACCAAGAGCTTTAAGTCCATTGATGACATCCGTGAAACAGGTGTACATGCCTCCGATAGACTCACTTGGTTTCATCCGGAAAAGTTCGTAAGAATGCACAAGAATGTTGATTTTGGACTCTTTCACTCGGCTAGTGCCTTCATGAGTGACCTCAAGTGTTCTCCAAATATCAAAAGCCGAATCACAATTTGAAATGCGATTAAATTCATTTTGTCAAGTGCACAATATAAGACATTCATAGCCTTTACGTTTAAAGCAAAAACTTTCTTCTCCGATTCATCCCATTCGCTCATCGGAAGAGAAGATTTTTGAAATCCATTTTCGACAATATTCCAAAGCTCGAGATTCAACGAAAGTAAGAAAACTCTCATTCGAGTTTTCCAATAAGTATAGTCCATCCCATTGAAAAAGGGAGGATGAATGAGAGAGTGACCCTCTTGAAAGCCGTAAAGAGCCATTTCTATTTGGGTGTTAAACCAAAGTAGAAAATCATGACTTTGATACCAATTGTTAGGATCGGAGCAGCACTAAGAGGGGGGTGTAAATTAGTGCAGCGGATTAAAACTTGTAAGTTTGAAATCGAATTTGTAAATACGAGGAGATTTCATTTCGATAGTAACTTGAGTAGATGAAAACCAAAAACTAGCAGTAGTGTAAATAATAATTTCAGGAAAGTAAGAACTCACATATTCAAGGAACACACTAATTTAAAGTGGTTCGGTCAAAATAACCTACATCCACTTGCGAAGCCTTCTTCGAAGAGGCTCCTAACTTCCACTAGCAAATTACTTTGAAAGGGAAGGACAAATACCCCTCTTACAACCTTTTATAAGTGGTTCATACTCTTACAAATTTTCAAAGAGAAAGAAGGAGGTGAACACTCAAGCTATTGAAAATAAGACTTGCTAAGGACTTTGCTAAGGCTTTATCTCAATTTCTTACTCATCAAAAGGTTATGTTCTCTACTGAGAATTGAAGGGTATTTATAAGCCCCAAGAGGATTCAAATTTGGGCTCCAAATTTTAAATTCTCTTGGGTTTCCGAGGCTGGCGGTGCCACCGCCTGTCAATTTCAACATTGACAGAGTTCTGGCGATGCCACCATCAGAACTCTCGGGTTCTAGGCGGTGCCACCGCCTATACTATTTCAACTTACTGGTTGGGCTCCAAACTTAGCCCAAACCAGTCCGAACTCGGGCCCAATTGGCCCCTAACCGGGTTATTGGATTAACCCCTAATCCTAACCCTAATTAATGTGCTAACTACAAATTTAAAGATATTTCCTAAGCTATTACAAAGTCTGCAAGTCAAGACTTCTTCCGGCGAACTTTCGGCGATCTTCCGATAAACTCTCGGAAACCATTCTGCGGACTCCCGGTAAGCTCCTGGACTTCATGATTTGATCTTGGCGAGTTCCGATGAGCTTCTTCGGTAAGCTACGATCTTTCTCGGTGAGCTCCGCGAACTTCCGACGTACCTTCCTGTGAGCTTCCAAAAACCCTTCGGCAAGCTCCCTACTCATTCTCGGCTAGTTCCGGCAACATTTCCGACGAACCTTCGGACTTCCGTCGGACTCTCGAACTCTCGAACTCCTAACGAATCCTTCGTGCTTGATTCTGGCACTTTGTTTCACTTTATGTCTTCATCGTTATCGTAGTTAATCCTACACACACAAGCCAAAACTCTACTCCGATCTAGACAATTATTACAATGCGAATTGGCATTCTGTTGCCCGACACGTCATTGGTTAGCGCTTCGTCCGATTCTTCAGTGCATCATCCTCTCTTGCGGCTTATTGCCCAATCAGTGGTTGACCTATGCAACCCCGATATCCTTGGCGCAATTTCGCTCTCCTTGGCCCGATGCCCGACGTCCGAAGCCTTCTATCGTCCAATATCCTGACGTGATCTCTTTCGGCGCAACGTCAATTCCTCCTGCATCAACTGTCTAATCCTGATCGAATAGACCTGCATCACTCAAAATGCAGTTAAACATCTAAACACAATCAATTAGTTTCATCATCAAAATATGAAATTTAATAATTTCGATAATATCTTGGTATATAGCCAAGACAAATTACGTAGTCTAAAACACTTGAACAATGTGTTCGAGGTGCTCCAAGATAACCAATTGTACATCAATCTCAAAAAAAATTATTTGAAGATTAATAAAGTTATATTTTTAGGCTACATGGTGAGTACAGGTGGGTTATAAATGGACGAGGAAAAAGTAAAGACTATTCTTGATTGGCCTACACCTGGTAGTTTCACTTATATTCGAAGCTTTCATGACTTAGCATCATTTTATCAATGATTCATTAAAAATCTTAGCACCATTGCTCCCACGGTGCATGTTTTAAATTAAAGAAGTTTATATAGACTAACAAAACTAAAGAAGTTTTAAATTAAGAAAAGATTTATGGAAACACCAATATTAATATTGCTCAACTTCTCTAAGACTTTTCAAATGGTGTATGATGTTTCTAGCATACTTTTTCAAGACTTTTCAAATGGAGTCCGATGTTATAAGAGTTATTCTAGTGCGTGCAAGAAGGGAAGGGAGAGCAATTGCTTATTTCAATAATAGACTAAGTAATGTCATATTGAAATATTCAACAAATGACAAAGAATTATGTGGTAGTTCAAGCCCTGTGGCATTGAAAAGGTTATCTTATTGGAGTAGAGTTGGTTCTTTATTCAGACCATCAAGCTTTAAATTTTTCAAGACACAAAAAAAAATAATACTCAATATGTATGATGGGTTATTTACTTGAAAATAAAATTCAGTTTTGTACTGAATCACAAGGCTAGTTTATCTAACATGGTTGGGTAATGCCTTGAGCAAGAAGTACAGCTTGCTAATCACTCTTATCAGATTGTTTGCTAATAAAATTATGAAGCTTACCCTTTCTTCTCTAAAGTCTTAAGAGTTGCATGAGAAAAAAAAATGGTGATTGCACACTTATAAATGACTATATTTTCAAAGAAAATTAGCTTTGTTTACCAGAAGGTTCTTTACGAATATTATTTATAAAAGAATTGCGTGATAATGAGTTAATGGACAATTTTGGGTGAGACAAAATATAAGCACTTACTAAAGAAATATACTTTTGGCTTAACATGAAATGGGGTGTTGCTAGATTTATGTAAAGATGTTATATTTGTTAAAAAGCGAGAGGAGTGCAAAATACTGATTTATACCATTCCTACGTTTAATGCTCTTTGGGAGGATGTCTCGATGGATTTTGTTCTTAGTTTGCTTAGAGCATAGCATGGGCATGATTGTATTTTGGTGGTCGTTAATATATTCTCAAAGAGGCTCACTTCCTATCTTGTAAAAATTGTCTAGATGCCTCCTCATATGTGACCAATTTATTCGTCAAAGAAGTGATTTTACATGGAGTCCCAAGATCCACTACTTTGGAAACTTTTGGGTACTAAACTGTAATGTTCTAGTACCTATCATCCATAAACAAATGACCAAATCAAGATGATAAATTGCTCTCTAGGGAATTTATTGAGAAACTTGATTGGTGAGTATCCTAAAAGATGGGAGTTCATTCTTTTTTGGAGCTAAGGATCCTAGAAATTCTAGACTTAGTCTCACTTAAGACTATTCATGATGATAAAGTTGATGAACAACTGAGGCATACTTTCCAACTCTACAAGTCAAATGCAGATTTGAATATGAGGCATAAAGAGTTTGAAAAAAGTGATGTCGTCATGGTTTATCTTTGGAAAGAAAAATTTTCTTTATTTAAACGATCGAGTTGCAAAAAAACTCTGAGCCCAATGCTTACCTCTTGGAGCTACCGAATGATTTGGCAATCGATTCGGTTGTTAATGTTTGTGACTCGAGTCCTATCTATAGATAGGGACGAGGACAATATTATCATAAAACTGAATGAATTTACTCCCAAGTCTATGAGCTCTATCTATCGAAGAAATCATTGACATATTGAATGTTCAAAATATTATAATAAGGCATGACACTTATGTTCGGTATATAATTTCGATGGGAAACCCAGTTTTGAAGATGTATGGATTTTAGCTCAAAAACTCAAGAAGATAGATGAGGCACTTTTGGAAGGAGTTGACTATAAATTTTAAATCAAATTTTTTTCAAGCCAAAGAGAATGATGTAGGAGCATAATTTTATTTTAGATTATTGTTAATTAATTATATTTTAATGTCTTATTGTTATATATATATTTTTTTAAATTTTTATGATCACTTTATTAATAGCTTTCATTAAGAGTCTTGTAGTAAGTAGTGTGTTGACTACCTGGGAATATATTCTTTTTGGTTGATATGTGTTTATTATTAGTGTAAAAACTCAAGGGTCTCCTTTCTTATACTTTCCATCGATCGCAATAAAGGAAGATAGATAGTTTTGGATGGCCTTTTAGAAAAATCTACAAATGCTTCGTTGACAAGTTTCGCTTGGATTGAAATCTTTCTATCAACTATTGGCTTAGTCATCGTATTGAGTAGCATCTACAATTGGCAACATCGAGTGGCATCCCTTATCTCCTCCGATGAGAAGCATCTCGGAACATATCTTATTTAGTCCAAATCTCTATATTTTTGACTAAATTCATAAGCGTCGGGCTTCTTGATTCAAATCGATTTTTGTTTATGCTTAATGGTAGGAGAGGTGTTCTACCAAGTCTACAACATCCATTATTTAATTTGTAACTCTTTGCGTTACAAATTATTGTGGACATTCTATCTAACAAAGTATTTATGTTGAGGCTGATGATATTAACTTTGTGGACATTCTATCTAAGAACAAGGAATCTCCATGCCAACTTAATAATTTATCTTGATGTATTCTTGAACTCTTTTTTTTTTTTTTACCAAATAAAAATATGCCTCAACGTTTAAAAACCAAAAAAGCCACTTTTATTATCGTAAAAATCGATAATCCATAAATCTTAAGAATCATCGTGCATAATTTCAAAATTTATTAAGCATGATCATTATGCATGACATCAAAACATGATTTCAAAATATTTAATATTTTCATTACATAATTACATCATTATGCGTCATCGAAATTGATTTCATCAAACATAAAGCATTTTCTATCAAGATAATTTTGTTTGTTGTAGTCGTACATTTTTCTTTTTAGGTGAACCTAACTTTTTATGCTTAGTTTTCCATACAAAAGCCAAGCATCATCATTAAGCATAATATCAAATTTCTTAATATTTTCATTAAGACATCAAGCATGGTTTCAATCAAAATCGAAAATCATCAATATACACATTATTTCTTCTTGATAAACATACATAGGATCATTAGATTTAAATCTAACATTTCATTTCATTAACATAAAACATGTAATTTTCATTATCATTTTCAAAATTACTAGCATGATCATATTTTTTTTTGCATTTTTATTTTTAAACATATAATTTTCAAGAAAAATAATTATTCTAAACTAAATTAAAAATAACTCATGAAAAGCATCATATGATTTCGAAATAAATTAAAGGCATTTTGATTACCTCAAATGCCGTTAATGCGTAGTTTGACACCTCGCCTTTTTTTTTCTCCTCGTCTTCGGATGAGCTTGATTAATCCAAAGTCATCTTTTTCTTCTTTTTAAGTTCGTTTTTAATTTTTGATTCTTGTTTTAAAAATTTCATGAGGAGTTCAAGTTCACCATCACTTGAGCTTATGCTCGAGTGGTCTTCAATTGTTCTAAGTCTGAAATCCTTCCTGTTCTTTGGAATATGGTTCTCAAGTTCTTCACGTGCATTACACGTCATTTCATATGTCATCAAAGACCCTATAAGTTCTTCAATTGGTAAATGGTTCAAGTTTTTTTATTCTTAAATAGCCGTACTTTTAAATTCTAAGTTTTAGAAAATGAGCGTAAAACTTTATTCACAAGTTTAAGATTAAAAAAATATTTGCCAAGAGCTTTTAAACTATTGAGGGCACTCGTAAAGCGGGTGTATATGTTAATAATAGTTTAGCTCAGCTTCATTTGAAATGGCTCGAAGTCGTGCATTAAAAAATTAATCTTTGAATCTTTTACTCTATTCATGTCTTCGTGTGTGTGTGATTTCAAGAGTGTTGTCATATATCGAAAGCTATTTCACAAGTAGAAACCCAATTAAACTCAATTTTATCTAAGCATAAAATAAGACATTCATAGCCTTTGCATTTAGAGAAAAAGTCTTCTTTTCCAAATCATTCCAATGGTTCATTAGAAGAGAAGACCTTCAAAAACTATTTTCAATAACACTCCATAAATTTAAATCCAAGGAAAGTAAGAAAACTCTTATTCGAGTTTTACAATATATGTAGTCCGTCCCATTAAACAAGGGAGGACGAATGAGAGAGTGACCCTCTTGAAAGCAGAAAAGAGCCATTTCTCTTGGATGTTAGACTAAATAAAAAATTATAAGGCTCTGATATCAACTATTAGGAAAAGAGTCACTCGGAGGCTATGCTTGAGCGGTACCACCACCCAGACTGTTGGTACCACCGCTTCATAATCTCGAAGATTGTGCCACGACGGTGCCACCTCTTAGGTCACTGTTTGGGCCTTTTCATTAGGCCTAACATAGTTCTTATATGGGCCCAACTGGCCCTTAATTGGGTTGGCCCAATTTCAATCTCAATTATGTGCTAATTACGAATTCTAAGACATTTCCTAAGCTAAATAAGTTCGTAAGTCTAATTTCTTCCGACGAGCTTCTAGTGATCTTCTGGCGAACTTAACGTTCTTTCGCCAATGTTCTAGCAGACTCGTGGTAAGCTCATGGACTTCACAATGATCTTCTTGGCGAGTTTTGACAAGCTTCTTTGGCAAGCTCCTGGACTTCTCGGTTGGTTCCGGCAGAACTTCCGATGAACGTCTGGACTTCGGACGAACTCTCGAACTCCCAACGAAATCATGTTCTTGACTCTAGAACTTCATTTTACTTTATATCTTGCTATCATAGTTAATCCTGCACATGTAAAAATATACTTCAATTTAGATAATTATTACTAAGCTTGAATCATGTTGTCCAGCATGTCATTGGTCCATCAACGCTTTATTCGATTCTTTGGCGCATGATCCTCTCTTGCGGCCTATTGCCCAATCGGCTAGTTGACTCCGCAACTCCGATATCTTTGGTGCAATATCCGCTTTTCTTGGCCCGATGCCCGAATCCATGGCCCGAAGCCTTCTTTCGATACGTCGATCGATCCTCCGGCTCAACGTCCAATCTTCTGACATGTTCTACCAGCACAACATGATTCTTCCTGCTTTAATTGTCTTATCTTGATTAAAGCATCCTACGTCACTCAAAACACAGATTAAATCAAAAACACTTATCAATTGATTTCATCATCAAAATTCGAGATTCAACAAATACTCACTCTTAGAGGACTTATCGCTATGAGTCATGTATTTATTTCTTAAAAAATTATTCGATAAAGATTAATTCAAATTATTAAGCTAAACATACGAACCAAGTAGAAGAATATAACCGTTATTATTAAATATTTTATTTAATAATAATGTAACCGTTCTCATTAAGTTCATCATTCATTATAATCAATTTCATCATTCATTGTGATTTAAATATTTCGGGTTTTCATTCTAAATGAACCATTATTACTAAATATTTTATTTAATATCATTAAAATTTTTAATTATGGTCCAAACGTTGTAAATTTGAATTAATTCTTGAACATTATGAGTTGGTGATAATAAATATTCTTGATAGGAGAATATCTATATAAACAAGGATTTTGGTCCTTGGGCTTTACATATCTTGAAGTCTAAAGGATTTCGTACACCATCTAAGGCAAGAGTTCTAAGCCGAGAAATACCAAAGTTCAAGAAGAAATCGTTGCTGAAATTTTTGACAACAATGGCTGAAGGTATACTATTTCATTTCTGCATTAGTTTTATTATGTTTCTATTATAATAATTTAGAAATATATTTTAATATCAAAAATATCTAATAGGGTCAGTAGATTTTTCAATGTGGTAGCTCCCTTTCTCCTTGATGAGTTCAATTAGTTTAGTAAATCTAAATAAGAATCTAGCTCCGTCTCCTCCTTCCTCTTTTGATAAGATGTATCGTATCGTATCAGTATTCAACTTAAACAAGCCTTTGTGTCAACCTACTCCATGGTGATAATGCATAGGTAAAAACACACTTCAATCTAGATAATTATTACCAAGCTTGAATCATGTTGTCCGGCATGTTATTAGTCCATCGATACTTCGTTTGATTCTTCGACGCATCATCCTCTCTTGCGGCCTATTGCCTAATAGGCCAGTTGACTCCGCAACTCTGATATCCTTGGCATAATATCCACTCTTCTTGGCCCAGTGCCCGAATCCATGGTCCGAAGCCTTCTGTCGATACGTCAACCGATCCTCCGGTTCGACATCCAATCTTCTAACATGTTTCACCGGCCCAACATAATTCTTTCTGCTTTAATTGTCTCATCCTGATCGAAGCATTTTGCGTCACTCAAAATGCAGATCAAATCATAAATACTTATCGATTAGTTTCATCATCAAAATTCAAGATTTAACAATCTTCCCCTTTTTTATGATGATAACCAATTGATGACGGAGTTAACCTTAACTCCCGGAGTTTAAACAAACTCCCCCTATCAATATGCCCTATTGATAGAGGCTCTTGGATTCAAAAATTCAAGCAACATGTTATCATAAACTTATGCATAACATCATACTTCTCCCCCTTTGTCATAAAAAAAGAAGAAGTGCAACTATCTAAGTGTTTAAGATACAAGTTCAAATCGTTGCATCATAAATCTCCAGTTTTATCATCATACAAGCTAGCAAAAATTTTATAAAATTTTAGAACATGCAAGCTAACTATTTTTGCTTCCTTTTGCAAGTTGCAAGTTGCAAATTTTACAAAATTTTAGGCAAGATAGTACTTTAGCTTGATATTACAAGATATCATTTCTTGCTTTTGAGATGAGCAAACTAATAAGTTTTACCTCTCTTTGCGATATATATGTTTGTAATTTTTACTTCTCTTTAGATGTGTAAGCAAACTAGCAAGTTTTTTTCTCCTTACAATTTGTGAGCTAGCAAATTTTACACACATGAAAGTTGGCAAGATTTTTGCATCTTTTGAGATGAGCAAACTTCTTGCTTCTTCTTGAAGTATACAAGATAGCTAGCAAGTTTGCAAAATTTGTTCCCCCTATATCATTGTCAAATAGAAGGGATGTGCATGCTAAAAATTCTTTCTCCCCTTTGTGTCATTGTAAACAGAGGGGAATAACTAAAACAATTGTGTAATTCATCAATTTCCAAATTATGATAAAGGTTAAACAACAAAGATGAAAAATCAAGTCATAAATGTCAAAACAATTTTTCATTATAAACATTTCATCATTGCATGCATCATTATCATAAGTTGAAGTATAGCATGCATAATGCTAAATTATCATGTATATTTATAAAATATAAAATGTATGATTCCAAATCATTATATCAATATTTCAATCATAAAAAATGAAAGATCAAGTCTAAAATTCAAGAGATCAAGCTCATAATCCAAAAATGTATAAGAGGAATTTATGCATTTGGAAGATCTAACATATCTAAGTTTATCATTCAAGCTAGTAAATTTAGTTCTCTTTAAGATGCTAGCTATTTTCTTTCCCCCTTCTTGTCATTATAAACAAGATACAAGAAGTAGAGTGGAATAATACAAAGTAATTTGCATATCATGTCATGAAAGATAATAATATCAAATCATGAATGCCACAAGACATGATTTATTTAATCAAATTTTTTTTATAAATAGCAAAAAGAAACATAGGAGATCAAATGATATAATATCTTGATTCATGCATAATAAATCTCAAGTTGTAAATCTCAAAAAGTCAATATAAGTCTCATTCAAATTCAACTCATCAAAATCATTTTCATAGTCCAAGAGATTCATAAAAGTGATATAAATAGATTCGTTAATCTCCTTTTTGGAAAAATCGATAAAGTAGGAAAAAATAAATTTTTCAGAAACCTTTCCTCTTTTTAGTTGTTTCAATTCATGTGACTTATTTTATTTATGCCAAATAAAAATATGCATCAACGTTTAAAAACCGAAAAAGCCACTTTCATTACCGTAAAAATCGATAATCCATAAATCTCAAGAATCATCATGCATAATTTCAAAATTTATTAAGCATGATCATTATGCATGACATCAAAACATGATTTCAAAATATTTAATATTTTCATTATATAATTATATCATTATGCATCATCGAAATTGATTTCATCAAACATAAAGCATTTTCCATAAGATCATTTTGTTTGTTGTAGTCATGTATTTTTCTTTTTAGGTGAATCTAACATTTTATGCTTAGTTTTCCATACAAAAGCCATGCATCATCATTAAACATGATATCAAACTTCTTAATATTTTTATTAAGACATGCTTTTCAATCAAAATCGGAAATCATCAAGATACACATTATTTTTCTTGAAAAGCATACATAGGATCATTAGATTTAAATCTAACATTTTATTTCATTAACATAAAACATGTAATTTTCATTATCATTTTTAAAATTACTAGCATGATCATATTTTTTTATATTTTTATTTTTAAACATGTAATTTTTAAGAAAAATAATTATTCTAAACTAAATTAAAAATAACTCATGAAAAGCATCATGTAATTTTGAAATAAATTAAAGGCACTTTGATTACCTCATCGTTGAATGTTGTTAAGACGTAGTTTGACACCTCGCCTTTGTTTTTCTCCTCGTCTTCGGATGAGCTTGATTCGTCCAAAGTCGTCTTCTTCTTCTTTTTAAGTTCATTTTTAATTTTCGATTATTATTTTAAATTTTTTATGAGGAGTTTAAGTTCACAATCACTTGAGCTTATGCTTGAGTGGTCTTCAATTGTTCTAAGTCTGAAATCCTTCCTGTTCTTTGGAAGGTGGTTCTCAAGTTCTTTACATGCATTGCACGTCATTTCATAGGTCATCAAAGGCCCTATAAATTATTCAATTGGTAAATGGTTCAAGTTTTTTGATTTTTGAATAGCCGTACTTTTGAATTCCAAGTTTTAGAAAGTGAGCGTAAAACTTTATTCACAAGTTTAAGATTCAAAAAACATTTGCCAAGAGCTTTTAAACTATTGAGGACATTCGTAAAGCGAGTGTATATGTTAACAATAGTTTGGCTCAGCTTCATTTGAAACGGCTCGAAGTCATGCATTAAAAAATTAATCTTTGAATCTTTTACTCTATTCATGTCTTCGTGTGTGATTTTAAGAGTGTTGTCATATATCAAAAGCTATTTCACAAGTAGAAACCCGATTAAACTCAGTTTTATCTAAAGCATAAAATAAGACATTCATAGCCTTTGCATTTAGAGAAAAAGTCTTCTTTTCCAAATCATTCTAATGGTTCATTAGAAGAGAAGACCTTCAAAAACTATTTTCAATAACACTCCATAAATTTAAATCCAAGGAAAGTAAGAAAACTCTTATTCGAGTTTTACAATATATGTAGTCCGTCCCATTAAACAAGGGAGGACGAATGAGAGAGTGACCCTCTTGAAAGCTGAAAAGAGCCATTTCTCTTGGGTGTTAGACTAAATAAAAAATTATAAGACTCTGATACCAACTATTAGGAAAAGAGTCTGCACTAAGGGGGAGGGGGGTGAATTAGTGCAGTGGTAAAAATTACGTTGGTTCAAAACTTCATAATGATTAAATCCATTTTCAGAAACTTAAAAGTGTATACGAGTGTAGGCATAGTAAAAGCACAGTAAAGAGGAGAGGTAGTTTGCTATAAAAGTAAAGTACTCAAAGGAAAAGCAAACCAGCTTTATATAGTGGTTCGGTCATCGTGACCTACATCCACTCCGTCGATTCCTCTTCCGTCGAGGCCATCAGCATCCACTATCGATCTTCCTTCAATAGGCGAAGACCAACCACCTTTTATAACTCAATTCTCCTTTTACCAGGTTTAGTAGATAACCCTTACAACTCTCTCAAACTATTCTAACACTTAAAACTTTTGAGAGGAGTTTACATAAGATTGTAGCAGCGTTTCTTTCTATTTTTACTCTCAAGTCTTGTGTAGTTTAACCAAGGATGAGAGGGATATTTACAAGCCTCAAATTGATTTAAACTTGGAGCCTAAAAACATCTCATCCCGGGTTTCCTAGGTTCAAGCGATACCACTGCCTGTGTTGGGCGGTACCATTGCTAGTATCAGTCTGACACTAACACTGTACTGGGCAGTACCATCACCCAATCTGGCGGTACCACTGCTTGGGAGGCTATGCTGGGTGGTACCACCACCCGAACTAGTGGTACCACCGCCTGCAGCCTCTTGGAGGCTGTGTTTGGGCGATACCACTGCTCAAACCGATGGTACCACCGCCTGACATAGTCTCGAAGATTGTGCCACAACATTGCCACCTCTTGGGTCACTATTTGGGCCATTTCTTTAGGCCCAACACAATTCTTACATGAGCCCAACTGGCTCCTAATTCGGTTGCCTAATTCCAATCTCAATTATGTGCTAACTATAAATTCTAAGATATTTCCTAAGCTAAACAAGTTCGTAAGTCTAGTTTCTTCGGACGAGCTTTCAGTGATCTTCCAGCGAACTTAATGTTCTTTCGGTAATGTTCCAACAGACTCCCAACAAGCTCATGGACTTCACGACGATCTTCTTGGCGAGTTCCGACAAGCTTCTTTGGCAAGCTCCTGGACTTCTCAATTGGTTTCGGCAAAACTTCCGACGAACGTCTGGACTTCGGATGAACTCTCGAACTCCCGACAAAATCTCGTTCTTGACTTCGAGACTTCATTTTGCTTTATGCCTTGCTATCATAGTTAATCCTGCATATGTAAAAATATACTTCGATTTAGACAATTATTATTAAGCTTGAATCATATTGTCCGGCATGTCATTGGTCCATCGACGTTTTGTCCGATTCTTTGGCACATTGTCCTCTCTTGTGGCCTATTGCCCAATTGGCTAGTTGACTCCGCAACTCCGATATCAATGGCGTAATATCCGCTCTTCTTGGCCCGATGCCCGAAGCCTTCTGTCGATATGTCGACCGATCCTTCGGCTCGACGTCCAATCTTTTGACATATTCCACCGGCCCAACATAATTCTTCCTGCTTTAATTGTCTTATCCTGATCAAAGCATTCTGCATCACTCAAAACGTAGACTAAATCATAAACACTTATCAATTGGTTTCATCATCAAAATTCGAGATTCAACAAATACTTGCTCTTAGAGGACTTATCGCTATGATTCATGCATTTATTTCTTAAAAAAATTATTCGATATAGATTAATTCAAATTATTAAGCTAAACATACAAAGCAAGTAGAAGAATTGTAACCGTTATTATTAAATATTTTATTTAATGATAATGTAACCATTCTCATTAAGTTCATCATTCATTATAATCAATTTCATCATTCGTTGTGATTTAAATATATCGGGTTTTCAATCTAAATGAACCATTATTACTAAATATTTTATTTAATATCATTCAAATTCTTTGGTCTAAATGTTATAAATTTGAATTAATTCTTGAACGTTATGAGTTGGTGATAATAAATGTTCTTGATAGAAGAATATCTATATAAACAAGGATTTTGGTCCTTGGGCTCTACATCTCTTGAAGTCTAAAGGATTTCGTACACCATGTAAGACGAGAGTTTTGAGTCGAGAAGTGTCAAAGTTTAAGAAAAAATCGTTGTTGAAATTCTTGACAACAATGATGGAATGTACACTATTTCATTTTCATATTAGTTTTATTGTGTTTCTATTATAATAATTTAGAAATATATTTTGATATCAAAAATATCTAACCGGGTCAATAGATTTTTGAATGTGGCAGCTCCCTTTCACCTCGACGAGTTCCATTAGTTTAGTAAATCTAAATAAGAATCTGGCTCCTCCGTCTCCCCCTATTTCGATAAGATGTATCGTATCAGTATTCAACTTAAACAAGCCTTTGTGTCGACCTAATGAATGGATTCGATGTTCAATTTTCAAAAAAAAAATAAAAGAAAGAAATAAGAGTATAGATACCGTTTTGTCCCATTAACCAGAGATTACCTTTTCGTGTGTCTAGAATTCCAAGGTCAAATCTGTCGTTCAAAGATAGATATATAGTGATTCGGGGAGATGATGGTCTTAAAAAGGGAACTTACACATCAAACATCAGATCGTAGCTAATTAATTCAACAGTAAGCAGAGTGAGGTACAAAGGAGGGACTCCCATGGCAAAATAGCCACACTTTATGTTTCTGTACAATAGTTTTGAATTTGTCAGTTGTGCATCCATTGCCTAAGACTCTCTCGTTAAAACAAGATTCATAGGGAGGGAATCCATCTACATTGAGAATTTGTTTTCGTAACTTGAACCTTAATCACGCAAATGGCGAGAGAGAGAGAGAGAGAGAGAGAGAGAGAGAGAGAGAGCTCCAATGACACTTATCTTTAGGTACATTGCATAGTATTATTATTATTCTTCTTCTTTAAGATAGTTCAGTGATAGTATCTATCCATAGACTAATGGTTTTTGTTAAGTCAAAATTTTCGAGAGTAAAACATGTGACGATTTATATAGTTTTATCTTTACGAGTAGACTAGTTTGGTAACTCAAATCTTGATTATTAAGATAGTAAATAAGCAATTCCTTGACTAAAAAAAATATCATAAAAAAATATTTATCATAGAGAGCTCTAAATTTGTAATCACATCGTCCACATTTTAGATCTGTAATTTTTACTGAGTTTCTACCAAAATAGACGATAAATTGTAAAGCAGACGCCACCTTATCCATAAAACAACCCTTTTAAAGTGAATAGTTACGTTTTTCGAATTCCCATAATCACAAACAACTATGCCATTAGGCAGAAGCTTTGCATTGCATGATAATTAAATGCATCGACGCCTAGGAAACTGCATCATCCATCCACTTGGGCATAATTCTAGATACGCAAAATTAGTTGGCAAAGCATTTGATGGCCATCCTCTACATAGCAGCGAAACCCCCTTCAACAATGCCACCACAGGCTACCTGTCTCTATAGTCCCACTTAAAACTTCGTCCGTATCGAAAAGAACTACAAAATTGAAACCGCGACACTCAAACACACTGGTTCCGTTCACCGGCGGCCAGGGCAGGGTAGGGTTGACATAATCATAGAATACTTAAGAATATTGAATTGATTTAGGATAATTATCCAGATAATTATTATTTTCTAAGTAATTATTATCTAGATAATTATTATTTTTAAATGAAATCTTATAATGTGTTGGGTCGGTCTATAAGTGGACTTCAATAAATTGAATCGTTCGAGGTCAAATTAAAAAAATAAATTATTAATTAAAATATATGAGATTGGGCAAAACACGAGAGTGAGAAAAGATTTTTCGTGCTTACCGTCCCCGCGGAGAAAAGACGAGAGAGAAAGTAAGATTTATGAGTTTTCTGTTTGACGATCGGTGGCTAAACGTTGTCAGTTTTGGCCTAAATTTTATATGGAGACAGTAAACTCTACAATCCTAATGGTGTTGATTTACAATTCACCCTCTCTAAAGTACTTTCCTGCTATATTCATTTTGTGAGACCTAGAATTCTTTGAGGAGATCCATCCTATATGATGATCTGCTAGAGCCAAGATCTATGTTCTTGATGTTATTGTGATCCTCTGATTATTCTAGAGAAGACATATTGTAAATTTGTTATTATTACTATTGATAGTGAAAGTTTGATGTGGACTATAGTCCCATGGTTTTTCCTCATTTGGATATAGTGGAAGTTTGGTCTCATTGTGTGATTGATTTTTTTGCTCTATTGTTTATACTGTGCTGGTTGATATTTTCATTTGGACATTAAGTTGGTATTTTGATGAGGAACCCATTTTGATATACAAAGAGGGAAAAGAATATTCTACTTTAATAGGTTTTTTCCCAACAAGTGATATCAGAGCATCAGGTTGTTTGGTACTAGTTTTTCTTGTGTGATCGAAATGGAGCAATCTGATGGTATGATTAAATTGAACTCATCAAATTATTCTACTTGGAGGCGTCTGATGGAAGATTTGCTCTATTGCAAAGATTTGTATAAGCCTATCAAGGTTAAAGATAAACCTTCTACTATGGACGATGAAGAATGAGAAGTTCAACATAGAAAAGTCATTGCCTATATTAGAATATGGATGGATATAAACTTTCATGAGTATATTTCTGATGAAACCAAAGCTGATGTTGTTTGGCAAAAGTTAGAAAACCTCTTTGCGAAAAATATAGTGGGAAATAGAATTTCTCTCCTCAAAAAGCTTGTAAATTTGAAGTATAAAGATGGTGGTAACATTGTTGAGCACTTAAGTCTATTTTAGAGTCTTGCAAACAAGTTGGTTGCTATAAAAATGAATATAGATGATGAGATGTAAGGATTACTACTTCTTAGCTCTTTACCAGAAAGTTGGGAAACATATGTGGTGACAATTTGTAACTCCACGCCAGAGGGGACTCTAACTATAGATATGGTTAAAGACAGTTTGCTAAATGAAGATGCTAGAAGGAAAAAACAGGGTGAATCTTCTTCTGGGGCATTTGTTACTGAAAAACAAGAAAGACGTGGAAGAAGTCATAGTAGAAATCCACATGAATATAGAGGAAGATCCCAGTCTAGAAGAGATATCAAATGTTTTCACTGTAACAGGCTAGGTCACATGAAGAAAGAGTGTAGGTTTTGGAAGCGAGAACAGAATGAAATGATGAAAAATAAGAAAGATACCAATACAGTTGCTGCTGAAGGTAATATCACTATTGTCTGTGATGAAGGTTGTGTTAGTCTTGTAGCTCAGGACAGTAATTGGGTAATTGACTCTGGTGCTTCATTTCATATTACTTCTCATGGTGATTTTTTTAGATCTTACACTGCTGGTGATTTTGGTAATATGTCAGAATGGGAAACAGTGGTACATCTAAGATTGTGGGTATTAGAGATATTTGCTTAGAGACCAGTATTGGGAGCAAATTAATACTAAAAGATGTAAGGCATATTCCAGATATTCGTCTTAACTTGATATCTATAGGTAGACTTGATGATGAGGGCTTTGTATACTATTTTGGTGAAAGCAAATGGAAACTCACTAAAGGTTCTCTGATTGTGGCAAGAGGAAAAAAACTTAACTCTTTTTATGTCATGGAAGCTAAGCTACATAAAGGAAAGATTAATGTAATTCAAAAAGGTGAAAGTATAGATCTTTAGCATAAGAAGCTTGGACATATCAGTGAGAAGGAACTTCAAACTCTTGCTAGAAAGCAGTTCCTACCAGAGTTGCAAGGTACATCTCTTAAATCTTGTAATAATTGCTTAGATGGAAAAACACATAGAGTTGCATTTCAGACATATCCATCATCTAGAATATCAGATGTTATTGATTTAGTTAATACTGATGTTTGTACCATGCAAACTAGAACTCTTGGAGATGCTCTTTATTTTGTTACTTTGATTGATGATTATTCTAGAAAAGTATGGGCTTTTGCTTTGAAATCTAAAGACCAGATACTCCATGTTTTCAAGGAGTTTCATATCAGTGTTGAAAGAGAGACTGACAGAAAACTAAAGTGTATTCGATCAGATAATAGTGGCGAGTACAGGGGTCATTTTGAGAATTATTATAGGTTCCATGGTATCAGGCTTGAGAAAACAGTTCCTAAAACTCCTCAACAGAATGGTGTGGCAGAAAGGATGAACAAAACAATTGAAGAAAGGATTAGGTGTATGCTTTCCCATGCCTACCAAAGTCATTTTGGGGGGAGGCTATGAGAACTACAGTTAACATGATAAATCTTTCTCCATTAGTTCCTCTGAAAGGTGATGTTCCAGAGAGAGTATGGAGAGGAAAAGATATATCTTATAATCACTTAAGAGTCTTTGGGTATAAAGCATTTGTTCATATTCCCAAAGATGAGAGGTCCAAGCTTGATAATAAAGCAAAAGCATGTATCTTCTTGGGATATGGTCATGAAGAGTTTGGGTACAAATTATGGGATCCATTGAACA
Organism: Musa schizocarpa; assembly: GCA_900464855.2. Classification (NCBI taxonomy): domain Eukaryota; kingdom Viridiplantae; phylum Streptophyta; class Magnoliopsida; order Zingiberales; family Musaceae; genus Musa; species Musa schizocarpa. The sequence continues at coordinate 19,104,686 of LS990923.1, read as the reverse complement.
AGAAGATTATTATAAGCAGAGATGTTGTGTTTCTTGAAAACCAATTGTTTGATGATGGTGATAATATTGAGAAGCCAGAAACCTCTGTTTATATTCCTTAAAGTCTGGGTCCAATTCCTTTACCTATAGTTCATGATGATCATGGGGGAGATGGATAAGAAGATTGTGGTGAGAATACCAGTGATGATACACCTACAGTTGATAATGCTGAACCAACTGAACAGGCACCTCCACCACCAGTTGAGATTCCATTGATAAGATCCACTAGACAGCGACAACCATCTACCAGATATCCTACGCATGAGTATGTTATGCTTACTGGTGGGGGAGAGCCAAAAACTTACCAAGAAGCTATTCTACATGAGAATAAGAATGAGTGGGTTAAAGCCATGCAAGAAGAGATGAGATCCTTGCTTGAGAAGCACACCTATGACTTGGTAAAGTTGCCTAAAGAGAAAAAAGCTCTCAAGAATAAGTGAGTTTATAAATTGAAGACTGAAAATAATAGCTCACAACAAAGATACAAGGCATGACTAGTTGTGAAAGGATTCAGTCAGAAGAAAGGAATTGACTTTGAAGAAATATTTTCTCCAGTTGTGAAAATGTCCTCTATCCGAGTTAGTTCTTGGTTTAGCTGTCCACTTGAATTTAGAAGTTGAGCAACTTGATGTAAAAACAACATTTCTTCATGGTGACTTAGAAGAAGAAATTTACATGGAGCAACCATAAGATTTCAAAGTCTAAGGGAAAAGAAAATATGGTGTGTAAGCTTAGGAAAAGCTTATATGGACTCAAACAGGCACCTAGACAATGGTATAAGAAGTTTGATTCCTTTATGATGAGCCAAGGGTATGATAGAACCACATCTGATCATTGTGTGTTTATGAAAAAAATTTCAGATGATGATTTTATTATTTTACTGCTATATGTTGATGATATACTGATTGTTGGCCATGATGTTGGAAAAATTGGAAAGCTTAAAGGAGAGCTAAGTAAGTCTTTTGCCATGAAAGACTTAGGATCGGTGAAACAAATACTTGGCATGAAGATTCTTCGTGATAGGAAGAAAATGAAGATTTGGCTATCTCAGGAGACTTACATTGAAAAGGTTCTTGAAAGATTCAACATGAGTAAAGCTAAAGCAGTTTGTTCTCCACTTGCAGGTCATTTCAAGCTTAATTCGAAATAATGTCCTACAAGTGAGAAAGAAAAAGAAATGTCCAGAGTACCTTACTCATCTACAGTAAGCAGTTTGATGTATGCTATGGTTTGTACTAGGCCAGATATAGCTCATGTGTTGGAGTTGTCAGCCGATTTCTCTCAAATCCTAGAAAGGAATATTGTACAGTAGTAAAATGAGTATTAAGATATCTAAGAGGTACTTCCATGTTATGTTTATGTTTTGGTAATGATGAACCTGTGTTAGAAGGTTACACAGATGCAGACATGGCAAGTGATACTGATTCCAGGAAGTCTACTTCGGGGTTCTTGATGACATTTCTAGGAGGAACAGTCTCTTGGCAGTCTAAGTTATAGAAGTGTGTTGCTCTATCAACCACAGAAGCAGAATACATAGTAATTACTGAAGCCTGCAAGGAAACTTTATGGATGAAAAAGTTTCTATAGGAATTTTGCTTGAAACAAGAAGGATATACTGTTTACTATAATAGTCAAAGCGTCATTCACCTCTCCAAGAATTCAACATATCATTCTAGATCCAAGTATATTGATATGAGATATCACTGGATTCGTATTGTGCTTGAGATGAAAGAATTACAGTTAGAAAAATTGTATACTAATGAGAATGGTTCAGATATGTTGACAAAGTCTTTGCCTAAAGAGAAGCTTTAAACATATAGGCGAAGAGCTGGCTTGGTACAGCCCACCATATGAGTTGGAGGGGAAGAATTGTTGGGTCCAGCCCATATGTGGGCTTAGACAAATTGGGTCGTTTGAGCCCAAATCAAAGAAATCAAATTATTAATTAAAAGATATAAGATAGGGCAAAATACGAGAGTGAGAAAAGTTTTTTCGTGCATATGCAGAGAAAAGAGGAGAGAGAAATAGAGAGAGAAAGTAAGGTTTCTGAGTTTTTTGCTTGATGATCGGTGGCCAAACGTTATTAGTTTTGGCCCAAATTTTATGTGGAGAATCTTTGTAGTAAACTCTATAATCCTAATAGTGTTAATATATAGTTCACCCTCTCTAAGGTACTTTCCTACTATATCCATTCTATGAGACTTAGAATTCTTTGAGGAGATCCATCCTATATGATGATTTGCTAGAGCCAAGATCTATATTCTTGATGTTATTGTGATCCTCTGATTATTTTAGAGAAGACCTATTGTAAACCTGTTATCATTACTATTGATAGTGAAAGTTTGAGGTGGACTATGGTCCCGTGGTTTTTCCCATATTTTTCACATTAAAAGATTTGCTCTCACTATATGATTGATTTTTTTGCACTATTGTTTATAGTGTGCTGGTTGATATTTTCATTTAGATATCAAGTTAGTATTTTGATGAAGAACCCATTTTGATACACAAAGAGGGAAAAGAATATTCCGCTTTAACAGGTTTTCTTCCAACATAGTGAACATTTTCATGATCATATAATTATTGTAAAAGCTTTGAAAAGTTTAACTCCAAAATTATATCATGTTATTACCACAATCGAGGAGTCAAAAGATTTATCTACCTTTTCATTTGATGAATTAATAGGTTCTTTACAAACACATGAAGTAAGGTTGAACACGTTAAGGGAGAATCTTCTACATAAAAAAAAAAGATGAAAAATCAACAAAAAAAGAACGTGGGAGAGGAGAATTCGTGATAGAGGAAATAGAAGAGGAAGAGAAAGAAGACATTTTGATGGGCATGATAAACAAAAATAATCAAATTATGATAAAAAAAATACAAAAGTGAAATTCAATATCACTATTATAAAAATTTGGTCACATAAAATTAGATTGTTAGAAAAAAAAAAGTAACAAGTTACATGGAGAAAAATGAAGAAGGTAGTAAGTTTTTTATGACTCATTCATAAGTTAATGATATCTCAAATGATATTTAATTTTTGGATTGTGGATGTTCTAATAATAAATTGAAGAAACTAATAAATTGAAAGAAACTCATAAATTGAAAGTTAGACTTTGAGATAACAATCAAATCTAAATGAAAGGAAAAAGAACAATTAAGGTGAATACAAGTCAAGAAAAGGTAAAACACATTGATAATATTTTCCTAGTTTATCACATAACTTATTTAGTATTAGACAGTTGATAGATGATGGATATTTAGTTATATTTGATGATGGTTCATGCACTATTAAAGATAAAAAAAATCTAGTTTGATTATAGTAAATATTTGCATAACGTAAAACAAGATATGTCCACTTAATATTTCAAATATTGAAAAGCATACACTTGTTACAACTCAGAAAAAACGAGTCTAATTTGTGATCTTTAAAATATAGGCACCTTAACATTAAGGATTTAAGATTATTAAATAAATAATAATAATTTTTGGATTGTCCAAAAATAATATGCTTGATGTATGTGAATGATATATATATGACAAACAAAGTAAGAAATCATTTCCTATTAGAAAAGCATGGAGAGCAACTAATTATTTTGAATTAATTCATATTAATTTATATGAAAATATAAAATTATTTGGTGGAAGTAGATATTTTCTATTATTTACTAATGATTATAGTCACATCAATTGGGTATATTTTCGAAAATTAAAATCAGAAACATTTGATAATCTTCAAAAATTCAAGGCACTCGTAGAAAGGCAAAGTGGTAGATGCATAAAGACACTACGAACAAATATAGATAGATGAATTTTTACCTAACTAGTTTAATTCATTTTATAAATAAAATGATATTCATAAGAAATTGATAGTATCATATACATCAAAATAAAATTGTATAGTTGAACGTAAAAATCAAACTATCATTGAAATGACAAGATTTTGTCTAAAAGAAAGCATTTTTTAAATCAGTTTTGGGCAGAAGTAGTTGCTGCCAGTCATAGGTGCCCAACAAGCCAATCACGTGAGTGATGGCTTGTATAACTTGATATGCAGTCGTTTTGCTTATTATATTTTGATATTTATCACTTTATATTGACTATTATATTTATGCATATATATTATGATGTCTTTGGATCTGTGCAATAGGAATCGAATCGCGATGAGATCACGATAACGAGATCGATTTGCCTATAAATATAAATCCTAAATAATCTCGGTCATAGGTTACTCGAGAGGGACATCGAGATGACCAGATAGATTGGTGTGCTATATACCCATCCATATAATGGATGTAGTTGGTCTCATAGCTACTCGTGTAGGGACATTGGGAATACAATACAAGTGCTCATTGGAGAATGAGTTCACTGATTGATCTGCTTACTAAATATTGGATGGTTGATGATACCTTATTGTTAGATAGCGATTTTGTAGTCTTAGTGGTGTATTTGGTCCTTAGACTTAAGACACCAATGATGTCCTGTATGAGTGCTTCATTCGTTAATACCGGACTTATAGGTTTGGATATCCCAAATCTAGTACAGCCAGTCATAAGGAGTGGCAGTCAATCTTACGAGGGCTATTGAGTGTAGATAGAGGATCATCCACTCTCGATGTCATTAGAGGAATATCTCATGTGTTCTTATTGAGACAAATCCCTAGCCAGGGTCATTCAGATTGAGAGAAAAAGAGTTCTCCGAGAAAATTCGATTAGAGCAAGACTCGAGAAGAAACCATAAGGGTTTGACAACACCATGCCCGATATACGATCTCTGGGATATTAGATGGATGAGAGACTAAATGTACATGATAACTGAGGACAGACAGGTCCAATGGATTGGATTCTCCTATATCGTTTGGGGACCGCGACATAGTGGCCTAGTATGTCCGTAGTCGATGAGTCAAGTGAATTATTATGGAGATAATAATTCATTGAGCCAAAAAGAATTCTGATAGGTATGACTCATGGTCAGCTCATTATTGGGTCTAGAGGGTCACATACATATGGTAGGTGTTCCGATGAGTAGAGGTTCAAATATGAGATATCCGTCGGAGACCCTATCTTATTGGATATTCAATAAGCCCCTGAATTATTGGATCCCATGGATGAGATCCACTAATCTAAGAGGCTTGGGTAGTTGAATGAAAATCCAATACCCAATAGGGGAGGATCCATTAGGGTTAAGTTGACAGGGGAGCTCTATAAATATGAGGGATTCAGTGGTTCATAGGCTAGAGCTTTTGCTTACCTCTCCTATTCTCCTCCCCCTCTCCACCTCAGACCAGGCCTGGAGTTTTGAGGAGCATTGTCATAGCCTTGCTATGTGGATCACTGCTAGAGAGGATGGCACTTGACCTCCTTCACCCTCTCCTAGAGATCTACAAGGATTCAGGGATATACGATCTCCCTAGTTAACATAATCTTTACTATACGTAGTTTTCTATTTCACAGATTTTACGCACCAATCTTCGCATGATGACGAACATCTCTTTGGGAATAGGGGATTTTGTTTTCTATTCTTCCGTTGCGCATGTGACATCGCCCCCAAAGATTTACTAATAGTGGTATCAGAGTCAGATTGTTCATGCGGAAGATTAGTTTTGAACTGTGTGTTGTGTTTGTGCAATGCTTTTGACGTCAAAATTCTTGACGTAATAGGTGAGGAAGGGCAACAATAGTTACTGCCCTTGCTATGCTCAAAGATGGCAGCCTGCCATCTTCATGCAGGTAGGCCGCTTGCGTGTAGCAACTATTGCTGTGCACAGTTGCAACCGTTGGCGGTCGGTCGCCCGCAAGCAAAGCCGCTTGCGGCCCGCAAGGGAAGGCGTCGGCACCCACGATCGTCGCTTGTGGGCACAGCACCCACAGCATCGCTCGCCTGCAGGTAACCAGTGTTGCTCGCCCGCGAGCAAGTTGCCCGCAAGGTCGGCGGGTGCAAGAACAACCCCGCGGGCAGGACAGCCCGTCTATGGGTATGCCTAACTACAGCTGCGGCACCACCCGTGGGCACACCGCCTGCAGGCAAGGGCAACACCCCGCCCCCTGCTGCACATACTATCGTCAGTAAGGTGGCGACGGCGGCAACAGCAAGGGAGAGGGAGAGGGGCTTAGGTTTTTGGGCAAAAAGATAGTTTTGTCCCTATGAATTTCAAAAATTCCAATGTTATCTTTTTTTAATCCAAATTATGAAAATGCCTCTTAGAATTCATAAAATTCCTTACATATCCTTGATTTCAAAAAATATTAATTAATTAAAAGGTTTAATTGATTATTATTATTATTATTATTATTATTATTATTATTATTATTATTATTATTATCTAGTAGTCCAACATGATGATGATTTATACATGTGATGTATGATGTGTAGACGGATAATCATGGGTCGTGTAATGTGTGTACTTGTGATTATTATTATTGGGATCTACGAACCTCCATTTTTATTTCTTATTTATTGTCCGGCCTGTGTGTCTATGATTAAGTTATAATCAGATGATGAGGTACAGTGGGAGCTTGGAAGCGATAGCAGGACCCACGAGACGGACGATCACGATGCATGAAATCGATGGGGACAAGATGGACGATCACAAGGCATGGAGATGCACCGCTGCACACATAGATCTTGATGTGAGTGATTAAGCCCACTGGCTCAGGCCTGATCACATTAGACTATGGTCCATGATCATCTGATGTGATTGCTTATACACCTACTAGATATGTATATATATATTTGCATACGATGTAGATATATATTAAATATGTATATATGTGACATGTCATATTATGAGACCAAATCATAGAAACCCTTCTCTCGATAATATTAAGTCAGAAAACATGAGGCAATTAAATTGACCCACGTGTCCTTCCATTGTTATAGGTAGGGACCAATTCCCGGTATTGGTTGAGTTGGTCGAGTCCCTCGAGGCTCACTTATATCGTGATTCACTATCTTACCTATGACATAGATATGTCACCGGTGACTTGAGGACATGTTATGCCTAGTCGAGTCTCTCGAGGGTATATTTTCAAATCAGACTCATCTTGTAACGATGGTGTTGACTTAATTGAACATCATGGTTGGTCGAGTCCCTCGAGACCATAGTGATTCGGAGGTCGAACAGGACAGGAATCATAAGGAGTTATGATCGGCTAGAGTTGCCACCTTTCAGGCTTAGTATGATTGGTCGAGTCTCTCGAAATTACACTAAGATGCTGATTAGATCCTGATCCCCACTAAAAGTCTGCCGTAGACCTTCGTTTCATGTGCTGAGGGTGTCGCATGACTTGCTAGTAAAATAATGAGAGAATATTAAGATAGAAGTTCATATCTTGATTATTTATTTTTTACAAAATCTGCATATTATTTATTTATGCTGCATCTTTATTTTCAGAAAATATCGCTTTCAAATCCCTTACGTGGCATACTTGATGTCAACCGCCTCACTAGTCTAAATTATACGGATTGGCATCGTAACTTGGGAATTGTTCTCGCCGCGGAGAAAATCGCGTACGTCCTTGATACAATAATAATACCTACGCCCGAGGAAGGGGCAAGCGAGGATGAGATTGCTCACTACGTGAAGCACATTGATGACTCCATTCTTGCTCAGTATTACATGTTGGGATCTATGACTCTTGAGTTACAGAGATAACATGAAAAGATGGATGCTAGAGCCATTCTCCTATATGTCCGCAAACCATTTAAGGAACAGGGAAGGACTCAGCGATATGAGATATTCAAGAGCCTCTTCCACACTAGGATGACTGAGGGGACACTAGTTCAGAACCATGTCATAAAAATGATTGAGTGGATAGAGAAACTCACAGGTCTAGGAATGGTCCTAGAAGATAACTTGTGTGTGGACATTATGCTTCAGTCCCTACCAGATTTCTTTTCACAATTCATAATGAATTTTAATATGAACAAGTTTGAGGTGACTCTCCCGGAGCTCCTCAATATGTTAAGGGAGGCAGAGAGCACTATCAAGAAAGAGAAGCCAGTTCTCTGAACTAGTGAGACCAGAAAGAAAAGGAAAGAAGAAAAATCCCTTAAGAAGGGTAAGGGCAAGGGCAAACTAGGTAAAGTGAATGTTGCTAAGAAAGACCCGACAAAGGACAAAAGCCAGTGCTTCTACTGTGGCAAAGATTGGCACTGGAAGAGAAACTACAAAGAGTACCTTGTAGAGAGGGCGAAACAGAACCATAGAGAAGCTTCAAGTACATTTATGATCAGTCTCCATTTATCAAACTCTTATGATAACACATGGGTATTGGATATCGGTAGTGCTTATTATATATGTAATTCGTTCTAGGTTCTAGCAAGGCCTAGGAGATTGGCGAGAGGCGAGATAGACCTCAAGATAGGCAATGGAGTAAAAGTTATTGTAGTAGCTATTGACGAGGTCACCTACATCTACTTGGTGGAGATATTATTGCATTAGATGCATGTTATTTTGTTCCTTCTATTATAAAAAATATTATCTCCATTTTATGTTTGACAATTAGTAGATATAAATTAGTTTTTGAGAACAATGATTGTTCAATATTATTAGATAATGAGATTATCACAAAAGGAACATTACATAATGGTTTATTTATGCTAGACACTACTCCACATATTATGAATGTAAGTGTGTCTAAGAGAAAACGAGATGAGATGAACAGTGCATACTTGTGGCATTGTAGGCTAGGTCACATCCATGAGGGAAGGATTCAAAAATTGTTAAGGATAGATCTCTAGATCCATTCGACTATGAGTCATATACAACTTGCGAGTTTTGCCTTCGTGGAAAAATGACCAACTCTCCATTTAGTAGAACTAGAGAGAAAGTCACTAAGCTGCTAGAACTCATACATAGTAATGTATATGGACCCATGTCAACTCATGTCATTGGTGGTTACTCCTACTCCATTACTTTCACTAATGATTTCTCAAGGTATGGATATGTGTACTTAATGAAGTACAAGTCCGAGGTCTTTGAGAAATTTAGAGAGTATAAGAATGAAGTGGAGAACCAAACTAGAAAGAGTATCAAGACTCTTCAATCAGATCGAGGAGGTGAGTACTTAAGTATAGAGTTTACCCAATTCCTCAAGGACCATGGGATTTTATCCCAATGGACACCTCTTTATACCCCTTAGCTCAATGGTATGTCTGAAAGGAGAAATTGTACGCTGTTAGACATGGTACGGTCCATGATGAGTTTCACTAACCTACTCATCTCATTCTAGGGATATACCCTAGAGACCGTAGCTTACCTTCTGAATAGAGTTCCAACTACGTCGATAGTGTCTACACCATATGAGATATGGAAATAGAAGAAGTTCGATCTTAAGGTTGTTAAGATTTGAGGCTGTCTTGCCCACGTTAAAAGATACAACCCCAATAAGTTGGAATCAAGGATGGAGCGGTGCAAGTTCGTGGGATACCCCAAGGAAACTTATGGGTATTATTTCTATCATCTTGAGGACCAAAAGGTCTTTATAGCTAAGAGAGCAATGTTCCTTGAGAATGAACACATTCTTGGTAGAAATAGTGGAAGCATGATAGAGTTGAGCGAGGTTAGAGAACCTAGCTCAAGCACCACTCTACAGCCCGAGTATATTCAGGTACTTAATACACAAGTTTCAATTTTACGTAGGTCTAATAGAGTATCACATTCTCCTGAGAGATATGTAGGATATATTAGATAAGAGGATGTTGAGGATATTGATCCTCGGACCTACGAGGAGGTTATTATGAGTATAGACTCCGAGAAGTGGCAAGAAGCCATGAATTCTAAGACAGATTCTATATACTCCAACAAGGTTTGGAACCTAGTTGATGCGCCCGAAGGTATTATACCCATCAGTTGCAAGTGGATCTTTAAGAAAAAGATCAGAGTAGATGGAAAGATAGAGACCTATAAAGTAAGGCTAGTGACTAAGGGGTATCGTCAAAGGTAAGGTGTTGATTATGAGGAAACCTTCTCACCCGTAGCAATGTTAAAATCCATCCAAATTCTATTCGCTATTGCAGCACACTATGATTATGAAATTTGGCAAATGGATGTGAAAATTGTATTCCTCAATGGGAACCTCGAGGATGAGGTATATATTTTACAACCCTAGGGATTCATGTCTAAGAACTACCCAGATAAGGTGTGTAGGTTGCTTAGATCTATTTATGGACTAAAGCAGGCTTCTCAAAGTTGGAACATAAGATTTGATGAAGCAATCAAATCTTATGACTTCGTTAAGAACAAAGATGATCCTTGTGCGTACAAGAAGGTAAGTGGGAGCGCTATCACCTTTTTGGTGTTATATGTGGATGACATCCTGATCATTGGGAATGATGTAGGAATGCTATCCACAGTAAAGACTTGGTTATTTAGACACTTCTCCATAAAGAATTTAGGGAAAGCATCCTATATCTTGGGGATTCGGATCTATAGAGATAGATTCAAGAGAATGCTTGGCTTGTTTGAATTCAGGTACATAGAAACCATTGTCAAAAGGTTTGGCATGAAAAATTTCAAAAGAGATCTCAAATTGATGAGACATGAGATATCGCTTTTTAGGAGTATATCCCTGAAGACTCCCGAAAAAAGGGCGAACATGGATAGGATACCCTATGTATCAGCAATAGGGTCTATCATGTATGTCATGCTATGTATCAGGCCTGATATAGCACATGCTCTGAGTGTCACGAGTAAGTATTAGGCGGATCCAAGCTTGGAACACTGGAAAGCAGTAAAGTGTATCCTTAAGTACTTGAAAAAAACTACAAATCTTTTACTAGTATATGGAGATAATAGCCTTAGGATTAAAAGCTACACAGACTCAAGTTTTTAGTCTGATATCGATGATAGCAAGTCAAATTTGGGATATGTGTATACCCTGAATGGAGGAACAGTGTGCTGAAAATTTTCCAAGCAAGAAACTATTGTTGACTCGACCACAGAGGCGGAGTACATTGCTACAATAGAGGTAGCAAAGGAGAGAGTCTAGATGAAAAGTTCATCACAGATCTAAGAGTCGTGCCAGGTAGTGAGGAGTCGTGCCAGGTAGTGAGGAGTTGATTTCCTTATATTGCGACAATAATGGGGTGATTGCTCAAGCGAAGAAACCCAGGTCTCATTAGAAATCTAAGCATGTTATGAAGAGGTTTCATCTTATCAGAGAGATCATGACCCGAGGAGATGTAGTAGTGGAAAGAGTTCCATCCAAAGATAACATTGCAGATCCACTAACAAAGTCATTGTCTCAAATTGTCTTTAGCATCACAGGGGTTTGATGGAGATCAAACACATAGGTGATTGATGTTAGGTTAAGTGGGATATTGCTAGTCATAGGAGTCCAACAAGCCAATCACGTGAGTGATGGCATGTGTGACTTGACACAGTCGTTTTGTTTATTATATTTTGGCATTTATCACTTAATATTGACTATTGCATATATGCATGTATATATTTTGATGTCTTTGGATTTGTGCAATAGGAATCAGATCGTGATGAGATCACGATAATGAGATCGATTCGCCTTTAAACACGGATCCTAAATAATCTCAGTCATAAGTTACTCGAGAGGGACATCGAGATAATCAGATAGACTGGTGTGCTATATACCCATCCATATGATAGATGCAGTTGGTCTCATAGCTGCTCTTGTGGGGATACTGGGATATAGTACAAGTGCTTATTGGAGAATGAGTTCACTAATTGATCCGCTTACGGAATGTTGGATGGTTGATGATACCTTATTATCAGATAGTGATTCCGTAGTCTCAGTGGTGTATCTAGTCCTTAGACTTGAGACACCAAGGATGTCCTGTATGAGTGCTCCATTCGTTGATATCAGACTTATAGGTTTGGATGTCCCAGATCTAGTACAACCGGTCATCGAGAGTGGTAGTAAACCTTACGAGGGCTATTAAGTGTCGATAGATGATCATCCACTCTCGGTGTCATGAGAGGAATATCCCATGTATTCTTGCTCAGACAAATCCCTAAGTAAGGTCATTTGGATTGAGAGAGAAAGAGTTCTCCGCAAGAATCCGATTAGAGCAAGACTCGAGAAGAGACCATATGGGTTTGATAGCACCGTGCCTAGTATACGATCTCTGGGATATTAGATGGATAAGAGACTGTAGATACATGGTAATTGAGGATAGATAGGTCCAATGGATTGGATTCCCCTACATCATCTGGGGACTGCGGCGTAGTGGCCTAGTACGTCCGCAATTGATGAGTCGAGTGAATTATTATGGAGATAATAATTCACTGAGCCAAAAGAAGTTCTAACAGGTATGACTCAACGGCCAGCTCGATATTGGGCCTAGAGGGTCACACACATATGGTAGGCGTTGCGATGAATAGAGGTTCGGATATGAGATATCTGCCGGAGCCCCTATCTTATTGGATATCCAATAAGCCCCTGAATTATTGGATCCCATGGACGAGATCCAATAAAAGCCCATGAGAGATTATTGGATAGAGATCTACTAATCTAATAGGCTTGGGTAGTTGAATGATGATTCAATACCCACTAGAGGAGGATCTATTAGGGTTAAGTTGACAGGGGACCTCTATAAATATGAGGGATTTAGTGGTTCATAGGCTAGAGCTTTTGCTTGCCTCTCCTATTCTCCTCTCCCTCTCTACCTCAAAGCAAGCCTGGAGTTTTGAGGAGCGTCATCACAGCCCTATTGTGTGGATCACTACTAGAGAGGAGGGCGCTTGACCTCCTTCACCCTCTCCTAGAAATCTGCAATGATTTAGGGATATACGATCTCCCTAAGTAACACAATCTTTACTATACGTAGTTTTCTATTTCGCAGATTTTGCGTACCAATCTTCGCATGACGACGAATATCTCTTTGGGAATAAGAGATTTTGTTTTATGTTCTTCCGCGCATATGATGTTGCCCCCAAAGATTTCCTAATAGTTGCAATAGTAGTTTATTTGTTGAATATTTCACTAATAAAGGCTGTTATGAATCGAATCCTATTAAGGCTTGGTATGATATGAAGTCAAGTGTAAGTCATCTAAGAATTTTTTATTATATTGCTTATGATTTGATAAATTTATAAAATCATTACAAGCTTGATGAAAAATATGAAAAATGTATCTTAATTAGTTATTCTTTACAATCCAAAGCATATCGATTATATAATCATGTTAGTAGTAAAGTTATTATTAACAAAAATGTTATATTTGATGAAAAGGCAAGTTAGAATTGAGAGACCAATGAAGGTGAAACACAAATTCAAATTCCAATAGATACTCTACGGAATCAAGTAATAAATCCTGCTCCAACAAGTTTATCATCGATCTCACCTAGTAACAATTCAAATTCATCAAATAATTCTTTAGATAAAACCCCTTCATGAAAATTCAGATCACTAACAAAAATTTATGATTCAATATTTGTTTTATTTATTTCAGATCATATAACTTTTAAGGAAGTAGTTGAAGAGGAATGACAAAAGGTAATGAAAGAGGAAGTCAAATCAATTGGAAAAATGAAACATGGGAGCTGTTGAATCTACTAAAAGGAAAGAAAACTATTGGATTGAAATGGGTGTTCAAAATAAAATAGAATATAGATGTAAGTATCCAAAAACATAAAGATCAACTTATAGTAAAAGGATGTTGGCAACAAACTATGAGAACTTTATTAACTTTAGCTACTTACTTGAGTTGGCCTGTTTATTAATTTGATATAAAATCTATATTTTTAAATGAAGATTTACAACAAGCTATTTTTGTTACTCAACCTAAAGGGTTTTGGATTAAAAGACATAAAAAAAAGTGAATAAGCTAAAAAAAGCTTTTTATGGACTTAAACAAGCTCAAGGCCATGGTACAATAAAATTGATTGTTATTTTATTAAAATAGATTTAAGAGGAACAATAATGAACCTACTCTATATCTAAAGAAGGAAAGTGAATATAATATTCTTATGGTTTGCCTTTATGTTAATGATATTATACATATGGGTTCGTTTAACTCTTTTGTGGTAGAATTTAAAAAATACATAATGAATAAGTTTGAAATATCAAATCTAAGTATATTATACTATTTTCTTGGGTTGAAAGTGAAGCAAGAATTAGATGAAATTTTTATTTCACAAAGAAAGTATACAATTGATCTACTCAAAAAATCTAGCATGATTAATTGTAAAGCTACAGCAACACTCATGAATATAAATAAAAAATTAAAACTTGAAAATGGTACATATTTCAAAAATGTAAGATACTACAGAAGTTTAGTTTGAGGTTTAATTTATCCAACTCATACTCGATCATTTATTAACTTCTCTATTGGTATATTTGACTCATATTATATAAGGCTCAATATGATTACATAAGACATTGTCAAAGATATTAACCTCTTAGTGTATTCTCTTATATATGCATGATCAGGTTGTCCATATGGTTACTAGCAAACTTTTCTCATGAAAAAAATTATTCGTATTAAATCTATTTTAAATGCTACTCGTCTTCATTCTTTCAGTGTGACTTGGACATGCAACTTAGGCTCAGAATTCCGTTAGTAAGTACATTAAGAGTTGGTTTCTTTTGTGGGAAAGCTGATCATAGAAAGGGGCTGCATCTAATTGCTTAAGAAATTATCATTTGTCTTAAATTTTCGAGTGGTCTTAGTGCAAGGGATATTCACCTAACTAAACTCTCCTTACAAGCTAAACGTATAGCATAACACCTAAATGATGAGGATAGTATATAGGTTAAGGTGGTGAGAGCCAAGTATGACCTTATAAATCCTTGGAACTTTAGATCAAGTTCTAATTATAGTCGGAGTTAACATCATTTTTTTAAGGCTTTTGATCATCTCAAAGCTGGTTTCGTTTGGATGTTAAAGTTCATATTGTTCCACTAATATATAATCAACAAGAAAAGGAGCCCATTTTTTAAATCAGCAAGTGCCACATAAAAACTCTATTTGCTCTATCATGCATCTATTCATCACCTTGAAACCCTTTATAATTAGATAAAATATATAATAAAATTAATTAGATTATGATGACAAATATTGGTCAATAGAAAAGAAGTTCATATTATAATAGGATTCCTTAGGGGATATCTTCGATAGAAGGAACTCTCCTAATAACTTATCATAAACTCTTTACCCTCACCTATAAATAGATAGAACCTCTAGGGACTGGATGTGGTATGTTAGAGGACGTAGTTGAGGGATTACATTTTCTCTCTTATCCCTCCTTGAACCATCAATCTAAGTGGTTCTATAAAAGGATAGAAAGAGAGGAGAAGGATAGTTTAGTTCTCCTTGTAGATTGACAGTGATTTTAGATATAAAGACGATGCCCTTGCAAATCTTATAGAGATCCTTTTTTAGATGGCATCAAAAGGTACACATCGTAAAATAGGTCTAATGTTATTTGATTTTAATCCTAGCATATAAGATTGTTTCTACATTACATATGGCATGTAATAGTTTTTATGCATACAATTGGTATCGGAGCTTAAGTTCTTGAAATCAAATACTTTAGATATGTTGTTTTCTCATTTACGATGCTTGAATGATCCATTTTTTTATTGATCTGTATTCCTATCTATTCTGTTTTGTTGTCTACTTGTGGGATCTTCAATGATCACGAAACATGTCACTATACAGCGCTGTTGTTGTCCTTGTTGCATACGATCAATAGATCTACTGGTGGCAACAGCTGTGCCAGGCAATGTGAGCGTTGCAATAGTCGTGCGCACAGACAACAACCGCATAGGCAACAACCACTCACGGGCACAAGCCAAGCGCTAGGCTGATCATGCAGGTAGCTGCATGGGTGGTAGCACGCACATGCAACGGTCGCATGTGGGCAAAACTCGCGTCTAGGTGATGGCTACGCGAGTGCAGCAGCTGTGCCTAGGCAGTAGTCGTGCACAGGCACAAGCCACGTGTCAGGTTGGTGCTGTAGGGTGGTTGCACAGTTAGTAGCCACCCGTAAGCAGTGGCTGCGTGTAGGCATAGGCCATGCTTAGGCAGCAACCGCGCATAGGCAGAGGCAGCACCGTAGTGGTGGCAGTCATGCACAGGCGATGGCCACACCAGCGGTAACCCTGCACGCGCAAGCAACGACATAAGCAAATTCGGGTTTTGCTAAAATTTCAATTTTACCCTAGGGATTCTTTTTGGTTAAATTATAACTTTACCTGTTTATATTTTATTAATGCTTTTTAATATTTTAATGGTTTTGCCCTTTACAAATCTCATAATTCTAATTTATGTTTATCAATATATTTAAGTTTTGCCTTTATAAAATTAAGAATTTCTAATTTATATCCTCATTTATTAAATTGATAAATATGATTTATTATAATTGTGATTGAATTTTATCATGATTATATTTTAATTATTTGATTAGATTTAATTTTTGATTAAAAAACTATAAATTATAATTTACTTTTATAGTTTTCTCATATGACTTATTGATTATATTTTTACATGTGGTAAATAAAATCTAATTATTGTTCTTGGATATTCATTTGGTTATTCACATGTATATATTTGAAATTATAAAATAATATTTATCTTGGCTTGATTTATATATTATCATGATTATCATATGAGTTTTTTTCTTTTGTTAATTAATGTTCAATAATTATTATGGTTATTATTCTATTATTGAATTGCTTAGCATAAATTAAATTAAAAAATGATGAATATTATTTGCAACTCATCTCCCTAAGTTTTATATGACTTGTAGCTATGAAAGTGGCATGAGCTGATAGGCTTTATGGATTTGAATTATAATAAAAGTTTTATTATTTATACGATATTTTAAATTATATTTTATATTATTATATTAGTCTTGTAGCCACTAAAGTGACCTAGACCAATAACTTATAAAATAACATTAAGGAATCAATCCTAAATGACATTAAGGATGTAATATTCACAATGGAACATATAATTAAGAGATTTAGATAATACTAAAGGAGAACTTACTTCAAATAATTATGTGATGGGGTAGGATGATACTATTTTGGATATCCTTATAGTTTAGGGTTGTATACCCAAAGATAATAACACTATTCCATATGGATAGTATCAGTCCTCTATATATGATCTTGAGTGAACACTAAATATATCAATATTTCACCTAAATGTAAAATATAGACGATATCAATAGTTTATCAAAATTTGAAAACTTAAAACATTAATATCATTTTATATTTTTGAAGTGGTACTTCCATCCATACATTTTTATGCTTCTAATGTCCTTGTACTCTGTGGATCAAATTATTCAGAATAGTCAGAGCATGTACAATTTACACTCGGCGTATTAGATCTTGACTTAGCATTGCTTGTTAAAAAGCCTACGGACTTGATTGATGAAAGTACTATGTAATAAGTTAATGAAATGAATGCTTGGAAAGATCTAATAGGCTTAGTTTAATGTTCATAAGAATGACAATTATAAATAATATAAATACTTCATTATCGATTACAACTAGTGCATGAAAATATTTAAAGGTTATTGAAGACATATTTAAATATGCTGATAAGTTATTGATTGATACACTAATGAAAGAACTGACTATGGCTCAGTATGATTCAAGGAATTTAGGATCACATTCTCAATATGGCTGATAAAACTACAAAACTTAAAGCACTAGGTATGAATATTGATGAGTCTTTTCTTGTGTATATCATTCTCAATTCTCTTTCTTCTTAGTTTGGCCTATTCAAGATTCACTATAATACAAATAAAGATAAGTGGGACTTAAATGAGATAACTAGTATGTGTTCGGGAAGAATTGAGATTAAGACAGGAAAGCTCATATAATATTATGACTACTACTCAAGAAGTTTGTAACAATAAAAGAAAACTGAAGCATCATCCATCAAAGAAATTTGCTTGGTCTAGAAATATTAAACAGACTAATGAAAAGAAAGCTTCTATAGTAAAGTACTTCTTTTATGGCAAGAAAGAACATATAAAAAAGGACTGCATTAAATGCAAGACTTGGTTCGAAAAAAAATGTATAAACTCAATATTTGTATGTTTTGAATCAAACATTATAGAAGTTCTTTCTAATACTTGGTAGATTCATTCTGATGCTTCAACTCATGCTACTAATAATATATAGGGATTTCTTTTAATCCGAAAATCAAAAGAACATAAAAGATTTATCATTATGAGAAATTGTCTCAAAGCGAAAGTGATGTCAATGGGGACTTATCGTCCATGCCTAGAGACGAGTCATCTAATGGATCTTGTTGACATATGTTATGTTCCTACTATTTTCATAAATTTAGTTTCTCTATCTAGAATTGATGAGTTAGGATATTGTCTTTCTTTTGGTAATGGTAAACTCATCATATTTTATGATTCAATAAAAATTAATTTTATAATTTTGTATGATAGTTTGTACAAAATTAATTTAAATCTTGGGTTTGCAAAGATATTATTGACCTCGTAATCAAGTGTTAGATTGAAATATAGTTTCAATAATGAAAGATCTTCTATATTGTGGCATAGATAATTGGGGCATATCTCCAAGGAAAGAATAGAAAGATTAGTGAATGATAATATTTTGGAATATTTAGACTTTATTGATTTTGATGTTTATATAGATTACATTAAAAGAAAGCAAACTAAACATTAAAAAAAATATCACAATAAGTAAATAACTCCTTAAGATTATTCATACTAATATTTGTAGATCACTCCATATTCTTTATTTTAGTGGAGAAAGATATTTCATCACATTTATAGATAACCTATCCATATCCAGATATGACTATGTTTATCTAATACATGAAAAGTCTCAGGTCGTTGACACTCTTGAAGTGTACATAAATGAGATGAGAGACAATTGAAAAATTAAAATTGTCATATTTGATAAGGGTGGTAAATTTTATGATAGATATGATGAATTTGGTCAAAATATTGGTCCTTTTGCTAGATTCTTAGAATAACAAGATATTTATGCACAATATGTATTACCAAATATGCCATAGTAGAATGATGTTGTTGAAAGACGAAATCGTATTCTTATGGATATAGTTAGGAGCATGATTAGTTATTCCTTTATACTTGAGTCATTGTGGGGTGAAGTTCTTAGGACAACTATATACATCTTGAATACGATTCTAGTAGTTAGTTCCATCAACTCCATTTGAGTTATGGATAGGTAGGAAGCCTAGTCTGAGATATTTATATATTTGGTAGTGTCTTGCAAAGATAAAAGTATTCAATCTACATAAAAAGAAATTAGATCCAAGAACTATTTTTGGATATTTTATTAGTTATCCAAAAATTTTCAAGGGATATAGATTTTATTGCCCTAATCATAGTACGAGGATAGTAGAATCTAGTAATACAAAATTCCTAGAAAATGATGAAATTAAGGAATAATAATTCAGGTTAATTTTGATATTAAGGAATAATAATTCAAGTTAATTCATCTCCTATTTAAGAAATTAATTGATGAGAGTGAATAATAAAATAACATCGATAAACTCTCACATGACGTTAATGTTGTCGTTGATGATCTTGTAGAACAATCACAATTAGTAGCTTTGAGATCTTAAAGAAAAAGGAAACATACCATTTTTTATGATTATGTTGCATATCTATAAGAATTAGATTATGATATAGGAATACAAAGAGACCTCTTATCATTTTCACAAGCTATAGAAAATAACAATTCTGAAAAATTGTATGATGCAATGAAAGAAGAGTTAAAATCAATAGTCCAGAATAGTATTTGAGAACTTATTGAATTGTTCAATAATCGTAAAAGAGTCGGTTGTAAATAGGTTTTTAAGATAAAACATGACTCAGCAAGCAATATCAAATAATATAAAGTCAGACTTATGGCCAAAGGTTTTTCTTAGAAAGAAGGCATCGACTACAATGAAACTTTTTCTCCGGTTTCTAAAAAGGACTTATTGAGAATCAACATGGTATTAGTAGCTTATTATGATATTGATTTATATCAAATAGATGTGAAAATAACATTTCTGAACGGGGATCTAGATGAGAAAATCTATATGGAACAACATGAAGGATTCATAGAAAAGAAAAAAAAAAGTTGGGCTTGTAAACTTAAGAAAACTATTTATGACCTTAAACGAGCTTCTAGACAATGATATATAAAGTATCATGATACCATTACTTTCTTCGGATTTAAGGAAAACACTATTGATCAATGCATATATCTAAAGGCAAGTGGGAGCAAGTTTGTTATATTGATATTATATGTTGATGACATTTTATTTGCTAGTAGTGATCTTGATTTGTTGCATAAAACCAAGATATTTCTTAACAAGAATTTTAAGATGGTCGATATGAATAAGGCAATCTATGTTATTAGCATTAAGATATTTAGGGATAAATCTCAAGAATTTTTAGGACTATCTTAAAAAGGATATATTAATCATATCTTAGAGCAATTTAATATGTAACTTTACTCAGCCAATGATATACATATTACTAAAGATGAAAAATTCAACTAAAACCAATGCCCAAAAAAATGACTTAAAAAAGAATCAAATGAAAAAAATTCCTTATGGATGAGCAGTTAGAAATCTATTATATGTTTAAACATGTACAAGACCATATCTTGTTAGGATCATGAATCGACACTAAGAGGTTAACTTATGATAAATACGACGGTTTGAAAATTCTCATTCGATGAAAATCGATATTAGAAAGAGGTTAACTTGAAAGCACATTCATAAGCATGGTGAGAGTAGTAAGAAAATAAATTAGTTTGCAATATGAGAATGAAAAGCATAACATAAATGCAAACCGAGTACACCAGGTTTATAGTGGTTCGGTCATCGTGACCTACGTCCATTTCTGATTCCTCCTCCATTGAGGCCACCGGCGTCCACTAACGATCTTCCTTCAATGGGCGAAGATCAATTACCCTCTTACAACTCTTTTCTCATTTTCATAGGTTTAGGAGATAACCTTTACAACCACTTAACCCTCCCTTAAACAAAAATTACACTCTTAGAGAAGAGGAGGGGAACTCTTAAGATTATAATAATGTTTTCCCCAATTTATGTTCTTAATTCATGTGTTTACTGAGCAGGGATGAGTAGGGTTTTAATAGGCCCCAAATGGATTCACATTTGGAGCCAAAACGATCTCATCTCAAGTTTTCAGAGTATTGGCAATGGTACCACTGCCTAAGAGACTTACAACTAGCGATACCATCGCTTGTCAATCTGACACTAGGCGGTACTACTACCTAACACAGTCTTGAAGATTATGTCTGGGCGGTACCACCATCGGTCTGGGTGGTACCACCACTCAAACAACTTGGGAGGTCGAGTCCCAAGCGGTGCCACCGCCTAAGCCTATTGAGGGTTGTTGCATGGGCCTCATTTGACTCAAAATAGCCTCAACTCAGGCCCAATGGGCTTCTAATTGAGTTGGCATTATTTCACCCCAATACCAACTCAAATAGATCTAAACTAACTTGATCTAGACAAATAATTATAAAGCACGAATCATATATTGTCTAGCATATCATTGGTTCTTTCAACACTTCGTCTGTTCCTTCGGTGCATTGTCTTCTCTTTCGGCGTATTGCCTAATCAGTATGTTAACTCCTACAACTCCCGATCTCCTTGGCGCAATGTCTGATTCTTCGGCTCGATGCTTGAACTCATGGCATGAAGTCCTTCTACCAGCACATCGACTGATCCTTGGGCCTAATGTTCGATTTTTTCTGCTTTAATCGATTTATCTTTTCTGATTAAAGTTAGTTTTACGTCACTCAAAACACATATTAAATCATAAACTCATCAATTGATTTTATCATTAAAATATGAGATTCAACGATCCCTCCCTTTTTACTGATGACAACCAATTGATGATAGAGTTTAAACTAAACTCCTCCTATCAATATGTCATATTGAGATGAATCTTGAATTCAAATTGAATTCAAGTCAAAGTAATTGTAATCATGAATATTTCATCATTGCATGCATCATTATCATAAGTTAAAGTATTGTATATATAATACCAAATCATCATGTATATTTTTAAAATAGAAAATTATCATTACATACATGATTCCAAATCATCATGGTATTAAAATATCAAAGTATATTATATTCTACCATATATGATCATTATCATATCTTCTCCTCCTTTGTCATCAATAAAAAGGAGAAGTGCAACTAGCAAGTTTTTGAGATATAATTTCTAATCATTACATTTCAAATATAATTTCAAGTTTTTGAAACTTCATTGCATATATCATTATGCAAGCTAGCAAGTTTATCATATATAAAAGTTAGTAAAATTTTTATATTTTTTTAGATGTGCAAGATAGCATGTTTTTGCATCTTCTTGAAATGTGCAAGCTAGCAAACTTTGCTTCTCTTATGAGATGGGCATGTTAGCAAGTTTGCATTTCTTTATGATGCGTAAGCTAGCAAGTTTTACTTCCTTTTACAATGTGTAAGCTAGTAAATTTAGTAAGTTTTACATCATTTTCGAACATGCAAGCTAGCAAATTTTATAATATGTTAGAATATGCAAGCTAACAAATTTTACATTATTTTAGAATATACAAGCTAGCAATTTTGCTTTTCTTTGAGATATGCAAACTAGCAATCTTTGCTTATATTTGGGAGCTAGCAATTTTACCTCCCCTTTTGTTATTGTCAAAAAGAAGAAAAGAATATAATATTATAATTTTTTCTCTTTATATCAATTTTTATATCATGACAAAAAGATAAATTTAAATCAAGAGTGATCAGGTATACAATTCATAAATAAATACAAGGGAGTATTATACATAAAACTCAAGTACCTTAAGAAATCAAGTGACATATCATGGTTAATTGGATAAATGTTCTCTTTAATAAACAACAAAAGAATCATAGGAGAACAAATAATAAAAGATCTTGATTCATATAAAAATCTCAAGTTATAATTTTGAGAAATAAAAAATCATGATTCATTTAGATAATTCCCTTTAATAAAATGAAAGAATCATAGTGAACAATATAAAAATCTCAAGATCATGGTTTGTGTGCATAATTTTTCTCTTTAGTAAATGGTATAAAGAAGAAATCATAGAAGATAAAAAAATTTTTGATTCCCATAAAGATGCCTTAAGTCAAAAAAATCAAGAGAAAGTTCATGATTCGATTTGATAAATATTCTCTTTAGTAAATAGTAAAAAAATAGGAGATCAAATAAAAGATCTTGATTCACAAAAAAAATCTCGAGTATTAATATCGAGAAATCAAGATCAAGTTCATGATTCAATTGAAAAAATCTCATTCAAATTCAAATCATCAAAATCATTTTCATAGTTTAAGATATTCATAAAATGATATAAATAGATTCATTAATCTCTTATTGAAAACTCCATAAGATTTTAGGAATATTGACATTTTCAAAAATAATACATTTTCCTTTTTTATGTGTTTCAATTTATGTAATTTAGTTCATACAAGCATGTATTTGTCTTTTATGCCAAACAAAAATATGCATCATCGTTTAAAACCGAAAAACAAGATTTATCACAAGAGTCATCAAGAACAATAAACCATAAATCACAAAAATCATCATTACTTTAAATCATTATGCATCATTAAATCATCAAGTATGATTTTATTAAATATAAAGTATTTTCAATCAAAATTATTTTGTTTGTTGTAGTAATGTATTTTTCTTCTTAAGTGAATCTAACTCTTGATACTTACTGCAAGGAGTTAATATGCAATTGTCATGCTCAATTTAAAAAAAAAATCCAAAATTACTAAAAAGCAAAGTATGATCCCTCTTTTATATTTCTAAAAACAACTTATGAAATTTATTTTATATTTCTTACTAACTAATTTAAAAATAACTTATGAAATGTATCAAATGATTTTATAGTAAGCTAAAGGGGTTTTGGTTGAGTTACTTACCTCATTGTCGAAAGTCACCAAAGCACAATTCACCATCTCATCTTTGTTGGTTTGCTCCTCATCTTTGGATGTACTCATTTCATCTCATGTCACATTGAGTGCTTTCTTCTTTTTTTGTGTGAGCACCTTTTTCTTTAGTTGTGGACATTCGCTTTTGAAGTGCCCTGGCTAATTGCATTCTGTTATGATCGGAGTGGCACTAAGAGGGGGGGGGGTGAATTAGTGCAGCGGATTAAAACTTCGGTTTCGGAAAAATCTTTCGCACGATAACAAACAATATCAATGAGAACCGATTTGGAAGCTTGAAAACTTAGACACGTATGGAAGCATAATGACTAAGTAAAGAAATTTGCAGTATGTAAATGGCAAGATTAGGATGCAAACCAGATAACACAGCAGTTTTAAAGTGGTTCGGTCAAAATGACCTACATCCACTTGCGAAGCCTTCTTCGAGGAGGCTCCCAACTTCCACTAGCAAATCTCTTGTAGGGGAAGGACTAATACCCCTCTTACAACCTTTTACAAGTGGTTCACACTCTTACAAATTTTTGAATAGAAAGAAGGAGGTGAACACTCAAAGCAATTGAAGACAAAAACTTGCTAAAGACTTTGCTAAGACTTTTGGCTCACTCTCTTGCTTCTCAAAGGTTGTATTCTCAGCTGAGAATTGAGGGGTATTTATAAGCCCCAAAAGGATTCAAATTTGGGCTCCAAAATTTGAATTCTCTTGGGTTTCCGAGGCTGGCGTTGCCACCGCCTGTTAGTGGCGGTGCCACCGCCCAATCTCTCGGGTGCTGGGCGGTGCCACCGCTCAGTCCAGCGGTGCCACCGCCTAGTTCTCGGGTTCTAGGCATTGCCACCGCCTAATCTGGCGGTGCCACCGCCTACAGTGTTTCAGCTCACTAGTTAGGCTCCAAACTTGGCCCAAACCAGTCCGAACTCGGGCCCAATTGGCCCCTACTTGGGTTATAGGATTAATAACTAATCCTAACCCTAATTAACATGCTAACTATGAATTTAAAGACATTTTCTAAGCTATTACATAGTCCATAAGTAAAGACTTCTTCCGGCGAGCTTCCGGCAAACTTTCGGCGGTCTTCCGATAAATTATCGGAAACCATTCTGCGGACTCTCGGCAAGCTCCTAGACTTCACGATTTGATCTTGGTGAGTTCCAATGAGCTTCTTCGGCAAGCTTCGATCTTTCTCGACGAGCTCCGCGAACTTCCAACGAACCTTCCGGTGAGCTTCCAAAAAACCCTTCGGCAAGCTCCCTACTCATTCTTGGCTAGTTCCGGCAGCATTCCCGATGAACCTTCGAACTTCCGTCGAACTCTCGAACTCTCAACAAATCCTTCGCGCTTGACTCCGACACTTGTTTCGCTTTATGTCTTTGTCATTATCGTAGTTATTCCTGCACACACAAATTAAAACTCTACTCCTATCTAGACAATTATTACAACGCGAATTGATACTTTGCTGCCCGGCACGTCATTGGTTGGCACTTCATCCGATTCTTCAGCGCATCGTACTCTCTTGTGGCTTATTGCCCAATCGGTGGTTGACCTCCGCAACCCCGTTATCCTTGGTGCAATTCCGCTCTCCTTGGCCCGATGCCCGACATCCGAAGCCTTTTACCGTCCAATATCCTAACGTGATCTCCTCCGGCGCAACGTCAATTCCTCCTACGTCAACTGTCTAATCCTGATCGAGTAGACCTACATCACTCAAAATACAGTTAAACATCTAAACACAATCAATTAGTTTCATCATCAAAATTTGAGATTCAACAATCTCCCCCTTTTTGATGATGACAACTAATTGATGACTAACGGAGTTAACCTTAACTCCCCCTATCAATATGCCATTGATAGAACACTTGGATTATCCCAAATCCAAGTAACATTCATCAAATGTTATGAAAAAAATATTTAAACCATCATGCAAATATATATAAAATATTCAATTCAATGCATGAAGTCATCAATATACTTCTCCCCCTATGTCATCAACAAAAAGGAGAAGTAGCTCTAGCTATTTTAAAAGATATGCAAGTTTTTGCAACATGAAGCTAGATTTTCATCACAATATATAAGCACAAAAGCATAGCAAGATTCTTAAGTTGAATCATGGCAATTCAACACTTGCTTCTTGTGCAAGATTGCACTTTGCTTTTTTTTTTGCATGTTTTAACTAGCAAAAGCTTTTTCCCCTTTGTTTTTGTCGAAAAGAAGGGAAGAGTACAAGCTAGCCAACATTTGCCTTGAGCTAGCAATCTTTCTCCCCCTATGTCATTACCGAAAAGAAGGAGAGGAACCAATGATTTAGACTTTTTCATAAATCATGAATTTGCATCAATCAATATTTCAATCATCATATGATACATATAAGATAAAAATGCAAAAAAATCATGTCATGAAAGACATCAATTGTTAAACATGATATGATAATAGTCTCAAAAATTTTAATTTGCGATACATGTGATACATTGCAATACTAAAAAATTTAATGTGATGCTTTTAAGGATATCAACCTATTTTTGATACAAAGCATGGCAAGAGCAATTATATTGCAAGTTTTCTAAGTTTTGTATTTTTTGCTTCTTTCGAGATAGCAATTCTTTGCTTCTCTATAAGCTAGCAACTTTTACGATATACAAGCTAGCAAATTTAAAGATGTGCAAGTTGGCATATTTGCTTTTCTTTGCAATATGCATGATAGTATTTCTTTGTAATGTTCAAGATAGCAAATTGTAAATCGTGCTAGCTAGCATATTAAAGATGTTCAAGAAAGCAAGCTCTTTCTTCTCTTTTGAGAGGTGTCATTTTTGCTTCCTTAGCAAAATACCAAACTAGCAAGGGACCATATTTTACATGAGGCAAGCAAACAATTTGGCAAGTGTTACATTTGTATCTTTTCTTTAGATGTGCAAGAAAGTAAGAAAGTTTTTGTATTTTCTTGACTTATGCAAGGTAGCTAATTTCTCTTTGAGATGACCCTTTACATCAATTCAAGATGGCACATTAGCAACTCTTTCTCTCCTTTTGTCATTGGCAAAAAGAAAGGAAGATTCAAGTCATGAATATCAAAATAATAATTTTATCATAAATATTTCATCATTGCGTGCATCATTATTGCATGCATAATACCAAATCATCATATATATTTTCAAAACATATAAACTCATCATTATATGCATGATTCCAAATCATCATTCATATCATTTCAATCATTGTTTCAATCATCACTATAACTCATCATGCACAAAATGTAAAATCATCTAACATGATACAAATATTTATTTTCAAGATATTTATCACTATTTTCATGTATGATAATAAAGTATTCATGATACCGAACATTAAGTCAACAATGATTCATTTTATTAAATCTCTTCTTTTTATAAATAACAAAAATTGTTGGTGTACAAAGAAGAGATTGTGATTAAAAAAATCTCAAATAGTAAATTCAAGAAGTCAAGATCATAATTCGAATACAAACTCATTCAAATTCAAATCGTCAAATTCATCAAAAATCTCATCATTAAAATTGTATATACAGATTTATCATAAAGCAAGTTAATTTTCAATCATCATATAAGGCATTTAAAGAATTTTTAAAATATAGGAGAATGATTAATTTAAGCATGCAATGTTTCAATCCAATTCAAGTCATGAATACCAATACTTTCATATTGTGAGTATCAATTCATGAATACCAAAAGATATTATTTGTGACTTCAATTTTGCAAGATCAAGATTATGATTTAGATAAAACTCATTCAAATCAAATCATTAATTTGAAATTCATAATCAAGTCATCAAAATCAATTTCGAGATTCACAAAATATCATGAAATTATTAATCTATGGGAAAAGTATTTTTTAAATGATTCTTTTTCATCTAAGCATTATAAGCCAAATCAAGATAAGCATGAAAGTTCAAGATGTAAAGGTAAAATCTTATAAAACAACTCATCAAGCAAGATTTTAAACATCTATTTTCAAGCCATATAAAGAGTAAGTCAAGGATTCAATTATCTCATGTCATAAGTATAAATCAAGCATTTATAAAATCTGAAATCATCCTCAAAGTCACATTCAATAAATTCATATATGACAAGTATAGATTTATTGAAAAGTCGATAAGATAGAGGATCGCATTTCGTTTTCATAATTTTTTATTCATATGATTTGCTTCTTATAAGCATGCATTTACCTTTAATTAAACAAGTGTCAACATTTAAGATGAAAAGGTAAATTTCGTAAAACAAATCATCATGATTCCAAAAAGTATGTTCAAGATAAATCATTAAGACCAAAAGCATGATACACTCATTTATTTTTCAAAATATTCATCATGTTTATTTTCATGAGATTCACAAGATTGGTAAAATAAACTTATTAATCTCAATAGGATAGAAAATTCATTTCCATTTCATACAATTGATTTCATGTGAGGGTATTCAAGTCTTTTGTGAAAACATGTATCATCATTTAAAATCAAAACATAAGTTTCGTTATGAAATCGTCAAGACCAAACACATCTATCATCAAAAGACTATAAAAAAATTCATACATAAATGTACATGTACTATGTTATCTTAATTCGTCATAAAAATGATTAGACCAAAAACATGTTAATCTAAAATGAGAGTTTCAAATCAACATTTACTTCAAAAACTCATGCATGACATAAAATCATCAAGATATACATACATGGATTAATCCTAAGCATTATCATCCCTAACGTTGCATACATCATTCAACATTTCAAAACATAACATGCATGAAACCTTAGCTATATATTTTTTATGATCAAATTTTTAATTTTTCAAAGATGCTAAAAAGAAAAACATGATATAATTTTTGAAAAACAATTTTTTTTTATTTCCTATTCCTACTATCTAAATTAAGCACTCATGAAAGACTTCAAGTAATTTCAAAATAATTCAAGAGAGTTGAGTTACTTACCTTGTAGTCGAAGCCCGTCAAAGCCCAATTCGCCGTTTCACTTTTGGAAGTTCTTGATTCATTCTTGGGTGCCTTCCTTTTCTTTGGTTTCTTCCTATGTTCAAGTTCATTATTTATTTTAGATTTTTGTTTAATGAACTTATTAAGATTTAGTGTTCGAAGTTCAAGTTCAACATTGTCCTCGTCACTTGAGTCATCGCTCAAGTGGTATTCATTTGTTCGGAGTTCCAAATCCTTCCTCTTCTTTGGAAGGTGGTTCAAGTGTTCATCGTGTTCATCATGTGCATTACGCACCATTTCATATGTCATCAATGAGCCGATAAGTTCTTCAAGTGGAAAAATATTTAAATCTTTTGTTTCTTGTATTGCGGTTATTTTAGGATCCCACCTTTTTGGAAGGGATCTTAAGATCTTGCTTACAAGATCAAAATTCGAAAAATATTTACCAAGAACTCTTAGATTATTGACGACATCCGTGAAACAGGTGTACATGTCGCCAATAGTCTCGCTTGGTTGCTTCGAAAAAGCTCAAAATCATGTAATAAAATGTTAACTTTCGAGTCTTTGACTCTACTAGTTCCCTCGTGTGTGATTTCAAGTGTTCGCCAAATATCAAAAGCCGTTTCGCATGAAGAAATCCGATTGAACTCATTTTTGTCCAAAGCGCAAAATAAGGCATTCATAGCCTTTGCGTTTAAAGAAAAATATTTCTTCTCCAAATCCGACCATTCGTTTATCGGTTTAGAGGGAAGTTGAAAACCATTTTCAATGATATTCCATAAATCCAAATTCATAGAAATCAAGAAAACTCTCATTCGAGTTTTCCAATAAGTATAGTCCAATCCGTTAAACAACGGTGGACGAATAACCGATAAGCCCTCTTGAAAGCCATGAAGAGCTATTTCTCTCGAGTGTAAATCTGAAATGAGAAATACCAGGCTCTGATACCAATTGTTAGGATCAGAGTGGCACTAAGAGGGGGGGGTGAATTAGTGCAACGGATTAAAACTTCGGTTTCGGAAAAATCTTTCGCATGATAACAAACAATATCAATGAGAACCGATTTGGAAGCTTGAAAACTTAGACACGTATAGAAGCGTAATGACTAAGTAAAGAAATTTGCAGTATGTAAATGGTAAGATTAGGATGCAAACCAGATAACACAGTAGTTTTAAAGTGGTTCGGTCAAAATGACCTACATCCACTTGCTAAAGACTTTGCTAAGACTTTTGGCTCACTCTCTTGCTTCTCAAAGGTTGTATTCTCAGCTGAGAATTGAGGGGTATTTATAGGCCCCAAGAGGATTCAAATTTGGGCTCCAAAATTTGAATTCTCTTGGGTTTCCGAGGCTGGCGGTGCTATCGCCTGTCAGTGATGGTGCCACCGCCCGATCTCTCGGGTGCTGGGCGGTGCCACCGCTCAGTCCAGCGGTGCCACCGCTCAATCCAGTAGTGCCACCACCCAGTTCTCGGGTTCTGGGCGGTGCCACCGCCTATAGTGTTTCAGCTCACTAGTTGGGCTCCAAACTTGGCCCAAACCAGTCCAAACTCGGGCCCAATTGGCCCCTACTTGGGTTATAGGATTAATAACTAATCCTAACCCTAATTAACATACTAACTATGAATTTAAAGACATTTTCTAAGCTATTACAAAGTCCATAAGTCAAGACTTCTTCCGGCGAGCTTCCGGCGAACTTTCGACGGTCTTCCAATAAACTCTTAGAAACCATTCTGCGGACTCCCGGCAAGCTCCTAGACTTCACGATTTGATCTTGGTGAGTTCCAACAAGCTTCTTCGGCAACTTCAATCTTTCTCGGCGAGCTCCGCGAACTTCCAACGAACCTTCCGGCGAGCTTCCGAAAAACCCTTCGGCAAGCTCCCTACTCATTCTTGGCTAGTTCCGACAGCATTCCCGATGAACCTTCGAACTTTCGTCGAACTCTCAAACTCTCAACAAATCCTTCGCGCTTGACTCCGACACTTGTTTCGCTTTATGTCTTTGTCATTATCATAGTTATTCCTGCACACACAAACTAAAACTCTACTCCTATCTAGACAATTATTACAACGCGAATTGATATTTTGTTGCCCGGCATGTCATTGGTTGGCGCTTCATCCGATTCTTCAGCGCATCGTACTCTCTTGCGGCTTGTTGCCCAATCGGTGGTTGACCTCCGCAACCCCGATATCCTTGGTGCAATTCCGCTCTCCTTGGCCCAATGCCCGACATCTGAAGCCTTCTACCGTCCAATATGCTAACGTGATCTCCTCCGGCGCAACGTCAATTCCTCTAGCGTCAACTGTCTAATCCTGATCGAGTAGACCTACATCACTCAAAATACAGTTAAACATCTAAACACAATCAATTAGTTTCATCATCAAAATTCGAGATTCATCACATTCATAGTAAGTTATTTTGTTCTTTTTAAGTTTATTTTTATTCTTTGATTCTTGTTTTATAAGCTTTTTAAATTTTATTGTGAGTAGTTCAAGGTCATCATTATCGTTATCATCACTTGAGTTTTCTCTCAAGTGGTCTTCTATTGTTCGAAGTGTCAAATATTATGTGTCAAATGTCATGTGCAGTTTCACAAGTCAAAATATGAGTAAACTCATTTTTATCCAAATCACAAAATAAAGCATTCATAGCATTTACATTTAATGAAAATATTTTTTTCTCAAAATCATTCCATTCATTCATAGGTTTAGAGGGTTGTTGAAAATCATATTTGATAATATTCTACAAATCAAAGTTTAAATAAATCAAGAAAACTCTCATTCGTGTTTTTCAATACATGTAGTTTGTCCCATTAAATATAGACGGACAAATGATAGAGTGACCCTCTTAAAAACCAAAAAAAGTTATCTCTCTTGGGTGTTAATCCAACGGAGAAAAATATGGCTCTAATACCAACTATTAGGATCGTGAATCGGTACTAAAAGGGGAGGGAGAATTAGTGCTTGCGATAAAAATAATGATTTAAAAATTCTCATTCGGTGAAAACCGATATCAGAAAGAGTTTAACTTGAAAGCACATTTGTAAACATAGTGAGAGTAGTAAGTAAGTAAATTAGTTTGCAATATGAGAATGAAAAGCGGAATAGAAATGCAAACCAAGTACACTGGGTTTATAGTGGTTCGATCGTCG
Organism: Musa schizocarpa; assembly: GCA_900464855.2. NCBI lineage: Eukaryota > Viridiplantae > Streptophyta > Magnoliopsida > Zingiberales > Musaceae > Musa > Musa schizocarpa. The sequence goes on along the minus strand of LS990923.1, from coordinate 19,072,615 downwards.
TGACGTGTGTCCACTTATGATTCCTCCTCCATTGAGACCATCGACATCCACTAATGTTCTTCCTTCAATGGGCGAAGAATAACTACCCTCTTATAATTTTTTTCTCCTTTTCACAAATTTAGGAGATAACCTTTTCAACCACTCAACCCTCCCTTAAATAGAAATTAGACTCTTAGAGAAGAGGAGGGGAACTCTCAAGATTATAACAATGTTTTCCTCATTTTATGTTCTCAATTCATGTGTTTACTGAGTGGGATGAGTGTAGTTTTTATAAAACCCAAATGGATTAAAATTTAGAGCCAAAACAATCTCATCCTAGGTTTTTGGGGTACTGGTAGTACCATCGCTTGACTGACTAACAACTAACGGTATCATCACTTGTCAGTTTGACATTGGGTGGTACCACCGCTTGACATAGTCTTGAAGACTGTGTTTGGGCAATACCACCGCTTGATAGTGGAAGACTACGTTTGGGCGGTACCACCATCGGTCTAGGCAATACCACTGCTTAGACAATTTGGGACGTCGAGTCCTAAACGGTGCCACCACCTAAGCCTACTAAGGGTTGCTGCATGAGCTTGGCCCAAAACAACTCCAACTCAAGCCCATGAGCCCCTAATTGAGTTAATATTGTTTCATCTCAATACCAACTCAATTAAATCTAAACTAACTTGATCTAGACAAATTATTACAAAGTATAAATCATATGTTGTCTGACATGTCATTAGTTCTTCCAATTCATCGTCTTCTCCTTCGGCGTATTGCCCAATTGGCATGTTGACTCCTACAACTTCCGATCTCCTTGGTGTAACGTCCGATCCTTCGGCCTAATGCCCTAACTCATGGCATGAAGTCCTTCTGCCGGCACATCGACTGGTCCTCTAGCCTACGTCCAATCTTTTGATATGTTCACTCCGGCCTAACGTCTGATTCTTTCTACTTTAATTGATTTGTCTTTTCTGATCGAAGTTAGTCTTGCGTCACTCAAAATATATATTAGATCGTAAACTCATCAATTGATTTCATCATCAAAAATTAAGATTCAACATATATTAGTTTTGCAGTTGCAATACTCGGAAGATACGAGAGCAACCCATGAATAAAACATTAGAAAGCTATAAATAAAGTAATGAGATATCTGTAGGGGACAAAATATTATATGCTCACATACGAGATCAGATCAGCTTGAAGTGATGGGATATTCAAATACTGATTTTGTAAATTGCCTTGAAAGTCCACTTCAGGATTTGTATTCCTATTAGCTAGTGGGGTAATTTCTTAAAAAATTATAAAGCAATCGTTTATTGCATTATCAATAATGGAAGTTGAATTTGTGGCATACTTTGAAGCCATAAATAAAGTTTTATGATTGTGAAATTTCATCTCAGGACTTGGTGTGGTCAACTCAATTACTAAGCCGTTGAAGATATTTTATGACAATACGTAATAATTTTCTTCTCTAAGAATGACAAGTACTCCTGTAGTTCCAAGCATATCAAGATAAAGTATTTGGTGGTTAGAGAAAGAGTCCAGAAACAACAAGTGTTAATTCAGAACCTGAGCATCACTATGATGATTATTGATTCATTTACTAAAGCTTTATAGTGTAAAATATTTAAAGAACATATTTTTAGAATGGGGCTTGTGAGCAAGCAATAAAAGATATTGTAATGCATGTGGATGCTATTATTGATATTTCTTTTACATAATTAAAGTTGTTTGTTTCTGTTATCCTATTTATATTTATGTTTATACATATTATAGTTAAATATAATAATATGATTATCTTGACAAGATAAATTACATGAGTCATTATGGACTATATTAAAAAAGATTAATAATATTTTGGTATATAGAACGAAGTATGACATTGATGATATGCAATCGCTATGACTCGTATTAATAGTTAGACTTAATATAGTATTATTATGTTTATTAGACTTATTGGCTTGTTTCTAAAATTCATGATCATGTATAAAATATTTTTCAAAATATTTGAAATCATAAAATTATTTTCAAACAAATTTTATTTTATTTATTTTAATTTTGAATATATTTTATATCTTATCAATCAATGGGTCAAATGGGATTAGATTTTGTGACCTTTTATAATTAGATAAGATATATAATCAAATTAATTATATTATATTGGTTGATAAAAAAAAAATTTATATTATAGTAAGATTCCTTATGTCCTAATATGTTAGAACACATAGTTGAGGGATTATCGTTTCTCTCTCAATCCTTCCTAAACTAGCAATCTAAGTGTATTATGAAATTATAGTAAGAGAAAAAAACGAGAATCTAGTTATCCTTATATATTAACAACGATTTTAGATTTAAAAATGATGGTTTTATAGATCTCATAAATTCTTTTCAAATGATATTAAAAAATATATATCGTAAAACAATTTAATGTTATTTAATTTCAATCATAATATAAAAAATTATTTTTACGTTATCTAAATGGTGGAGCAAAAAAAAAAAAAAAGGGAACCTCGACGACAAAATCGTATTAACGACGAAGAAACTGATATGTTCAATCGGTTTCTTCTCCCACAAACCATCCCCCCAAGGTTAAGGTTGGTTCCTCTGTTCAATCGTTTCCTCTTCCCTGTTTCGTTTTCTCATCCTTTTTACCTAACAGAACTGAAGACCGTCGTCGCGACCACCTCACGGCGCTACGATGAATGTACAATACCTGTTCCGTCACCCAGTCTCTCGAACCACGATCATGGTGTCTCACGATTTTTTTCTATTTTACTAGTTTGCAAAGGTTTCGGGGTGGAAAACTAGTGCGGAAAGCAGCGACGCGTCGGTGTTCCGAAGCATTCTATGCCCGGAGCAAACAGTGATTGCGACAGGGAGTCTCCGCCATCGTCAAGCCGTGCAACCCTTGGGATGCTCACCCAAGGGTTCAAGGGTGTCGGTTATCTCACCCGTGAACCTTACACTTGCTACACGTGTCGTGGTTTTATCTTTGTTGGATGATTCTAATTTTTTGAGTGCCTCTTATTTGCCGTATATTGTCTTTGATGCTACTAGCTTTTAGTGAAGTATTGCTCTGGAGATAAATAATAAATAATATACATATATATATATATATATATATATTTAAGCACAGTTAGGTACGTACCTCAAGAAGTCATTGAGACATCCTCATAGTTTATATACTGTTAAATTAATAAAATAATTTTTTTTCTCACAAAATATTAGTTGGAAAGTGGTATTTATCAATCAATATTTTCAATTCAATGGAGAATCAATATGGGATTAGATAGGGCCATATTATTTACTTTTAGTAATATCGATCCATGTAAGTTGCATGGCATGCCGCGATGAAGTCCATGAATAACTCATTCACGAGGGCCGCTCATATCAACATTACAGAATATGCTAATCAGAATGAAGCACCAAAAAATGGGTGCAATTGTTTGAAAGTTTATTCTTGACAGCTCGGCTTGTGAACCACAAAAGGATTTTTTTTATTTTTTTTTGGGTTGCAATGAGACACATAGGAGTTGCCAAAGGAGAACAGATAAATTCTTGATCAAGATCCAGCAGGATTTACTCATGCTGACTCACCAACGAATACAACCTGGTATCGCGCAAGCACCAAGGCGGGACTTCAGAAAAAATAAGTACACATATGCAAAGTCATTGGAACAACAACTACCTATATATTCAGCTTGATGCATACCAGTCGGTGGTTTCCGGTCCAATCTCAATTCCAATTGAAGTTCATCAGATCTGTAGGAATTATTATTTCCTTTTCCTCGCACTTTCATTCTAACTTTCTCTACAAAATCAGCAGATAATTGAGATAGTTATCTTCTGATATTTTATTTCCAAGAGCTATATATATATATATATATATATATATATATATATATATATATATATATATATATATATATATATATATATATATTCATTATAGCATTGGACTTTGTAGGATGTCAGTCGCAGTTGTTCTAGAAATAAAATGTAAATAGACAAAAAACTTTTAAAAGCAAAGGAAGATGCATTGAACTTACCAGTCTCTGCGTCAATTCCCAGATTAATTTCTCTCTTTGGCGTGCAAAGTATTTCAAGGACTGCAAAGGAAAAAAATTATAGAAAGTAAGAAACAAAGTCATGAAATATTACAGGATACAGATGAAAACGAATCTATAAGTAAATGCTAGTTATTACTCCTCGACGCTGTATCTCAATAGATCTTTGTAGTGCCTCTCTTTTCGACAGTAGGTTGTTCAATGGCTTTAGTGGACGAGCATAATTCTTCCCACGGTAGATAATTATTGCATGACTTGTCCTTAATTTCTCCACTGCAACCAGTATCCCACCACTCTCAACTTCAAGTAACCTTGCAGTACAAGTAATATGGTGAAATGCCTTCTGCTTGGTAAGCACTTTCACAACTTCTCTATGTTTCCAATGCTGGTGAATACTTCCGAAAACACCATCATAAATTCCACGCCTACCTGCAGACGCCAAGATCTTATTACTCTTGATCCAAAGTACCATCTTAAAAAGTACGGTCACATACCATAGAGAAATTGAAGACAGAAAACTTCTATCTATACCATTGCAGAATGAATTTGCCAGAGTGGGAAAGGGTACAATTTTAGTAAAAGATGATATTAAGTTAGTTGTGATGGTTCATACCCAGCAATATGATTTCGTTCATTTCCAAGCCAACTTTTCGAAAAGCTTGCCTCTCCTCTTCTGTCAATATTTCCAGGTCTGCAGTTTGCTCCGAAGGGCAACATGACAGACTAAGCTTGCTCAACAGTTCCTCTGATCTCTCTATCTTCTGCTTAAGCTGGTGCATATTCAAACAAAATGTTCATTAATATATCAGTTAAGCTTCATTAATACAACAAACTTGATGTCAGAATTTGATCATACAATGAAAAGCTTGTGCTCGTGGTCTCTTAGTTCCTTCTTCAACTTTTCCTTTTCAGCTTCAATTCGAATTTGGCCTCTATAACTCAGGTTGTTTAGGGAAATATGATTTGCCTGTATTTCCTGAAATTCCATATAAGTTCCAACACTGCTGAAGCTGGGCAGTATGTTATCCATAGCACTTAATGAGTTTGTGAACCCCGTTCGTGCTTTTTCTTCCTCAAGCTGTTGCTCATTGAGCTCTGCTTCTCTCTCATCAATCAGATTAGTCACTCCACCAGGGAGAAAATCTTTGCCTCTATACAGAATGATAAAGAACTTGTTTCTTAATATCAGAACACCACCCGTGAGACGCTGCATTTAGAGCTTCAGAATCAAGCACATGAAGCTTCAGAGTAACTATTATCTATCAAGATAGATCCCTAAACACCCTTATCAATTACCTTCAAATTGAAGGAAACAACAAAGCAAATGAGTTCTAGATAGGAACCATCCGGTAATCTCAGTCATAAATCCCACTACTATATCCAATGCATGCTGAACTTTATGAGGGAAAAAGAAAAAGGCAATCAAGTTCCAGAACAACCATTTTCCTCATCTACATGTATTACAACCTAGCGCTGAGTTTCTGATACAGTTGTGTCTTTGATCAGATCTAGCTATCTGTAACAATTTCCTAGAATATTATGATAAGTTGAAGTTCCTGTTATAAAATTTTAGCACCAACCTTATTCACTTGAAGAGAAATGATACACAGAAAACAAAGTCCTTGAAGATTTAGAACTCTTTAACATATAGTAAACTGATGTGCTCAAGAAACAGGTTAGGAGCAACATTTAAATGAGTGACCAAAGTTGGTAAGATATCCTAAAGAGAACATTGCCTGCTAACAGGGAAAAATGTGTCCCACAGTGCCTTGTCCATTAATAAACTATAGATGATATATTCAATTCGGATAATTTATTATCACTCCAATTGTAAGGTGTTGTGAAGAAAATTTCTCAGGCAGACACAAGAAAAGCCACTATTCTCATTATTGAAAAGGCCAAAAGTCTCACTTATACACGTTTTTTTCACTTGTTTTAAACAGTGAAATATCTTCTTTTGGTTTGAAAGCCACCTTATACCAGTATATGCATTGGGATTTTTCCAAGTTGTATTTATTAGAAATAAATAATGAAAATTGCAGTTTACCATCAAAACACTCAATCACATACTATAAAGCAAAATTTTACATTTTTCGAATTCCAGTTTCAAGCATGTATTTTTATTTTAGTTTTTATTTGATTGGTAAATATGTAATTACAACATTAATATACTTGCCTTGAGTTCCAATGACATTTGCTCATTGTTGGTATTTTGAATTCCCACTTTGACTGCAATTTTGGCTATAAGGCTCTTCTCCCAAAGCTTTATAATTGAAGCAGCCAATCCTTGAAGTTTTCTATTTCTACCTTCCAACAGAAGACAAGCACAATGTTACATTTAAAACTCTAATATCTCTGCATCTTTATGGATATATCTTTGTCACTAAACATGTATCTATACACATAAAGCCAGATATTATCATATATTTACAAAAAATACACTTGTCAGAAGAAAACAGCAACTAAGAGCAAAAATGATGGTAATAACATACATAATTAAAATCTAATATAAGGAAAAAGCTCACTGCATATGGCAGTAATTACCAAGAGCAAAATGAGTGGGCAAAGGGCGTGCAAGCTTCCGTAGATACGTCAATTCATCATCCGTCAGCTTTGGTCTTACTCCAGGAGGGCACATTCTTAATGGATGCTGAAAACCAGGAACAACTTCTGGAAGTAGGTCTGCATCTACAGGTAGTGGCTTTTGCCACCACCAGTCAACAAAACGGGGACCTAAACCATCCAACAATCTGTCAGCTTCTCTCTCATATAGAGATCCTTCAATTGAAATATCACCCATTTGAATTCCAGACTCCATATTCTGTATTTCCCCATCCATCTTTATAACTGATCCTGAAACAATAGCACTGTCCTCTTCAAATATGCCAGGGTTCACTTTATTGACAGCATTAGGCGAACTAGGAGCATTTCGAAACATTTCATATTTTTGTCCTCTATAGACAACAAGAAAATCTCTCTTGCACCAAACAACCAAGCCTCCAGTCTTTGTCTGCTAATTTGTGGAGAAAAAAAAGTTCAAAACATTCATAGCAGCCAATAAAAAAAAATAAACAAGATAGAAAATGCTATGCTTCACTTTGGTTGTCTAGATGACACACAACTAAAATGCAAATAGACTATCTATATTTAACCCAAAAAGTTCATAAGCTGCATATTAGGAAACTTGATTGATAAAACAATCTTAAATAAATATTATCAGGAATGTAGATTAATAAAAAAAGGTTGGAAGCATTCAGATTCTATCTTATTTGTGAGAAAGACATTACACCAGCAAACTCCAGCTTAACACTCAACATATAAATTCTTGGAAAGAATGAATATGAAAATAGTGATAATGAAGGTGAAACACAAAGAAAAGAGAAATAAGATACAATGCTCAGAAAAGTGAAGACATTATTACTTGAAAATTGAATTATACATGGATAACTTAGTGATCCAGTTAATTTGCACAATAACTTATGAAGACAAACCTTATCTACTTGATCCAAAATTCTTAAGCCCAATCATAAATAAAAAATGACTACATCGACATATGTAACATCCAGCATCCCATTACTTCCCATTGTGACTCCTTATTCAAATTCCTGACTTTCTCATCAGTGCATGATTGCATATAGCCCAAAAACATTCTCCAAGTCTACTGTGGAAATAATCCTATGAAGAATCATAATAACACGCACAAGATAACTTGCATCTTGTCACATGACAGACCATGCAGAGAGCACAAAAAGGACCTCTAATACCATTTGTCGCAACCTTAATCATAAAGCCATAGCAACAATGCTTTTAATAGTCAGCTTATGTCATTAGTGGTCAGTCACTAATTACATAATGCAAATCTGACCTCTCATTATCTCCTGATATTAGACTATGGGACGTACCAAATGGTCAACCTAGTTAATAGGCCAGAAGGTTTGTAAAACACAGGACAAACTACAAAGTAGAGGAAATATGCAAATTATGAGGGACTAAGGTAACAAGAGTCAACACAGCACAAGCTTATTAGGAGTATACTCTTCTTATTAAAGAAGCAAGAGAATAAGCAATGCTAATGAATTTATACGTCCAAGAAAGGTCTTGCAAATTTAACAACAAACATGAAATGTTGAACTTTACTACCAAATTCGTAAAGAAATGAATAAACACACACAAAAAAAGTAAGCAAATAAAGTATAAAAGGAAGATGACAACAGTAGATCTACCTAAAGGTTCATCAGATACTTATCACACGCAAGATTCAATACTTGACTACTAGAATGCTACTAAATAATCAAGAAACCTAAAATAACATAATAACAAGATTAAGAGTGTAAGATCAGATGTACAGCAATCTAAGTGACATCTACTAGCCAAAATTGAACAGACTTCATCAGTTTCACGCAAAAGTCAGCTAAAACTGACAGCAAATTTCCAGTCAAAATAAACATAGGTAGAAGACGAACTTCCAAATAAAATATAGAAGATAAGTTATTAAAATTAATAGCTCACTCAATTATTAGCAAGTCTTCAGTCTTCTAGATTTTGAAAATTGAAATACAGAGGATCAAAACACTTTGATTCAGGGAGCTGAACTAATCTTAGGTCTTTAATAAGCCAAAACGCATTCAAAGGAACTCCCAAAAATAATTAAGATAGTAGAAATAAATGCTTTTTATCAGGGTTTGAGGTCCAACAAAAGTTGACCATCAACACCCAATGGCTCCTGCTTTAGAAGTCAGTCCAAAATCGGTCATCACTATTTCATGCTTTTCAGCCATAAATCTTGTAGAAAAACTCGGCTTATCATTTTCCTTGAATTTCAAAATATGGTGCAGGAAAATCAAAATTTCTTCTCTCTCAAGTTCCCTTGGCTTTGCAAATTAGAAATGTGAACCAAATCTTGTGCAATTTTCCTAGATTTTTCAAGGAACATAGTAGAAATGCTCCATTATTTTACTTCAAAGGACAGGAGAATCATTTCACGGTCAGCTTGGAAGTAGAACTGTCTGACCTCCTGATGAGTCAGATACCAAGAGAAATTCTTCAAATTTTCAACCTCTTTTCTTCTCATGTTTTCCAACCTAAAACGAAGTTCAATCCAATTTTCACCGTCTTTCTATTCTTGCCCTTTTTCTCTACCCACTTTCTCTCTTCCTCCATGGTTGCTGAAATTTCCTAGTGCTGTTCAGGGCCTTTTTGTTCTCCTAGTGCTGTTAAGGGCCTTTTTGTTCTCACTTTTGCTTTCTTACTCAGCTGCTGAAGGTTTCATGGCTTCTCTTGTTGAAGATTGCCTGCCACCCCCACTTAGAGGGGGAAAAAAGAAGAAAAAAACAAGTGAAATCCTTTTATTCTTCAGTCCTTGTATTTAATATCCTACACCTGATATCTGGGCTTTTAATCCTAATGATGTATCTTTTATCAAAGAAGATGAAGCTAATCCTAATGATGTATCTTTTATCAAAGAAGATGAAGCTAATTCAATTACTTGCTTCAATTTGCCCCTATAACTAAATTTCAAAAGAGTAACCTTTTGGGTCAATTGAAGGACTGTTAGGTATCAGTACTCTGTAACTTTGGTATTTCCTTGGCAAAGTTCAATTGTTTATTCATAATCTATCTTCTGGCCTAAATTTGATTTCTTTATTATCCACTGGATAACATCCAAATAGACTATTTAACTTGTGTTAATTTTTTATTGAAAAGTATAGTTGAACTTCAGTTTGTTTTTCTATCAGCTGATACCTTGAAGTAAATAAAATAAAAACAACCGTTATAATTATTCAGGGGAATCAAAAAGATAAAAATAGGCACCACAAAATTGTCTCTGTATTTCTCTCAACAAAACTTCCAATCTTTTGGGTGAATACAGGTCCTCTAAGATTCAAAGATAAGAACAGAACTTTGATTGGTGACCTTTCCTTCCCTATTTAAACTCCTGATCAACCAGCCTTTAAATGTCCACAAATATTTTGCAAAATGCAATAAACAAATGAAAAAAACAACTAAACATGATAGAATTCACACCATGAATATTGGCTTTTACAGGCTTAACCATTGCTAGGCCTAAGCAAATCCAAAATATATACTAGATTGCGTATTTCATGTGCTTCTAATTTTTCAGTTGCATACTGTGAAGAATCTATACAAATGTAACTTACATGGGAGGGACAATGGGTAAAGACCAAAGGAATAGCAAATCACAAAACATAACCTATGTTGAGACATGGATTTCTAGATTGGATAATCTTGATTTCTAGATTGAGACATAGATGTCTCTGTTGAGACATCCGGGTTGGTTAGTGTATTGTTGCATGAGTGATAGGTCTTAGATTTGAGTTCATGAGTGAGCGTCATGTATGCTATTTAATATAATCTTCCAATTTTTCAAAAAAAAGATTGGGCAATGCCTGTCTCTAGTTTTGCTAGTATATTAGCAACACTAGTGGCCAGTCCATTCACTAGAAATTTACCAAAATTAGTTGGAAATTGATCCGTGCAACATCCTATCCAATAAGAAGATGTACATGTGGAAGAAGATACACAGTAGGAGAAAGTTCAACCAAATCCCATTCTCAATTGGCTAAATAAATTGGCCCCGGCAAGGGGAAGGAAAATACTACTCTCACTAGAAATCGTGACCAAGAGTCATGAGACATCTTCTTAAAACAACATATAAAATATGTCTTCATATTACACTAGCAATGATTTTGTATTAACAAATATTTTTACATAACTTATTTTAAAAAAATTAAGAATGCTTACATGACACATTTTATTAGTATTTTCACATACATGGAATTTTTATTTTATTCATAATTATGTTTAGGTTATTATTGTCACTTGTAATTTTAATTGATTGGGATGTATTGATCCAATATAGGCATTTTCACAAACTGAATTGGAGATCATAAGATATGACCAATTCTAAATTTGTGAATATTACACCCAAAAACCTACCACAAAATACACCATCTAAGGTTTAGAGTATGGGCCACTCTATAATAAATCAAAGGCAATATAAGGCATCGAAATTATACATCAAGAAATGTTTGTATTCTGTGCCTTGAATGTATCTCATCTTTTCCTTTTAGTTCAAATCAAAATAGATCCCATGGAAACTGGTGTGAAGCTCATATGTTATCAGTGTCTCCAGAAATCTTGCTATAAAATATTAACTAAAACTAAAGAAGGATTATCCTGAATGCCCGAGTAAGAAGTTTCCTTATGAAATTTGAGCTACAAAGATTATCATTAAGATTTGAGGATAACGATTCAAAGGCCAAAGAGTTTCTATGCAAGAAATTTCAAAGGCATCAAAGATCCAAAAGACAGGTAGAAAGCAGCAAAGCATGGTGGAAGTCTTTACACAGACACATTTTCTGATCATGGTGCATCATCGATGAAAAAGAATGTTCATAGAGCTCAAGATACATTCTTTATTTCTTATTAGCTTATGCTTAATCTTATTGATAGTAGAAAGAAAATTATGAGACTCCATAGAGTTTTAAAAAAAAAAAAAAAGTCATTCAACAGCCGTTCTGCACAAGCAAAAACAATCTTCAAACAAGTATTCACAATAGCTTTTCTTATTTGTCTATCTCAATGTTTAGTAATGTAGTCCCTTCCAAAGCATCCAGAGAAAATCTAAACAATCTTCACAAAAAGGGTTCTTTGGTGCAAATAAATACAAACTTGGAAGGCATCTACTTCAATATTTATGCTGCTTACACAAGCAACCATGCAGTTATCTCACTTGAAAGTGTTAAATACGAAATAAAACAAATAATTGCAACAGTTTCTTTTTGTTTTCTCTTCTCCATCGGTTGTCAGCTCTTCAAAGTGTTAAATGTGAACAAATCCTTCATGCCACAAATGTACCAAATGAGAAAAGATAAAAAGAAAAAGTTATGAGAGCTGGATTGGAACATAATTGCACCAGTTACCTCAACGATCTCTCGAGCTCTGTCCATGTTGCGCCGCAGTGGCTCGACGATCCTAACCATCACGAGCTCATTCTCCTTCCAACCCCTCCGAATCTCCTCCATCACCCCCTGCGTCACGCCTGCTTTCTTGGCCTTCACCCACCTCGTCATCCGCCTCGCCTCGCCCCGCAGCCGGAACAGCAATTCAGGAGCAAGTACCGATTCCGCCGATGTGACCACCTTCACCTTCTTCTCCCTCCCAAGCACCAGTTTCTCCTCCGCCGTGACCCACGGCGCCCTCTGGCCACGGCCACCTTTGGCCGGCCTGAGTGGGACACCGAATTCCGCCGCTTGCCCAGCATCGGCGAAGGTAACAGCGGGAGTCTCCTCATCTGGCTCGGCGGAGTGTACCTGGCGGAGGTTTTTGATGTTCCTGATAATCCCGAGCATGGCGTGGCGGCTCCGGCCACCCCGGACCTTGTCGGTGAGGGGTCGGTCGGCAGGGCCGGGACCCTTCTTCTTGTTCCTGGTGCTTCTGCTAGGGTTCGAAAGGTCGAGGACTTGGTCGGAAGGGAGGAGGAAGGGGGATGTCATCCAGGGGGCGGTGGGCATCTTGAGCGATTCAGCGTTGTCTGGGAGCAGCCATGGGGCCGCCGGCGGCGGCGGCGGAGGGGAGGGAATTTTCTTCTCGTGGGATGGGGTAGAGATGTGTTGGGGTGGTTGTAGTTGGAACGGGGGAAGCTTGAGAGGAGGTCGCAGAGGATGGTTGGGACGGGGAAGGGAGCAGCGCAGAGAGCTCGACGCGATGGAAGAGGAGAAGCAGGATGAGGAGAAGGGCAGGGCGGAAGGAGGAGGCATTAGCTGCGGAGAAATGGAGGAGCGAAGAGGTTGGAGTCGTCCTTGGGGATATGTCGGCGACGGTGGTGGTGGTGGTGGTGAGGACAACATAGCAAAACATTCGACACCGCTGAATCACCGTTGAAAACTTTTCGGGTGACGTAAGTCCCGAGATAGTGGATGCGAGGACAACGAATAGGATAAGCTGTGGAAAGTGACATCAGCCGTGGCCATGTCACGGGTGACTCGGTCGGGAAGAATGCAGCGTTCAATGCCTGTGACGGGCCCTCCCACAGCACCCATGTGGAAGTTTTCCAGTAGAAGGTTAGCTTAGGGGAGTAGCCTTATTTTCATTCTTAATAGACTGAAGAATTACTAGGATAACATTAGAGCTGCCTACTTTTATTGTCATAAAATTTTATCTTATTATCATAAAATTAATTTGAAAAAACGTATGATAAAAGTTCTTGAAATGTTGTCCACAAGACTTACCATAACATTTCAAGAAATTGTATGTCCACAAGACTTGCAATTTCTTGAAATGTGAATCGAATCATGTGTGTTAGTTAACTCTATAGTTTCTAATGTTGCACCGACAACTTCACGTGGAGGTGATTATGTGGATCTATTTTTTCTTTTATCTCCTAATGCTAATTTTACAAGTTTCTTTCTTCTCTTTTGCATCAGTATATTATTTTCACATTATATTATTTCACGATATGCTTATCACTATTAGTAAAAATGATAGATCATGTACCCACCCATCTTTCTGGAATCTTAAATTTATTTAGAGATTTAATTGGGTCTAAGTTAATAAATCTAAAATTGAAATATTTTTTCCTAAGAATTGCTTTCTTCATCCCAAACATCACACTCGTAGTACATTGGGCTTGACAAGAGCATTGGCCTGTTCTTTATATTGAGGCTTTTGTCATTCATTATTTCTTATCTATCAAGCTTCAAGGTTCAATCATGGATAATATCCATAATCGTCCAAAAATGAAACAAAAGATTCCTATGTCAAGTTGATAAACCAATAGTTGTATTATGGAAAAGATCACCGGTAGAATTTCTAGGATCACCGAGAGCTAATCTTGGGATGACATCAAATATCACAAAAAGTTTGAGATGATATTATTATAGCGTCGGTCGTGAAGATCGTGGGATCGTAGACATTTGCGACACTATAGGATTAACAAGGTTCTTTTCGTTTTGAATGGATATAATAAAAAAGATATCAATATCTTAATTTATTAACTATGATTATACATTATATTGAATGAATTATATGTTGGAAACCTAATATCCACATCTCATCTCCTCCTGCAGAGTAGAAAATAAAAATAAAATTAATGCACAAGAAAAATCACATATACATGAGAAGTGTTACGTAGAGAAATCATGTATCTCTAAAAATTTCAGATTCGATAGATGATCAATGAGAACTCGCGTATTTCTCTCTAGCGAAGATCTATATGGTAGACATGACGATGACACTCAAATCTCTACGAGATCTCACTTTCCATGGGCGCACAAAGCTACTAGAGTAACGAGGAGGAGAGGAGTCTGAGGAGAATATGAGAGGCAATCACCAGAAGCTCTAGCTATGAACATTGAGGTTCCTCCTATTTATAGAGATGCATACAACTTAACACTTAATGGATCTTGTCCTTATTGGGTATTAGATCTATATTCATTTACCTAATCTAACTGAATCTTATCTATAGGATCCAAAAAAAGAACGTCATGGATATCTCATATTCACACCTCTACTCATTATAATATCTACCATATGTGTGTAACTCTCTATGCCCGATACCGAACTGGCCGTGAGTCGCTCTTGTCAGAATTCCTTATGACTTAGAACTTCTTTTGATATAGTGAATTATTATCTCTATAATAAGTCACTTGACTCATCGACTATTGATATATCATTCCACTACGCTAGAGCCCCTAAACAGTACAAGGGATCTAATCCATCAAACATATCTATTTGTAGTTACTGTGTATCTATAGTCCCTTATGCTAGTCATAGGTGCTCAGCAAGCCAATCACGTGAGTGATGACACGTGTGACTTGATACAGAATCTTTTTGCTTATTATATTTTGGCATATATCATTTTATTACTATTATATATATATATATATATATATATATATATATATATATATATATATATATTGTAATGTCTTTGGATTTGTGCAATGGGAATCGGATCGTGATGAGATCATGAAAATGAGATTGATTCACCTTTAAACACATATCATAAATAATCTCGGTCATAGGTTACTCGAGAGAGACATCGTGATAACCGGACAGACTGGTGTGCTATATACCCGTCCATATGATTGATGCAGCTGGTCTCATAGCTGCTCGTGTAGGGACACTAGGGATACAATACAAGTGCTCATTGGAGAATTAGTTCACTGATTGATTCGCTTATAGAATGCTGGATGGTTGATGATGCCTTATTGTCAAACAGCGATTCCGTAGTCCTAATGGTATATCTGGTCCTTAGACTTGAGACACCAAGGATGTCCTGTATGAGTTCTCCACTCTTTGATACCGGACTTATAGGTTTTGGTCATCTCGGATCTAGTACAACTGGTCATTGGGAGTGGTAGTCGACCTTACGAGGGCTATTGAGTGTCGATAGAGGATCATCCACTCTCAGCGTCATGAGAGGAATATCCCATGTGTTCTTGCTCAGACAAATCCCTGGCCAGTGTCATTCGGGTTGAGAGAGAAATAGTTCTCCGGGAAAATCCGATTAGAGCGAGACTCGAGTAGAAACCATATAGGTCTAATAGTACCATGCTCGATATACGGTCTCTGGGATATTAGATGGATGATGGACTATAGGTACATGTTAACTGAGGACAGACAGGTCCAATGGATTGGATTCCCCTGTATCGTTTGGGGACTACAACATAGTGGCCTAGTACGTCCGTAGTCGATAAGTCGAGTGAATTATTATAGAGATAATAATTCACTGAGTTAGAAGGAGTTCTGATAGGTATGACTCACGGCCAGCTCGATATTGGGCCTAGAGGGTCACACACATATGGTAGGCATTGCGATTAGTAAAGGTTTGGATATGAGATATCCGATAGAGCCCTTGTCTTATTGGATATCCAATAAGCCCCTGAATTATTGGATCCCATGGATGAGATCCAATACGAGCCTATGAGAGATTATTGGATAGAGATCCACTAATCTAAAAGGCTTGGGTTATTAGATGTAAATCGAATACCCACTAGGGGAGAATCCATTAGGTTTTGACAGAGGACCTCTATAAATAGGAGGGATTCAGAGCCTCATAGGCTAGAGCCTTTGCTTGCCTCTCCTATTCTCCTTCCCCTCTCTACCTCAAAGCAGGCTTGGAGTTTTGAGGAGCATCGTCGCAGCCCTGCTGTGTGGATCACCGCTAGAGAGGAGGACGCTTGACCTCCTTCACCCTCTTTAAAGATCTGCAAGGAAACAGGGATATACGATCTCCCTAAATAACACAATATACTCTATATGTAGTTTTTCAATTTCACAGATTTTGCGCACCAATCTTCGCATGACGACGAACATCTCTTTGGGAATCGAAGATTTTTGTTTTCCCAATAGTGGTATCAGAGCTAGGTTGTGCATACGATAGATTGGTTTTGAACTACGTGTGTTATATTTTGAAGAAACTTTTGATGTCAAAATCGTTGACACAAAAGCGAGAAAGGGCAGCAATAGTTGCTGCCCTCGATCTGTGTGCGTGCAGTGCAACCGCAAGCAGGCAGCACAGGGGCTGCGTCTGCAACAACCGGCTGGTGGCCTGCTTACAGCAGGCTTGCATCCGGCGGGGCTGGCAGCATGCGGGCAGAGGTGCTTGCGGCCACTTCTCCCGTGGGGTGAGGCGCTGCAGGGCAGCGGCGCCTGCTGCTGCTGCTCCCGCGGGCGAAACCCCCCTGCAGGGGCGGCCGCCCGACGGGATAGCATCGCCTGCCGGTGTTGCCCCGCGGGCAGAACCGCCCGCAGAGGTGACAGCGCCCGCAGGGGCGCCCACCTGCAGGGGCAGCACCGCCTGCGAGCGCTGCCCCGCAGGCAAAACCGCCCGCGGAGGCGGCGGCGCCCGCGGGGGCGCCCACCTGCAGTGGCAGCGCCGCCAGCGAGCATGCCGCCTGCAGGCGATGGTAGCACCCTCGCCCCACCACATAGGCCGCCGCCAGTAGGGTGGCGACGGCGGCGACAGCAGGGGAGTAGGGCATTAGGGCATTCTTGGGCAAAAAGATAGTTTTACCCCTGTAAATTTTAGAAATTTAAATTCTGTCCTTTTATCCAAATTATGAAAATACCCCTATGAATTCAAAAATTCCTTATATGTCCTTGATTTCATAAAATATTAATTAATTAAAAGGTTTAGTTGATTATTTTTTTTATCATTATCTAGTAGTCCTACATGATAATGATTATTTATACATGTGATGTATGATGTGTGGACGGATGATCATGAACCGTGTGATGTGTATACTTGTGATTATTATTATTGGGTCTACGAGCCTCCATTATATTTCTCATTTATTGTCGGACCTGCATGCCTATGATTAAGTTGTAATCACATGAGGAGGCGTAGCTTTTGTATCTCGGATTTTGATGATGAAGTCAATTGTCATTTGTTATCTAATCCATATGTTAAGATAAGTGTGCAGGATTAACTATGATGAAAGTAAGACATGCAGTAAGAGTTGAGCCGGAGTCAAGACTATGATCACGTTGGGAGTTCGAGAGTTCGACGAAAGTCCGGACGGTCGTTGGAGGTTCTGCGGGAACAAATCCGAAAAGTCTAGGAGCTTGCCAAAATAAGCTCGTCGGAACTCGCCAAGTGGATCATCGCAAGTCCAGGAGTTTGTCGGAAGTCCGTCAGAGCATCGTCGGAGGTTCGTCGGATGTTCGCCGGAAGCTCACCGGAAGAAGCGATCGACGCATCGGAGCAAGCTGTAGTAAATGTCTTAAGAATTATCATAGTTAGCATGTAGATTAAGTTAGGAATAGGAGGTGATCCCATTAACTTAATCTGGGGGCAATTGGGCCCTTGACAGACCCAAATTGGGCTGAATGGATCAACCCATTCGGATCAGAATTCCTACTAGGCAATGGCACCACCTAGGAGAGGGTCTCCCAGGAAAGCTGGGCGGTGCAACCGCCCCAGGCAGGCGGTGGCACCGCCAGGGCTCAAGTCTCCGAGCGAGACTGGGCGGTGCAACCGCCCCTGACAAGCGGTGGAACAGCCTGAGCTCGGTCTCAGAGCTCTGCCAGGCGGTGCAACCGCCCCAGGCAGGCGATGGCACCGCTAGGGCTCAGTCTCCGAGCGAGACTGGGCAGTGCAACCGCCCCTAACAGGCGGTGGAACCGCCTGAGCTCGGTCTCCGAGCTCTGCCTAGCGGTGTAACCGCCCCTGTCAGGCGGTGGCACCGCCCAGGGGCTCAGTCTCCGAGCTCCGCCAAGCAGTGCAACCGCCCCTGTCAAGCGGTGGCACCGCCTAGAGGCTCAGTCTCCGAGCTTTGCTAGGCAGTGCAATCGCTAGACCACAGAATTCTGGGAGATGATAGTTTTGAGCTCCAAATTCAAACTAGTTTGGGGCCTATATATACCCCACCCTTTCCTGAAAGGGCACCGAAAATCCAATCTTACTCTGTGATTTTTAGAGCTCAAAAGTGTTGTAAAGGCTAGAAGTCCTCCTCCCTCTTTTCTTCCAAGTTTTCATCTTTTAAGAGAGGAGAGAAATCTTGTAAGGGTTATCTCCTAAGCCCGTCAAAAGGAGTGAATTTGTAAAAGGGTGGTTGGCCTTCGCCTATTGAAGGAAGGCCTCTAGTGGATGTCGGTGACCTCGTCAGAGGAGGAAGCCAAAAGTGGATGTAGGTCAAGATTAACCGAACCACTTTAAAATTGTGGTGCTCTCTGGTTTGCATTTATTCTTCCTGCTTACCTTACTGCAAACTTCCATATGTGCTTTACTTCCTCTTTACTTTTGCTGCACTGTTTTATGAACTCACTTTCAAGTTAAGTTTCCGAAAACAGTTTTACATCGGAAATCAATTTTATCGTACGAACATCATATTTCAATTTGCGCTTACATTCCGATTTCAATCTTAACTGCAAACTTCCTGCCTTACTTTACTTCAAATATATTTCCGTAAGCTTTCAAAGTTATTATATGCACGAAACGACTTTTACGTCGGAATCGGATTTCAACGTACGAACACAGTTTTAATCGTTGAAAGTTTTCCGCTGCACTAATTCAAACCCCCCCCCCTCTTAGTGCTCTTGATCCTAACAATTGGTATCAGAGCAGGGTTAACTCTCAAACGGATTAAAACCTAAAAGAGATGGCATACGTCGAAAACAAGAGGGCTACTCTATTACACGTCCACCCATGTTTAATGGGACGGACTACACCTATTGGAAGACCCGAATGAGGATCTTCCTTATTTCAATGGATTTTGAACTTTGGAATCTTGTCGAAAATGGATTTTTGAAGTCTTCTCTTCCAATGATCGATTGGAATGAATTGGAGAAGAAGACTTTCGCTCTTAATGTAAAGGCTATGAATGCCTTATTTTGTGCGCTTAATAAAAATGAGTTCAATCGTATTTCGGTTTGTGAAACCACGTTTGATATTTGGCATACACTCGAAGTGACTCACGAAGGCACAAGTAGAGTGAAAGAGTAAAAAATCAATCTTTTGATACATTCTTGCAAGGCTCATGAAGAGCAAGAACACATCCTTCCAAAGAACAAGAAGGATATGACACTTAGAACTTTAGATGACCACTTGAGAGAAAACTCAAGTGATGAGAACTGTGACGATGACTTGGCACTTCTAACAAGGAAATTCAAAAAATTCATTAAGAGAAACAAGTTTAAAAGTGACACAAAAAATAAACTTGAACAAAAAAGGACCAAATTATTTGTTACGAATGCAAAAAGCCAGGACACTACAAAACTGATTGTCCCCAAGCCAAGAAAAGAACATCAAAGAAGAAGGCACTCAAAGCAACGTGGGATGACTCGAGCGCATCCGAAGAAGAGGAGTCCAACACCAAGCAAGTTGCTCATTACACCTTATTGGCCATCGGAGAAGAGGTAATAAATTTAATTGATGCAGATTTATCATTTGATGAATTATTAAATTCCTTCCATGACTTATTTGATGAATGTAAAATAATTAATAAAAAAATATAAATTACTGAAAAATAAGCATGATAGTCTTGTTAGCAATTTTGATAAATTAAAAACTGAATATCACGATAGTTTAGCTCAATGTGAAAAATGTCATGATCCAAAAACTCTCCAAAAGGAAAACTTGCTACTTAAGGACACCTTGAAGAAATTCGAGGTTGGTAGCAAGTCTTTGAACACGATCCTTGTAAACAAGGGTCACATTCCCAAAAGAAGTGGAATCAGATTTGTGAGAAGTCCTCACCAAAATCCAACTACCTTCATAAAAGGCCCTATCTTAAATGTTTAATACCAAAGCAAATGCAACTTTTGTTGCAAACATGGATATAAAACGTATCATTGTCCATTCAAGAAAATTAGTCCGAACAAATTGATTTGGGTTCCTAAAGGAACCATGATAAACTCTATGCAACATAATAAACAATGTAGATCAATTTTTTAGGCACCCAAAAGTAAATGGGTACCTAAAAATTATCCTTTCTTGTAGAGACATTCACCATCACAAGCTAAGAGCAAGAGATGCTATCTTGATAGTGGATGCTCAAGGCATATGACCGAAGATCCATCTCAATTCTCTAAGCTCATTAGCATAGACGAAGGCTATGTCACATTCGGAGGCAACAACAAGGGTAAAATCATTGGCAAAGGAACTATAGGTAACAAATCCAACTTCTTTATTGAAGATGTTTTGTTAGTTGATAGTTTAAAACATAACCTCTTAAGTATTAGTCAATTATGTGATAAAGGATATATCATCAAATTTGAATCTAATGCTTGCATCATTGAAAAACCACACAAAAACACATCTATGATTGCATTAAAACATAATAACGTATACACCATTGACATCAATGATCTTTGCAATGAAATGTGTTTCTCGGTTTTGAATGAGGATGCTTGGCTTTGGCATAGGATATTAAGTCATGCTAGCATGAAACTAATCACTCAAATATCATCCAAAGAACTTGTACAAGGAATTCCTCATATCAAGTTCATCAAAGATAATGTGTGTGATGCTTGTCAATTAGGAAAACAAACTAAGAGTAGTTTTAAATCTAAGAATCAAATAAGCACCTCTAGGCCCTTACAATTGATCCATATGGACTTGTTCGGACTAATCTCTACATCAAGCCTAGGAGATAGCAAATACGCCTTTGTAATTGTATATGACTATAGTAGATACACATGGACTTACTTCTTGAAACACAAAAATAAATGCTTTAAATATTTCACCAAGTTTTGTAAACTTGTTTAAAATAAAAAGGGTTTTATGATTTCATCAATTCGAAGTGATCACGGTGGAGAATTTCAAAACCGTGATTTTCAAGAATTTTGTGAATCTAATGGATACACCCACAACTTTTCTACTCCAAGAAATCCTCAACAAAATAGAGTAGTAGAAAGAAAGAATAAAAAATTATAAGAAATGACAAGAACCATGTTAAATGAACATAGCCTACCCAAATACTTTTGGGCCGAAACCATAAACATTGCATGCTATATTTTGAATAGAGTTCTAGTAAGACCCTTACTCACCAAAACTCCCTATGAGTTGTGGAAAAATAA
Organism: Musa schizocarpa; assembly: GCA_900464855.2. Classification (NCBI taxonomy): domain Eukaryota; kingdom Viridiplantae; phylum Streptophyta; class Magnoliopsida; order Zingiberales; family Musaceae; genus Musa; species Musa schizocarpa. Next base: position 19,051,016 of record LS990923.1, on the reverse strand, counting down.
AAATCCCAATGTTTCATATTTTAAAGTTTTTGAGTATAAGTGTTTTATCTTGAATGAAAAAGATGCCTTAGGAAAATTTGATTCTAAATCCGATGATGGAATTTTTCTTGGTTATTCTTCGGTTTCTAAAGCTTTTTGTATCTTCAATAAAAGAACTTTAATTATAGAAGAATCCATTCATGTTGTTTTCAATGAGACTTCCGAAATCAAGGAAAATGATTTTGATGATGATGTTAATTTTGATTCTTTGAATTTAAATGAAACCCCTTCTCCAACTAGCAACTTGGATGCATCCACTTCTGAAACATCCTTACCCAAGGATTGGAAGTATGTAGATGCTCATCCTAAGGAGCTAATCCTAGGAGACACATCTAAGGGGGTTCAAACATGTTCTTCTCTTAAAAATTTCTGTGCCAACGCCGCTTTTCTCTCCCAAATTGAACCTAAATGTATTGACGAAGTCATGAAAGTGTTGAATCTCGTATTTTGATGATGAAACTACTTGATATATGTTTATGATTTAATCTATGTTTTGAGTGACGCGGGATGCTTCGATCAGAATGAGACAATTAAAGTAGGAAAATCATGTTGTGCTGAAGGAACATGTCAGAAGATTGGACGTTGGGCCGATGGATCAGTCGACGTATCGACAGAAGGCTTCGGGCCGTGGAATCGGGCATCGGGCCAAGAAGAGTGGGTATTGTGCCAAGGATATCGGAGTTGCGGAGTCAATTGGTCGATTGGGCAATAGGCTGCAGGAGAGGACGATGCGCCGGAGAATCGGATGAAGCGTCGAGAGACCAATGACATGCCGGACAACTTGGTTAATTGCTTAGGATTAATTGTCTCGATCAAAGTTTTGTTTTAAGTGTGCAGGATTAACTACGATGGAAGAAAGACATGCAGCAGGAGTTGTGCCGGAGTCAAGAAAATGATCACGTTGGGAGTTCGAGAGTTCGACAGAAGTTCGGACAGTCGTCGGAGGTTCTGCGGGAACAAATTCGAGAAGTCCAGGAGCTTGACAAAAGAAGCTCGTCCGAACTCGCCAAGTGGATCGTCGCAAGTCCAGGAGTTTGCCGGAAGTCCGCAGGAACATCACCGAGGGTTCATCGGATGATCGACGGAAGTTCGCCGGAAACTCGCCGGAAGAAGCGATTGATGCACCGGAGCAAGCTGCAGAGATAGTACTCTCTGCCTCCCTCAACATATTGAGAAGCTCTGGTAGAGTCACTTCAAGCTTGTTCATATTAAAATAATTATGAACTGTGAAAAGGAATCTGGTAGGGACTGAAGCACAATGTCCACACACAAGATATCCTCTAGGACCATTCATAGACCTGTGAGTTTCTCTATCCACTCAATCATCTTTAGGACATGGTTCTGAACCGGTGTCCCCTCAGTCATCCTAGCGCGGAAGAGGCTCTTAGATATCTCATATTGCTGAGTCCTTCCCTGTTCCTCAAACAACTTGCAGACATGTAGGAGAATGGATCTGGCATCCATTTTTTCATGTTGTCTCTGTAACTCAGGAGTTATAGAGCCCAACATATAGCACTGAGCAAGAGTGGAGTCATCAATGTACTTCACGTAGCGAGCGATCTCATCCTCGTTTGCCCCTTCTTCTGGTGCAGGCATCATTATATCAAGAACGTACACGATTTTCTCCGCTGTGAGAACAATTCTCAAGTTACGGAGCCAATACATATAATTTGACCAGTGAGGCGGTTGACATCAAGTATGCCACGTAAGGGATTTGAAAGCGACATTTTCTGAAAATAAATATGCAGCAGAAATGAATAACATGCAGATTTTGCAAGAAATAAACTATCAAGATATGGACTTCTATCTTAATATGCTCCCACTATTTTACTAACGAGTCACGCGACACCCTCAGCACGTGAAACGGAAGTCTCCGGCAGACTTCTAGTGGGGATCAGGATCCAATCAGCATCTTAGTGTAACCTCGAGGGACTCGACTAATCACACTAAGCCTAAAAGGTAGGCAACTCTTGTCAATCACAACTCCTTGTGATTTCCGTCCTGTTCGGCCTCCGAATCACCATGGCCTCGAGGGACTTGACCAACCATGATGCTCGATTAAGTCAACACCTTCGTTACAAGATGAGTCTGATTTAATGATATACCCTCGAGGGACTCGACCAAGTATACCATGCCCTCAGGTCACCGGTGACATCTCTATGTCATAAGCAAGATAGCGAATCGCGATATAGGTGAGTCTCGAGGGACTCGATCAACTCAACCTACACCGAGAATCGGTTCCTACTTATAACGATGGAAGGCCACGTGGGTTAATCTAATTGCCTCACGTTTACCGACTTAATATTATCGAGAGATGTTTCTATGATTTGGTCTCCTAATATGACATGTCACACATATACATATTTAATATATATCTACATTGCATTCAAATATATATATACATATCTAGTATGTGTATAAGCAATTACATCAGATGATCATGGATAACAACCTAATATGATTAGGCCCGAGCCAGTAGGCCTAATCACTCACATCAAGATCTATGTGTGCAACGGTGCATCTCCATGCCCTGTGATCGTCCATTTCGTCCTTGTCAGTTTCGTTGACATCTTGATGCATCTCGCTCCCACTGTGCCTCCTCATGTGATTACAACTTAATCATAGGCACGCAGGCCCGACAATAAACGAGAAATATAATGGAGGTTCGCAGACCTCAATAATAATAATCACAGGTACACACATCACACGGTCCATGATCATCCGTCCACACATCATACATCACATGTATAAATAATCCTCATCATGTAGGACTACTAGATAATAATAATAAAAAATAATAATCAACTAAACCTTTTAATTAATTAATATTGGAATTTCTGAATTCATAGGGGTATTTTTGTAATTTAGACAAAAGACATAAACTGGAATTTCTCAAATTCCGAGGGGCAAAACTGTCTTTTGCCTAGAAAACCCTAATGCCCTTTCCCCTTTTCGTTGTTGCCGCCGCCGCCACACTGCCGGCGGCGGCCTGTGCGGCGGGGCGAGGGCATTGCCCTCGCTTGCAGGCGGCACGCCCATTGGCAGCGCTGCCGCTGCGGGTGGGCGCCCCCTTCGGGCGCCGCCGCCTCCGCAGGCGATGCTGTCCCACCGGGCGACCGCCCCTGTGGGGGGTTTCGCCCACGGGAGCAGCGGCGATGGGCGCCGCTGCCCTGCGGCGGCAGGCACCGCTGTCCTGCGGTGCCTCTGCCCGTGGGCTGCCTGCCTACGGCTGCGCTGCACGCACGTAGATCGAGGGCAGCAACTGTTGCTGCCCTTCCTTGTTTTTACGTCAACAATTTTGATGTCAAAATTCTTCCTAAACACAACACACGCAGTTCAAAACCAATCATTCGCACGAGCAACCTAGCTCTGATACCACTGTTGGGAAATCCTTGGGGTGACATCATATGCGCAGCGGAAGAACAAGAAAAACAAAATCCTCGATTCCCAAAGAGATGTTCGTCGTCGTGCGAAGATTGGTACGAAAAAATCCGTGAAACATGAAACTGCGTATAGAGTAGATTGTGTTACCTAGGGAGATCGTATATCCCTGTTTCCTTGCAGATCCTTAGGAGAGGGTGAAGGAGGTCAAGCGTCCTCCTCTCTAGCAGTGATCCACACAGCAGGGTTGCGACGACGCTCCTCAAAACTCCAGACCTACTCTGAGGTGGAGATGGAGAGGAGAATAGGAAAAGGCAAACAAAAACTCTCTAGCCCATGGGGCTCTGAATCCCTCCTATTTATCGAGGTCCCCTGTCAAACCCTAATGGGTCCTCCCCTAGTGGGTAATGGATCTGCATCCAATAAGACAAGGGCTCCGTCGGATATCTCATATCCGAACCTCTATTCATCGTCATGCCTACCATATGTGTGTGACCCTCTAGGCCCAATATCGAGCTGGCCGTGAGTCATACCTGTCTGAACTCCTTCTAACTCAATGAATTATTATCTCTGTAATAATTCACTCGACTCATCGACTACGGATGTACTAGGCCACTACGCCGTAGTCCCCAGATGATACAGGGGGAATCCAATTCATTGGATCTGTCTGTCCTCAATTACCGTGTACCTATAGTCCCTCATCCATCTAATATACCAGAGACCGTATATTGAGCATGGTGTTGTCAGACCCACACGGTTTCTTCTCGAGTCTCGCTCTAATCGGATTCTCCCGGAGAACTCTTTCTCTCTCAACCCGAATGACCCTGGTCAGGGATTTGTCTGAGCAAGAACACATGGGATATTCCTCTCATGACGCCGAGAGTAGATAATCCTCTATCGACACTCAATAGCTCTCATAAGGTCGACTACCACTCCCAATGACTAGCTGTACTAGATCTAGGACAGCCAAACCTATAAGTCTGGTATCAAAGAGTGGAGCACTCATACAAGACATCCTTGGTGTCTCAAGTCTAAGGACCAGATACACCACTAGGACTACAGAATCGCTGTCTGACAATAAGGCATCATCAACCATCCAGCATTCCGTAAGCGGATCAATTAGTGAACTCATTCTCCAATGAGCACCTGTACTGTATCCCTAGTGTCCCTACATAAGCAGCTATGAGACCAGCTGCATCCATCATATGGACGGGTATACAGCATACCAGTCTGTCCGGTTATCACGATATCCCTCTCGAGTAACCTATGACCAGGATTATTTAGGATATGTGTTTAAAGGTGAATTGATTTCACTATCGTGATCTCATCACGATCCGATTCCCATTGCAGAAATCCAAGGACATCACAATATATGTATGCATTTATGCAATAGTTATAAAGTGATATATGCCAAAATATAATAAGCAAAAAGATTCTATATTAAGTCACACGTGCCATCACTCACGTGATTGGCTTGCTGGGCACCTATGACTAGCACTTATCACATCTACAATTTATTGTAAATTCTAAAAAAGTCGAGGGGAGATTGGCGAGAGGAATATTGCATAAAAGTTTATTTGTGCTAGACACTACTCCACATATCATGAATGTAAGTATATCTAAAAGGAAACGAGATGATGTGAACAGTGCATACCTATGGCATTGTAGGCAAAGTCACATCCATGAGGGAATAATTCAACAATTGCTAAATGATGGATATCTAGATCCATTCGACTATGTGTCATATGCAACTTGCGAGCCTTGCCTTCGTGAAAAATTGACTAACTCTCCATTTAGTGGAACTGGAGAGAGAGCCACTAAGCTGTTGGAACTCATACATAGTGATGTATGTGGACCCATGTCAACTCATGCCATTGGTGGTTACTCCTACTTCATTACCTTTACTGATGATTTCTCAAGGTATGGATATGTGTATTTAATGAAGTATAAGTCCGAGGCTTTTGAGAAATTCAGAGAGTATAAGAATGAGGTGGAGAACCAAACTAGAAAGAGTATCAAAACTCTTCGATCAGATCGAGGAGGTGAGTACATAAGTACAAAGTTTACTCAGTTCCTCAAGGACTATGGGATATTATCCCAATTGACACCTCCTTATACACCTCAGCTCAATGGTGTCTCTAGAAGGAGGAATCGTACGCTGTTAGATATGGTATGGTCCATGATGAGTTTCGCTGACCTACCCATCTTATTCTAGGGATATGCCCTAGAGACCGCAGCATACCTTCTGAACAGGGTTCCAACTAAGTCAATAGTGTCTACACTATATAAGATATGAAAAGGGAAGAAGTTTGATCTCAAGGTTGTTAAGATTTGAGGCTACCTTGCCCACGTTAAAAGACACAACCTTGATAAGTTAGAATCAAGAACATAGCGATGCAAATTTGTGGGATACCCCAAGGAAACTTGTGGGTATTATTTCTATCATCTCGAGGACCAAAAGGTCTTTGTAGCTAAAAGAGTAGTGTTCCTTAAGAAGGAACACATTCTTGGTAGAGATATTGGGAGAATGATAGAGTTGAGTGAGGTTGGAGAACCAAGCTCAAGCACCACTCTACAGCCCGAGTTTGTTCATATACCTAATATACAAATTTCAACTTTACGTAGGTCTGATAGAGTATCTCATCCTCCCGAGAGATACGTGGGATATATTAGAGGAGAGGATGTTGAAGATATTGATCCTCAGACCTACGAGGAGCCTATTATGAGTATAGACTCCGGGAAGTGGCAAAAAGCCATGAATTCTGAGATGGATTCTATGTACTCCAGCAAAGTTTGGAACCTAGTTGATACGCCCGAAGGTATTGTACCCATCGGTTGCAAGTAGATCTTTAAGAAAAAGATCGGAGTATATAGAAAGGTAAAGACATATAAAACAAGGCTAGTGGCTAAAGGGTATCGTCAAAGGCAAGGTGTTGACTACGATGAAACCTTCTCACCCGTAACAATGTTAAAATTCATCATAATTCTATTGGCTATTGCAGCACACTATGATTATGAGATTTGGCAAATGGATGTGAAAACCTCATTCCTCAATGAGAACCTTGAGGAGGAGGTGTATATGATGCAACCTGAGGGATTCGTGTCCAAGAACTGGCCAGATAAGGTATGTAGGTTACTTAGATCCATTTATAGACTAAAGCAAGTTTCCCGAAGTTGGAACATAAGATTTGATGAGGCAATCAGATCTTATGACTTTGTTAAGAACGAATATGAGCCTTATGTGAGAGCGCTATCACCTTTATGGTGTTATATGTGGATGACATCCTGATCATTGGGAATGACATAGGAATGCTATCCACAGTAAAGGCTTGGTTATCTAGACACTTCTCTATAAAGGACTTAGGGGAAGCATCCTATATCTTAGGGATTAGAATCTATAGAGATAGATCCAAGATGATGCTTGGCTTGTCCCAGTCTAGGTACATAGAAACCATTGTCAAAAGGTTTGATATGAAAAATTCCAAGAGAGGTCTCATACCGATGAGACATGGGATATCGCTTTCTACGAGTATGTCCCCAAAGATTCCAAAAGAAAGGGCGAACATAGATATGATACCTTATGCCTCAGCAATAGGGTCTATCATGTATGTCATGCTATGTATTAGGCCTGATATAGCGCATGCTCTGAGTGTCACGAGCAGGTATCAGGCGGATCCAGGCATGGAACACTAGAAAGTAGTAAATTATATCCTTAAGTACTTGAGAAGGACTAAGAATCTTTTACTAGTATATGGAGGTAATAGCCTTAAGGTTGAAGGCTACACAGACTCAAGTTTTCAGTCAGATATCGATGATAGCAAGTCGAATTCAGGGTATGTGTACACCTTAAATAGAGGAGCAATGTATTGGAAGAGTTCCAAGCAAGATACTACTGCTGACTCGGCCACAAAGGCAGAGTACATTGTTGCATCAGATGCAGCAAAGGAGGGAGTCTAGTTGAAAAAGTTCATCACAGATTTGTTAGGATCGAGAGCACTAAGAGGGGGGGGGGGTGAATTAGTGCAACGGAAAACTTTCTGCGATTAAAACGAAATCGCGTTCGAACGATAAAAACGATTTCTGTTTGAAAGCCGATTCTAAGATTACTTTAACTTAAGATCAAGCAAGATGATATTAAAGTCAATCTATGAAGGCAATTTGCAGTTATGATGAAAACCAGAATATAAGCGCAAACTGAAATACGACGTTCGTACGAAGAAACTGATTTACGTCTAAATGCTGATTCGTAAATCACTTGATTAGGCAAGATGCTATTTAAGCAAGGGTATAAAGGTAGTTTGCAGTTATGGTAAAAATCAAAACGTAAACGTAATCTGAAATATGATGATCGTACGAAAAAGCAGATTTACGTCTAAACGCTGATTCGGAAAGTGCAAAGCTTGAAACCCGATCGTATATGCGCAGAAAGCAGTAAGCTTCAGAGGAGGTTTGCAGTAAAGATAATATGCTCAAAGTAAATGCAAACTAAGATTTAGAGTGGTTCGGTCGATCTTGACCTACTCCACTTTTGGCTTCCTCCACCGACGAGGTCACCGACGTCAACTAGAGGCCTTCCTTCAATAGGCGAAGGCCAACCACCCTTTTACAGTTTCACTCCTTTTGACGGGCTTAGGAGACAACCCTTATAGAAATTTTCTCTCCTCTCTTTACAACTTTAAACTTGGAAGAACAGAGGGAGAAGAACTTTGGGCTTTACAATAATTTTGAGCTCTAAGAATCACAGAAAAAGATCAAGATTTCGGTGTATATCTGTGTTCTTTCAGTGCTGAATGGGTGGGGTATTTATAGGCCCCAACCCAGTTCAAATTTGGAGCTTAAAACTATCAAATCCTGGAATTCCGGGATTAAGCGTTGCACCACCTCGATCGAGCGGTTGCACCGCCTGGCAGAGCTCAAGATCGAGCCTGCGGGCGGTGCCACCTGTCGGGGGCGGTTGTATCACCGCTGCCAGAGCTTCGAAGACCGAAGCTCAGCGACATTGCACCTCGGCTGGGGCGGTTGCACCGCTTGCCAAAGCTTCGAAGACCGAGCTCGGCGGTGCTACCCTCTGTCGGGGCGGTTGCACCGCCCGCCTCGCCGGAGATCGAGCCAAAGCGGTTGCACCTCTCGGCCGGGCGGTTAGACCGCCAGTCTCCCGGGAGACTTAGCCCAAGCGGTGCTACCTCTGCTTGGGCGGTTTACCCGCCCAGTCAATCGTGGTCCGAATGGGTAGATCCATTCGCCCAACTTGGGTTTTTAGGGGCCCAATTGCCCCAAGATTAAGCTAATGGGATCACCTCCCATTTCCAACTTAATCAATGTGCTAACTACGATTATTCCTTAGACATTTACTGCAGCTTGCTCCTGTGCGTCAATCGCTTCTTCCGGCGAGTTTCCGGCGAACTTCCGTCGATCAACCGATGAACCATCGGCGATGCTCCTGCGGACTTCCGGCAAACTCCTGGACTTGCGATGATCCACTTGGCGAGTTCCGACGAGCTTCTTTGGCAAGCTCATGGACTTCTCGGATTTGTTCCCGCAGAACCTCCGACGACTGTCCGAACTTCCGTCGATCTCTCGAACTCCCAACGTGATCATTTTCTTGACTCCGGCACAACTCCTGCTGCATGTATTTCTTCCATCGTAGTTAATCCTGCACACTTAAAACAAAACTTCGATCGAGATAATTAATCCTAAGCAATTAACCAAGTTTTCCGGCATGTCATTGGTCCCTCGACGCTTCGTTCGATTCTTCGGTGCATCGTCCTCTCCTGCAGCCTATTGCTCAATCAGCCAGTTGACTCCGCAACTCCGATATCCTTGGCACAATACCCGCTCTTCTTGGCCCGATGCCCGAGTCCACGGCCCGAAGCTTTCTGTCGATACGTCGACTGATCCACCGGCTCGACGTCCAATCTTCTGACATGTTCCTTCGGCACAACATGATTTTCCTGCTTTAATTGTCTCATCCTGATCGAAGCATCCTACATCACTCAAAACGCAGATTAAATCATAAACATATATCAAGTAGTTTCATCATCAAAATACGAGATTCAACAATCTCCCCCTTTTTTATGATGACAACCACTTGATGACGGAGTTAAACTTAACTCCCGGAGTTTAAACAAACTCCCCCTATCAATATGCCATATTGATAAAACCTTGAATTCAAACTGAATTCAAGGCATTGCAATATTCATCATGAATACTTGCAACACGTCATCATGAACTTATGCATAAACTTATGCTTAACATCATACTTCTCCCCCTTTGTCATCAACAAAAAGGAGAAGTACCACAATCAAGCGTTTGTGATATTGGTTCAACTCATTGCATGAAAAACATAATATCAAGTTTTATCATCATGCAAGTTTGCTAATATCAAATATCAACATGAAAAATTGCGATGTAAGCTTTTGATATCATAACGCAAACATTTCAAGTGTTTATCAATTGTAGCATTTCATCACATGGTAAGATATCAACGCGTAAAATTACGATGCAAGTTCTTGACATCTTAACACATGATGCAGACATGGCATAATGCAAATTTGGCAATCATAGCATCAGTGTTCATAGCATCAATTCATATATTTCTCCCCCTTTGTCGTCAACAAAAAGGAGAACGATATAAGTAAATTTTAAATATAAGTGCGATGCCATAAGCAAGTTCATGTCATTTTTCAACAAAAAGTGATAAGATACCAAATATTCAAACATTTCAAGGAAAACATGACATGGAGATAGCTTTGAAAACTTCTTCCATTTTATTTGTGATTTTCTCTTTGCATGACGGAGGAAAGCTATTTCTGAGCTTACTCGAATGAAGTTAAAATCGATAAGATATTAAAGCACGCTTCATTTTTACAAGTATCAAGATATGTATCAAATCCTTGTACGTAAAAATGACTTCCTTTTTCAAGAAGGAATTTATAAGCAAGAATCATTTCATCAAATCCATTTCTCAAAACAAAATATTGTTCACATGATAAGTGTATAAGAGATGTATTTGCTGATTGATTCCATATGTCAAAAATTAATGATATGAATTAAACTTAATATGACATATGCTTATTAAGTCTGGAAGAGGATAATTCGAAAATCCAATTGTTAGGATACCAATAGTTAAGAGAATCCGAAAATGAAATTAACACTTTCATGCATTCGGACAAGGTTGTGCTATTGATTTTCAAATACAATCATGAAGATAAGACATGCTCATCATCATGATAGTACGATAGCAAGTTTACAATATACAAGCTAACAAAAAATTTTAACATTTTAAGACACAAAAGCTAGCAATTTTCTCTTTGAGATATGCACATTAGCAACTCTTTCTCCCCCTATGTCATTGGGAAAGAGAAGGGAAGACCCTTACATTAATTTCTAAATCATGACAAGGGAAGGTTTCAATCTTATTTGTGCATCATTATATTTTCAAATTCGAACATGTACAATTTCAAAAAACCTTATATTTCATTCATGCATGATACTGAATAAATCAATCAATATTATGAGCATATCATACATGATACTTAAATTTTTAACTATTTATCAACATTTTAATCATGATACCAAACATTCATCATTTAGAGTATTCATGACATTAAATCAACATACATCATTTTAGTAACAACTCATAGCATTTTAAATCATGATTTACATCATATGCAATACATCACATCATAATTAAAAAGCTCAAGTATTGCATGCATCATTGCAAATCATAAATGCTTCATATCATGATGGTATCAATTTTGTCAAATTATATCTTACCATGCATGATCATAACTTTTCATTTGTATATATCGAAACAAATTAATTAATATCTCAAGTATTCATATCATCACATAAGGAATATCAAGAAGAGTTGGTAATGAGATTTATGAATCATGTAGACAAATTATGAATATTAAGAGACATATTATGATTCTTTTTAGATAACTCAAAAAGAAAGAATCACAGTAAGTTATTTTGATTTATAAAAAGAATTCTCAAGTTATAATTCCAAGAAATCACGATTCATTTCAATAAATTTCAATAAGAACACATCATCAAAATCTCAACATTACTTTCAAGAGATTCAAAATGGCATAGATAATTTTATTGATCTCTTAGTGAAAAAGTCAATACGGTAGAGAAAAATAAATTTTCAAGAAAAATACTTTTCTCTTTTTAATTGTTTTAGTTCATATGATTTTATTTCATCTATGCCAAACATGTAGCATGTTTTAAAATCGAAAGTGCAAGTTTTATTACGACAAAGATCAATAAGGCACTTTCATTACCGTGAAAATCAAAAATCGCAAGATTCATCATCCATAATTATAAAACCAATAAACACGATTTTTAAAATCTCATGCATAGAATAAAATCATGGTATCAAAACATCATTATATCATCAAGCATAATTTCATATTTTCAATCAAAATCATTTTGTTTGTTTATCATAAAATATGTATTTTTCATGATTGTTTTCAAAATTACTAGCATGATCATAAATTTTGCATTTTCATCATATATATATATATATATTTTTTTTTAACATGTAATTTTTAAGAAAATTAATTCTATATTAAAAAGAAAATGTATTATGAAGAGCATTATGTAATTTCGAAATAATTCAAGAGAGTTGAGTTACTTACCTTGTAGTCGAAGCCCGTCAAAGCCCAATTCGCCGTTTCACCTTTGGAAGTTCTTGATTCATCCTTGGTTGTCTTCCTCTTCTTTAGCCTCTTCCTTCGTTCAAGTTCATTGTCTATTTTAGATTTTTGTTTAATAAACTTATTAAGATTTAGTGTTCGAAGTTCAAGTTCATCATTGGCCTCATCACTTGAGTCATCACTCAAGTGGTATTCATTTGTTCGGAGTTCCAAATCCTTCCTGTTCTTTGGAAGGTGACTTTGTTCATCATGTTCATCATGTGCATTTTTCACTATTTCATATGTCATCAACGAACCAATTAGTTCTTTAAGTGGTAAGTTGTTTAGGTTTTTAGCTTCTTGTATTGTAGTTACTTTTGAATCCCACTTCTTAGAAAGAGAACGCAAAATCTTGTTTACGAGTTCAAAATTCGAAAAACATTTTCCAAGAGCTCTTAAACTATTGACAACATCCGTGAAACGGGTGTACATGTCGCCTATAGTCTCGCTTAGTTGCATTCGAAAAAGCTCAAAATCATGCAATAAAAAGTTAACTTTCGAGTCTTTAACTCTACTAATTCCCTCGTGCGTGATTTCAAGTGTTCGCCAAATGTCAAAAGTCGTTTCGCACGTAGAAATCCGATTGAACTCATTTTTGTCCAAAGCGCAAAATAAGGCATTCATAGCCTTTGCGTTTAATGAAAAATACTTCTTCTCCAAATCCGATCATTCGTTCATCGGTTTAGAGGGAAGTTGAAAACCGTTTTCAATGATATTCCATAAATCCAAATTCATAGAAATCAAGAAAACTCTCATTTGAGTTTTCCAATAAGTGTTGTCCAATCCGTTAAATAACGGTGGACGAAAAACCGATAAACCCTCTTGAAAGTCATAAAGAGTCATTTCTCTTGGGTGTAAATCCGAAATGAGAAAAATGGGCTCTGATACCAATTGTTAGGATCGAGAGCACAAAGAGGGGGGGGGGGGTGAATTAGTGCAGCGGAAAACTTTCTGCGATTAAAACGAAACTGCGTTCGAACGATAAAAACGATTTCTGTTTGAAAGCCAATTCTAAGATTACTTTAACTTAAGATCAAGCAAGATGATGTTAAAGTCAATCTATGAAGGCAGTTTGCAGTTATGATAAAAACCAAAATATAAGCGCAAACTGAAATACGACGTTCATACGAAGAAACTGATTTACGTCTAAATGCTGATTCGTAAATCACTTGATTAGGCAAGATGCTGTTTAAGCAAGGGTATAAAGGTAGTTTGCAGTTATGGTAAAAATCAAAACGTAAACGTAATCTGAAATATGATGATCGTACGAAAAAGCAGATTTACGTCTAAACGCTGATTCGGAAAGTGCAAAGCTTGAAACCCGATCGTATATGCGCAGAAAGCAGTAAGCTTCAGAGGAGGTTTGCAGTAAAGATAATATGCTCAAAGTAAATGCAAACCGAGATTTAGAGTGGTTCGATCGATCTTGACCTACTCCACTTTTGGCTTCCTCCACCGACGTCAACTAGAGGCCTTCCTTCAATAGGCGAAGGCCAACCACCCTTTTACAGTTTCACTCCTTTTGACGGGCTTAGGAGACAACCCTTACAGAAATTTTCTCTCCTCTCTTTACAACTTTGAACTTGGAAGAACAGAGGGAGAAGAACTTTGGGCTTTACAACAATTTTGAGCTCTAAGAATCACAGAAAAAGATCAAGATTTTGGTGTATATCTGTGTTCTTTTAGTGCTGAATGGGTGGGGTATTTATAGGCCCCAACCCAGTTCAAATTTGGAGCTCAAAACTATTAAATCCCGGAATTGGGATCGGTGGTTGCACCTCATGATCGGAGCGGTTGCACCTTTTTGGCGAGCTCAAGATCGAGCCTCTGGCGATGCCACCTCTGTCGGGGGGCGGTTGCACCACCGCCAAAGCTCGAAGACCGAGCTCAGCGGTTGCACCTCCCTCGACCGGGCGGTTTAGACCGCCGCCGCTGAGCTCAAGACTAAGCTTCAGGCGGTGCTACCTCTCTGTCGGCGGTTGCACCGCCGGTCTCGCCGGAGATCGAGCCCGTGCGGTTGCACCTCCGGCCGGGGCGGGTTGCACCGCCCGGTCTCCACAGGAGACTTAGCCCGCGCGGTGCTACCTCTGGCTTGGCGGTTGCACACCCCGCAGAATCGTGGTCCGAATGGGTAGATCCATTCGGCCCAACTTGGGTTTTTTAGGGGCCCAATTGCCCCAAGATTAAGCTAATGGGATCACCTCCCATTTCCAACTTAATCAATGTGCTAACTACGATTATTCCTTAGACATTTACTGCAGCTTGCTCCTGTGCGTCAATCGCTTCTTCCGGCAAGTTTCCGGCGAACTTCCGTCGATCAACCGATGAACCCTCGGTGATGCTCCTGCGGACTTCCAGCAAACTCCTGGACTTGCGACGATCCACTTGGTGAGTTTCGACGAGCTTCTTTGGCAAGCTCATGGACTTCTCGGATTTGTTCCTGTAGAACCTCCGACAACTGTCTGAACTTCCATCGATCTCTCGAACTCCCAATGTTATCATTGTCTTGACTCTGGCACAACTCCTGCTGCATGTCTTTCTTCCATCGTAGTTAATCCTGCACACTTAAAACAAAACTTTGATCGAGACAATTAATCCGAAGCAATTAACGAAGTTGTCCGGCATGTCATTGGTCCCTCGACGCTTCGTCTAATTCTTCGGCGCATCGTCCTCTCCTGCAGCCTATTGCCCAATCAGCCAGTTGACTCCGCAACTCCGATATCCTTGGCACAATACCCGCTCTTCTTGGCCCGATGCCCGAGTCCACGGCCCGAAGCCTTCTGTCGATACATCGACCGATCCACCGGCCCGACGTCCAATCTTCTAACATGTTCCTTCGGCATAACCTGATTTTCCTGCTTTAATTGTCTCATCCTGATCGAAGCATCGTGCGTCACTCAAAACGCAGATTAAATCATAAACATATATCAAGTAGTTTCATCATCAAAATACGAGATTCAATAAGATTTAGGAGTCGTGCCGGGTAGCGAGGAGCCGATCTCCTTATATTGCGACAACAACGAGGCGATTGCTCAAGCAAAGGAACCTAGGTCTCATCAGAAATCTAAGCATGTTTTGATGAGGTTCCACCTTATCAGAGAGATCGTAACCCGAGGAGATATAGTAGTGGAAAGAGTTTCATCCGAAGATAACATTGCAAATCTATTAACAAAGTCGTTGTCTCATATTGTCTTTGAGCGTCACAAGGGTCTGATGGGGATCAAACACATAGGTGATTGGCTTTAGGTTAAGTGGGAGATTGCTAATCATATGTGCCCAGCAAGCCAATCACGTGAGTGATGGCATGTGTGACTTGATATAGAATCTTTTTGCTTATTATATTTTGATATATATCACTTTATAACTATTACATATATGCATATATATATATATATATATATATATATATTGTGATGTCCTTGGATTTATGCAATGAGAATCAGATCGTGATGAGATCACGAAAATGAGATCGATTCACCTTTAAACACATATCCTAAATAATCCCGGTCATAGGTTACTCGAGAGAGACATCGTGATAACCGGACAGACTAGTGTGTTGTATACCCATCCATATGATGAATGCAGCTAGTCTCATAGTTGCTTATGTAGGGACACTAGGGATACAATACAAGTGCTCATTGGAAAATGAGTTCATTGATTGATCCGCTTACATAATGTTGGATGGTTGATGATGCCTTATTGTCATACAACGATTCCGTAGTCCTAGTGGTATATCTGGTCCTTAGACTTGAGACACCAAGGTTGTCCTGTATGAGTGCTCCACTATTTGATACCAGAGTTATAGGTTTAACTATCCCAGATCTAGTACAACTGGTCATTGAGAGTGGTAGTCGACCTTACGAGGGCTATTGAGTGTCGATAGAGGATCATCCACTCTCGGCGTCATGAAAGGAATATCACATGTGTTCTTGCTCAGACAAATCCCTAGCTAGGGTTATTCGGGTTGAGAGAGAAACAGTTCTCCGGGAAAATCCGATTAGAGCGAGACTCGAGTAGAAACCGTATGGGTCTGACAATACCATGCTCGATATACGGTCTTTGGGATATTAGATGGATGAGGGACTATAGGTACATGGTAACTTAGGACAAACAAGTCCAATAGATTTGATTCTCTTGTAACGTCTGGAGACTACGGCGTAGTGGCCTAGTACATCCGTAGTCGATGAGTCGAGTGAATTATTATAGAGATAATAATTCACTGAGTTAGAAGGAATTCTGATAGGTATGACTCACGGCCAGCTTGATATTGGGCTTAGAGGGTCACACACATATGGTAGGCATTGTGATGAGTAGAGGATCGGATATGAGATATCCGACGGAGCCCTTGTCTTATTGGATATCTAATAAGCCCCTGAATTATTGGATCCCATGGACGAGTTCCAATAAGAGCCCATGAGATATTATTGGATAGAGATCCATTAATCTAAAAGGCTTGGGTTATTGGATGTAGACTGAATACCCACTAAGGGAGGATCTATTAGGTTTTGACAAGGAACCTCTATAAATAGGAGGGATTCAAAGCTTCATAGGCTAGAGTCTTCGCTTGCCTCTCCTATTCTCCTTTCCCTCTCCACCTCAGAGCAGGCTTGGAGTTTTGAGGAGCGTCGTCGCAGCCCTGTTGTGTGGATCACCGCTAGAGAGGAGGACGCTTGACCTCCTTCACCCTCTTATAAAGATTTGCAAGGAAACAAGGATATACGATCTCCCTAGGTAACACAATCTACTCTATATGCAGTTTTTCTATTTCACGAATTTTGCGCACCAATCTTCGTACGACGACAAACATCTCTTTGGGAATCGGAGATTTTTGTTTTCTTGTTCTTCCGCTGCGCATGTGATGTCGCCCCCAAGATTTTCCCAACACCTTATCCATCTAATATCCCAAAGACCATATATCGAGTATGGTAACGTCAAGCCCATACGGAATCTTGTCCGAGTCTCGCTCTACTTGGATTCTCTCGGAGAACTTCTTCTCTCTTAATCCGAATGACTATGGCTAGAGATTTTAATTGAGCGAGCACACACAAGATACTCCTCTTATGATGCTGAGAGTGGATGAGTCTTTGTTGACACTCAATTGCCTTCGTAAGGTTGGTTGTCATTCCCGATAACTCGTTATACTAGATTTAGAACTTCCAAACCTATAAGTCTAACATCAAAGAATGAAATACTGACATTCTTGGTGTCTAAAGTTTAATTATTAAATGCACACTATGATTACGGAATCGTTATCTAACATACGGTATCATTAACCATTCAGCATTCTGTAAGTGGATCAATCAATGAACTCATTCTCCAATAAGCACATGCAGTACATCTTTAGTGCCCCCACACGAGTGGCTAAACGATCAACTACCTCCATCATATGAACGAGCATACAACACACCGATCTATCCGATTATCTCGATGTCCATCTCGAGTAACCTATGATCGGAACGATTTAAGATTTGTGTTTAAAGATGAATCGATCTCATTAGGATAATTTTTTTAATAAATATAATAAAAAATATATTAATATTTTAATTTACTAAGTATGATTATACACATCTTTAGATCATTTCTCGCATTAGGGATTCTAAGACTTGAAAAACGTTGTGCTGAAAGAAAGAATGATACAAGTAACAATATCAATGTTTGGAATGATCCCTAGATGAATAATATACTTATTAATAAATAATTATTTTTAATAAAATATTTAATTTAATGTATCATGATTTTCGGATGTGAAGATAAAGAGTCGTTTATCAACCTTTGCAAGGTGAGCATCATGGCGATAGCGAAGGATGGTCTCATATCATTCAACCTAAGGTTAAACAAAAGTTCAAACATTTATTGTGAAAATTGTTGTGGAAGTGGCGATTACATTCTTTGAATGATTCTTGGAACTTGTGGGATATCATCAGCAAGGATCTTCATGCGACTTTCGGTGTCTTTGGACGACTAGGGTAATGGAGCTTGGCTGGAACAAGGATCTCAATGTTGCAAATTGTTGCTATATCCAATTCGCTATAGTTTATTTGGAAGAACAGGGGCAAGAACCTTCGTCGCAATCGCTTCCTCCCCACAACATCCAGATTTAAAGCCTTAATTAATGTTTTCTTTTATCATTAACAACGATGAACCTTTTCTTTATTATTTACTCCCGAAGCAGACAAGGGGAGAGTTGCTCCAAAGACTCGACACGAGTAAGAGTGATGTGCGATGCGTCGGAGAGAGCCAAACCAGAAGTTTGCGTTACATATGGGTGTGTTGTGTTGCCCAATGCATTATCCAGATTTTGACGGAAATTTATTTATATAGCTCTTTGGAAGGAGACCAAGGTACTAAAATGATCTCATGTTCTTAGGGTTTCAAATTTTGTTGACCACAAGCTGGCTAAAATTCTTAGTGGTGGGATGTTGCCACCGATTTTTGTAGCTGGGCTAAACTTCTGAACGCATGATCTGTAATTCTCTTTCAGAAGACCAAAAAATAAGGTCTTGGCACGTCGACTTCCGGCCGCGGTATGGCCGGTGACGAGGAAGCGAAGCCGGAGACGCGTTGGTTTCGACGGTGCTCTCCCCAAGTGCAGCTCGACAAGCTCAGGGTATTCCCTAACTCTGTTGCTCCTTGCGTCGTGTTAATTTCTCTAATTCGTGCCAAGAATCATCCCATTACATCTCCTCGTGAAGACTTCTGTGAAATTGGAATGATCTACTTGCTAGGCGGATCTCAAGATAGCCCTATGTTTTTAGTTCCGTCAATACTTCAATTTTGTTCTCTGATTAGCACATGTAGTAGGAATTTCACAAGTAGCGTTTGCAACTCAAAGCACAGGCAAAGGAAAGAACAAAATTGAAAGGTACCTTTATGTTCTTTGCTGTTCTGCTGTCACAATCTGTTGATTCATGCTTTCTAAATTCCTTCAGGGAGCACACAGATGAGTGTAAAGACATGTGAGGAGACACCTGATGTGGAGAATACAGATACTTCGGTCACTACTGTTGGAGGCAGTTCAAGTTCTCCGACATCAAAAGAAAAAAAGAAAAAGGCTTGCTTGACATGTTCTCCTATAATTTTAGAATTTCGGAGTAACTCTTTCCTTCTCTTGCATTACACATTCCACCTTCTACAAAGCACATTATAGTGTCATTTTAATCAACCGTTGATAAGTTAGACTTGTTATTGCTGTTCACTTGCATTTGTATGTGGCCCAATGCCCATAAGTTTTCATTCCTTATTTGAGATGTAGGGTATTTCTCCAGTTGTCTTGTTTTATGTATTAAAGATTCCTAATTTTTTACAAATCTGTAATTAGACATATCTTTTTTTTTGTCTAAATGTAAAATTTATTGTAAAACAGTTTAGAAGAAATCATATCTGGCAGCTCCCTTTTTAACAATGTTATGAAAACATTGTTCCTCATAGAAATTTACAATATGATTCAAACTGCCAACTATAAATTCGACACCTTATCCTGTGGTAATTCTTTTGTGAGTCATAATATTCTTTTTACACCTTTTATGAGGTTGAGCCTTGGTGCCATTAGGTTGAGCCAGAGTTTAAGTCAAAAGAAATAATACTTTACCTTGTTGGGTAAGATTGCATATGTTGACCCTCAAATGACATATTGATGGAAGCCATATATAGTGGATGATTCTACTTTTAGTATTTCTTATATGATTTTTAGTTAGTTTTTGGTAACCTTTGACCAGTCATGGTTTTCTCTATGACATGACAAAAGCATGATGTGGTATATGTTTTGCCCCCTTTCAAAATTTTAACTAAAAGGTAACCTTTTTATCTGTAACTTTCATAGAATCCTAAAAGAATTCTACTCTTTCTTTCTCATGCCTGAGCAAGAAAAAGTTGTCCTCTATCATCGATCCTTGTTGCACTATAATAATCATCGTGTGCTTTATACTACCTCAATAATATATTTTTAATCTCTTCTCTAATTAAATTATGCCACTCAATGTATTATTTTCGTAGACTATATGACATATTCTTTTTGCATTTATATCTTACTCATGTGATAAAAAATTCTCTTTCCTTAAAGATTAATAGGTACTCATAGTCTCTTGAAGTACTTCTTTCCAAGAATCGTCATTTTGAGTACCAAAATCGTTTCGGTGATCTAGTTGGACCGACATTGTAACACTCTAATTAGTCCTACATCGAAAGTGGGCAAGATTAAGATTGCCTTATAAGGGCCTGATTAGTGTATTATTATCAATTTCAGTTTGAGCATATTGACCAATGATTTGGGTCAAACGAAGTTGATGGACTAGTTAGTCCATCAGGCCCGGGTCATGACATTTAGTATCAGAGCTAACTTAGTATTTAGGCATAGTGAGAGGGCTCGTACTATGTTAGGATTTGATCTGGACGATGTTGGGCCTTGACAAGGACATCAAGCCCTTGAGTGGGTAAAATTGTAATACCCCGATTAATCCGATATCAGAAGTGGAGAAGACTAATATTGGTTTATAAGGTTTGGGCTAAATGAAATTAATGGACTAGCTAGTCCAGAGGAGGAAGAAGTTTTAGAGAGGAAGGTAGTGAAGGAACAAAAAAGGAAGAAGGAAGAAGAGGAAAAAAGAAGCGAAGACAAGAAGAGGAGGAGGAGAAGAGAAGGGCATGTATTGGAGAGATAAACGACAATGGGCGGACAAGGATGACAACGAAGATAGCAACGTCGTGAGAAATGAGTGCAAGCCCTAATCGTGGACGTGTCGCACTTATATTTTAGGTTTATTTGTTTCTATAAAGATTTAGACTAAACCACTCGAAAATGGAAATGGTCGGTATGTACCCCGCCCATTTTGTATTGTTTCGGGTGATTTGACGGTCCTTGCTTTTTTCTTTATTTTATACATCCTTGTGCTAATGCGTACTTACGGGGGGCGACATCCAACGATGGCATCATTGACAACGACGACAACAAAGATAGCAATGTCATGAGAAATGGGTGCAAGCCCTAATCGTGGGTGTGTTGCACTTATTTTAGGTTTATTTGTTTTTATAAAGATTTAGATTGAACCATTCGAAAATGGAAATGACCGGTATGTACCAGAGGAGGAAGAAGAAGAAGTTTTAGAGAGGAAGGTAGTGGAGGAACAAAGGAGGAAGAAGGAAGAAGAGGAAAAAAGAAGCAGAGGCAAGAACAAGAGAAGAGAAGGGCGTGTCTCGGAGAGATAAACAACAACGTACGGGCGAGCGACATCCAAAGGTGGCATCACTGACAACAACGGCAATGAAGATAGCAACATCGTGAGAAACGGGTGCAAGCCCTAATCATGGATGTGTCGCACCTATATTTTAGGTTTATTTGTTTTTATAAAGATTTAGACCGAACCACCTGAAAATGGAAACAGCTGGTATGTACTGCCCATTTTGTACTGTTTCGGGTGATTTGACGGTCCTTGTTTTTTTCTTTATTTTATACATCCATGTGCTAATGCGTACTTACTGTTTAGACATCATAAAACCCCTTGTTATTATTTGAATATTGGGTAACTGGGCAATCCTCAAAGGTGACGGCACAAAAAATGGAGGCTTGTGCATGAATCACACTATTGGACTATTTGTAAAGAGCTTATGCAAGGAGGTCTAAGTGTCTACTGCAAGCAACCTTGTGTATTAAGTAGTAACAGTTTTGTGTGTGACTGTAGCAGAACTTGATGGGAACTTAGTCAAGATGTAATTCATGGGTTTTAGTTGCTGAAACTAAGTAGCTGTGATTCAGAACTGTGGATACATTTAGAAGAACCTAATTATGTGGCCAACTAACTGCAGATAAGTTGGCAAACAAATTTGAGGGTTATTTGTAGTTAGACCATAATTTGGACGATAGATTCAGAAAAAACTTGGTTATATATCTGATGAGGGTAATAACTGCAATAAGACGCATATGACGTCAGCCGTCCCAAATGACGCCTCATAGCACCAGGTCAACACAGGTCGGAGCGCCGACCGAGGAGCAATAATGCCCTGCTCAGGCTCGGTTCTTCACGCCACGCCAACACCAATGTCAGACGCTACCAGCCTGCCCCCTGCAAACGGGCACGTCAGGACACAGTAAGCTGCCTTATAAATACCCCCGCATTCCGAACGGAGGGGGGGGGGACAGAGAAAAAAGGAATTCTTCGTCCGAAATCCCTCTTCACCTCAACTGACTTGATCGTCGGAGGGGTCGGGCAGAGAACACCGACCCGACCTTTATGCAGGTAGAAAGCCGGCGGTCCCCGCGAGACGCGAAGGCGAGTTCATGCTCAGAGGAGACAACGGTACCGCACTCCACCACCTCAGCGGACCCAAAGCCATCCCGAGAAGATCCCACGTCATCCGGACCCGAACCGAGCCGCGTCGGCCCCGAGGCCACGGCTCAAGGTTGTTTACACTAACAATATCTGAAATCAGAGGATATGTGGACAGAAAAGACAACTAAATCTCTTCCATTCTTTTTCATAGGTGTTTTCTATATTTTGTTGAATTGTAAGAAAGAAGGAACAGAGCAACATAAGAGATACAAGAATAGAAGTTCAATGAAGCAAAGAGTTAACTTGGGAACAGTATGACATTTATGAAATTTTAACCTCAATTTTGTGTTCTTCTAACATAGTAGATCTTTATCTTAAAAGGGGCAGCCCAATGTACAATATTCCATCAATTCAAGGTTTGTGAATGTGTAGTGTATATAATTTTGTACCAATAAGTATGGTATGCAATTTCGAATAATACCGCCTGGTACGAGCGGTACATACCGGTCCGATGATATACCGGTATGCAGACCGCCCGCTACTAGATGGAACGTGCTACAGTAAGAGGAAGAAATATTTAAAACCGCTCGGTAACAATGATACAGTGCTCCAACGGTCAAATTAACCGTTGGAACCCTTTCTTATGGTATTTAAACCCTTCTTCTCCCCTATTTCACTCCATTACATTCTCATACTCTATTAAACTATCTTAAATTCTTTTTTTTCATATTTGTGATCTCCTAAACTCTACAAAATAATGATTTGTGAATTGAATCGAGGCTAATTTGGAAAGATTAAGCGGAAGAACTTTCTAATTTAGAGGTATGTTTACATAAGGACAATCCGTAATGGACTGAAATACGAACATTGTACAAGATATTCTTCAAAGCCCGAAAAAGTTATGTGATACTATTATTATCTAATTTACATTGATTTTGCTAAACTTATGCTATTACTATATTTATTTCTAACTTAAAAACCCTATCCTAACTTTTTTTTTAGTTTCAGGTATTTTCGGAGGGTTATACACCTAAATTAGGTGTACCGCTTAGTACGCCCTAGCATAACGCTCGGTACATGGTACCGTACCGTACCGAGCCAACCTCGAAATACTGGTACGGTACGGTATTACATACCTTGCCAATAAGTATATAACCTTGTACCAATAAACACAGCCGTTAGGTAACCTCGTTGTGATGCCAAGTTCTGAGTGGATTCTTGCTCTCCTATTAGTTGATCTCTTGTTGTTTGCTTTCATATTTTTTTTCTGTCCTATTGCTAGAAAAAGGTACAAAGATGTTAGTTCTTCATTCATTGACCCAACAACAACAATTTGAGTTCTTATCACTACGTTTTTAGAACACACCTCAAGGATTCAGGATCTACAGTTTAAAATGGTCAAAAAGAGTTAGGGTGATTTTAGTGGGATATCAGAGCTATTTAGTCAAATTCATCTTGAATTTGGTTTATGGCTTGTTGTTTTGTTGATTAGAAGAGTTAGCATGTACAGCTTCTTTTGGACCAGTATTTAATCTTAACCTAATATGCTGTCAAATATATAATTAAGGATGATTAAACAGATGTTCAAACATTTTTCTGGTGGTGGCTGATTGGGGAAGATGATGATCTTTACAAACTTGACATAACATAAGTTTTTGGAACTTCAAAGCCACTGAAGAACACATGATTTGGTGTAATTGATCAAAAGGTCTGAGAGTGAATGGAGATGTTGAACTCCCAACACACAATGCTTGTGCTATAGAGTGAAGTTAATTTTAAACGTGCAAATTATAATAGCCTTTGGGTCATCTTAATTGTTGCCAGGACTTGAACAGCAATAGGCAAACATCTCAAATATCATGTTCAACATTTTTTCTGCAATTGAATGTCATGATAATTTTTAAATTTATCTGCGAAAGAACATCTATGAGGCTAAATTTAAGAATTTATCATCTTTATATCAAGATAGTATGGTTGACAACTTTCAAGCTATATTGTCTCGATCAATTTTGAGAAGTTGGGACACAAGGTTTAGACATGCATTATTTGAAAAAACTAGGTTTTGAACTTTGTTGAAAAATACTGCATATATAAGAAGTATGATGGATATAATGTGCTTCTTATATTGTTTGTAGTCATAGGAAAGTTGTTTACGGTTTAACTTGGGTTGAATAATTTCTCTATGAAAGTTTCAGAGACAAGTTTATCAATCTGGCTTCTCTGTTTTTCCATGATGTGTTTTTCATGATTAGAGCCACATTTAGTGAGCACCATCATCATTACTATGGTATCCAAGCCTTGTCCCTAAAAAAGGGTTAAAAAGTAATAATATAAGTTGGGAAGGCTAATCACGTGGCACAATAGATGATATCCCATCTACCTAAAAGAATGGCCAAGTAAAACAAAGACGCGAGTGAAGTATGCCTTCCAAGTTAAATGGCTAGTTTCCACTTGGAAATGTCTACCTCACTTGTCATAGTTTAAGCTTGAACTTTTAAATTCTCCATGAGAAAAATTCTAGATGATAGTCGGGAGATGTCGACATGCATCTCGTGGCATCTTAAAGAATCATGAAACACCAAATTACATGATTCGTGCTGGCGATGGCTATCTTCAGAAAAGAACATTTTCATGTATAGTTTGGATCTTCTTAGCAATTTCTTTTACATTTCATAAACAGTAGCATGGATACAAATCTACCTTAGAACTTCTAAGTTTAATTTTGGCTCTTTCTGCTTTTTGATAAATAATTGCTTGATTCTTTCATTTTCCTTTTGAACTGGAATTACTCAACTAAACTTGTGTCTGATATTCCCTCTTTTAAAACAGATATCTTACTTTAGCTATGGCTTTTTTATTTCTTGGTTAGTATATAGCCTCCAATGGCAATTCTTTTTATCTGCTAGGAATACATTTAAAGGCGGCTTTCCTGCTGGGAGGCTTGATGTGTGAAAAAGATGAAAAAGCAAAATGGCAAACATTGATAGCATTCCAAACAAGTATGACTTGTTAGCTATATTTGATGATTGGTAAATTTAAAGATCGGTTGACTGAAAAGCCATAATGATAATAAGAATAATAATAAGTCGTAGAACTTCTGGTGAGGAGCTTGAACAATAGAGTTTTGCCATAGTTGGATGGATATGTATTATTGATCTCAGAGCATCTTTTAGAAAAATAAAAAAAGGAGACTTTTTCATTTTATATGTTGACTTGTATGAACTTGCCATCAGGTTCATCAAATGCTTTCACGTCAGGTTGACGATCAGTAAGGAGATGTTTTCATCTGCGTCGAAGATATATTCAGCTTTGGATGTTCAAGGAATATGGAACCTGCTGGCCTCCCATAAAGGTGTTTGATTTCAACAAAATATAGATAATGGATGAACCGTGACTTGGGTTCGTTTGTTTCCTCATTCTTTGTTTTTATATGTTGCCAGTAGTCTCAGAAGGATGCAATGGTATTTTCTTTAATCATCAACGCAGAGAGAACCATGTCAATCATTATACATTGTCATATGATGCTTAATTTTTGCTTAAACAACCTGGCTCTTCTATCTGCTTCACACACATTAAATATGTTGTTGCAGTTCAGATTCATGGGTCAGATATTATCTAAAAGATGACACTTGTGGGGTTCAATATCGTCTCTACTTTATCTGAAAGATGCCTACTTTGTGAATTTGGGATATGCTAATCAAAGGAAACACGAAACAACAAAATCAAAAGCAGGCACTATGCCCACTGTTATGAAGTTTCTGAAGCTCTCGGTGCCGTTTAACTGTTTTTGTGTTCAAGTAAACTTGTTGATGTCTGAGAAGATGTGTGTATGTAATTGTATAGTCATTCACAGTGGGGTGCAGCTGAATTCTTGTTAGGTAACGCTAAACTCATTGTTCATCTCTGATAACCTAAATGAAAAGCTTCATGAGTTGAATTATTTTGTATTATTTTGCTTTGGGACCAAAGAGATTGATCTGAGTGACATATAATTTTATTGTGTCTTACATGATAAGAAGGTTAGCCAGAATGAGGTGGTGGTTGTAGAGTGCAACATCATGCCAATTAGATTTAACGCACACATGAAATAAGCTGCACAGCTGCACTCATCAATGTTTGGTGGAAACTGACCGATGAGTGGCATGAATCATGAAGTGTCCTCTCTTTGCATTACTTGAGCAATCTGCCCAATGAAATATGTGCATTTCTTCATTTTTTTTTTAATATGACCAAGACACATCAGTCAATATGCATTACCTGCATTATATATATATATATATATATATATATATATATATATATATATATATATATATATATATATATATATATATATATTTTGCAGTTGGTGGGTGAAATATATTTTACAGTTGGAGTTGGTGGATGAAATGGATCATGTTTGACATGAATCATAATAATTCTCTTTCGTCATTAGGTGAGCAAGCATTAATTGTTATTTATGTGTCGAATATAACAACGACGATAGGGTATACTTTGTGATGGATCGATTGTTGATTTCCGGTAGTGGTTATAAAAGGAGAAAAAGTCAGGTGAGAGGAAAAGAAGCTTGAAATTATGGTATGCATACAAGTCAATGCTTTAAATCCAAATCCAAATCCAAAAGGTGGGGCCGTGGATAATTAATTTGTGGTCTCTCTCATTGGCGAACACCTTTTTCTTCATCAACATCGGTCGGGTGAGTGGATAATTAATTTGTGTTTTTTTTGTTCTGTCCGACACCCATAAAATAATTAAAGCGATTGCGAAGCAACGTATGTAGTACAAGGTGGCATGATGATGTTCATGGAAACAAGCAGCCTTGGAAGCTGATACTACTGTCTGAGACGGACGGACGGACACTCGAGCGGTGGTGACAGGTAACAAGGAGTTTAGAGATGAGATGATAAATGCTACGAGACTTCAAAACTGCTGCTACCTTTGATCGATTACCTATTTCCACCACCTGATCATAATTGTCAGAAAGTCCATTATATTTTTTTATGTTTAGGAGAGCTGTCAATGCTAAATAAAGCAGCAATCGATTATTTTATTTATTTATTTATTAATACTTACAATCCAACCGAATGTCAACCTTTTGAATCCAAATCGACTCTTGCCCGTTGTTTGATCCAGTGGTCAAACATACAAATAGAAACACGAGTGTTATACCTCCCCCTGTGCAATGCAAGAAAAAGTCGGAGCAGAAAATTTTTGGGTGGAGACAGTCCGACCCTCTTTCGTGGATCACATCATTTTGACTTATAAGCTGTTGTTAGTCTCCATAAGCTTATCTTCCATCCCAATACAATATTAAGTGTTGTACACCATCGCATCACGAATAGCACATTGACGCTTTCCGACTATTTATTTAGATATTAACTTCATTAGCATCCATCCAGAAAATTCGTTCATTTTAACCATGCTTATTAACTATAGTTAGAATTAGCCAGTTTAATTTTAAAAGATAGATATTTTTATATAAATACTTCAATTTTCTAAAGGTTATTGATGTTATTTAGAGTTTCGACCAACAGGAGATCCATCATACTTACATGTTTAGATTTTGGGAAGATAGATATGTTATATATATATATATATATATATATATATATATATATATATAATGAACTTAAATTTAAAGAGATAAATACCAAAAATCACTTTTTTCCGAATAATATATATATATGTATTATATGCTTGTAATTTTGTCTAATTCAATATTATGATTGATCACTTTTATCAAGTTACGAATTGATCTACTTACTTGTTTGGAACTCCTAGAAAGCAAGAATCAAGTTCTTGGTATCGGACTATGAACATGGTGCAAACTGTGACCAACCTCCATCATGCCAATCCACGCATTTCGATTTCAAACCATCTTAAGTTAGTTAATTTCTTTTAAAAGATTTTGAAGAATCATTTTAGTTGACAAGTGGCTTCAACATCACAAGATTATTCATTGATTTTTATATTATATTTAATTAAAGAGAATATATCTTCCTTGACCTAAAAGCCACCCCACCCCACCCTTCTTGGCTCCAAAATTCAATATAATTAAAATTGGATTACATCATGATCTCTATCTATCTATCTATCTATCTATCTATCATCATCATCATCATCATCATCAATTGCATCCACATTATTATATATATAATATAATATACTCAATTTTTGAATCATACTGAAAATTTATCTATATTTTGTTCTTATTTTCTGCCACAATTTATAAAGGTTTTCAATTCAAAATGTTTGCATTAATCTAACAGATAGATATAAAGCCCTATGCTTAGAGAATTTTGTGGGGCTACAAAATTAATTTTGTATTTATAACTTATAGTAAAAGCTTATTAAGTCATACTTTCTTTAGGAATGAATATTAGAAGAATAAAGACGGTTCGAAGCTCCAAAAGTATCGAATCCATTCGAAATCTAAATTATTGATTCTTCATCATCTTTTTCTCCGGAAGAAAGAAGGTAAAAAAACAAAAAAAAATTATCAATGAAATATTACCACTTTTTTTTCTTTTTTGTGAATTCGAAGAACATAAAATCACCTAACCTCTTACTTTTCTCTCTCTCTTGAACAATTCTTTTCTTATCATTTGACCACTATCTTTGAAGAATAGCATATAAGTTTTCATATGCATCCAAAACAACCTAATGGAAACTTTCACCTTCATGCTAACAAAACCCCGACCTACCTCTTTTTTACTTTTTTTATCCTAGCCGTCCGATCCGATCCAGCTCGACCGCTTCCGATCAGACGGCTCTTGGCTCGATTGTAGCTAACTCCAAGGAATAATCCGGCAGAATCGTCTATTCGAAAAAGACTCACGAATCACGAGGTCGCTCTCAGTGGGTCCCGCTTCATCGTCACTGCCCACGTGCCATCCATGGACCCAGCGACCCGACCCGGGGAATAGGCGGCACTGGAGATCCACGTGTCATCTCGGTCGCGGCACGCTCCTCGCCACCCCGACGTGCGTGCCCGTTCCGTGCTCCGACGCTCGCTTTAACGCTCTCCTCTACCGTTAAAAATCACGATGAGACTTAATGATCACGGTTCCAGCTTCCGCGCTTTCCCTCCGGGTTCCCCCAGTTTCGTTGGAGCTGTCCAATTCAATGGATTCCAATTCCATGTCCTTCGCTTCGACCGAACCGGATCTGGGAATCCCCTCCCTGGACACTTGAGCCGGCACAAAATAATGGACCGCACAGTGACTGACTGAATCACCCTCAGAAGCTCATTAATACAATCCCCACCACATCGCGTGGCGGATTCGACGCTTGATTCAGACGATTTTGATCCGGTCGAACCGAACCAGTTCGATCACATCGACTCCCCTGTGACTCTTTAACAAAGTGGGTGATTGGCTATCCACCAACGGCGCACGGAACCAAATTGGGTCGGCTCAGATGCGCCCGGCCGCCATCGTGCCAACGCGGGCACAACCGTAAATCTGTACAACACTCGTGAGCATTCTCGTAAATCGACCTGAGCCGGAACCTGAACCGCTCAAGAATGAGTAGCGGAACGACCCGATTTATCTGGAAGGCGGATTGAAATGACGTAAATGCCCATGGAGTGGGCCGTAAGTGCGCGCTTACATGGCCAGTTCTCCTCGGTGGGAAACGGATAGCGGGGCAGGGGGCAAACGTGCGACCGCCACAAATGCCGACGTGGCACCTTCTTTGCACGTGCCGCTCTCCATCTTATCAACGCCGGACGAGGTACTCTCTCTCCCAATGGCTCGTTGAAACGCGAATAAGACATTCTAAATACCATAAAAAATCAAAGAAAATAAAAATTAGAGAGAGAGAGAGAGAGAGAGAGAGAGAGAGGGAGGAGGAAGAGGAGGAGCGATCGAAATCCTTGGAGGTCGCGGGTTTGCGGCGGGGGGGTGCAACCAAAACTCTGGGTCGAATCGGTCGAGGGCGGTTGGCATGGCGATGCCATTTGCCGGAGACGGGGTCCTCGCCCTGATGCCGCAGGAGGTGGTCAACTCGATCGACCCGGCGCCGTCCTCACCGCCGCAGCCGGCGGAGAAGCCGCTCACGGAATCGCCGGAGAAGTCCCCAATCCTCGTATTCGTCTATTTCCAGAAGGCCATCCGGTCGGAGCTCGACCGGCTCCACCACGACGCCGTCGAGCTCGCCACCGCCGGCAGTGGCGACGTGAGCTCCCTCGCCGACCGCTGCATCTCCCTCTTCGACATCTACCAGCACCACTGTAACGCCGAGGACGCTGTATGGGTTTCAACCTCTCTCTCTCTCTATCTATTGTTGTCCGTTCTTTCGGTCTTAAAAATCTTGCCTTTTGTGGCTTGGTTGGTGGTCCGAAGTCGCGTCGATAAGATGTTTTGGGTAAAGGGTATTGATTTCATGAGTGAACTGTCGAATTTGTCTGGACGGGGTCTCATGTTTGACTTGCACGTGGATTCACTATGACAGAGATGAAATCAGTGCAATGAACTGGAATTTGAAAAATTCGAGCGAGTGTTGATTGGTGTTAACCATCATTTTTTTTAGCAAATAGGGAAAGAGATTAATGGTTTTAATACGTTTAGCTAATTATGAGGTTGTTTGATGTGTTATGAAAAATAATGGCTGTATAGGTCATTGATTCCGGACTTCCTTATATTGTTCGCTTCTGGTGCTTGCTATGGTGATAAAGCTAGTCAGAGTTATTTCTCATAAGATCGAAGATTTGTCACTTAAGTTGTTCTTTATTGGTCAAGTGAATCTTTTTTTCTCTTTTCTTTTTTCGCATGCAAATAGATCCATTTTACATTATTTGGCTTAAGCTTAGTCACGAGATATAGGCTTAAGTTGGTTTTATGCTTACTGGAAGTAAAAAAAAAAAATTGTCCTTTTTGGTACTGTAACAGGGATAAATGGATGCTACATTAAGAGTGCTTGTCTGCTTATATGTCACTGTTATTGTATAAGTTTAAGTTTCACAATTTTTCTTGTAGGTTATGTGCTTTATATGAGAAATACCTTCACGTATTTCTGCTTTGATATTTATCTGACTTTTAAAAGCTGATAGTTGCTTGAACTAGCTTTAAGTTCAGATGGCACCCCTTGTGCTGGCCAGCCACCTGTTGCTGTGCTGGTTTCATCAAAAAACAGTAGGACCAAAGAAGGAAGAAAAACCTTGAAGAAAGTAAATCTATAAAAGTTATATGCTATTTAAGAGAAAAAAAAGGTAGATCTGCACAGTCTTTTCACTACCTAAAACAAAAATAAAAAAGGCAGCTTAATTTTTAATTCCCTGTCGTTGGTATTAGATAGTCAAGATTTTTATTTTTTTTTGCTTCCATTGTTGGGTTTGTTAGTGTGGCTTGCAAAGCATGGCTAGGATGATGGGATCTCTTGTTCTTACTGAAGAGAGCAACAAAGAGTTAGATTGAACAAGAAAGGGTCATTTAAACAGGATTCACATATACAAGTTTAATGCCCTTCTTGTTCAGTCATGCATATCATTTCTTAGTCCCTAAAGATAGTTTGGAGAGTATATGACAAAATGCAGAATTTATATGTCAAATGTTATGCCTGACATAATCATCTGATACAGGTAATTCTTTTATGTCGGGGTTGTCATCGGAATGGCATCTGTCACCTGATATGGGGTGGCATTCACCTTAATATGTAATCTTAGTTGTTACTCCTGTACATATCATTGCAATTGGTTCAGGATCAAGGAGTTTTAAAGTAGTGGTTATTGGTTAAACCCACCTAATGTTCTAGAATTAATAAGTAAAATTGATTAGTTAATCTGATCAAAGGAATTTAACTTGGACCACCTAATATAAAATAATCTGCCTTGAAGAGACAGTTGAAATGAACCCTTTGTTTTCTTCCTATATAATGCAAAACATTAAAAATAGGGTCTAAGTTACCCAGTCAGATTAGGATATTTTAACCTAGGTATATTGATCGCCAAGTGAAATGCAGACTAAAGAATATGTCATTATCTATTGTGAAAAGAGCATTATTAGTTTATTAGTTTGTTTGCAATTTTTGCATTTCAAAAGGGAAAACACCATGAGAAATCAAGAAGAAAAACGTGGTATTATATACTATATAGTACATTCATTGTGTAGACCATTTTCACTTGCATATTCTTGGTTATGGTTTGTCGAAAGCAGTATTAATATGGTATCGTATATGCCATTATAACTCGGGTTATCTGGAAAAATGAAACCTCCCTTTGCACTATAACCTTTTGGATTCTTAATCCTCCCACATAACATGATACCAATTATATCTGTATATAATGTTTCTAATTGATCATTTGCATACACAAAGCATTTAATTTGAATGAATTATTGATAAAAGTACGTCCGTCAAACTTTTCAGCATCCAACATCAGATGTCCTTATTAGATAGTTGATTGCAGATTGCATAATTTGGATGAATTGACAAAAGAGTTGGTGTAAGTTAGACCCTGCTGTTTATGTTGGAAACCTATTTTATAAGGAGAATTCCAGTATTTTCTAGAAAGAAATGTAAAATATAGATCCCAGATGAAATGCAGACTAAAGAATATGTTATCTTTTAAGTATATGGAATTCTTTCTCCTTTTATGTAGAATATAATTTAGAAAAAAATTATACATCTATTAGCAATATGCATAAAAGATAAAACATATAATTATGAATTGCAATTTCTATGCCATTTCATATCCTTATCTGAGGTTATCTGGGTTGGTATATTCATGATTGTAATTCATAGATCTGACCTGAACATAGATGGATCTTCTTTCTCATGTTCTTTTCCAACATGTTTTGTGTTTCTAGCCTGTTGTTAAATCCTATTATATTGGTTTGCATGGTAGAGACATTTTCAAGATGCTGGTAATTGGCAAGAGCCATATGACTTAATCCTTCCCAATCACCTAAATCTTCTATCTTGTGCATGCCCAAGATTTTTTAAAGAGCATTTTTTATGTGATTCTTCTATTTAGAGAAAAAGGTAAAAAGCAAAATCATCTTAACTTGGTTTTGCATATATCTTGCATATGCTGAAGATCTTTTTTCTAGAAGTTGAAATTTATGCTATTTGGCTATTCTAGGTCTATAGCTTTTGGAGAACTTATTCATTCATTTTTTGTCCTTTTTGAGTATTGCTGGTTGGTAGTGACGGAATATATAAAGTAGTTCTTATTTGTTTAGTCTCTATTTCGACCCTTACCAAGGATATCTCAAGTTGGACACCAATTGGAATTTATGTTAGATAGCCTGGTCCTTTTTAAGAGGTTATTTGTGATTTATCAAAAATAATTCAAACAAATATTCTTTCTCAATGGTTGTGACCATGAAGGTAATTAATATGATGTCGTTAACAATGTATATTTTCTTCATGTTTTCAGGTCATCTTTCCGGCTCTTGATACACGTGTCAAGAACGTGGCTAGGACATATTCTCTCGAACATACAGGGGAGAGTCATCTTTTCTATGATGTGTTTGTTCTATTAATTTCACACATGAAAAGTGAGGATCGTCTCTGGAGAGAACTTGATCTTCGTATTGCATCAATAAAAACATCATTTAATCAACAAATGCCCAAGGAAGAAAAGCAGGAATTTGTTTCAGAGGATCATTTTCGAAGAGAATTAGCTTCCCGCACTGGAGTCATAAAAACATCACTTAGCCAGCACATGTCTAAGGAAGAAGAGCAGGTATGTATTTCTTAGATTTTTCCTTTTAATTTTCCTTGTAAGGCAATATAATTTGTTTACTGAAAAACCTGTAGTTTATTTAACTTTTAAGAATTTACTCTAAAGTCAAATAGCAAGAACTTAACAGACAAGACTCTTGATTCATCTATGATTCTTTACAACTTAGATTAGAGATGATTAAATTTCATAAATTATTTTGTGATGCAAGGGGCATCATCCAAGGCCCCAAAGCAGCATCAAAGAGGCAATTTCAGTGGCAGAAGGTGGCAACAGACTGCAGAGAGGAGCAGCAACAGCTGCAGCAGAATATCCATGCTGGGCCTAATCCAAATGTAATAGGATTGTTTGGTCTTATCTGGATTGATGAAAGCCTAGACTGGCTGATTCATTGATTGACAAGGAGAATAGGAGGATTTCCCATTTAATTCATGTCTACAGTAAGGATCATTGGCACTCTTAGGACAAGACAGCCTAGTCTGAGTCCTTTTAGATTCCAACAATGGGTGTCTACCCCACTGATTTACAGCAGCAGGGGTGGTCAAGCCTAAGGTCCAGTAGGGGCCTTCAGTGAGGGTGAAAGGCAAAGAAATTTAGTAGTTACATCAGGAGTAATTAGTTGTCTTTCTTTTACATCATTTGTGATACGGACTGGGTAACACTAGCGCTGTAGGTAAGTCAACTCTTTTAAGGTACCATTGAACATCTTTGCTAATATAGCTATTAGTCCAGCAGTAAACATTTTATTTTCATGTCTAATTTTGGTCCTGGGAACTACTTCTCTTCGTCAAACTAGAGAAGCACCTATGAAGGGGTGTAATACCTGAAAAATTGTTAGGGTGGTCCATTTTTGTGTTGTTCATTCTTCAATTCCCAATACCATTTGATGTTTGCTGAAAAACATAAGTCATGGCTAATTAGTTGGTAGTGCTACAGGTCTTCCCCTTGCTAATGGAGAAGTATTCATTTGAAGAGCAGGCTGATTTGGTTTGGGAGTTTTTGTGTAGTATCCCTGTGAATATGATGAAAGAGTTCCTTCCTTGGCTTTCCTCTTCTAGTTCACCTGATGAACATCAGGATATGATCAACTGCATGAGGAAGATAGTACCAAAGGAAAAGCTTCTTAAAAAGGTAATATTCCTGTTCCTGCAAGATTCCTTTTGTGAAAATCCAGATTCATTTTGACTGTCATTATTTCAAAAATAAACATAGGTCATATTCACTTGGATAAAAGACAAATGCATGGCTGACATGAGACGAAATCATGGTGATGAATTTCAGTCGAAGAGTTCTGCACCTGACAGATCTATTGATCACAATGAGAAGCATATCTGTCCATCTGATCTTTCCAGGATTGGAAAAAGAAAACATAAAGAATCAGACAGCAAAATTGTTGATCATCTTGGGTTGTATCCGATAGATGAAATATTGCATTGGCATAATGCTATTAGAAAAGAATTAAATGATATAGCAGAAGGTGCAAGAAAAATACAACTTTCTGGAGATTTTTCTGATTTGTCTGCCTTTAACAAAAGGCTTCAATTTATTGCTGATGTATGCATCTTTCACAGGTAAGAAACGTCATTGTTATTTTTTCTTGCATAGAAGCAGAAGTTCATATAATTTTGGTTAATTGCTCACCTTTTCTTTGATGTTAGCCATATGAAACACAAATAGCCAAAGAAAGCAAACCATGAATTATAGAATGATTGTATTCAAATTTTGAAGATTGCACTTAACCATATTTTTTCATATAAAGAGATGTACTGACTTCGAACAATTCCCTAATACAGAAAGAAGTACAGGAACTTTGTTTGAGATAATGAATTACAATATGTGATAAAAGGGATCAGAAATTTATACCTTCACATTAATTTTTGAACTTAGTGGCTAGCACCTAGCAGCCATCTATATTTTAGTAATAGTCATTTATGCACATGCAGTTATGCTGAAGATCGAGTAATATTTCCAGCAGTATTAGATGGAATGGAGTCCCTTTTGCAGGAGCATGCAAATGAAAAAATTCAGTTTAACAAGTTCAGGTGCTTAATTGAAGAAATCCAAAGTGCAGGGGCCAATTCTACTTCTGCAGAATTCTACTCAGAATTGTGTTCACATGCTGATCAAATAATGGACACTATTCAGAAGCATTTCCATAATGAGGAAGCTGAGGTAAGCTGATCTTAGAAATGTGAACTCTATAGTTCCTTTTATGAGTATTTGAGTTTTTGCTTTTGTTCTCTGTTAGGTTCTTCCTCTTGCCAGGTTGCGTTTTTCTCCAGAGAAGCAGCGCAAGCTTATGTTCAAAAGTCTGTGTGTTATGCCCTTGAAGTTGTTGGAACGTGTTTTGCCATGGTTTGTTGCAAATCTAAGTGATGAGGAGGCAAGTTCATTTCTCCAGAATATGCACCTAGCTGGTTGGTTGTCCTCTCATGTATTTTATTCTTTATTTTTGCTGCAATTTTCTGCTGTTTTGCAATGATCCATATAAGCTTTATGTTTTGTGACACAGCCTCATCATCTGAATCTGCACTGGTAACATTGTTCTCTGGTTGGGCTTGCAAGGCTCGGAGTGAGGGTATAACCAATTCTGGCAACTTTATATGCCTGACTTCAAAGGCACTCAGTTGCTTTAGTTTCGAAGATAACGCTGAATCAGAAGAAGATTTCAGAGAAAAATTGTGTGTGTGTGCTCGTGTACTTGGTTGTAAGAAAGACTTGACTGCTCTGGGAAGTGAGAAAAATGCCAGACCTGTTAAACGAGGCCACTTTTCAGGATTTTGTGAAAATTCTGGTGAAAGCAATACTTCAAAAGATAATGACATCAATACTATCCCATGTTGCAAAAAGCCCTGCTGTGTGCCAGGTCTAGGAGTTGCTAGCAGTAACATGGGAATAAGTTCACTTGATGCAACAAAATCTTTGCTTCTTTCATCTTACAGTTCTTCTGCTCCTTCCTTAAACTCCAGTCTCTTTATTCCAGAGATGGAATTGAATTCATGTACTAGTGAGAATACTTTGAGGCCGATTGACAACATATTTAAATTTCATAAGGCAATTAGCAAAGATGTGAAGTATTTGGATGATGAATCTGGAAATCTTATACCTTACAATGAAGCCATTCTTCGGCAGTTCAGTGGGAGATTTCGCTTATTGTGGGGTCTATATAGAGCTCATAGTAATGCTGAGGATGATATTGTTTTCCCAGCTTTAGAATCAAGAGAAACTCTTCATAACGTGAGCCATTCATATACCCTTGACCACAAGCAGGAAGAGAAGGTCTTTAAAGATATTTCTGAAGTGCTTTCAGAGCTTTCACAACTGCATGATGGCTTGGTAACAAATGACAATAAGGATGCTGCAAGTGGAAGTAAGTCTGATTCTTCTCTTCATTTAATTGATCAGACAAGAAAACATAATGAGCTTGTCACTAAGCTTCAAGGAATGTGCAAATCTCTACGAGTTACACTGAATAATCATGTCTTCAGAGAAGAGCTTGAGTTATGGCCATTGTTTGACAAACATTTTTCAGTTGATGAGCAAGATAAGATTGTTGGACGAATAATAGGAACAACAGGAGCAGAGGTCCTCCAATCAATGCTACCATGGGTAACTTCTGCTCTTAGTCAAGAGGAACAAAATAAGATGATGGATACATGGAGGCAGGCAACCAAAAATACAATGTTTAATGAGTGGCTAAATGAGTGGTGGAAGGGCTCTCCTCCATTGTCTACATCTTCTGCAGAGAGTTCGAGTCTTCCAAAAGGTCTTTGATTTAAGAATGTCTTTCTCTGTTTATACTCTGTGGTTCTTAAGTCGTGGAACTTATAACTTTGTGCTGACTTTTTTTCACCATATAAATGTTCCATTTAGGTACCGATTACCAAGAAAGTCTTGAGCAATGTGACCAGATGTTCAAGCCTGGTTGGAATGATATATTTAGGATGAATCAGAATGAGCTTGAATCAGAGATACGGAAGGTTTCACGAGACCCAACACTTGATCCACGAAGAAAGGCATATCTTATACAAAACTTAATGACGAGGTTTGTGTTTGTCTGATCTTTTGCACATGATATTGTATTGCACATAAATAAGTAATTCAGATGGACATTGCAGTCGCTGGATAGCAGCTCAGCAGAAATTACCTGAGTCTAGAACTGAGGAAGCTATAGATGAGGAAGATATACCTGGATGCTCTCCATCCTTTCGGTATCCAGATACACAAATCTTTGGCTGTGAGCATTACAAGAGGAACTGCAAACTCCTTGCTGCATGTTGTAACAAGTTATTCACATGCAGATTTTGCCATGACAAAGTTAGTGACCATTCGATGGACAGGTATCATTGTTATTCTTGCTAAAATATTTTATCCATGTGTAAATTCTAATAAT
Source organism: Musa schizocarpa (assembly GCA_900464855.2). NCBI lineage: Eukaryota > Viridiplantae > Streptophyta > Magnoliopsida > Zingiberales > Musaceae > Musa > Musa schizocarpa. The sequence continues at coordinate 19,012,556 of LS990923.1, read as the reverse complement.
ACCATGCTCTGCCCTGGTTCCATCATTACTAACATGTTTTGTCTGCTTTTAAAAATTTATATATCCAAGTTGATAAAATGTTAATACCACTGATTTTCAGGAATCCTTTTTTTAATGTGAAAATAAAATTGATTTGTAAGAATACATTTCTACATGTACTGTATTATTGGAGTTGGTTATGAATCACCCAAGACTGTACATTGGAACATAGATTGAGCTTTTATGGTGTTAGCTGTTCTATGGGAATTAAATTGATTTATAGCAAAAAGGCAGTGATGATGATAATCTGTTGTATTTTGACATTTGGATGTAAAATTTTGATACATTCATGTGAGCACTTAGTGTTCAGTGAGACTAAAGTGAGCTGGAACTCAAGCTAATTACTGGTTGAGGTGCATAACTGACTCATTTATTGACAGCACAGATACAACTGTCCACTTTATCTAGGCTGATTCTCATAACAAATATAACATATTGTTAGTCATTAAAAGCTTGTGTTGCCTATTCTTTAAGGAAAGTTTTGTTGTTTTCAGCTTGTTAATGCTAGAGACTATTTTCTATGTTGGATGAGATTACAGCTTAATGTACATAGCTCGTTGTGGGCTAGTGCTTTCCCTCGTTTGATGCCAAGAACCATTTATGTTGTTAGACATGCATGACCTTGCTGACATGTCCTAGTTCACTTGCGAGAGCTCTTTATGGGTTGAGTTTGATGCATATTAGTGATGCCCTTACCATTTTAATGTTCCTTGCGTAGGCACACCATTTTCATGTTTATTGCATAGGCACACTGTCAAAGTTACTAACCTTTTGTAGTATGTAGTTGGGTTTCTAATTTCGAATGATACCGCTTGTTCCGGTCCGCCAGCAGATCGGTACGCAGACCGCCCGCTACCGGGCGGTATGGGGTTGTTTCTGCCCCGTTACCACACGAAATCGATCGGTGACGATTGGTTTCGATCATCGCCGCCCGCTATGGGGCGGTATTTGCCGAGGGAGAAGGAAGAAGAGGGAGAAGAAGAGAGAGAACCTGGAGATTCGACGCCACTCTTCTTTTACGATCTTGTTCCGTCACCGCCCTCCCTCGTCGGATACCGCAGATGAGATGTCATCTCCTCCTTGTCTAAGGCGATGAGGCCTCGGCGTCGTCGACGACTTCTCCTCATCCGCACGAGGAGAAGAAGCCTCAGTGACATCGTCGAGGCTTCGCGGGGAGAAGAAACGAGGTTACGTCTCCCTTTTTTTTATTTTATATATATATATATATATATATATCAAGCGGTACGCCAGCGTGTATCGCTCGGTATACTCGAACTGTACCATACTGAGCTAAGCTCGATACTCTGGTACAGTACGAAATTATGAACCTTGGTCTGTAGTACTTGTTATTTACTTATATGGTGCATGCCAATCCACACCTTGCAAGTTTGCATTACAGTTAGCTTTACTTTTAAAGTGTACCTAGTTGGTACAGTCTTACTAGCTGTCACTTCATCTTTTATTATGATGTTGGTTACAATTGGATTGGATATGGGTATGGTTGTCTTTTGTCCTGTGTGAGGTACGTCCACTTTGGCTGGTGAGCATGCTTTTGGTAGTTCATGAGGCTCATAGTTTTGTCCTTAGGAAAGATGCTTGAGAAGGAATGAACCATGTTTATGAGTGACAAGTTTGCTTGACTCAGTTGATGTGGGAATTATGGACCCGTATATCCAACTAAAGGTCATTCGGACTTCCAAACATTTGTAGCTTTACGATTTGGCTCATGGAACCTTTTGCTTTAGGACCCAAAATATTGATAAAAGGGCTCCTTTTTTTCTTGGGTGTCCTAGGTTTAATTGAGTCCTTGTTCATGTAGCTTGCATAGGGCTACTCCAAATTTTTTTTATATTTTTTAATTGAGTTTATTGGCGTAAGGCTTGTTGTAATTTCAAATTTTATGCACTTACCTCCTCTATGAAAATATCATGTTGTTACTCAAAGGACAAACAGTTTTTGGTCAGTTGGCTAGTGTCCTGATATTGTGATATATTAATACCAATGTTAGTTATAATTTTTACCATTATTTTCTCATCCTTCGCAGAAAAGCAACAACTGAAATGATGTGTATGCGCTGTTTAAAGGTTCAACCAGTTGGCCCAACGTGCAAGACGCCATCCTGTGGTGGTTTCTCAATTGCGAAATATTATTGCAATATCTGCAAGTTTTTTGATGATGAGAGGTTGGTGATGATAGGCTTTCTTATTATTTGACTTTGGCATTTGGAAAAGTGTTTTTATACTTTTTGTTCTATTTTTAACAGAACTTTTGTTAAGTTCTATTTGACTTCTTATACGAAGTATCAAAGTCAGGTATTAAATTTCAAGATGTATCTTTGTGCATAGATATAAATAGCCTTAAGGGAAGTCTATTAATTCAAATACTCCTAATCTACCAAATAGTGTCTACCTCAGCACATCAACATATTGTTTATATTTGAAATTTCTTAGAGATAAAATTTGTTGCATCCTGCACAACAGTTTCTTTTGCTGCCAGCAATTGATCTTCTTTTCTGTGGCAATGACTTCTGATATAGGTGAAGTTTATTTGTTTCCGTCCACTTCATTGAGTAATAGCTGTTGTTATCATTCTTGAGAAACAATTGGGTCCTTCTAGATTGACAAGAGAAGGTTTGCATCTTTCTTCTTTCTTTGGGTGCTCAAATTTTGTCTAGTCATATGAAGTTGATGTTTAAGATATATAAAAAATTGCCATATTCCTTGGGATATATAAAGAAACCCCATATTCTTTTTCCTTCTCCTTGGATTCATCTGGATTTCTAGTCATCTTACACGTAGTGTGAAAACCACATTTTACATCAACAATTCTGGTTGTATATACTAATTCAGTTATCAATTTCTTTTTGTAATTTAAGGCTGAGGAATTTCAATGTAGATACTCCTGAAGGTTCTTCACATGTGTTTTAAAAATATTTAGCAAATAAATATTCTTTCCAGCTCACTTAGCTTCAAGTTCCTTCACATTCCTACATTTCCTACATTAGCTGTTACTAAAAGGAAAACAAAAGAATCATTTTCCAGCTCACTATACAATTATTACATAGATAAGTAATAATTGCATAATTGGTTGTGTCAGCCAAAAAAGTTATTAAAAAGGAAAAGCAAGACAAATAAATAAAAGAGTTGAAGAATGAGAAGTTTCCTAATGCTGCAACAATTGCTTATGTTTCAAGTAGTTAATGCTGCAACATTTTTATTTCAGGACAGTGTACCACTGCCCATTTTGCAACTTGTGTCGTGTTGGAAAAGGACTTGGCATAGACTTCTTTCATTGTATGACATGCAATTGTTGCTTGGGAATGAGATTAAAAGAACACAAATGTCGTGAGAAAGGTCTAGAGACAAATTGCCCAATTTGTTGTGATTTTCTATTTACATCAAGTGAGGCAGTCAGAGCTTTGCCGTGTGGACATTTCATGCACTCAGCATGCTTCCAAGTATGTTCTTATTCCTGTTAAGTTTCTTTTTCTTTTGAGAATTTTTTACCAGCTATATTGTCCTCCATTTCTTTGACCGAGAGAAGTTTGGTTGATAACCAGCTTTTTTCTCTCTATTTTTGTCTAGGCCTATACTTGCAGTCATTACACATGCCCAATTTGCAGCAAATCCTTGGGAGACATGGCTGTAAGATATTGATATTTCTTCCATGACTAAGCATCGAGTTACATTTCATTTGTTTGCATAATTAATTTCGAGAGCTTCACATTATACATGTTGGATATACTATAGTCCCTTTGTTCTCAAACCCTGTAAAATAGATGAAACAATGAATATAGTTCCTGTTGTGATTTCGTGTGTAAGCATGAGTGCATAAGCACATGTGTGTGCAGGCACATAGGCATCTGCTTGTATGAATCCAATCATTTGACCCCATTTTGTGGTGCTAGATACTTGAACATAATATTAAAGCTAAATTGCTGTCTGGCATGTTTTATTTTTCCCTATTATTTCCTGACATACTGCACAAAATCTTGATCCCTAATCTTTCTTAATTATGATGACTATGTTCATTGCTTCTTTAGCTGAAGTTCTGTAAACTTGAGCTTATTGATTATGAGTTCCATCTTTTTTCATTGTATATTATTATCCATACCACAATAAGTTATAATTTTGATTGCTTATAAATAATAAAACATTCTACTCTTTTCTTTAAATTTGTGTAGACAATTAGATTATGAGATGTGACAAAATCTAGAATCATATGTTCCACTTATTTTTCTAATCTTTATACCTATTTATTATATTTAAACCTTCAACTGTGCCATGTTTCTTTTCCCATATGCTCATTTAAATCCCTTTTGATGAAAAGTTCCTCAATTGCCAATGTTCCTAAGAGGTTCTATCTCTATTTTCCTAGACACCCTGCTTGATCTGATCGCTTAGTTTTATTCAAGTATCCACATAATGTATCACTTTCACTAACATAATTTCCAAAACTAGTACTCTATTATTGGTTCATTTTGCCTTTCCAACACATGGGTTGTTCCAATCTGGTTTGGCTTCGGACTGTCTGGGGGGATCATTGAGATCAACTGTTGATCATAGAAATCCAAGATGATTCTAGTAATCCAAGTCAAAAGTTTTTAATCTTGAATTGGTACTGATACCAGTAGCAGACCAGTAGGTTACTGGTACAGTTGGGCAAAATTGTGTCAGCAATCAGCATGACCCTTGTTGATTGGTATGGGTTTGGCTAGGGTAGGGAAAGAGATGAGGGTTGTGGTGGCGGCAGCGAAGGAGTTCCAAGAGGAGAATAAGACGAGAGGCTGCAGTGGAAACAGAGGAGAGAAAGGGAAGTAAATAGAAAGACTGTTGTCATCAACTATAAAAAACAGAAATTGAAGAAAACTCTACTCATAATCAGCCTGTATAGCTTGGTACCAATCAACTTGTCACTCGATAAGTTGGGTTCAGTTAGTTTACCAGGTGGTATAAGCTCTGTTTTCAATTGGACCTTGCGAAATTGTCTGGTCTTTGTATTAACTGACCATCAGAATGGTAATATACTGATTCATAACAACTGGTTTGGTCAATTTTTTAGATCTTGATCCGATACCAACCATCAAACTAATTCTGGTTCGTGTCAGCTGGTTCTAGATGATATCCAGCCAATCACAGTTATCCCAAATTATTTTTGACTGATCATGTCAATCATGACCAAGTTTTGTTTGGTTGCTGTTGTTTACTACTATTGATTCAATTGATATAGCCAATCTGAACTTGTCCTCATCCTAAATCACACAATCAATCTCAAACCTAATTAGGGATCCTGCAAATCTTGCTTCCATTCTTTAATGAAATTTATTTGTTTTCCTTTTCTTTATATCAAAGTTCATAGATGTGACTTTTAGTTTCTTTAGATTTTCCAGATACTTTTGTTGTATCATATAATTTTAACTCCTTCCTGAAAGTTTCTGATATTACAATTTTACATATTTACGGTACCAGTGCAGACATTGGAATAACCTGAATCTTCACAATGTATGGGTGACCTTTTAACCTGTTATTTTTCGTTGAAACATCCCTCCATGAAGATGCCATGCATTATTTCCGGGTGACAATCTAACCCCAACAATGTAATTACCTGAGAACAAAAATTTCAGCTGTCAGCGACCAAAGACAACTGTCCTTGCTATGTAGAGTTTCACAAATGGGTTTCACAATGAGCATTCCTAGGTAGAGTTCCTTCTAGTCATTTGCATAACAACATATTTGAACCTTGTATCATAAGCATGCAAAATGACAATTGAAAACATATGTGTGTTTGCTAGAGTATATTCGACAGAAGACATTATTCTGCAATGTTCTTCGGCTTTCTTCCCTTCATACCGGAAACACTATTTGTTCGTGCAGGTATACTTCGGCATGCTTGATGCTTTATTGGCTGCTGAAGAGCTTCCTGAGGAGTACTGGGATCGGTGTCAGGTAACAGACAACTATCTCTACATGTCTTGCTTGACACAGAACTGATTACTTAAAATACGGTAATCTTCAGGACATACTATGTAATGACTGTGGTAAAAAGGGCACATCTCACTTCCATTGGCTTTACCACAAATGTGGCTTTTGTGGTTCGTACAACACAAGGGTGATCAAGACCGATGCAATCAACTGCTCCACATCAGATCGGTGAATGAATCCCTTGTTTCTCTTTCTGGTTTTCTATTTCCCCTTTCAGGTGTGTATATATATTATGCACTTAGCAGCAACTTTTTATGCCTTTGCTGTAGCACTTGTAGTTAGTTCATAGTATGTCCATTTATTTTTCCCACAAATGCAGAAAAATGCGAGTATTCGTCTGGAAAATGTTTTAATATAAATCAAACAGGCTTTCCCCATTCATTTGCAATTTTTTTTTTTTTTTTGTTGTCAATGCAAGCAGAAATTTGGGATCTATTCAACTCATTGTGTTATCTGGGAATCCAAATAATTTTTGAAATGAAAATCCTTTGGATCTGCTTCCGGCGATTTTTATATTATGCGATTATCTGAATTCTCGTGTTAAATTATTAGCATCATGAAACTTTGTTTTCGTCATGCTGTCTTAACTAGAACATTGAACTGTTGCGGCCAATGTTAGTTGAAGTTGGTAGGAAACCCCTGTTTCGAATTTGTCTGCTGAACTTCCAAATGCGACGTAGGAATGAATTATCATACATATTACGTGCCATTTGACTTGCTTCTTTAGCAAACCCCACCTCACGAAATCAAGATCATGAGATCTCTATGCATCTTACAAAGGCTGCTTGCTTCATGATGCGCCTGATCTGATCGGATACGTTAATGATCTTGCTATTTTTGTTGAAATGAATTAATTTTCTAAATCTTGTGAATATAAGAAAGAGCGATTTGTTCCCATAGTGTTTTTTTGTCATATGGAACATTTATTCTGATAAATAGATAGATATGCCTTTCAGTTATCCTTAGATAGAAAAGGAGGCGGAGAAGGCGGGGGAGGTGACGAGGAAAAGTAGTGTTTAGGAAATTCTGAGTTAACTCGGTAACTCAAATCGTTCGTTAATCCAAATCGATCTAAAGAATTTATGAGTATAAAACTAGCATTTTTTTTATAAGAAAAAGGATATTCTCATATTTAAGTAATCAACTCAGTAGTGTTTCTTCTCCCATGTTCTCTTCGAGGGGACATGCTACTGTTAATAGAAGTGATGTGACCCTATCCCCAGGGCTTTGCGAAAGAGGCCTCCAAAGGTGAGTCCGATGGTGCCAAAGAGCTAAAGAATTGGCAACTAATCGTTACTATAGAGATGACATGGAGAAAAATCGCAGTGCAGCCTTTACTACCACTTCAAGTTTCTAGGGAATCCAATCCTCCCCCGCTTGAGATTATTGATCTCGTAACGAGTTTCTTTCTTTTGTTTTTCTTTCACCTTAGAGAGAAAGTGTTAGTATTAGAGGGGACATGTTACTACTCATCTCAACCTCTCGAAGAGAGGATGAAAAGAGCCCCAATTTGGATT